>CP073649.1:35717500-36917500 GCA_018223645.1 Jasminum sambac | reverse complement strand
CTTCGTGCTTATTTGTCAAGTCAATGTATCATATTCATCATTCTTTTTTGAACAAATATGATATGCGTTTTGTTTATCATAGAAATTAATGAAGGTAGTTAGAATTGCCAAAGGCCCTGTTTTATTTTTTATTTATATACTCGTTCTTGAAAGTGTCTCATAAAGTTGAAGTTGCATGGCACTTGTGTTTAAATTGTCTTAATTACGTTTTGCAGTAAATGCAGCTGACAAGGTATACTCCTGTAAAATTCTCTGGAGGCCTCTGTTTCTTGTAACTTATATTGGCATGGGAATTTATTAAGAGCTAAATAATTCTTTATTTGAACTTCTATTGGTTTCTTTGTTTAGTTGTTACTCTAGATGAAATTACGTAATAAGTTAGAGTAAATACCTTAGGCTTGTATACTCCAAAAGGCAGAACAAAATGAGTTTTTCTTTATTCACTTTCACCTTACATAAATATAATTCATATTTCATGACGAAACGAATGTGTAATTGTTTAAAAGATGCAGCAGAAGCTTCAAATTTAGGTTTGTGTGGAATTACAGATCATGAATAGCATTATGTTATATTAATCTTGGGGTGGTTTGGTTAATGATGCTCTATTATTTTCTTTTTTCTGTTTTACTTTGATGGTGGAGCTTAGTTATTGAGCACTTAAAAGAATATTACATGGGTATGAGCCGGTATTTGGATGTTACATAACATCTGATATAAATTGGTTGGGTAGATGTAAATAATGGACTAATGGAGTAATATGGTTCTTGAAACACTAATAGTCTTGCCATATTTGACGAAAGTAATTGATCTTTTTCCTGTTGTGGTTACATAACATATATATTGGTATTTTGCTTGCGTGATTAACAAAATATTCACTAGTTAAGTGGAGATCTTTAGTAAAAATCAGAAATGTCTTTTCCTAACTAATAATTGTGATAGATGTTGTGTGCCATTTAATGTTTTGAGTGTTTTTGTAGGAGATATCCACCTGCTGGAATTGTGAAGCGTGTACTTCCATGAACTCCATAAATGATGATCAAGAGAGGATTATATATTTATATTTAATTATATTTAATGTTACTAATTGTTAGTGATTGGTTTTGCAGGACGTATCTTCAAAAATAATGGCATTTTCTCAAAACGGTCCAAGGGCTGTTTGTGTTCTATCTGCAAATGGTGCTATATCAAACGTGACACTTAGCCAAGCTGCAACATCTGGAGGAACAGCAACTTATGAGGTTTTGTAATTTTCCTTTTTCAAATATATTTCTTCTTCATCTTTCAAGTATCTCCATTTTTAGCAATAAAGTGAAATATGATTTCTGGAGTTAACCATTTGAAAATTTGTCTCAGTTTATTTATCACAAACGTTGGTGCTTTGATTTCCAACTTATTTGTTTATCCTTATCTAGGGTCGGTTTGAGATTTTGTCCCTTTCTGGGTCTTTTATGCTATCGGAAGTTGGTGGGCAGAGAAGCAGAAACGGTGGATTAAGCATAACATTGGCTGGTCCTGATGGAAGGGTTCTCGGCGGTTGTGTTGCTGGTTTACTAATTGCTGCATCACCCATACAGGTTTGTTTGCTCCTATGTTCAATCTTTAACTTTAGGGATTCATTTTCAGTATCTCTTCCGTCATGGTCATGCATCTTGGAACACGTGTTCGTGTCTTGTTGTCTTATTGCATTTTAATGGGGTCGAAGTCGACCTGCTGTTTAAATCATAGCTAAGCGTGCTGTTGAAGTTATTGTTTAATTTGACTGTATTGATGAACTATTTATGAAATTGTTCCCAACGGCATGATGTCATTACAACCGTATGTTCAGGTAGAAGTTTATTTTATTAAAAAGCTAAGTTTCATACCATAATGTACTGTTGAAATTAATGTCTTAACTCGACTGTATTTATGAATTTGTTTCCAACGACACAATGTCGTTACAAGCATATTTTAAGGTAAACTGCTATTGTTTTAACAAGTAACTTCCATATCATAATGTACAGTTGGAATTAATATTTAACTTGACTGTATTTATGGATTTGTTTCCAACGACGAAATGTCGTTACAAGCATATTTTAAGGTAAACTTCTATTGTTTTAAAAACTAACTTCCATATCATAAAGTACAGTTGGAATTAATATTTAACTTGGCTGTATTTTTAAGTTATTTATGAATTTGTTTCCAACAACATAATTGTCTTTGCAAGCGTAAATTCAAGTAAACTATTATTTTGTTAAAAACTAACTTTTCAAGTTGAATATTAGCGGGGACCACGACGTGGGGATAATGAATAGTGACATGAGATTTGTGGTTGATATTAAAGTTTGATTTTGATTAAGGAGTAAAAGTTAATGTTTGGGTATGTTAAAACAAACACATCCTACTCAGTCGCAGTCAAACATTAATATTAACTACTCATCATCATCTATACATCCTGTGTCGCCGCTAGTATTCAATCTAAAAAGTTAGTTTTTAACGGAATAAAACTTTATCTGGACAATTACTAAATTCTTTGTAAAGCATCAGCAATATTTCTGCACTAAAAGGTAAATCTCTCCATCCACAGGTAATTGTTGGCAGTTTCATAGCAGATGGTCGCAAGGATCCAAAGCCAGCAAACCACATGGAGCCTTTATCAGCTCCACCAAACATCAACCGGAGTGGTGGAATCGGTACCAGCAGCTCTCCGTCACATGGCACTCTAAGCGAATCCTCCGGTGGGCCCGCTAGTCCACTCAATCATAGCGCAGGACCTTTCGGTAACAACAACGTTCCAGGCATGCCCTGGAAATGATCATTCGATCATTTTCTTTGTGGGACTAATTGCTGGGAAATGATCATTTGATCATTTAACTCTCTGTGAGTTAATAGTTTAATTGTCTGGACTTCTAGTTTGTGGTGGTTGTAGAAGTAGCAGCAGTAGTAGGTGTTAAGTTATTGATAGTCAGTCTTAAATTTTCTCAGGTATTGTCGTCTGACTGAGCTAGCCGTCGGCATGGTTTCTTCATTTGTAACTTTATGCTGGTTTAGTTACTCATCTCAGGATTTATACTGTTATTAATGGAGTGTTGAGAGGATTCTGCTATGTGCATGCTGGATGTTGGTGATGCAGTTACTGTTGTACTGTCAATCCTTGTTTGATGATGTGTTTTTCTTTATTTCGTATGTGTTTTGTGTGTGTGTGTGTGGATAGAAAAGAATAGAGAGCACAGATAAAGGGAAAAAGTAATGAGTACTTCATAAAAGGAGTAGATTGAAATGCGGTCGGCAGGGGAGGCGTGCCCACGGCTGACGTGGCTTAGCCACGTGCCAAACCACACGAGGGTGTCCCTTTGGTTTGGCAAGCGCCTGACGTGGCCGCCACGTCAGGCGTGAGCAGCCCTGCTGCCCACAAATTTGCCGATTGAAATGAATGTAAACAAAAGTAATTGATTTTTAAGCTTTTATCAAGCATGCTCGAGTCCAACATGGAAGGAAGTGAAAATATGTAGAGGAAGTTGTGTGGTATAATGCTTTTTAAAAAAATTATTCATTTTTTTTTATTGTTGGAGTAAAATTTTATTTTATTGTAACGATTTTCATCTCGCTCTCGTCTCTATCCTGTTGTAGAATTTTCTCTCTCATAAGTTCCGATCTCTCTCTTTTCCACTCTTTAGGTTACCGAAATTACCTGCATCACACTATGATAGATCTATGGTGCTTGATAAATAATTTTATTGATCTTAAGGGTGCTTGATAAATAATTTTATTGTCGTAATTTTATATGGAAAATATTAAATTTTGAAAATTATTTTCTAAGTTGGTTGTTTGATTGAAAAGTTTTTCATGAAAATTGCTTTCCATGTATGTAACCATTTAAAACTTGTATTGATTTATTTTTCATGGAAAATTGATTCCATGAGAGGAGATGGTTTTTGTTTTCTATGTAAGATGTAAAACAATTTTTTTTTTTTCACATTAGGCAATGAAACTCACCTTAAGAATTTTATGTACGCTGTTAACATAAAATGTTTCTTAGTGGTTACACAATGGCGGGTTTCTTTGGGTGCCAAACAATTCGAACTCAACACATTTTTTATTTGGGAGACTTAAGTTGAAAGTTGGTACCAATTCTGAATACAAAACCCAAGTACCTGACGAATAGGAGGTGGTTCGCCCTGATAGGAAGGCGGTGGTTAACGAAGAGGGAGAGAAATTGCTTAGAGAAAAGTTTATCCAAAAAGGGTAAAGGGTACGGCTAAATAGACTCGACTCTTTATTGAATACACCCATTTTTCCCATCTTACCCTTCCTCAACTGGGGGGGCGTAAGACGAGGAAGAGAAACGGAACAAGCTGCCACTGTTGTATAGCTTCAAGCTCGCATGATAGTTGAAATTTCAGTAATAGCGTGTTCGCAACTACAACTACAGAGGTCTGTAGCAGCAAAAGACCAAGCATTTTGATGGCCATTACAATCTAAAAATTGATGAAAATTGAACACCATTTATAAACTCCAATTTTGATATTAAAAAAAAAATTGAACTCAATTTATTGGGGAAGGTAAACAAAAAAATAGAGAAACATCAAATTACAGCACGGAGGAAAGATGAAGACGACGAAGTCGAGGATGAACGCGGGATTCGTCCCCTTTGGGACGAACCTTCAATTGAAGGTTCGTCTTAATGGGGACGAACAAGAATTTTTTTTTTTTTTTTTTAGATTTTGGAGGTGTACTAACTATGGGTAATTTTGTCATTTTATTTTTTATTTTATTTTTAAAAATGGGTGTACTTAGTACGGTTATGATTTGGTACCCACAGTCAATGAAAAAAATTCTTATGGGTTGGGTGAGGCCCTCCACCATCAGGGGGAGTTTGTATTATTCATATAATTTAATGTAGATATAAAAAAAAAAATTTTTTTGTTTGATGACGTGGAGTCACTAGACTTCCCCACGTGGGCATGGGTACATGCCCACGTGGGGAACTGAACAAAACCAATACTTAGTAATTGAATGGGTGCATATAACCTCACCCAAGTGTAAATTTCTTTCGAACTCAAGAATGTTGAAGCTACTTGCTACTAGAACATTTGTTAAATTTTTACATGAGCTAATGATTATTATATAGATTAATTTCTTTAACAGTAATTAAAGTGCATGCTTTCACTAATGGCAATTAATTATTTTTAAAACATCTGGATGATATTTCAATATTAATTGTTCACGTAGATGTCACATGTATAAATATTAGTATGAATTTTTATCATATGATCTAAAACCAATTTAGTTCAAATTGGATTTTAAATTTGATCTAAATTAAGAACGTAAAGTTGTAAACTCAGAGTTTGATTTTATTTGAATTAAATTTTTAGGTCCCTGTAACACACTCATCTAAATTATTAGGGGTAAATTTAATGAATGGCCACCAAACTTTCAAGATGTTATTAATTACTCACTGAACTTTGAAATATAACTGAATGCTCACTGAACTTTACTTAATGTCAACTAATAATCACTCTTTAACTCAATATTTAAATATATTTAAGAATTATGTGTATATGACTAATAACATTCTTCGTAGAGACACTTAGACTAATTGTTAGCAAAATAAATTCATCTATTGGAACTTAAATCGGAGAAAAACTAAATAAACTATAAAAATGCCACTGTCTGAAACAATACTTGTGTAGCATTTTTTATTGTTTGTATAGCTTTTCATCATATTTGAGTGAGTTTTTTATATCAGCAGTTGATCTAATTGGTCACATGTATGATATTGTCATTCAAATTGGTGCAATATGCTAATAGAAGAAATATTAAGTTACCGAGTGATCAATAAATGATGTTAACTAAAGTGCAGTTTGTATTTAGTTACATTTCAAAATTTAATGAGTGATTAGTTATATTTTGAAAGTTTAATGCCCATTCATTAAATTTACACAAATTATTAGACATGTGGCGTACATGTATGCAATTAATACCGACAAATCATCCAATTTTTATGAAGAAATAAAAGAGGGTCTCGGTGAACAACTCATCAAGAAATGAAGAATGCTGCATATTTGTTCAAATTTACATTTGTACCTAAAGCTACCCTTTTGTGAGGGAAAAATATCACATAAAGTGGGATATCAATATTAAAGTCACGTGACTTACCAAATTTTGATGTATCTCATACAGTTGTCTAAAAAGCATAAAGTACGATTAAATTGTGATTCCAAACTTTAAGCTTTTATGAGCTCAAGGGAGAGTAAATATAAAGTGCGTGAATTAAAAACGTAAGAAAATGTAAAATATACACGCTTTTAGCGGTGTTCTAAAAAATCCAAAGTTTGGTGAAGAGACATGATTAAACTTCAAGCTTTTACGAACTTAAGCGAGTTTCAATGGGATCTAAACGTAGTCTAAGCGTAAAAACACGACGAATCGAGCCAGATCGTCTGCGCTAAACTGACTTGAACGAGCTCCAAGCAAGCTTTCTAATCTACCAAAATTGATTTTCGTAGATTACAAAATAGTTTATTTATTTATTTTTAATCATATTTTGCATACTCTTTTTCATGGAAAATTCGAACTCGGGAGGTGGAAAATGATTTTCGTAGTTTATTTATTTATTTTTAGGAACTTTGATTGAAAAAAAAAATGAAAAAAAGAAAAAGAAGGTTAGAACTTATACCCGTTCATCAATATTTATGAAGTTATTATTACATTGAAAGTCTCGCACCGTTTTGCAGGGGAAAAAGGAAGACGCAAGTTCTTGTATTTTCCACCCTCCCGACGCTGCGACGCCTTCTGTTTTCCGCCATTAATCTGTACAATTCCATCTTATAATTTGTTCTTCTTACTAATTCTTCAATTAAATTTCGTGATTCCGTTTGCCCTTCAATTTTGTTCATATTTTATGGACTAGTGTGTGCTTACTAATTTAACAATTACCCGTATCTATTCTTCAATTTCTTCAGGTACTTCTTCATATACTTGATAGGTTAGGAAGAAAACAATTCTGAGATGCAATTTTGTTTTTTTAGTCGTGTAAAAATACTCGGTTTGTTCAACGGATTAAAAACGATATATATTCAGTCCCATTGCTTGAATTTGGTAATTTATTTTGTGTTTGATGAAAATCACTGCCTTTCTGATGCTGTAGTGACGGAAGGTCAGAGGAATAGGACTTGGAATATGGCTTAGTTGTGTTCACTGGTGTTGAAAGGGAATGTTTTTGTGTGAAGATGATTATGTAGATTTTTAATTTTGTTCAGTGGGTTAAACTGTGGTTCTAAAACTATCGCAGATATGAGATTCCTTTTTTATTTTTTTTTAATTTATTTTTATTTAAGTGCTGTAATGGATTTCATTAATAAGACACAAGGGCTTATGGAAGTGTTTTGGTCATCAAGCTTCTTAACTGTTAATGCTAAGCTTTACGGTGTGGGAAGTAGTTGATTTGCTTAGCTTTCTTGTGTAATTTCATGGATATGTAATGCTGCTGCATAGTTAATATTGCGAGGACTAGTTTCGAACATAGAAAATCAGGATCTCTTGAGTTTTCATTCTTGTATTTCTCACATTCGTGATTCGCAGCATGTTTTTGAGTACACTATTATCTTGCTGAAAATTACAACTTTTTAGTTTGAATAATAGTGGATACCACGATATGTGTGGATAAAAATGAGTAGTGCTTCGAGATGTATGGCTAATATTGAAGTTTGGCTGTGATTGAGTACCATAAGTTGATTTTGTGTATGGAGAAAAGTTAAAACGAACAGAACCCAGTCTCATACGCTGAATAAAGACTTTCAAGAGGCCATTCAGATCGAATGCAAGGCGATTATGTGATTTCAGAGGATGGACTTTATTGGGGGTGTGGGGTGGATGGGGGAGGGGGGCACTATGTAAATGTTAAGATGGTCATCAAAACTAGGAGCAATTCCAATTTTACCCTTTCCCTTCCTCTCTCTCTTCACTTGACTCAGAAATATTCGAATATTCTTTCAAACTAGGAACCTATTTCTCTGTTGTTCCTAGTAAGTTATTACATTCTAGTTCAGTTGCTGCCCAAAGGTATATGGTTAATGTCATCTTCTTCCTTTTAACTTTTGTTGTTGTTTTAAAGATCTTGATGTTTTCTATTTCCTAAACTTTATCCTTGTTGCCACAGGGATATTTTTTATGAAGACATACATTTTATGAAATAACAGTAAATCAATGATGGATGCTGTAGATTCTGAAGAGAAGGAAAAGCGAGTTTATAAGCGATGTAGGGTTAAAACGGCGGGAGATGATATTAAGAATGGTTCCAATAAATGCCAAGATCAAGAGGAAAAGAGAGTCGATAACAACTCTTTGCAAGTCTCTGCACTAACGAGCACCTGCAATGAGGAGAAGCCTTACATGATGCCTCTGCTACCCATTCCAAGTATGGAACGATGTTGCTTAAATGGTTCACTTGTCTTGACAGGAACTGCTTGTAAAGGGGGAACTGGGGCACCCATTGGAGCTGTTGATGTTGGCATTAGCAAATCTGCATACTATTTTCGCATTGCTCTACCTGGTGTCAAGAGAGACCCTGGTAATTAATTACTCTTTTAAGTGTTCTCCGTCTCTCCTTGCTCAAGTACTTACTGATATGGAGTCTTGTTAAAATGTTCACACGTTGATGTGGCGATTTGCAAGTGGTCTACAGCAACGTGTGCCCACTTGAAGACTGCCACATCAGCAGCGTGTGGGCATTGGAATAAGATTGTACTAATATGACTAGTGAATTAGGTGAAATGCTTTGACATTTGTTGTGCCAATATTGGAGTCGTACTAAATGAATTACTTTGCCATTTGTTATCCACATTTTGCCATCTAATGCCAAGATTGTTGATGGCGTGTTGTCTTTAGCAGGTCAATTTAGCTGTGAGATTGAACGCGATGGAAAAGTGAGCATCAAAGGTGTGACATCAACGGGTGTTAAAACGGTATCAAAATATTCTCGAGTATTTGAAATGAAATTTCAGCAACAATGTCCACCTGGTCCCTTCACGCTTTGCTTCAGTCTCCCGGGGCCTGTTGATCCGAGAATGTTCTCACCCCATTTCAGATCTGACGGCATCTTTGAGGCCGTTGTCGCCAAATATGAGTAGTTAGTTACTTGTGTTGTGAGATGAAACATTGTAAGAAAAAAGTGAATTTCAGGTATTTGATGACTTGAGCATGGTAGTTCAGTTTTCGTAGGGAATTTCTAGTCGAGTGCTAAACTTTATATGAATGATTCCTAATTTTTATGTTCTGTAGTACACACCTAGGAGTCATATCTTAAAATGGCATGTTCGAAATGTCTTCGTTTCGCAGTTGATTTGTTTAGAGGCAAAATTATAGAAAGTATTTCTCTATGTTTGGTTATGTGTTTATAAAAGGGGATTCTACAGAGTAAAAGAAAGTTCTCTTCTTGGGAAGTGTGACCATTGAAGGAAATTGTTAGGTTTGGTGGATGTGAGATGTAAAAATTAGAGCGATTTCTGAATGAATCGTTCACCCAAGTCTCACTACAGGAAATTGCAGAGCTCTTGGATGGTGGAACTTAGCTCTAGTTGGAAAATTCTTGCAAGTTAAAGAAGGTTGAGCAGGGATTCAAGGAAAAGTGTTAATTGGGCATTTGGATGGCAAGTACATTATCATGAATTTTGACAACTTGGGTGATGTAGACTGCATTGTAGAAGTGATTAAGGATACAAATGTAATTTACAGATTTGGCGTTCAAGCTCCGATATGTTGTTATAATATCATTCGAGAAAGGTACTGGGTCTTCTGGATCGAACGCACTATTTGGCTTTGAAGCATGATGGATTTCGAACATCTAAGTCCGTTTGATAGCTGAAGTTACAGTTTTTGAGTTTAGCGTAATTTTTGCCACTTCGTTCTTTAGTAAGATTTGGTTTCGTTGCGATTTGCCTATGTGATCTAGCATTCTTAGCCCAAATTTTTCGTAGTAATGAGATATAAGAATATCTTTGTAAACAATAAGTAATAGGTAGTCGTGCCATGTATTATTTGTCATGATTTTATCTCTCTCTTTTTTTTTCTTTTTTTTTTTTTTTTTTTATCTCCATGATTATTACTGTTATTATTATCTCAATTATTATTTGACCCCTGTTTTTTGTTTTTATATGCTCACATTTGCACAAGAACCTTGTCGACTGGCTCTCTCCCCAAATTGTAAATACTTGTTTAAAAGCCAAATAATAGTTTCTTATTTATTAATTACATACATGCCCCGCTAATGAATACACAAAACTCAACACGTGCTCTGCACGTGTTTACCATTCATGATTCATGTTACTTTGTCATCGCATGGTGTAAGGCATTTGAGTCAAATGGAAGGCTGTAGGTTGCCTCAATTTTTGTTGAGGCTTGTTGTGAACCAGGGTTTTTATTCCTTAAGAGAATTCATGCATGGCTTTTCGGGTATACTTTTTATTTCATGTGTTAAAAAGTCATTAATTTGGGCACAGTTAGTGTTCTATAAGGCGGAAAAAGGGCACCGCCTCGGCACACCGAGACGTGGGCGTGAGGTGGCATGAAAACGCCTCGCATAGTAGGTAGGCGTGGAAAAAGGCGCCAAAGGAGTGAAAAGGCGCAAGCGTTTTAGTTAAAATCAGTTAGGCTTTTTTTTGTTTTTGTTTTTGTTTTTATTATAAATATTGGATCATTTGTGCTTGTTGTTTTTGAAGTTAAATAAACTTGTGAAAAGAATATTTTCCACTTGTATTCGTTTTGTAATCTAATTGTAAGAATTAATAATAGTTTCCTTAGTGTTCGAAGTTTTTAATACTTTAAAGATTATATATTTTATTGAAAAAATGAAACATATATTAAAGTTTGTATAAATATCTCAAATATGATTGTTTTAAACCTATTTGCCACTTTAGAATAATTAAACATAAAAAATAAAAAATGCATTTCTACGTCTAGGCTTTGCTTAGGCTCGCCTATGCTTCTAAGGCTTGAGGATTCGCATTGCCGTCTTACCCAGGGACGGATCCAGAATTTCATCCCAGCTAGAGCGGACGTTGAACATGGACCATCAACTGTCGTTAACCCAGTAATGTAGTGGTCTAAATTAATTTAAAGCAAAAAATTTCTAAATAAGTTCATGAAAAATAATAATTTTTTAAAGAGGTATATTTTTGAAGCCCTTTTTGTTCATTGATTTTTTATTTTTATTTATTTTTTAATGGCAGCTCTTTGATAGAGTAATATCATATTTACATATAATAATATATTATATTAATTTAAATTCATGTTTGTCATATTTTTTGCATAGATATATTTAGAGTGACAATGAATAAATTATAATAATTTTTAAAGGTTTTTAATGTAAAAGAGCAGAGAGAATGAGTGGAGTTAAGTGGTGGAGATTTCTAGATGTGATAAGATATGTGAATGTAATTAATTTAGGATAAATAAAAAATAGATAAAAAGTAATAAAAATAATTGGTTAATGGGAAAATTAATATACAATATGATCAATATATATATATATATATATATATATATATATATATATATATATATAAGAAAAATTGAATCTACCTACCATCCACAAAATGAGTCTACATTTAATTAAAATGTCGTCATACGTTAAATTATTAGTTTTTTTTTGAAAGAATGTTAAATTAAGTCAATATTTAATAACAACCAATAATTATTGGCGCCAATATTTAATGATAGTTCTTTGATACATGGTATTATTAAAGTGTTATATATAATAATATATTAGTATATCTGCCAAAGTCAAATACATAACTCATTGGGAATTGGGAATTGGAAAATGTTCATCTTCTCAACTGCTTCTGTCGAAGCAAACTCTATTTTTATAGAATTATAGCTTCAAAGAAAAATATTTTTACAATTTTCGTAAATAATATTTATTATTATTTTATTTTACCAACTTGGAAAATTTTACGGATCCAGCGAGAGCGGCCGCGCCGGCTCGCCACTAGCTGGATCCGTCCATGGTTTTACCATGCTTCGTGCCTTTCAGAACCTTAGGCATAGTTAATCAAAGGATTACTTTGAATTAAAGTCTGAGGGATAAATTGAACTCATCTAGAAGGTGGAGGACCACTTGGAAAATAGACGAATCCTATTTTAATTTTTGGATTTTGGATTTTCTTACAATTAGAAACCATTGCAAGATTCCTTCAAAAACACAAAAATAAATAAATAAAAAAGAAACCATCACAAGATTTCCACACGATATCTAAGCAATAAAGAGGTATATATTATTGGAGGCAATAATAAACAAACATTTAAGGGGATTGTTGGCTAGGATAAAGAGAGCAATCTGGGGATTGAAGAAGAGTGATTCTGGGGGATACTTTTTTAGACATTTTAAGTAACATGATGATATGGTTTTCTATCATGAGGAATAAGGATGTGACTTGGATATACATCACATAGAAATTATCGTTATCACCCAATGAGAAAATGACACATCATAATGTCAATTAAAAATATCTATAAACAATATCCCCTAGAATTATTCATTGAAGAAAGGCTGGGAAGTTCCACAAAGAAGATTAAAGATGTCATCGTTCATACTAAGGTGATGATCATTACATATTCCTCTTGTGCTTGTGTAATCATCATGAGTGGTTCTGGCTTTGTCACGTACTATAGGGTTTGTCATGCACTAGGGTTTTTTTTTCACATTAAAATATGTTTTGAGGAAATTTGGCAAAAAATGGCATTTAAGTTTGAAATTACAAAATTCAGGTATAACGAAGTTATTTGCAAAAAATGGTATTTTCATGATCGAAATTTGTGCAATCAAGTATGTGCAATCGAGCATTTAAAATCTGAGCATCGCTCAGCTTAAGGTTATTTATTTATTTATTTATTTTGTAATGTAAATTTCCTAATTTTGTACCTATTACACAACGTATAATGATTGTGTAATGAATTACACACAATGTGCAATGTATTACATAAAGTGTACAATTAGTGTGATTGAGGAAATAGCTAACGATGACTATGCTAACTAATCTTTTATTGATTTTAATTTGTGGTACAATTTCTTGATAGTGTTTCCGATCTTAGCACATGTTGATCATTTGAAACAGAAATGTATTTCTATGCAATAAAATTAAATTTTTTAAAATAAATAGACTATTGTATCAAATCACATGATATATAAGAGATGCTGACAAATACTAAAAAATCTCCATAGCACAAAAATAGTCCATCCTTATGAAGTTGTACGTACGATTGAACACACAACTGACAAAGCAAACACAACAGATAAGAAAAAGGCCAAAAAAAAAAAAAAATCCAAGATTACCCATTAATTAATTGGGGGAATTTTCTCTATCTTGACATAGTGCAAAATAAAGTTGTCCTGCGGCATAATAGAACAAATTAAACTGGATATTAGTATGAACGATAACTTCTAGAAATATTAATTAAAAATAAATAAAGAAATTATATTGACTATTTTTAATTCCTTTTATTTCTAAATAAAAAGACCATGCTGGTTCCATATTTCAAACCTTCATTATCAGCGTCCAGGTGTTGGGATTGAAAAATAGAAATGCACCTTTCTCGTAAGTGTTTGTCTTCTCAAGAGGCACCACATCTCTTGGACGAGTGAACCATAATTCGAGCTCTCCATGGTATAACCATCCTCTATTATGCCTACAACAAAACCAGACTTCGTCTACAGTGTTACTAAAAAGTATATATAATGCCCAAAGATTTTATTGTGCCCACCACCAAGGTGCACACTATGGTGCACTCTGACTGATGTAGCACACGATCGAGTACCACAATAAGAAATTAACTCACAGCTCGTTTGCTGCAAATAGTTGTGCCTTGTCTTTCGGCATGCTGAAAGATTAAAAAAGAGTGAATGAACATTAAGTTAATCTTGCTTTAAAAAAAAAAAAAAAATTAACATGAGAGTAGCAAAGAATTAAATAACCTGTAGAAAATATAAAACAAGGTGTCTAGCTTGAACTTTTTGAAGATATTCAGCTGCATGAACAAAAAAAAAAAGATTGATGAGCAACCCAACAAAAAAAAAAATAAATAAATAAATAAAATAAAAAGTCAACAAGTCTCACCTTCAAAGGAGGTAGTTGTTTGCCATTGTAGCAGTTGGGAATGCTATACTGTGGCTCTACTTTTGAAGGCTCATCAACCCAAGGAGAGGCAAATGTGTTGTAAAGAGGCTCAGTTGAGAGCATATTTAAACCAAATGTTGTCAAATCACTCCCTATAGCAAGTGAGTTCAAACATGGGTTTTCCTTTTTTATTAATTTTAAGATACCTTGCAGCCCAAATTGATTAGGTACACTTGGATATTCTACTTGATTGTCCACAAGCTGGTAGGTGAAATAAGACTGGGATGGATGACATTCTTGATACTGGTTCATAAAAAAGATCATAATATTAATTGTAACATTTTATCTAGTGAAGTACATTAAACAATTTTGCAATTTAAGTGTAGAAAATGGATGATTTAATGTATACATGTAAGGTCAGCTATCATCATGCTCCCTTAATCATAGGTCAAATTTTTATGTACACGCACAATTTTAACTGTGAAGATGGATACTGGGCCAACCTCCCCTTATAAATTGGTTTTTATATCACCTGATTGCCCGATATGGGATCTAACATGACCCCTCAGGCACAGCATGGACCATATCAAACGACTGTGGACAAATCGATATTGGGGGCACCCCACACCGAAATTGGGCCTGGCTCTGATACCATGTGAAGAAGGATATTGAGCCTAACTCCTCCTAGAAAACCAGCTTGCTTGCGAGGGGAGGTTTACCCTCACCTTATGAATTAGTTTTTATACCACCTGATTACCCGATGTGGGATCTAACATTAACAAAAACGGAGGTCAATCCGTGTAGAACATAATAAAAGAAGAAAATTAGGTTAGAAATACTCAATTTTTGCAGTAATTAGAATCGGAAATGCAAGACATAAATTAAAATCTTGAAACATCAAGGACTGAATAAACTATAAAGTATATATGAAAGTGTGAATGATATGGCAGATACGAGATCAGCGTAGAGAAAAAATAATGGAAGTAAGTGAAAGTACCTTTAAACCTTGAAAATAAATATCTCCATTGCTTGAAACCCTAATTGATGATGTACGATGTTGTAGCTGAGGATAGTTGAGTTCTATGCTCTTTTCCATCTGGACATTTAAAATAGATAAAAAAGAATAATACCAAGCATTGATTAAACATTAGTATCATTCCTTGCACATGACATCTTAAAACAATAAATATAAGCTTAGAACGCTTACATTTGACAGGTTGTCCTGCATCTGTTCTTTCTCTCCAGTATTATTTGCTGGAAACTCAATAAAGCCCAATGCACTAAGTTCATCATCTACGATAGGAAGATAGAGTTCTTTTTTTTTTTTTTTTTTGAAAAGGAAAGATGGAGATAAATTAGAATCAAGAATATTATTATAATAATTGATTAAAACTCTCAAGAACAAGCTAGCAAACATATTTATTCAAATTGTAAGTGCTCTAGTAAAGCCTATTCTAACAAATGTGATACTTTGTTTGTTGTGTTGCATGTAGATAGACACTTTCCATGCCACGTCCTATGAAAATTTTATTTTTCTTAAAAACATATTAATACTATATTTTATATGCATTGGATTTTTGAGCTGAGGTAGTTCTGAAAATATATATATGATATTATGATCCAGTGCCCAAGTGGGCACGTATTTAATGTGCACAATTAACACATGTCATCTCAGCATTGGATCATGTCTAGATGATTATATCACACATCCAATTCCTAGATGACATGTGTTAAGTAGGTACAATAAACTTATACCCAATTGGGCACTAGATCATAATTGATATATATATATATATATATATATATATATATATTATTTGTACCACTATACAAATAACTTCTATTTCCATAAATATGGTATGCAAAACATAAGTAATGATAGTATTAAATAGGATTTCTTTGTTAAAAAAAAAAAAGGGATTTGAGAAGGCATGGCATATTTAGTTCAAAAAAAAATATTGTTATTAATAATAGTATTAAATATTTCTTGCTTGAATTGACCATGACTTTTTGATTGTTGGCCATATTTTGTCTAACAGGTATGCTACAAAAAATAAAAAATTATAACTATAGGCGATGGTTGTTGGCTACGACCATTACGTATTCCTAACAATATGCGACAGTTGTAACCGACAACTGTTGTCTATTCTCAAGACTTTTTGTGCCCCTTTCATATGGAAGGCCTTTAGAACCTTCACACATTTGACATAAAAACCGTTGCGTAATGGGTATTTTTGAACCAGTGACAGATCGTGTTTTATATTTTACCCCCATAAAGCATGCAATAATAGTTGTCTCACTTGATATAGGACAGTTACATAATTAATTTTTTTTTAAGGTAGTTATAATTAAGTTAAAACATGAAAATTGGCCGAAACTAAGTGATTAATTTAACGCGAGTGTATCATATTACTCGTAATAATAAAATAAAATTGTACGTAGTCATGTGGGACTTGGGATGGACTATAATATCTATTAAAGAACACATCCCCTCCTTTGGTAAATAAGAACATATGCATAAATTTGCAATACTAATAGAGTCAAAGATGAGAAATGTATGTAAATCATTTATACATGAAAATATGAAATCATTAGCTTAATGAATTATAAGATGCCATAAGATTGAATGGAACATGATAAAAATTAAAGCTTTTCAAGATGCCAATTGTAATTTGTGTTACTTGCAACACAATAACATATGAAAAATACTAGCTAGGAAGAATAACTAAGCGATCAAAATAATTATTGCACAGATCAGCCAAACAATAGAAGAGTATGTACCTTGATTACTCGGTATAAAAGAAAATTTCTCGGTCTGAATGTACACTTTGGGCTTCTGTTGCAAGTATATAGGGTCGTGATTTTTCATCGGACCTACATAATAAGAAAGCATTATTGTTATAGAGAAAAATTTGCATGGTGCAAATATATGGAAATGGGAACCATCGGCACAAGATAGATGTGAAGAGCTAGTAGTAGTAGTTACCAAATGTAGCATTTTTCAAGAAAGCATACATGTTTATACCCTTTTTCAAGAGAGCGTGTTTATTTGTAAGTTGAACTATTCTAAACCATTCAACTATATAGTGCGCGCTTTTTATATCTTGTACTCATGTTTATCCAGAGATGTTAATAATCGAATATGCAGATCGATAATGTGTACCGTTGAATGGATTTAAAACACCACCGGACGAATTAGATTGAGGAGAAAAGGGCATGCTTGTAGCATGCAGAGCTTTTGAATTTGATCCCTTTTTTGGTTGCTGCATCCACATCATAAAGATAAATTTTGCATAACGGGAAAGTCAAAACATGTATCATATGAATTGGTTAACAAAAAATCAAATTTTGTTCTTAAAACAAGAGTTTGGTAAATGAACTACATGATGTTCAGGCAAAAGGATCTTACATTCAGCATGCTTAAAATTTTGTGGAATTAATTTCTCCCAAAAGAAAGAAATATGTAACTTCTCAGGTGAAAATCTGAAGTCCCTGTGAAAAAAGGAGAATGAAATCAATACAAACAATTGAATTAGAATGAACCATTTCAACGATCAATATTTTTAGTTCTCGAAATGATAAATGGAATTATTTAGGGAAAATCTTGATTATAAGGTCTTGGAAAGGTGGCTTTGTGAGATCAGAAACGAAACAAAAAAAGTATAAAATAAATAGATCCTGCTAGGTAATGATGTTTACTAAAGCTATACAAATAAAATAATGTGACTTTTCTTTCAAATAAATAAATAATGTGACTTTACTACTTTAGAAACAATCAACTCCCTTTTTGTTTTTTTTTTGGGGCCAATGGGATTGCCTAGAAAATTTAGGATCTCTACCCAAAAATTTATTCATTATTACTTTTTCACTCCAATAAATTGCAATATTTGTGTCACAAAAAATTTATTTGTTCAAAATGACAGGTAATATATATTTAATTAACAATCTTAAATAGCACTATTAACAAATTATTCCTATTTCTAAAAGATCTATAAAAAAAATTCAACAATCGAAAATCAAATAAAATTCTCGTTTTTGAAAACAGCTAATGCAAAATCATATAGTTAGTAAAATTCCATCAGTGACATCCTTGGAATAAATCAAAGTTTTAAAATGATAAAATAAAAACATGTAGAAATCAACACTTGATGACTCAAGTAGAACAGACACCTAAATTTTCAGAATATTCCCATTGGTTCTTTAAAAATCTAAAATTTAAAACGTATTAAACAAAAATAAAACCCAAATGTACAACAAGAAGTAATTAACTAAAGGCTATGAAGATTGAAAAAACTAACATCAAAGTGTTTACCTTCTAGCAAACTCATAAAATGTGTTGAATAGCTGAATATTGCAAGCGATTCTAGAGAGGGATCAGAGGCACTCGTGACAAGGGCAGTGTAGTGATGAAAAACCCCTATAGAGTTTTCGCTATATAGTGGGACTGGAAAGTTTCCTACAGTATCAATTGGTACAGTTTCTTACCATTATACCTTAGAAAATATTAATGACTGGTCAAATTGAATTTACTGTTGCTAAGTCTTGGTTTTGTATAGACATAATCTTGAACGAATTCCTTTAATTTGGTGAATAATTAGTGAACTCAAGTAACTAATTTATTACAATATATATTGTGACTACATTTTTTTCCTATGGTATTTATTTGCACAGCTTGCATGTTACATGTATAATACTTTTATTAATATTAATGACTAGTCAAATTAAATTTACGTTTGCTTTATGTGAACCTTTGTATAAAAATATTATCTTAAATGAATTCATGTAATTGGTTTAATCACTAATAAATTTAATTTAGGCCTTGTTCTATTGGGGGTTTAGTTGTTCCGCGCACGCGGTATTCCGTGTAAAAATGTGTGGTTAATATTATTTTGGGAAATGTGTGTGTGGTTGAAAATGAGTATGAGGTATACGGAATTGCGTGCTGATTTGGTTAACACCAAATAGAACAAGGCCTTAAGTAACTTTTCAACATCTTTATATTATAAAAACAGGAGTGCCACGTTGGCAGTAGTGCCAACATGACACTCATTAATATTAAAAAAAACATAAAAATCAATTTTGTAGTTTAAAAAAAAAGGAAACTCTATTTTAGGAAATAAACCAATATTAATTGATAGTTTTAAATAGAGAAAATTCTTCTAAATATAATTATTTTTTAATGAAACATATATTTATCATTAAATGTGATAAATAAAATTTAATAAGAAAAAAATAGTTTTCGAAAAACTTTAAATGTAATTTCATTTTTCAAATTTCTAATTAAAAATATTAAATAATAAGTATTTTATTTTCACCGTATTAAAAAAATATTATAGTTTTAGATAGTTCTGATTTGTAATGTGCATTGGAGTATTCAAATAGCGGATTATTCTAAAATAAAATAGTGCATGCTAAAATTATAATTGAATTTGCATTAAATAATTTATTTATTTTTAAATAAAGAGTAATTTATTAATCTTTATCTTTATATTTTGAATTGTTATATTATCATACCATTAATCATTATATTATAATTATAATTTATGAAATGCCACGTATGCAAAGATGCAAATGTGACATACATTAAATATTTTACTAAAATTATAAAATTAATTTTGAAAATAAACCAACATTAATTAGTAGTAATTAAAAATATAATTGAAAATAACCAATATCTAAAACAAACATCTAATGAAAAAAATTTATTTTGGAAAGACTTGATATATAATTTCATTTTTTAAAGTTCTAATTCAAAATATTAAATAATAATTTTTTATTTTTTATTTAATTTTATCATGATAAAAATGTAGGTTTTGATAGTTTTGCTTGGTTACGTGAATTGGTCTATTAAAAAATAATTAGAAATTTTTACTTTTTTCTTTTTGAAAATCAAATAGTGAGTGGTTAAAATTATAACTAGATTTATATAGAATAATTTATTTATTTTTAAGTAAAATAGTAATTTATTAACCTTCTATTATTATAATTGAAGTGTCATGTTTGGTGAACACCCTATTGGTAGTGCCAATATGACATACTATTTCTAATTAAAAAAATTAAATGATATTTTTATTTTTAATGCGGCTGATGTGATATGCTCACTAACTGAATTTTGCATTGCATATTTTTTGCCTTTTCTAAGTATATAAAATTAAAAATAAAAATTTTTTCATTCTACAATTAACATACAGTTTATGTAAATGAAAAGAAATCAAATAAATTATGTAGATAAGGAAAATTGTTGGTATTACTATAAATTTAAGTTATATAAAATTAAGCATAATACTTCTTATACAATATAGCTAAAATTAAATAGTAATTACAGCTAATCACTGAAAGAATGCATAGTAAAATCATAAAATTTAGAGCGCGTAATGTTCATTTCAGAAAGAAAAAAGGTGTTCAATATAAATTTGATATGTACCAATGAGAAAGACACGTTTTGATAATCAAAGAATTTTTATATATTCATTCCTAATTGCTCATTTACAATTAATTAATCTTCACGAACATTGTTGTGCAATGCTAGACACGGTAATTAGAATTAAAGTTACACATTTTGATAAACTTCTTAATTATGCGATGTACGTGAATTTTTATAATTTATAATTGTGAATTTACTTTGCAATTTTTGCATTGACTATAATATATAATATTATAGATTTTAATAATTTTTTTATAATTATGCAATTTCCTATGCATAAATTACATCAATTATGAAATTCAACATTCATATTTATAATTTTATTTTTATTATTGTCGTACATAAATTTAATTATTTCCGTGCATCGCACGGGCGTGATACTAGTTATATATATATAGGTGCAGTTTCGATCTTGCCATTAACTTTAGAAAATATTGATGATTAGTCAAATTGAATTTAATTTCTTTTGTATAGGCATAATCTTGAAAAAAAATCATGTAATTTGGTTAATCATTAATGAATTCAAATAAGTTGTTACTATATAGATTGTGATTGTTGCTAGATAGTATCCTACAATATTTGTGCATATATTCTTATAATTAACTCTAAATATTAATGGCTCGTCATATTGAATTTATTTTTTTTCATCTTTCTTTTGTATGGATATAATCTTGAACAAATTCATGTAATTTGGTTAATCATTAATGAATTCAAGTGATTTGTTATTATTATATTATTTTTACAACATTTATCATTGGTGTATTTTCCTACCATTAACCTTAAGAATATCTATTACTGGTCAAATTACCTTTTCTTTTGCCGCACTTCTTTTGGATATACATATTCTTGAACGAATATATTTAGGTAATTTGGTCAATCTTCGTCAAAAAGGTAATTTGGTTAATTATAAATGATTCAAATAAATTATTACTATATATATGGTGATTGTGAGTTTGTGACTAGATAGTTTCCTAGGAACAGTATCAATTGGTACAGTTTTTTACTATTAAACCAAGATATTAATGATTCGTCAAATTGAATTTGCTTTATCTTTGTTTTTCTTTTGTATAGATACAATCTTGGTAGAATTCATGTAATTTGGTTGATCATTAATGAATTCAATTAATTTGTTACTATAAATATTGTGATGGCGACTCGATATATAGTTTTCTAAAATATCTATTGGTACAATTTCTTCCATTGACCTTAAAAACTATTAATGACGGGTCAAGTTGAATGTATATTTGCTCCGTATTTATTTTATATAAACTTGAACCATTAATTCAGGTAATTTCATTATTATTAATGAATTCAAGTGATTTGTTACCATATATATTGACAGTGGATAGCTTCGTACATTATCAGTTGGTGCACTTTCTTACTATTAACCTTATAAAATATTAATGACTTGTCAAATTAAATTTACTTTTACTTTATGTTTCTTATGTATAGACATAATCTTGAACAAATTTAGGTAATTTGGTTAATGATCAATGGATTCAAGTAATTCTTTAATATATGCATTTTTATTAAATAGTTTCATACAATATCTATTGGTATAGTTTGTTAAAAATAACCTCAGAAAATATTAATGACTTGTTAAATTGAATTTACTATTTCTTTCTGTTTCTTTCATATTATTAACATAATTTTGAACGAATTGATGTAACTTGGTAAATCATTAACGAATTTAAATAATTTGTTACACAAATATTGTAACTAGATAGTTTCCAAATCATTAACCGTGTAACTTGGTTAATCATTAATGAATTCAAATAATTTGTTACACAAATATTGTAACTAGATAGTTTCCTAATTAATATATCTATTTCAGCGGTTTCTTACCATTAACCTTAGAAAACACTAATAAGTGGTATATCAAATTGAATTTACTTTTGCTTCATGCTTCTTTTGTATAGACATAATCTTGAACGAATTAAAGTATTTTTTTTATTAATCATTAATGAATTTAGGTAAATTTTTACTATATATATTGTAACTTTGACTAGATAATTTCCTACAATATAATATCTATTGGTACAATTTCTTACCATTAACCCTATAAAATATTAAAGCTTGGGTAAACTTTATTTTACTTTTTCTTCATCTTTCTTTTGTATACACATAATCGTAATTTAGCGAATTCATATAATTTGGTTAATCATTAATGAATCTAAGTAATTTTTTACTACATATATTGTGATCACTAGATAGTAAATTTCTTACAATATCTTTTGGTACAATTTCTTATCATTAACCTTAGCAAAATTAATGACAGGTCAAATTGAATTTATTTTTGCTTGGTGTTTCTTTTGGATAGATATAATCTTGAATGAAATCATGTAATTTTGTTAATCATTATATGTTACTATATATATTGTGATTGATAGTAGATAGTTTCCTAGAGTACACTGGTCAATTTAATTTACTTTTGCATCGTATTTCTCTTGTATATACATAATCTTTAACAAATTCACGTAATTTGGTTAATCATTAATTAATTCAAGTAATTTGTTATTGTATATATTGTGACTAGAGAGTTTTCTACAATATTTATTGGTTCGTTTTCTTACCATCAACCTTAAATGATATTTAATGAATGGTCAAACTAAATCTACTTTTGCTTCGTGTTCACTTTGAATAAACACAAATGTAATTGGGTTAGTGATGAATGAATTCAAGTAATTTGTTCCTATACATATTTGTCACTAGATAGTTTCTTACAATATCGATCTATTCTCATAGTCTTTTATCGTTAAAATAAAAAAAATATTAGTGTCTGGTCAAATTGATTTACTTTTGCATTGTGTTTCGATCTTTCGTACAAACACAATCTTGAATGAATTCATGTAATTTGATTAATTTGCTTTATAAAAGCAATAAATGCATTAATTAAATATGTACAACATCTATATATTATATAAAATAAGGTTTAATTGGAAGTTATTAATTAAGAAACGGTTATTAGGACCACAAGGTAGTTATTGCTTTGTTGTTATAATTAAGTGATGCCACATGTGAAAGTAGTTATTTTTGTCAATAGTAATAAATAATAATTAATTAATACTAATAATAAGATTATTAGGATATGCTTTGTTACTTAATTAATTAATTAATCAATCCACGATTTTCTGCGCATTGAAAATGGTTTATTCTACTTTTCATAGAAATTTGTGGTTGAGATTATATAGAAATATTGGGTATATTAATTTATTTTCTTCGCCATAACAATATTATAATATTACTATGATTTTATATTACTCTTAGAGATTTAATCACATGTCATAAGACATGTAAAATGTATAATTTATTGCATAACATTTGTTAATTATTTTGATATGTTATAAACTTATAAATATACAATGACATAATTAATTAATTGTAGATATTGAATAAATTTATAATTTATTATTTTTACTTCTATATTTCAAATGTCACATAATTATTACGAAATAAAAAATAAATGATAATCACGAACAAAGGTAAGTCACGAACATGGGAAGTGGTCAGATTGACTTGTATGTGTATCTGCAACAAGAAAATCTATATCTATATCTATATTATATAAAATAGAGTTTCAATTAGAAAGTTATAATTAGAAAGTAGTTATTAGAACAAAAAAGTTAGTTATAATTTTGCTAGACCCAGTTATTTCTGCCACATGTCAATGATTAACTATTGTCAGATTTATACCACATTTATAATAGATTGAATACATAATATATATAAAGTAGAGGTGCATGGTTTTTAGTTTTTAAATCGTGGTTTTAGGATAAATAAAACTTTTGTTTAAGAAAGTGCCATAAACCTTATTTGCTAACACATGTCCTATTTGTTATGAAAATCTTTGGGTTTACCGTATTACTAATAAACTTAATTGCACGACATGTCAGGTTTGTTAAGAATATCCCAATTTAAATTGTAGAAATTTAATTACTTTATCAAATGTCACCACGTCGAATATAGCCACATGTCCAATTGGGAGGGTGAACATACCTTTATTTTGAAAGGTTAATTTGAGGAATAAAAATTTGAATTTTTGAAATTTTTTTGTTTCATATTATTCTATTAAATCGAGAGCTTCAATATGAGTATAATTTTGATATATTATTTTACTAATTGAAAAAATTACTTATTTTTAGTGATAAATTATTTATTTTGTATAATAAGTAACTTTTAAAATAGTAAAAATTATATATCAATACTATATTCATATTATAGCTCTCATAAATAAAATAATATGAGACAAAAAAATTCAAAGAATTTCAACTTTTAACCATAAATTGACTCACCAAAAGAATGAATGTTCATACTCACGATCCTTTACAAATTTAATCTCCAAAATCAATGGATAAGTGTCATCTAATTTTGAAAAAGTCAAAAGACTTATTCATAATCTATTAATAAATATAAATATATTAAGCAGTTAGTTGTTAAAGAATTTTTTGCAAAAAATTAAAAATTTTTGTTAAAATAATTATTAAGTAGAGAAACACTATAAAATAATTAAGCACTTAATTGCAAAGTTGTTATTTAGACAATAATTCAATTGTAGTTGTACTGTATCAATAAGAATTTGTCACGTGTCCGGTGTTCAGTAGCTGATAGCACATTTTTTGAAATTTTATTCTTTTAAGTCCACATGTTTAGTTGTTTTATATTTAATTTTTTTTCATATGGAGCATTAGTGCATTTAGGATACTTTATCAGTTTTCCAAACATATTTAAATTGAATATTGAATTGACTGAATAGAAAAAAGTTTGATAATTTAGCTTCAATAAGAATGAAAAATTGATATGAATTTCTTAAGATAAACAATTACAAAAAATTTATGTATTGACCATAAATAAAATGTGTTTGAACAAATTTAAATGGGAATTTTAGATCTCAAACTACATACATGGAGACATATACATGGAAAAATAACGTCACGAAATTCCTAATTCAAAATGAGTTTTCTGTAATATCGTTGCGGTTCGGCTAAATATTTGAATCCCATTTGTAGATCTAGAGCAATATCGATTATTAAAATAAAAAATGTTACCATCAATCAAAGTGAAAACAATAGATAATATGATCATTAATACGATAAAACACAAAGATCCACTCTTCTTTTCCACCAAAGATCTGAAATCATGTATTTAGGTTTATGATTTCTATAATATCATTTGAGGCTTGACCTCACAATTCGAAAGACAATCCATAGATTTGAAAGAAAACTTGATTAAAACAAAATTATACTCCCGATGTCCAGTGGTATTACCTAAAAAATATTATTTATATCAAAAAAATAAAGAAATACATTTATCTTTATTTGACGAAATAGGCGGAAAAGTTATTTAAAATTTGTTTTTGATGGACCGAGAGCCTTCAATATAATATCTAAGTAGATTTATGATAAATCATCATGGAAACGTATTATGACAATTAATTTATTTAAAGTATAACCTCAATTTAAAATAAGATTGTGATAACTCGTGCTACCAAATTTATGCATTTTATCAAACTTTATGTTATAATCAACTAAATACAATTGTGAGTTGTGTGTTAAATAATCTATTTTTTGTTAATTTTTATCACAAATTTCAACTTACATAGTTTTATTCCCGTGCAACGCACGGGCGTGAAAACTAGTTATATTAATTTTCACGTTCTATTTTAGTTTTTGTTATGAAATAAAATAAACTATGGCTTTTTAGTGTATGCCTAAGCATTTTTATTTTTGTTTATCACTAATCACCCTACTACTGGATATAAACTTTTGTTTTTTCTATTTTTCCCTTAGATATATTTCTTTAAATTTCTTAATTCATGGTTAACTCATTAATTAAGAAAAACTCTTCAATTTTTTTTTTTTTTTGGCGCCTCAAGTCTTTCAACGTTTGGAGAATTTGGGATGTCCCAAGTTTCCACTTGTTGTATCATTTTTGTTCATTTTTCTTTTCGATTTGCTCCATGCACCTCCAAATTCAAGGTTTCGTCCAAAATAACACAAATTAAGCATAAAAGTAGTCTTCAAAGCATAAATAAAACTCTTTCGATATAAAATTAAATTAAATAAAACTCTTTGCTCATGAGTTACTCTTTAAATTAAGTCACATGAGAATGTGATGGAGTTACATGTTGTAACTACAGTAATTCATGAGTTATACATAAAATTCTTTTGATTTGTTTTGTATCATTGTATGTACATACAATCTCACATTCATCTAAGAGGAGATATACTTGTATTTTTCATTTCTCCGGCCTTTTTTCCCATCCAATTTTACTTCGGCTTGTGTTAAACTTGTTTTATCATATTTTTGTAATTTCAATTCTAAAATATTAACCTTAGCCAATTTTCTATCATAGTATCTTATTTTTTTTATTTGTTTATTTCAGTACGTGCAAGTAACGTATATGGTGGTTATAGAGCCCTGTAATGCACTCCCAGATTCGTTCTCGCCCTGTAATGCACTCCCAGATTCATTTTCCGTGAACTTCAACACATCATGTCGAGATTGGAATGAATTTGTCACCGTGCTTCCAATGCTTTAATGATATATTCTAATGTAATATGTCTAACTTGTAATGTGTACCATTAAAAAAATAAAAATAACTCGCATCCAGGATAAAATCAATTTTTACTAATAACTAATGTTTCTACCCGTGCGTTGCACGGGGAAACATATGCACATGTAATAAATTAGAATCCACATAAAGGGATAAGTGCAAAAGAATTTCTAAATTTTTTAGTAGACTTTCGCCTATATTTTGCACAAATACATCCTGTTATAGTAAATAGCAGGACTAAAAACCAAAGAATTTCACATAATTTTATATTGTGTTGAAACATCTTATATTCAATAACATTCTAAGATCGATAAAATCCACTATTCTCCGCCGCACAACCCAATTATAGAATATATAAATAACATCAAATTTGGTAACAATTAAATAATTATAGATACACTTGACCGACCACAGTATGTCTAACAATTGGTTTTCTTTCATATCCCTTCACTTCATTTACTAATCTAACCATTATGTATTTTGAAGTTATGCCTCTGTAGTCGTCTTGTCCCTCCTGGCAGCCGTCTCGAATAATGTTTCATCCACTATCTACAAATCGAATCAAAAATTAAAACAAAGCATAGTCAATTAACACAAGATAAAGAAGAACCCGATATAATTTTCCAACCAACTGAACGATAATCTCCTAAACACTACCGTTGCAATTTTTCAACAATCTCCCAAACAATTGCATAATAATAGTAGTACCTACAGTGATGGCCAAATAATTAAGAAATAGTGTATAAAGACCTGATGAGTGTATATATGTATACATGTTGAAGAAGAAGTCGAGTTGGAAAAGACATGTAGAAAAATAAAAAATTGATTTTGGGTTTGAGCGTGAGGAAGCCTGTGGAAGTTTATGATTGCAGAATAAAAAATTAATTTTTTGATTCAGAAAAATAGGTGAAAATGACGAGAAAAAATTGATTTTGGGTTGGAGCGTGAGGAAGTGTGTTGAAGTTTATGATTATAGAATAAAAAATTAATTTTTTAATTCAAAAATAAGTAAAAATGATGCGAAAATATCATGATTTTATTAATATATAGATTTTATGAGTCCCGTCCAAAAGGGCCATTTTTGCACAAATATGGATATGTTTGAAATTAATCGCACTGCCTTTTAATTAAAAAAAAACTATTTATGTCAATTTCGGTGTGCGCATATATTTCATTTTCCTTTTGTGTCTATAGGAGAATATAAGGGTCGATATATATTTGTATCTGATCCTAAGAAACGTGGTGGAAGAAGTCACGAAATTGTAGGAATCAATTTTAATTTCGATTCCGTACATATGACACATCTCTTTCCTGTCAGTTTCATATGAATATGATATGATATTTCTGTGAGACGATGTCAAAATCTCAAGTCAATTTCGTCACTAGAAAATTAAATTAGTAGATTCCAAGATCCAATGACCAGTCTTCTACAGAATATGCGAATATATAATTATTAATTAATTATGCAGTTCTGAATATTTTTCAAAAGTCATTGTTGAGCTAGGATAAATTTATAAATTATTTCTCAATTGTCAATTTTTAACCTCCTTCACTAACTAACAGTGGCAGTGAATTTGACCAAAATGTAATAATTCATTTTTCAGAAAACTAAAATTGTAATATTTGTAAGTGGCAATTATGAAAATGTGTGGTGATATTTTGCCACTAGACGAGCAATAGTCGATCAAATTTACATATGATTTAACAAGGTTTTTCTTTTTTTTTTTTTCTTAGGGAATGATGATTTAACAAGGGTAAAAAAATACAAATCTAACTTAACAAAGTTTTTGCACTAGAAGGAATTTAAGTTACGGTACACCCAGGTATATCGAAACAATACCATCTCTTCCATTCCATTCTATGTAGAAAAGTTCCAATGCTTCCGAGAACTACGGAACTCCCGGGCCATTTTCTGGTCCCATATGACATTTGTTGGGAAATTCGAAATCAGATCTGGAATCAACATGACGAAGAAGAGCTCCAACAATTTTTTAAAAATTTTTTGTGACACCGTAGTCACCCGTGGTTGATGGTCAAAGTTTTTGGACATAAGTTTCTCAAATTATCAAAAACTTTGATCGCCTATGAATGTGTCCCAAAAAATTTTAAAATTGTTGAAAAGTTCATTCCTGATTCTGAATCGATTTTAGATTTCGATAAATCATGAGTAGAAAAATGATCTGAAAGCTCCATAGTTACGTAACTCGAAGACACCGGAACACTACTGCTATTCTATGTGTCACATCATATTGAGAAATCAGAATTCATATTGCACTATTGTAAATATATTTAGATGAATAAATAAATAAACCGGTACATAGTGACTTATTTGGCAAACGGTTCTATAATTTCCTCCATCAGTCTCTTTCAACCTTGTTTGTATTCTATGGTAGACTCCAATGAGGTCATCATCAAAAGTCTTCTTCTACTGCTGTCATCTGGTATGAAATTTCCATGCATCCAACTACCATTTTTTCAATCAATATTCCTCTAAAAAATACTGAAACACATGTATGGCATCCAATAAATTTGACTCTTTTGTGTATAACTTTCAATTTGAGGTTTGAAAATTCCTAGAGACTCTACAATGGCACTCAGAGTCCTTTCTGCTCTCGACTCTGCAAAAACACAATACTACCACTTTAAGGCCATAATCGTTGCCGGAATGGGCTTATTCACCGATGCCTACGACCTCTTCTGCGTTCCTCCGATCTTGAAACTCCTCGGTCGAATCTATTACCACAAAAATTACGATAATGATCGGCTTTACGAGATACCACCAGTGGTTACATCCATCATGGTGGGGACCGCGCTCCTCGGGACGGTCATTGGGCAGCTGGTGTTTGGTCACCTCGGTGACCGGATTGGGCGGCGGCGGGTGTACGGTCTAGCACTCATGCTGATGGTGTTGAGCTCGATCGGATGTGGATTGTCGGTAGGGACGTCGAGGACATACGTCCTCGTCTCTCTCGTGTTTTTTAGGTTTGTGTTGGGGTTGGGGATTGGAGGAGACTACCCATTGTCAGCTACGATTATGTCAGAGTTCGCCAATCGGAGGACTCGTGGCGCGTTCATAGCGGCGGTTTTTTCCATGCAAGGTTTCGGGATTTTGGCGAGCTCCACCGTGACTATGATAGTTTGTGCTATATTTAACCGAACGTCGGGTTTTCCAGCGCACGATCACACACCGGAGTCGGCCGACCTGGCGTGGAGACTTATACTGATGATTGGAGCGGTGCCGGCCTGTTTGACCTGTTACTGGCGAATGATGATGCCTGAGACTGCAAGGTACCATATGTATACCTTGTTCTCAGTATTAATCTTGGCGGTTCAATGCTAGCTATTAGATAATACACTATTTTAACGTTATTATACAGTTTGATAGGGATACTGTTACATTCGTATATTCTTATTGCAATAGTACTATTGCTAGAGCTATATATTGTTATGTATAGTCACTTTGTAACGGCTTATTGATTTAGTCGTACATTTTTTACAGGTATACAGCTTTAGTGGAGAGAAATGTATTACAAGCAGCCAAGGATATAGAAAAAGTACTAGATGTCTCATTGTACCCAATTGAAGAAGAGGAGAATCAACCAGTCCCTTCACCATCTAAATACACCATTTTTTCGACCGAATTCCTTCGTCGCCATGGACGCGACCTTTTTGCTTGTGCAGCAAATTGGTTCCTAGTCGACGTCGTTTTCTACAGCAACAATCTTTTCCAGTCGAAAGTATACGACGATAAACATTATCTTCGGCCCAAGAACCATGTGAATGCATTTGAAGAGGCCTTTCAATATGCTAAAGTACAAGCAATCATAGCAATTTGTTCCACAATCCCAGGATATTTTGCAACTGTTTACTTTATTGATAAAATTGGGAGAGTCAAAATCCAGATAATGGGCTTCTTTTTCATGGCACTGTGTTTGTTTGCAATTGGGATACCATACTCCATATATTGGGACAATCACACCAACGCAGGTTTCTTGTTTTTGTTTGGTCTAACGTTTTTCTTCTCAAACTTTGGGCCCAACACGACGACTTTCATTGTCCCCGCTGAACTTTTCCCCGCGCGATTTCGGTCCACGTGTCACGGGATTTCTGGGGCGGTCGGGAAGATTGGGGCGATTATTGGTTCGGTCGGGTTTTTATGGGCTTCGCGTGGTATTGGTAAGACAGCCTCTTTGGTGATCTTAGGTGGGAGTTGTATTGTGGGAATGTTTGTTACTTATTTCTTCACTCGTGAGACGAATGGAAGATCGCTTGAAGATAACGAAAACGAGGACGAAACTGCCGGTGTATGTGTCTTGCGTTGCTTTAAAAATCCTTGCATCTGTCGACAGCCGTCTCAGAGTCAAGTCAGTGATGCTTAGTATGATCGGTCGAGTTTTTCGCGGAAGTGATGACTTTAACTATGTTTTTGTGTAGAAGTAGTTCTTCATTACCTTATACAACCTTGTACTGTGGTATGTAAGATACTGGGAAAATGCTATTGGTACAGCTCGATGAGCTTAGAAGCTTCTATAGGTAGATACATTGTGTGTATTCAATTTGTTGTTAAGGCCATAATAGAACAAGTCTATATACATAGAAAACATGTTACAATTTCATTTATCCGATGATACTAAATTTCGCAAGAAATGAACGTTGTTCCTTATTCCGTAATGATCAAATTGTGAGATGGAACAAAAACAAAAGATGAATCGAATGATTACAAATGGTGTAAATTAAAAACCGACCGGAGACTTCGTTATGTCACTTGGTCTTTGTAGGATAAGAGGCTAATTTGTTGATGCCGCAAAGGCCCTCGTGTTTTCCCGTGTCTCGCTTCATCCTAATGTACCCTTTCTCTCCCCATTTTGGACCCCACGAATTCTTCAGTATGATGTAATCTAAACCCCTCGTCGACCCATATCCTACGGCTGCCACTCCATGGTCGAGCTGGGTTCCACAGTGCCCGTCAAACACGCCCTATAACAGTCAAAACCGTGTTATCATTCGCACGCATCACGCATTAAAAATAAGGAGGTAGACGAGAGTATTACCCCGCTATAGAATTGGAAATCTCGACCAGAAGCCTCGATGGCGACACTTAGAGGTTGATTCGCTAGTGCCTTCAAGAGGCTTTGTTCATCATTCGTGGGTACATCACGGTAACCGCTGATTGCGATTACTTCGGATTCAGCCTTGAAAAGAAGTCACATATCGAGCCATCAACACCAAATGTCAATTTTATATTTACACATTTCATATTCTAATAAATTTTCACTTACCCTTTTGTGTTCGCAAGTACCTTCCTCCATCAAGTATGGATAGTCGTCTTCCTTGCGGAGCCCGCCATTGGCGACAATGAAAGCAAATGCATAATCCATTAGCCCTCCATGGCAGCCATTGTTATACGTCGTGTCACAGTCGATTAGCTCTTGTTCAGATAATTCGGTCAAGTTGCCTGTCACAATTTGATTTATGCCCTCGACTGCAGCTACGGTCGAAAATGCCCAACAACTTCCTGCAATGAGATTAGGCATATTAATATTTAGAAAGTTACATACTGTGTCACTTTTCATACTGCAGTAACAAAAATGTAAAGTCGACCTAAATTGTCGATTATGATTGATACATACCACATGAGCCTTGGTTCTTGACTCGGGTAACGGCGCCTTTCTTCCTCCAGTCGATGGACTTGGGCAAATCGACAAGATCTCTATACTCAAATTCTTGGGGAGATTGATTTCTATTAGGTAATTGATCAGTCTCGAGTCCCAAGTACCTTTTCTTGAACTCTTCGTGGCTCATATCAGCAAACTCATTCAATCCAAGCCAATAATTAGAGACAACCTTATTCCTCTCATCAATGTGCATCAAATTGTCCTTGAAAATCTCAAACCTATGAAGCTTCTCTTCAAGGCTCTTGTACGCCTTTCCGTGTTTCTCAATCCACGACTCGAAGAGATTGATGAGTCTATCAATGCATGTTAAATCTTTTGATGAGTAACCGATGATGGAGAAATCTTGCGCAAATGTGGGACGAAAGGCAAAGAAGAGCAAGAAAGATGCAAGAAAAAATGACAGCTTTGAGAAAGAGGAGAAGTCCATTTCTCGAACTGGTTTAGAGTGCAAAGAGAAGTCAGAAGTGAGTGGATATGAGAAACAAAGGGGGTCTATATATATGTGACAATTTTGTGGCATCATATGTTGCTTACAAGTAAAGGTGGAGTATATTAATTGTATTATGTATACGGAGACTTTAAGGTTAGTTCTGTTGCTAGGCTTTAAACAAAAGCATGTTAATCCCTTGATGTTACAAATCTGACGAAACATGTGGTGTTAAGATTTGCTAAACCTCCAGAAAATTTGGTATACTAAAATTTTATGAGCACATCTACTGTCTCTGAAGTTTTAGAGCATCTCTCGTCACAAGAGTTCTCGAGATTGATGGACAAATCAGATGGAATAGACTTTGAATTAAAAAAAAAAACCCTCAAATCTTCGCATTAGATTTTTTTTTTTTTGTTTGGCGGCATAAATTAAAATGGACAACGCAAAATTAATGAATTTCTATACTTAGACATCTCTTTTCACATTCACTAACCACTAATTTTCCATAAAAACACGGAACCATTAGAGATAATTTTTGGAGTTCAATTTTGGAGTTCAATATCTATTCTTCAAATATAATCCCACATAAATTACACATCCATTTATTTAATTGCCACCGTTCATCCTCGAAGGATAAACGACCCTCCAAAGAAAGAAATAGAGTAAAAAATATTCTACTCGTATAAATCTCCTATCGAATGATATATTTCAATAGGCACCATATGCACTAATCGTAGCACCTTGTAGTCATATGCACTAACAGTATGTATGTCCCATCCTCCGACATCTCAAAAAACGTCATGAAGTTAAAAACCAATGTGGATATAACAAACAAATATCATTTTCTTGAAATGAGAAGTTCACAAAAACAATTCAACATCATTACAGACCATAGATTTTCCACACGACTGATATACAGATATTGCAGAGACACTAAAAACTCTTCAACTCAGCATTCAATTCTATGTACATTCCAAGTTTCTGAGCAGTTTGATTTAGAAGTTGCCAAAAAGAACGGCATGCAAACAGACAGCCTCTTGCATTCTCATACATCAGGTTGTTCAGCGGAATTATGTGGACGATCAGATTTAGAAGGATTAGGACTCAATTTAGGATTCGAGTTGTTTTGTTCTACTTGATCACCTGATCTCAAAGGTGATTTTAGTGGCCTCTCAAAGTCTCTTGCTGCGACCGGATCAATCACTAACTTGAGCTTTTGCTCCTGCAAATAGAAGAAAAACAACCTTTATTATGTAATGAGCAAATAAAAAAGATATTTGTTTTGATAAGCTTACATTTTGTACGGCTTCAAGATTTCTCTGCAAGGCCTCATGCTCTGCCTGAATACGAAATGGAACACCATGCTTTTGGTATACATTATTTTGAGCCAAATCTTCGTCAATATCACTTGAAGTAGTTGCAAAGGGATGGTTAGCAGGAATCCACCTAACAGTTTCTGGATCCACATCAGGAGGAATAGATTCTCCCTCTTTAAGAAACAATGTAGGTCTCTTCCACTGATATGCACGTGATCTTCGTTTCTGATGAACTGATTGTTGTTCCTTGGTGAGAGTAACTGGAGCTAAACGGTATATTTTTCCACCCATCTCAACAGTTGAATTACTCTTGCTCACCTTTACCATAGGATTATTGAATGGGTCTTCATATCTAAGAGGCGTTGAGCTGACAAGACATACCACAAAAGAAACAATCTAAGCAACAATACATCCATAAAAAAAGAGAAACTAAATATGCATGTTAATAAGCATGTCATAAAACGTGTCAGCCTGAGTGTTTTTTTACTACCAATCACCAAAGACGGCAAATTGCCAATAGATAAAGTCAACTTTCTAGAAACTTTAGAGTTTTGTACGCCTTGTGATTGTGCCATTTGCGACAAAAGACATGGCCTTGAGTGCATTTAGAGCATCTCCAATGCAATAATGTGCACAGTGCACGTGTTGCATGAGAGACGGAAAAAATCTCATACATACATCAGTTTTCTGTCACTTCTTTTTTACTTTTTTCTCTTTTTCACTTTTTCTCCACATTCTCCTTGAAAATTTCTATAATAGGTGGACTTGACAACTTGTACTGATTTTTTATTAAATTTTATTAAAAATGTGTCTCTCTCCCCCCTATTTTCCACTTCTCCAATTTTCTCCCGCTTTCCACTCACTCAAAATAATATTTCTCTATCTTTTTTACCCCTCTCTCTCATGCCACCTGCACTTGTAAGAGATGCTCTTAGCCTCTTACAGTAAAAAATTTAGATTATGCATCCCATGAACCTGTCATTAATGCTGTGTGTCTAGAGCATACAGCATTGATGTAAGAACCATACATGCCTCTTCTATCCGATCTCAGCTGACCACGACGGACAAGATCAGCTACAGAGCCAGGACGATCGTATCTTGATTTTCGGGCAGCAAATTGTTTGATCACAATAATTAATATTGCTGCCACAACGCATAATCCAACAGTCAAACTTGTACCAGAATATTTCCCGGTCTGCCAATAACATCGCGAACATGAAGGAATTAAATATAGGCAAATAGTTCTATTAATCCCAAGAGCCCCAGCAAGACAAATACTGGAAGAAATAAAACTGACAATGAAAAAGGGTACGATTGCATACAACAATAAAATCAAGCTAATTCTGTTCTCATCAAGCTAATTCTGTTCTCACTTCCTCATTTAATTTGTTATTGAATATGTCATAGTCTTCTGGATGTTCTACAAGAATCAAACTTTTACATCCCTATATCGCCATGTTAATTTAGTCTACCTCCTGTCTTACAACTACTTGTACTGGGGTCCTATGGGGTCCTATAGATGCAAGAGTTATTTCAAATAGTAATAATAATAAAGAGAGAGGGAGAGAGAGGGGGGGGGGGGGGTCTATAAAATGAAAATTTTAAAAAGGTAAAAGATCTTCAGTTCTGAACAAGATACGCTTCAGTAATCTACAGCCGCAGTCTTTTTATATATCCTAAATAATTTTATATTCACTTTCAGGAAACGATAATAGATAACAGACTATATTGAAGAACCAAATTAGCTAAAGTTGAGTATTCAAGTTGAATCACTTGGAAAAGCCTCTTGGCTAGCTACTTACCACCACAGGAATAAGTGGAATATCTAAGCAAAAAACAAGAGATGAAACAACCAACTTGACAAGTTGACATTTGATACCAAGTCGTCAACAAAGACAGACAACACATCTCAATCGATCTAACCAGACACTAGAACAATAGAATAAATCCTTGAGCATCCTTATTATTGCTTCTCACAAGAGCCACACTGCAGTAAAATACAAAGTAGTGACCACATTTATATCTTTCTCACTCTTTTGAATAACATACTAACTACATAAACAGATATAAAACAGAACAAACCAAGAATTTGCAAAAATGCATACAACAAAGGTAGAATAAGGAGTAAAACAGAGAGTAAATGACATGAATTGACCACCCTTCTTCCGTTAGTATATTTAATTCTTCTACATTTGGCTGCCTTTTCTTTTTTCTTCCCCCCTTTTTTCAGAAGTGGCCAAAGCATTCACCTAGACAATTGAAACTCGTGACCAAAATCCCCCATTTTTGGACAACCACATTATCTTATTGCTAGATCCTTTCCTGAGAATTGTCTATTATCGATTATCTTACCAGCATCAGAGGAAGGAGGAGTATAAATATTATCCACATAAAAGTATGAACATATTGGTTGCATAATACTTTTACTTCCAGACACATAAACAAAGCAAGAATTACCTTGAACATTAACAAAGGAAGGGAAGTAATTGATTCTTGAAACTTAGCAACTCGGCTTTGCTGTTGATCCACTGCACTGTCTTTTAATAAGTTATTAATTACAACCTCATCTCGAAGACGGGAATCATCATCTGAACTCACTGCCTTAACTATCAACTTTCTTAATTTACATTTCCTGCTAGAGTTTCTACAATTACAAGCAAGTCCCAAATGTCTTTGAAATCGTATGTCACTCGATAAAGTCCGATGCTTCAAAACAGAAAAATCAGAAACATTGCAATCAGAAATTGAACAGAGAACAAGCAGAGAAATGAACATCGCAAAATTTGAAATATGGTTTAAAATTCGACATACTGGGAACGAGGATGCATGAAAATGTATCGCCCAAATTGAAGCCATAGTCGTCTTTATTATTGGTGGAACCGAAACAGAAAATTCATTCCTGCAATTGACGAAGGATATTTCCGTACAAAACTGAGCTGATTTGGGGAGAATGTAGGGTTACAAAATGTAAATTTGCCGGTGGTTATGAACTGACAGTTCGGAAGTTTTGATTTCTTCTGGGCTAAAGTCTCGGCCCAAAATCTTTCTACTGTTGGGCTGTATTATCCAACATGTAATAACTAGAGCGCTGGGCTTTACCATCCAACGATGTGATGATTAGACCGTAATCTGGACTCTCGCGCAAGTTTAGCCTGGGCCATCGTTCAAGTTTTGCCTCGGCAATTCGCAACGGATTTTAACAAGGGTTAAATGCACGAATACCCTACATTACACATCAAAATTGATTTTTGTTACAAAATTTTTAAAAATTGAAATTTACTATATTTTTAAAGTATAGTATGATACTTTATAATTTTTATGATATTTTATAAAATAAAAAGTATCATATTATGATATTTTATCATTTATCACCGCCAACATCACCACCCATTGCCGGCAAATAGTGCAAGTGGTGGCGGTGCGGTGATGACCACGGTGGCGACTCGGTGGTTCAAAGTATCATATTGTAATACTCGGGGATGATAGTATTTTTCATTTTTTTTTAAAGAAATGATAGTAAAATTCAATTTGAGAATGTAATTGTGGTGTTGTGTGCATTTATTCCTTTTAAAAAAGTCACACAAACAAACTTTCAAGTTACGTGCAAAGAAATCACAGTCGAAAAATTTTTGCTTGGGTGATGCCTAGGTGTTGCTTGTGCGATCTTGGCCTAAGTGATAACTCAGCTGAAGTCACAATCGCTTGGAAGGGATGTATTTTTAGAATTTAAGCCTAAATTAAGTACGGTAGTATTGTGAAGATCCAATACATAATTACTTAACTTTCGGAATCGAAATTGAAACTAAAATTTAACTCTTTAAAAGTATCAAACATGTGATACTTTTTACAATTTTTAATTAATTGAAATTTCCTGGATTATCACGATTTTTATACTTTAATTTTCATAATTTTGTGACACTTTTAACTATTATAATATCATAATTGGTACTTAAAAATTTTGATTATACTTCTCAAAAATTTTATGATATTTTCATCACGTTTGAAGTGATTTTTATTATTTTTTAAAATATGAAGAAAAAATCAATTTTAACAAGTAAATATTCAATCCAATTACTCCTAATTTGGTCGTCTATTCCTTTTCTGACTCTGTTTTTTGGAAAGGATTGATACTATTTCATTATGCCGTTTTTCACATTCGAGTTCACAGCTCACGTTGGTCCTCGTAGCGTGTGTGAAGTGTCAACCATTCTATCAAGAATTTTCATATTTTGTTCAAATAGCATTGAATTTTGTTGTTTACAAATAGTGTTAAATTTTTTATACAAGTGCAAGGGGTTCCACCTTAAAATGTTAATCTCCAAGGGGAGTAATTCTTACACTTATATTTATATTTATTTTTTTTTTCTTCTTTTCTACCGATGTGGAATTTCCCACTTTTGCTCTTTTCATCACGCCCCCTCACGTGCAGGCGGGATCTTTCCAAACCTTTACACGTGAGCCATCTTTTCGGCAACTATTTTTTGCCGGGGTTGGCGCATCCAAGCATCAGTCCTGGGTCATCGCCCGCTCTGATACCATGTTAAATTTTTTGTACAAGTGTAAGGGGTTCCACCTTAAAAGGTTAACCTCCAAGAGGAGTAATCCTTGCACTTGTATTTATATTGGTTTTTTTTCTTCTTTTCTACCGATGTGAGATTTCCCACTTTTACTCTTTTCATCAAATAGCCTGTTCACAAATGTTCCCACAAAAATTGAAATTCCAAATCTACCAATACTATAAGAGGAAATTGAGGAGATACTTGAAATTGGGACATGCTATACGTACACAAGATAGTTTTACATGTTGAGAGGGATGTGAATAAGGCTCCTAAAATAGTAATTTCATTTCATCTTCTATTAGTGAACACTTATGTTTATGCATTTGTGTATATATATACACACATTATTTTCTTGTGGATTTTTGATTTTTTTGTTGAAAACATATGCCGACATAGTGTATAACATAACAAAATTCAATAGCATCACTGATATCGTTATGGATCAGCGTTAATCCTACAAACAATTCATGTTAAATGAACCATCACCTTATGTAACAACACAGTTAGAACTTAGAACATCACACATATTGTATGGACTTAGTAACATAACGGATGACACCTAAGAACACTTTTGATCCGTTCCCACGGGGGCCCCGTACCCATGCCCACGTGGGGAACTCTGGTGATGCCACGCCACCAGAGCAAAAAAAAAAAATTTGAAACTTTTTTTTTATTTAAATTAAATTAGATAAATAATACATAATTGCCCCTAATGGTAGGGGGCTCACCCGATCCCCGACGAATTTTTTTCCCCACTTGTGGATACCATAACGTACCCAACAGTGGGGAACAGATCATTACTGCACCTAAGAAACATGGTTGTTTCATGAGGATTAAACAATCAAAATCCAATTTTATATTGTTATTAGGTAAGAACATTGTGCATGACCAGAAATTGATACGCTATAAAAACATAGAATAATTCTAATACGATTAGTGACTCGGCGACATATATAGTGATTGGCATAACATCATCTACTTTATTACACACCACTAATTTGGTCTTCTCCTTTGCGAGTTTAACACCTAATTGAATCATTATATCATGTACGTAAAAATTAAAAATACATGACTTCTAATTGTACTATCAATTTATTCTTATACAAAAAATTCATACATTTAAAATGTTAATATAAAATAATTTGCATTCAACTCAGTATCTTTCTTTCTATATCTTTAATATATGCTTCTCTACGAATAGTATTCATATTCATCAAGAGAAACAAGTGAACATGAATTTCTTTAATTTATTAACACTCCTTTTTCGCGGTCAAGGTCAAATCAATAAGGGGAATATACGTAGATAGAGGTCACTTAAAAATAATCAATACTGAAAAGTTTAATGGTATACTTTATTTGCCATTATAAATGAATTTTAATGTTAAATAAGCACCCATGATTGAAAACTTATACCCACGTGGTGAGAGTGTATTGGGGTATAGTGGCACTTTTTCTTGGTCTTTCCATCTTCTTTTGTTGGATGGCTCTTATTGAAGGGGAATAAAAATGGTGGGCGTAATAAACTAATAGATGAGTTGTACTAAACTCATCTCAATTGGTCAGTGAGCCAAGAAAATGGGTGTTATAGAGTAAAATATATTATATATATATAGTACCATTGAGTTGGACAAGACTATGAAAATGGTCAACTAGGAATTGGGGGAACTTGGGGAAGAAGGAAAAAGTTGGTAGTCGTCTTAATGGAGCCATGGAGGGTTCTTCACATCATCACTTGATAACATCTACCATATTATAAATGATATCTTGGAATTTATAATATTTTTCTTCACACTTGGGATAGTTTAGTTGGGGAGTTTACTAACTAAGCCCCTGTTCTCCTATAATTTTTAACACATTTTTATACATCTTTACACATAAATTTCTTGGGATCTATTTGTACTACATAAATCTCCACCATTTAATTTCATTTTTTCTCTCTCCTATATCACATAAAATCATATAAAAACACACATCCTAACACCATTTAACTAAATGTTGATAGTACCTGCTCCTTTAAATTTATAATAATAATAATAATAATAATAATAATAATAATAATAATAATAATAATAATAGTGATTTACTTAATTATCAAATTGAAATATGTTAATTATAATTAAATCAGCGATTAATTTGAATTACAAAAATGTCAATATTTTTAAATTGAGTGGACTATTATACCCTCACAAAAATAAATCTTAGAATCTAAGGTCTAGGATTTAGAATATATTTTCATTTTCTCCAATATATTTCATCTTCTCTGACAAAATTTCCGATCACACATCACCACGTTACAATCTGAAAGACATCTTAGATCCTAGATCCTAGGTTCTAGGATTGTTTTTTTAAAAATTGAAAAGGGTATTTTAGACCCTATATTTAACAATGTTGACAAATTTGAAATCTAAAAATTAATTTTGATTTTTCAATAATTAAATAAATGATAAAGTTTGGTAATCAAGTAATTATTTCTAATAATAATAACAATAACGGTAGTAACAATAATAATTTACTTTATTAAATACTCGAATAAAAAGGACCACATCTTAGAACATCGATGTTCGAGAGACAAACTCTAAAAATATTAAATTTCGCTTCCCTTTTTTTATCTCTCCCAACGCCCCCCCACCCGGACTTTTCATTGCAAAGCTAGAAAGAAAACGTTAAAGACACCTCAAGATATTTGTTAGGCTTCTTCAATCTCTTTAATGTGTTTTGCGGAGTTACAAAGGGTGTGAAAATGAAAGGCCTAAAATTTTGCTATAGATTGAGACCTTTAAGATTGATTGCACATGTAAAATTAGGCCAAACATAACTAAAGTGTCTATCAAAACCTGATACTGACATTTACCACACGATAATTAACACAATAGAATAGGGGAAATCCGTGACCCATAACATGTAGGGTAGTACAAATATTTTTTTATCGGCCGTCAGATATGACAAGTGATCTAAGGATGTGAATTGCTGACTAAAGATAAAAATCTCTATCACTCATTTCATGTTTCCGGTAAATTTGCTCGGTTAGGCAATAGATAAAATATGCATGTCCATGGAAAGCAGGAGATGGATTTTTATAATTGATGAATATATATTATAATTTTATCATAAGAAATATATATAATTCCACATATATATCTTATTAAAAAATATTTTAAAACCCTACCTCAAATGAGATAAGATCAACCTGGCTCTCAATATTTAAATAGAGTCATACTAGACAGAACTACTAGTAGTAGTAATAAGAGTAAAGATCTGGTACCCACGCCAGGAAAAAAAATTCGTGTGGGCCCCTCCATCAGGGAGTAGTTATGTATTATTCATTTGACCTAACGTAAATACTAAAAAGGGAATTTGGGTGACGTAACACCCTCTGAGACCACCAAATGGCGTGGGTACCATCCCCAAGTGAGGAACAGAGCTCATAAAATTTTGTGCTTGGTTGTCCAGTTCTACGTCTTTTTGTAGGTTTAATCTTCCCCCCTCTCTCTCTCAGTACAAGGATATAAGAGAGGGGAGAGAAGTCAAGGGAAGATGGCATGGTTCAAATCCTGGACCTCCTACCCGAAATGTGATAAGATGTACGCATGTGTTCGTTCCCACTTATTTTTATCTAAAAATCATCTACTACTAAAATTCAAAATCAAACATTAATATCAAATTATCATTCATTATTATCAATACATTTTGTGGCCCCCACCATTATCCATACAAAAGTTTATTTTTAGGAAAATCTTAGGCAAAAAAAGTGTGCACGAGCACACGCCAGTGTTCAAAAAATAATGCTTGTTCGGCCAAGATCCTTTTTATATATTTTTTTAATTTTTATTTTATCTAATTAAGCAAATAAAGTAGAATACATTTTTTCTCTTTTTTTTTAACTTTTATTTCCAACTACTAAACTTAATGTCTCTTATATGACCATCTCTTATAAGAGAGATTTATACTCTAAATGTCTATATAATGTGATAACAAGGTGGAGATAACAAAAATTATGTGACATTATTTATTTATTATAGAATAGCGTCTATTTTGAGTAGTCATTATAGACGCTATCTACAATAAATATTAAACATGATGAAGATATTTTAAGAGCACACACCCACACAAGCATGCGAATCAAGTTTTCTATTCGAAGACAATGAAGTCGCCTGCAAAGAATAAATACAGCCAAACTAGGTGAAAAATTAAAGTGAATCCTTGCGACCCAAAATAAGAAAAATATCACTTACAATTTTGATTAGCAACTTTTGTTGATGATTAGGTCATTCGGTCATGCTACAGGGATATATAGAGTTACATAAAGAGTAATATAATTAGGTAAAAATGATTATATCACTCGTATTCTTCCTTATAGAATATTATACAATCATTAAGGGTATTATAAGACTTTCACTTCTAATATGTCATATATTATGGCAAACATTATGTATATTTAGCATTATCCTTAGATCATTTGGTATATGCTAAAATTTGTAAAGTGATAGTACAATTATTATGACATATAACTCTGCAAAATTTTGCTAGAGTACTTAATTGTCAATCAAAATTGAACAAACAACATCTTTACCAAAATAATATGATTCAACAAAATACAAACTCATACAGTTTTGATCGAAGATGAATAAGAACACCTCCACATATCAATCCCCGTGTCAATATTATCTATTGTGTCACCTCTGTGCTAGGACTAATCCCTAAAGTTACCAATCACTAGAGAGAAGCAATTGTTGATGGTCCGACAATCAAATAATGGACGTGTGATATAAAAATAGGATTGTGTTTCCCAAATACAAAGCAGACGTGGAGGGCTAGCTGAGTCTAGATTTATTGTCTCTTTAGTTGTTTCATTAGCTATTTCATTTAATTAAACACTCTACACGTCCAATTTATTGTGTATATGTAATATTTTGATTGGATGAAATAACTAGAACAACTAAAGAAATAGCAAGCCGAATTTCAAACTAACTAGAGCTTGTGTATGGACTGCATAAATAGTACTCTTTCCGTCCTATTTTAGTAGGCATTTTTTTTTTTACACAAATTAATAAGATACAATTATTATAGTTCGGAATGCAAGTTTTTTCTACAACTCTTGTAAAATACCCTCTCCATATATAAGGATACTATCAAACTATCTAATAAATTACGGTATTTAAGGCAAGTAAAATATAAATTAGTCTCACTATGAAACTTGCTTATAATTTAGGACAGACCAACATAGAAAGTATACCGATCAAAATGGGCCGGATGGAGTAAGCCCCCGTTAGTGGATGTGTATTTATGAGTTTTGATGTGAAATAGGAGAGAGAATGAGTGAGATTGAGTGGTGGAGATTTATGTAGTACAGTGGGTCCCATAAAATATGTGGATGTAATTGGTTTGACTTTTGATATGAATGTGTTAAAATGTGTAAAAATTTGTTAAAAGTTGTAAAAGAACGAGCTGTAAGACTGGCCTCTTTCTTACCTCGAACGCGTAAACCTTGATATTTACCGTACAACTTTCCTTAATTAATGGCTTGATTGTAAGGCTCATTGGCTAATTGGTTCTTAATCCTTGCCCCCATTTAGAGCTGATATTTACAGAATTAATTAAGAACCATGAATTCGGGCAATCAATCAATTCTTAGAGCATCTCTATGACAATGTGAGTTTTTAAGAAAATTAATCAATATGTCAATTAGGATAGATATTGTATAAAAATACATTTTCTAGTAATTGTTGAGTAAGACTCTGTCAAATTTACGTGACCAAAATAATTTACACAATGTGAAGGGAGATGGTGTCACCGTAGCAAATTGATTTAATGATTTACACAAGTTTACAAATGTAATATAGTTTGCTGTTAAAAAAATCATTGTAAAAATAATTAAAATAATGAAAAATCGTAAAAGAAAGAACAATATTTAGAATAAAGTATGTAATAATAGTTTTTTTTAAGGTATCTTTGCATTCTATTTTCATTGAAGACTAGATGCCAATTGAACTTAAATGGAATAACTAAAGCCCTGCCAAAAAAAAAAAAAAAAAAAAAGGGAATAATTAAAGACCATCCAATTATATGTACCACCCCAAGCCGAGCAGCTCTTTACACGATCTATTCTTATCGATTATAAAAAGCATAAACATGACTATAAAGTGATAAAATCAAACTTTATATTTTTGCCAATTTAAACGTGTAATCGTAACTTGCGTGAAGTGAAAAAGCAAAAATGACAAAGCCAACCACTCGAGCTTCATGCCTAAGTGTTTCCTAAACAAATAATATGTTTGATAAGACAAATAAATTATAAACTTATTTACAGAGTTTAGAAGCTTATTCTATTCAAATTGAATCCGTTTGATTAGATGAGTTTATTTGAGAAATTTGAACATATCTCAAAAGCTTATTTTGCTAACTTTTCAAATAAGCTCTGTAGACTTGTCTTATTTAATTCCATTTTTAACGTTGTTCTGTTTTTAAAATTATTGTAAACATATATATTTTTTATATATAGTTTTGTATTTTTGAGTAACTATCAGCTTCCAACTAATTTTTCAATTATCAATTATTTTAGCAACATTGTCAGCCAAACATAGCCAAGGTCAAAACGAGCTTTTAGAAACTTCTCACATAGCAATTTTTTTTTTCCTTGCTGGTAAAGTGATTTTTTTTTTTTTTTGGGAAATTGGCGCAAAAAGTCCATTTTAATTGTTCGTTTTACGCGATTAATCCAAAATAAAAAAATAGCAGATTTAGTCCAAAAAAAATGTTTGTGCTAAAATTATCCAAATGGACGGTTTCCATTCATTTTGACCGTTAATTTGACCTATTTTATCTTTTTCATATGGGCATTTTGATCATTGTAATTATGGTAAATAATTTGCAATTGCAATTGAATCCCAAAGTTACAATTTCAATTATCTATTATTTTATCAATTTTGTCCACCAAACATAGTCTAAGTCAAAACCAGCTCTTTAGAAACTTCTCAGTTCTCACATAGCAATTTTTAATTTTTTTGTCCTTTTGGGGGTAGAGTGATTTTTTTTTTTTTTTGGCAATTAAAAAGATAAGGTTTGAGAACGGATTTATTTATAGGAAAAATAATACTTATCAGAATAATTTTGTAAAGAAATAGTAAACTAATAATAATGCTAACTTAAAATCTTAAATTAATTGCCTGCTAAACCTACACGTATTGTGATTCTCTTCCGAGACACCTCCATTCCACCCTGACCTATAACGCAACAACAAGAAACTCCACTCCCTGCAATTATTTCCTGATTAAAGTTTGAACTTTGATCTCCTAACTCTCATTAAAAAAGAAATTAATAAAAAGATAATTAGCAGTCAATTGAATTAGGGTTTATGGAGAAATGGAAGAGGGAAGGAAAATGAAGTAATTGGTATATACGTATATTTTTCCTTTTCTTCTTTTCTTCTTCCTAACACACACTACAGCGTAGATACATACACATTACATACATTAATTAACAACAGGAATTATCTTCTTCTTCTGCTAATCGTTAATCAATCCATTCAATCGAACCTGATAATGTCAAAAGTATAAAATGATTAAACTAATTGCGGTTCGATTTAGGGAAAACCGGCCTTGCCTAGTTAGAGAACCGGCCATGAAACAGAAGCCTGAGTCCCGTAGCTGGCGGCGGCGGAAGAAGAGGAGGAGGAGGTGGTGGAGGCTGACGGTAAATTTCCGCATTTCTGACACCTACCGTGGGCCAAAATCTGGCGACAAGAGGGGCAGGAGGAGTGAGAACCGAGCCACGTGTCGACGCAAACGACATGGAAGCCGTGACCGCACTGCGGCAGCACGCGGACCTCTTCCCCGGCGGCGAACTCCGCCAGGCAAATGGCGCAGTCGGAGAGCTTCTCGGCTAGCTCATCCTCACCGTAGATTAGCTTCGGTAGGGACTTCAGGACCTTCTTTTTGAGTCCTCTGTTTGCGTCTGTAGAGGCGGATGGCAGGACGGCGGTGGCTGAGCCGGTGAGGCGGCGGATCCAGTCGCACCGGACCACGATTGCGAGGCCGAGAACGCATATGACCTCGCAGAGTAGAGCGGCGAGTATGATTATGTAGTCGGAATCGAGAGACTCGGCTGGCGGAGGTGACTCCTTCGACAGTGGTGCTGGCGGCGGCGACCCATTTACGCCGCCAAGGAAACGAGAACAGAGAGGCATGAAAATGAAATAAGGGAATTCGTGTTTGTTCCACTCTGTATTTTTGCAGGCAAATGTGTGCTTAATAACTAGGACGACGACAAATACCGAGATTAATCCGTTAATCACACTAAACGCCCTCGTGATAGGTAGAATTACAAAGTTATCCTTTTTCCAAATTTAATTGCAAGTGCTTGTTACAATATTAATTTTACGCATTTCCGATTCGGTGCGCGGGCAACTCACTCCAAATATTGTGCAAGCAACTAATATAAAAATACAAAATCATACCACATCAATTGTTTCTTATCTTATAATATATTGTGGTCTTTTTCCATTCACTATTCGCACAAAATTGTATCAGCTGCTTGCACGGCATCAAAAGTATATTATTTTATTAATTTAATCATATAAAGTACAATAGCTTTTCAATTTTTTACCCCTAGAAAATTTGTTACTTTGTAACTTTTCTTTTAGGGAATTTTTATCAAACGAGTTATAATAAAAAAGTTTGGATTGATAATAGAGTAGTCAAGTCCATTAAGTTAGAAAACGGTCGATAAATTTTGGGTACTCTCACAATCAAAATAAAACGAAACGTTTTTGTAAACATACCCTTCGATTGGAACAAATTGAGTTTCAACTTAAAATGCTGATTGGTTGGACAATAAATGTAGTCTAATGTCGTGTCGACGTCATTTTCAAATAAAAATTTGATAACATGGGTAACCCTTTAAGAGCGGTTGTCAAGAGAGGAATGCAATTAGGCCATTAAAATTGATTGCAACTTGCGATAGTGTGAAAGAAGACATCCATGCACCGTTAAGCCAAAAGTGACTCTACATGATTATCTTCCATTCAATTCTAGTCTTTGTGCACCTATTATGTTCCTCATATACTAAGATTATTACTTTTGTTTCCAAAAAATTACTAAGAAAAGAGGTAAGGGGTAACAAAGCAAGGATACTGATAAGAGGTAGGGAGTCCTCAATTACCTTATGAAAAAAAAAAATGTGTGGTGTATGTATAATTACACTTGTGGATGGTAAACTCGTTTTGTAGAAGGTTTCCACAACTTGTTTGATCTCGTTACTTTTGGATAGAATGAATTTTGAAAGAATGTAGTTCAAAAGTGATTGAAAAATACAAAAGTCTATAAATCATATAAAAAAGATTTAAATAAAAATAAGTGAGACCAAACAAAAATCAAAGTAATATGGTTGAACTGAGAACGTATGATTGTAGCAGCTACGATACCAATTATGTAAGCGCAAAAATAAGATACTATCAGTATTCTCAACTAGTATGATGGATCCTACATAAAAGTTCGAGCAAAAATCAGTAACATACAATAACATTCTATGTAGACGTAAATGTTACATCTAACATCTATTAAAATGTAACTCAACTATCGCAGCCGAAATAACAACTTTTAAATGCTTGTAAAATGTAACATACCATTTTCTCATGTTACATCAATATTTGTGATATTTCAAAGTTACAACATTCTATACAATTATGTCAATCACATTCCTGATAGCAAGTCCCTTTTCCCATTACCATCATGATTTTCTCCAGGAATATCAACACTCGCAGTGATGTTAGCTGTTCCAAAAGAAGGTGCCTCCATCATCTCGATACTCGATCGCGTGCCTTCATTAAAATAAGTATCCGGCGAGTCTCTTGGACTTCCTCCTAACGTCTGCGTAGCAGGTTTCTCGTAGTTCTTCTTTTTGGCGTGTTTATGCCAATTCATTAATGCCTTGGAAGTTTGTTCGTCGAATATAGACCTCTTCATGTTCGACCCCATCTGAAAATAGCCACAAAATAAAGGAAACTTGAGAATGCTACCGGTCGAGCTGAGTGAAAATAGTTAAATAATTTCTCAGTAAACTAAACTTAAATTACCTGCGTCACGAGTGCATAAAGAGGAAGCGTAATATAACTACACAAGAATTGTACTCCTAGCCTGCAAGTTAGGCACATGAGAATAAAAGATGGAGTTATGGAGTCAGGAGAGGGGTTGGGAGACGGAGGGGAGGGAACCTACTCGAGACTTACCCGAGCCCAACTCTGAATATGGCAAAAGAGATGCTATCATGAAAGCAAGAGTACAAACCGAATTCATACTGCAGTAGGAAAACGAATTTTGCCCCGTGAGTGGCGTATTCATAGTAGAGGTAAAGGGAATAAAAATGATATGTGCCTAAATGGGCACGTATCCAACAGAGTGCATGAGTGTGGGGTTCATAATCTGTAAAGGGAAATGAGGAAAAGGAATTCTTACCGATATCCAAATGAAGTATGTTATATCGAATGCATTCTGGACAAACATACAAGAAAGAAGAAAATTGATCAGAATATTGCATACAGACATGCAAAAGGGGGAAAATAGAGCCAAAAGGTTGCAGTTCTACCTGAAAGAGCGTAAAATGGATAAGATGAAGAACTAATTTAGGCCAGCCAAACCAAAAATGGTGGTCAGAGACTTGGACGAGCGGTATGCCTTGAACTACAGCATGTCTTTCTTGGATTTCCACAGCCATTTGAGTTATGATTGCTTGGAGCTTCGACCCAACTACTAACATCATCTTTAAATTAATGATCCAATAGTTAGTTTTTCTAGTCTATTCGAGATCAAAAAAGAACGGACGAAAAATATAAATAAATAGATAGTCTTATAACTATGACAAGACAAGCTTACAATGAAGGGCATTATCGACAGTATAAACATAGTTTGCCATCCCGAAACATTGAGAAGTAGATACACCACCGCCGACAACCATAGCACTGGCCTGTAAGAAACATTGAGATATCCGCTCAGACGAGTAATATTTAGCACGTTATTTGTTCTTAAACGTTAGTAAAAAGGTAAATAAATGAAGAGGAAAAAAATGAAGAGGAAATAGGTCGTACGTGATTCCTACAACAACTTTGAAGTCATCTTCCAATGACCTTTTGATGTATTTCTGAAAATCAAACTTGCTACCAGGAGCTAAATGAACCTACAAAGATTGATTGACAAATTATTTAGAACTTGTTAATTTTTTGGATAAAAATGTGTGACATTATAAGAATACTAGGACATACTGAGATAAAACCGTGACGCATTGCCAAGTAGTCGGATCTAGTAACCGACCTAAAGAATTGCCGGAAAAAGCAAGACTGCATGGTTGAGTTTAGTTAAAATCTTCAAACTCAGTCAAATTCAAAGACATTAGCGTAAAAGTTCGTGAAATACGATCGAGGTACTTTCATGGTTGTTCTTACAGTGTAAAACAAGATGGGGGTTTTCGTCCAGAAACTTGTATGGTCTCTCACGAACGACGTTTGATGTGTAAGCCTAAATCTAGTGGGATCTGTACAATAAGAAAACGGAGTATCAACAATGTAAAATAAAAAAAGGGAAACAAAATCAATAGCACAAAAAGAAAATGAAAACAGAAAAATACCATTGGATATTTCATAGTCATCAGCAAATTCTCTTTCCCATACTTTCCATCCGCGGATCTACATCAACGTTTGCAACAAAAATAAATGAGAATATGAATTAGGCAAAACTAATTTACAACATGAGAGAAGAAAAAATGTTACCTTCAATCTTCCAAGCATCATTGTTATTGCACTATAAATGACATGGAATATGGCCAAGAAGAATATGAAGATGTGTAGCTGATGAAGCCCGTTGATGGATATCAGTGGCACATACCCCTATTACAAGAACAATATACTTGTTTAAAATGATTCAGGAACATGGAAAGCTTAGTGCTTCATGACTACGTGGCTACGAGAAATGAGAAACCAGAGGCAAAAATGACCGAAAACACAATGTATGTTCTTAGATCATTTATGTCGTCGGAGTTTAGATCGATTTACCACACGCCAAATACCAAAAATACCCCTATAATATGTCGACTTGAAGTTGAGACATGAAGTGGATAATTACTCTCGATCCAATGCAAGGAGCTTGCACAAGATATTATACAAGCAACTTATGTGGAAGGACCAGATCATACCACATCAACTACTTCCCAATTTATAACATAATGTAGTGTTTCCACATCAGTTGCTTACACAAGATCTTATGCAACTTGCTTGCACTGGATCGAGAGTGATAATTACCCCTCTGCTCACCACTTACACACAAACACAACTAAAAAGGTACTTTAGATCATGTTTGACAAAACTATTAATCTTCTTTACTCCTTGAGGATATAATCTATCACAAAAATCATTTTTTCACGAAAAGTAGCTTTGTCAAACAAGCACTAATGTTTTGCAACATCCCTAAACTTGAGTTTAGGCAATAAGTTCTTACATTCTTGCATTCTTTGGCTGTACTATCTGCTGCCAAAAATCTATGCTCATACCATAAGAGCCTTCTGTGGTGCTCAGTTGTCTCGTGTGCTGGTGGTGATTCATTAGGCAGTTCTGGCGTATGTCCAGTCGAGTGTCCAGGTGTCGAGTGTCCAGGTGGTGAGTGTCCAGCTGGCGAATGTCCATTCGAGTGTTCACCTCCAGCCGAATGTCCTCCACTCTTGGGACATGGCAACATAGTGTCTCCGAGATGCTCGGGAATACACACTCTGGCAATGTAGTTCTGCCCAAAGGTCAGAAGTAGGGAAATGAATCCCAAAACCATAAGCTCTGAAACCATACATCCAGAATAGCAATGTAGATCAGTAATTTTCAATATTGCAAGAGCAATGATAGAAGTACAACAAATTGGTACAACGTCTAACAGACCCGCCAATAAAAGGCGTAAAAAATGGTACTAGTTGGTTGTACCAATTTGTTCTACATTTAGCATTATTCATACTGCAAACCAAACATGTCATCAGTTTGCAAGGATGATTATGTGCTAGGAGTTGTTGGAGTGCTTACCCCCTTTAATTTTCTCAAGTGCTTCAACCAATGCTTTCTTCTTTCTTTTTTCAAATGTCTACAAATGTAATATATAAAGAAAAAGATAACAAATCAACATGGATGAAGAATAAGCTATAACAGCAATTGTACACATTCAATCAATCACAAACAACAATGGTAGTGTGAGGCGAACTAGACAGTTGTCTAATATAATTTTTGCAAAATACGAAAAGGGTCGAAAAAATCGAACTTATTCAAGAAAGAAGAGTCCAATATCCAATGTGCAAATTCTATTGTAAAATAGTCCAGTCAAGAATCCCTCTTTGATAAGAATTTCCATTTAAAATCAAAAGGGACAAAATTTTAAATAATTCCAGAGGAAACAAATATATAAATGAAAAAGAATTAAGAGAAATGTCTAGAATTACCTCTCCAACTCTATGAAGAGTTTTTTCCAATATTATAGAAATAATAATTATGACTGCAGAAACTAATGCAACAGCCCATGTGGGAGTCTGATCTAGCTCCCTTGAATGTTTCGGATCCTCCTCCTCCTCCCCCATCTTCTCTGTTTTCTATATATTATATACAAAATCTTGTAAGAAAATCATCACTAATCAAAACCCACTTTTTCTTTTTTTCTTTTTTTTTTTCCAAATTCTAACAAACAATAAAAATGAAAAAGGGAGAGAAAAATTTAGATTATGATCATGACAATGGCAGGATGAATGAAGAAATTGGTTTCCAAAAAAAGAGACGCCGGTTCAGGTGCGTTTGAAATAAAAGAAACTGAACCGGGATGGTGCGAAAGGATTGAGAGTTGAAGATTGGTATGGTGATTTGGCGCCATTCAAGAACCTGTTAATGAGAGTGTTAGTAGGAATTTAGTTAAGGAAAAACTATGACCTCAAAGCTTAAAAATGGAATAAAGTGGGCAAATTAGATAATTCTAAGACCGTGATTGGCGACGCTTAAACATGTATCTAGCTACTTGTAGAGCAAAACTAATGTGGTGTGAAAAAGTTAAAAGGAAAAAAGTCGAGGGAAAAAATTAGAGGAAAAAAAAATAATATTGAGGGGAAAATTTTGGGTATAAATTTTTAGAATTTTTACCCTTTTATAATAATTTAGAATTTGAGCGAGAGAGTCTTGTCTTGTATATATTTGTCTCTTCTAAAAAATAAATATTTGAATTGTGTGATTTCTTTGTTTATTTTCTTTTTTGAAAATAATTGTCAATTTAATAATTAGACACCAACAACCTCTCCAAAAAAAAAAAAAAAAAAAGGTCATTAACAATCCGTTGAGAATAATTGAGCATAACAACCACCGGTCATTAACAACTAGTTTATTTGATAGTTATTTAGCTTTTAAAAAAAACCTTTAATTATTTAATTTAAAATTCCCAAAAAAAAAATTGTTAAATAATTAGTCTAAAGTGTATATCAACCAATTACTTCCATTATTTGTAAGGTAAATCGATTTCCAAAAAATAACAAATAAATAATAAATTCTTCACCAAGGGTTGAAAGAATAACATTTTTCTTATTCATATGACATTGTGGGGCTCATTGGGAGGAGCTATTCTCTACATTTTTGGTAAAATTTATCCCGAATTGGAAAAATAACCCCCAAATTTGGGTTTATAACAACACTTCCATTATTCCATACATTATTTGGGGTGAGTGTTTTTTTACCCATATTAGTTTTGCTCTAAAGTAACTCTTGTTTCCATCCATCTTTATGCCTGTATTAGTATTGATTTTGTTCAAGCACTGGGGGTGTGCTATAGTTACGATACGCTCGGATATTTTTTGGTCACACATGATCGACGTTGAGAAAATAAACACACGATTTAGATCCAGCATGGCAAAGTGAACCTCCAGCAATCCGAAAAATTTTTCGGCGTTTACTCAAAGTCAAACTTACCAAAAACTTTGACTTTGAGTAAATGGTGTCGCTAAAAAATTTTCCGCACTACTGGAGCTGCGCTTTGCGGCCCTAGTTCTAGATCTGATTTCGATTTTTCCAACGAAGATCGTATGTGACCAAAAAACACCTGAGAGCACCATAACTATAGCACACCCGAGTGTTTTGGAACATTGCTAATATAAGTATATTGATTTTTTGCATTGGGTTCCAATAATAAGAGATATATAATTTTTATTATAAAATTAATGAAAAAAATTGATAAGTTTTTTTTTTATTTTTTAATTACATAGGAAAAAATATAGATTTTTTTCACAAGATTCAAAAGAGATGTACCTTTGACATTTTCCTCAATTACACGGAAAACTAGATACAACCACGCTTTGTTGTTGAAATATATTAGCCCAGGAATGATAAGGTGCCAACGATGGCACCTTAGTTACGGTGCCATTGTTGGCATTTTCGGACCCAATCCGATATCCGTTTTGAAATTCGGGATCAGATCTAGAATCAGCACGATGAGAGGGAGCTTCAGCAATTTTGAAAATTTTCCGGCGATACCGTGGCGGCCCATAGCGGCCGGTCAAAGTTTTGGTCAGATTTTGGTCAAAATATAGGCCAAATTTTGACCAAAACTTTGACCGACCACCACGGGCCGCCACGGTCTCGCCGGAAAATTTTCAAAATTGCTGGAGCTCCCCCTCGCCGTGTTGATTCCAGATTTGATCCCAAATTTTAAATCGGACATCGAATCGGGCCCCAAAATACCATCGGTGGCACCATAACTAAAGTGCCACCGATGGCACTTGAACATTGCTGTATATTTAGCCCAAAGATGATCCAAAACCATCAAAAGTTTTTTAACTATAAAACCATCGACTCATTTGAGGGCCCGTTCGACCTCCGTTTTGAAATCCGGGACCAGATCTAGAATCAGCACGGCGAGGGGGAGTTTCAGCAATTTTGAAAATTTTCTGGCGACACCGTGACGACCCACAGCGACTGGTCAAAGTTTTGTAATATTTTTAGGCTAAAATTGTTGATAAAACTTTGACCGTCACATCGTCGCTACAGTGGCCGAAAATTTTCAAAGTTGTCGGAACTTCCTCGCATCGACATGATCCTGATTCCGGTTTCAAAACGGAGGTCGGACGAGCGCTCAAAATAGGTTGATGGTTCCGTAGTTAAAAAACTTTTGATGGTTTTTGAACATTTTTGATATTTAGCCATTGGCGAATATAATTTACCCTTTACATAATTAAAATAAATAAATTTGGAGAGATTGTTTGGTTTCAAATATATAGTATATAGTATTATACTCACTTTCAAAATATATATATATATATATATATATATATATAGTATTATACTATTATTATTCGGTTCTACTTTTAGAATTTGTTTGCTGCACTACTTTATTTTGAAATTATTTTTGTCCAACTCTATTTTCAACTACATTATTTTAATTAATTTGGAAATTTTTTATACTTATATTTAATTTTTAACCATACATTAGAAAATTATTTTTCTGGATAATTCCAGTGCTGGATTTCTTTGGGGCTTGGGGCAGGCTTTTGAAGTTGGATCCCCTAAATATGGAAACAATTCAAATTTTATTCGAAAAACGTAAAAGTTTATAAATCTTCTTAATATTATAATAAGAGGAGTCTGCAAAAGAAAGTCTTGATAGCGAAGAAATGTTTGCGTTAACTTTTAGGAGTTAATTATTATCCTTATTTATTTATGCTTCTTTCCTTATTTAGTGTTATTTTATTTTTTTATTATATGTATTTTACCCTTTTTATATGTATTCTTTTTTTTCAAATTAATTTATAATGTTTTTATTTTACTTCTTTTATATTTAGTGTTACATGTATTTATGTAAATGTGATGAGAGATAAAAGTTACAACTTACAATACATATTAATTTAAATCTGAAAATGAGAATTATTAGTTTTTATATACATTTTAATTTTTGGATATTACATTTTAGTTATTATTTTATATACATTTCAATTTTCAAATCTCTATATTGTAGAACTTGAATGCCAGCTATACACTTTACCATGTTAGTAGTGCCTAATTCGCACGCTATAAAAACTAATTAAACAAATTTGTAATTAAATTAATTTCTGTTCAAAAAAATGTAATTAAAATAATTGTCCATTATTTTTTCAACATAATTCCAAAATCACACGGCCATTATGGTATAAATTCTACATAATTCATGTTGTGATAAGTTAAAGAAAAATGGAAGGTTTTTCTATTTTTATGGCACCTGTCTATTTAAAAAAGAAATTTCAATTGTTTAATAGGAATAATTCTTATATTAAACAATTAATTTCATTATTTAAATTTAATTTTAAAAGTAAAGCGTGTTTATCTTTTTAATATGGGCCTATAATAATTGAAGTATCACGTTGACAGATGATCTATTGGTAGTGTCAATGTGGCACACGGTTTCAATTTAAAAAATTGATTATTTTTTCCTTTTTAATACTATTGAGTTTTCTCAATGAGAAAAATGGTAAATAATTTGCTCAATAATTGAACTTGGCATTGTATGCATTTTGCTTTTTTCAAGTACATAAAATTAAATATGAGTTGTTTTCCTTTCTAAAATGAAAATGTGTTTGATGTAAATGGAAATAAAACAAATTAATTAAATCGCTGTTGAATTTAAAAGTGATTTTAGTTTTAATTGACGGTTTCTTTTCTTTTTGTTTTATTCCTTGGTTATTCAGATCATGTGTTTTATATATGAGAATAAAATTGTAAATTTTTGTATAGTCTAAAATTTTCATAATAGTAAATATAATGAAAAGGTGGTGTGATGTAATATTTTTTCCAAAAAAAAAAAGGAATATTCTTTATCAATTTGCTGAGTTATATTTACCTATTTATTTTTTCGAAATCTAGCATATTGTATAATCCCTTTTGAGTTTTTTTTTTGGGTCATTCTACATGTACACCGGTCATTTATATGTATGTGTAGGCTAACCATAAGATTATTTTTGGTCATATTTGAAATAAATTTGATCATTTTTAGTCGTATTATCTAATTTTTATTCCCAAATATTATATTCTTGCCTAAAATCATTAATTTCGATAATTGATATGGTATTTTTCTTACAAACTAATATTTCGGATCAAAATATGAAAACCGTTATTGAAATCTATAGCATTACATATATTTCTTATTTTTATTAAATATTCATAAAAATTCATTTTCTTATTTTATAATTTTTTTTTATGTAAATATACAATTAAAATCATCACGTGCATTGCACGTGGATAATACTAGTATATACTAAAGTTAAAAATAATTTTAAAAACCACTTAAACACTATTAATCTCACTTTATTTTCAGCTAGACTAGATAGTAATAATACTACGATTGGCTCTGTTCCCAATGTGGGCGCCATAAGGCCGTCCCCACACCGACGATTGCGCCACATCATCAATCAATTTTTTAAAAATATTTTTTTATATCTACGTTAGGTCAAACGAATAATACATAACTGCTCCTTGATGGTAGGAGAGCTAGTAGGACCCCCAAGAATTTTTTTTCCCCGACTCGACTGTGGGTGCCATAAGGTACCCAAGTGCATACCAGAGCCGGACCCAATGATACTATTTTACAAGTTGGATAACATTTGTTCTTTTTGGCAACTATAAGAATGTAGGCGCTTAAGACTTTAAACTTGTATTTCACGGAAAAAATGAGGGAAGCCTTGCATTTAAGTTTCAAATTTCAAAAATCGGGTAAAATCAAATGATTTAAGAAAATTAGGTTTTCGCAACATAAATTACATAAATCAAGTATGTGATCGCAGTTAAAATTTGGGCGTCGCCTAGATTTTGTGTTATGTGAACGCACATCTCTTTTTTTTTTTTTCGTAAGTTACTAATTTGTAATGTAATTTTCTATTAAAAGCATTACACAGAATGTGTAACGGATTACACATGGTGTGCAATGAACTACACAAATGTGTAATGATTGTGTAATATATTACACATAGTGTGTAATTAATTACAAAGAGTATGTAATAGTTGTGTAATGGACTACACAGAGTGTGTAATGGTTGCGTTTGTTACTTATGGCAATTTATCCTTTTCAAAAAAATTGAAAAAAATTCATGTTGTGCGATCACTATAGATTTGTATTGTGCCGTCTCACAGTTTGTATTGTGTGATCGCATAGTACTAATGCAAACACCCAATTTTTGTAAATACGTCCATTTCACCTTAATTATTTTTGAAATATCAAAGTTAAAATTTGGTAAAAGTGTAAAGACCCCTTGCAAGATTAAAGTTTGCTTAGGTAGACGGTATCGCGTTGGAAACATTATATAACTACTTAATTCAGAAAATTTTAGAAATAAAATTAAAGTTAACAATAACAAAATATAATAAATATGGTACAAAATTGAAATAAAATAAACCAAGTTTTGAATAAAACAACCTAAAAAGAAAAAATAATTGAGAAAATAATCAAGCAACAAAGTGAAAAATCTCATTCACAAAATATAATAAATAAAAATACTACTATGTTCAAGTTCACTGAATAAATTATAACGCACCATATTTTTGGAAAATATTTTGCAAAATTATCTTAGTAATAGGAGTATACACCCACCTAAAGTTTGATAACATTTATATTTATAAAAGATTAATTATGTAAAAAATAATAAAAAAAAAGATCAAAATTTCTTTTTCATTAGATCAGGTACAATATAATAGTGTGTTTTGTTAATGATAAAACTAAATGCCATTGAATTTTAAAATATATAGATGATAATAGTGATCATCAACATCTATAATATCGTGACAATTAAAATTTAACTAAAAAATCTAGAATAATGCTTATTTATATTAGGGTGTGTTTGATTGGTAAATATTTTCCCGGAAAATATCAAATTAAGGAAATCATTTTTCAACTTGTGTGTTTGATTGCATTTGTTTTCCGGGAATTCGTTTTCCAGGTATAAGTCCTTAAAGCACAAAAACAATGATTTTCCTGGAAAACTCAATCCAAGAAAATGGTGGGAATCGATTTTCCGGGAATTCGTTTTCCGGGAATTCCTTTTCCTGGAATCCTATCAAACACACCCTTAGTTGAAAACTTTACATCAGTTGCATGTCAACTAATCATGCATCGATGTACAAAATTTTCTTACAAATAATTTAAATCGAGGGAATAAATTTGAATTTTAAGATCGTTGAGCTCTAGCTAGCTGCGCATATTGGTGGGTTCTGCTTGCCAACAAAAGTGGGATTTATGTTGGCGCATTTAGTGGTGATAGGGCCTTGGGTTCCGTTGTATCCAGTTAAGATCAACATCTCCCAATTCCACTTCACAAGGTACAGCCTTGCTGCAAACGAATGTTATCGCCACTGCCCACTGGACTCGCTGAAATGCCCCTAATGTTTTTATGGTCATTTTACTTACCTTGATGAAAGATGGAGACTCTACATAACCAAAAAACAAGCATTTGAGGAATCAATTATAATTAACTTTAAAAAAAAAATGTAATAGATAGCTATTGATACTATCACCTGGTGAATCGCTAAAATGTGACATTCCTACGTCCAGTCAAGGTGGCGTGAAACTTTTTGCTGTCTTCAGTTGTCCCGTCGTGAATGGTTGAATTGGTGATGAAGTTGAAGCTCAAATTCTACATATATACTCCCTCCGTCCATAACGATAGGCTTTGTTTGACTTTCACAGAGATTAAAAAATCATAATTAATATTATTGGAAAAGTAAATTTTAGCTGTATTTTTTCATATATACCCATATATTAACTGATAATAACATACTTTTATTAATAATAATATCCATTAAATATGGATATAATAGAAAAAATAAAAAAATTAAATAGATATAAATAGAAAGTAACTTATATTTTGGAATTGATGAAAAAGGAAAACAAGCCTATCTTTACAGGACTAAAAAAATTAATACACATAAATAAAAAGTGACATATACTTTGGAACGGACAAAAAAAGAAAACAATCTTATCTTTATGAGACAGGGAGAGTATGATATTACCTAGTCATCATCTTCGTATGCTAATTAGTACAATCTTGAGCCCCGTGCACGCGAGAGACATACACATACACACTCACCAAAGGAAGCTTGACACATTTTGGATTTTTTCAACAATCATTTTTGGTCCATACTTCTCTACCCTGACCATCAAAAACTCCACCACCCAAGATGATTAAATGGTCAATATAATTTATGGTTCTCCATGGCGCCTCCTTGTCAGGAAGTAGAGTATAATCAGAAAGGGCTCTTATGGGCCTCGGACCTCAACCTCAATAGGGGCTTTGCAGGGACCAACCAATTTAAGTTGATTTAACAAAAATGTTCCTTGTGGTACCACAACTTTACTTGGAGTTGTAGCATTGCATGCTTCTTTCCAAGCACTTATCAGAGCCTGTCACGTATTTCTGAGAAATGAAGTAAATCAAAGAAAATTCAAGATCCATGGTCCTTGCAAAGCCTCTTAGTAGAACGAATCAAAGAGAATTGTAAATTTTTCGTTTTAATTAATTCTTGAAATACCTCGTTGATATTGGCATTAGGGCATGCACTAGACAGCGGGGCACTAGCTTGTTGGGCGTTTACGATGTGAGTCAACGCGAGTAAAAACGATAGGGTGAATTGCAAAGCCGTATTGATTACTTTCTTTCTGAAATCAACAATATTGTTTTACCAAGTTATAATGCAAGATTGAAGCTTGAGTACTACACACTCTCCTACAAATTTGTAGGAACAATGTTGGGGCATCCCATGTTTGCGGCAGTTAAACATGCTTTTTCTTTCTTCACCAACAAGGCAAGTAGGCAACAACATACCTACTTTTGTTGGAGGCTACACCCCCCAAACTATGGGATAAAATTCAAATAGATTAAGTTTATTTTGTAGCTTCAGGTTTAAAATAGTAAACATACAAATAAGGAATTGGTCAAAGTAAATACAAGCAAGATGTATAGTTCTATCATTTAGAGCTAATACTCCTCGGATATTTGGCCTATTTATGAGGATTCCTCATCATCATATTATTTGGAGCTAATACTCTAGATATTATTTTTTACGGTCCTATATCAACTTTCTCACTTTTTAACCATTCATTCTCCTGTAGCATCACCTTTCGGCAGCTCTGTCAAACAAGTAAGACAGGCCCATACAAATGCCTGACCCAGAATTTAGATGAATTAATTAAAAAATAAAATAAAAATAATAATTTTAAAAAACTGAAAATCTGGAGGTATAAAAAGCAAACAAACATAGAACTGGTAAAATTCGCCAAACCCAAAAGTCAGAATTAAAGTTACGGATGAATAAGCACACTGGTTAAATGATTGGGTACCTGCAAGTGAAAATTACATATTCCTCGAACAAAGGAACAAGAAGCTATGGTACAAAAATTTCAGAGTCTACAAGACAAACTTGATTTGCTTGTAACAGATTCCCCTCCATTACTTCTACATTGATAATGGAAGAAGCATCCTTCGCTTCTTCTTCCGAGCTAGTCTTACATGCTTTGCAATTCTCATGGATAAGAGTAATAGCAATGTAATACATAACAAAATAATAGCGAGCTTCAAATTCCTAAAATATAAGGAAACGGCTGAGAAAACAAGGAACGCTAGTATGAAAAGTTCCCATATCACAAATATAGCAACGTCCACTCTGCATCCACAAACGAGAAACACTAGCACACGTCACACATCATATCCAAAACGAAAATTTTCATTCAAGTTCAAAGAGCACAGTAAAGATAAATGGTACATAGAGAATCAAAATCCAAGTCGCAAAGAAATTCCTGATTTAATGAATTAGAAGTTCAAAGAAGTTAAACATGAAAGAACATATATGCAACCCGAACATATATGCAACCCAAGCATATCTACGAAACTTGATTCATTCAATTAGATGTTTAGTTTTAACTTTTAACAGTTAATCATATAAAAAATTTACTAGAAACTGATTCCATATCCACGCACACAATTCACCTCGTTAAAAGGAAATTCTCTTATGCACATGCAATAGAAAGCATTACAAAATTATGATCAGGTTTTTGCAGATATATGACTGTTTTGATCTCCTTTCGCAAATTGGAGAAAAAACAAATCTTTCCAAAAAGATCCCACCCATTGAACTCGGTGCATAATCTGTTTCAAATTTGTAATGGTGAAGTCAAATAACGAGAGGGTTGTAATTAGACGTAGTTGTTGGCAATCAAGATACGTGAGAAACATCTGAAAAGGGGCGAATAATCGTATGCTTGATCAAGGTTTTAATTTAGGCCAAATATTTGGAAGCAACTCCACAATGCATTCCATCATATCTCTGTAAGTGACTCATTCCATTACTGCATATCATCAACAACTCATCGGTAGAATTTATGTAATGCTATTGTTATTGCATTATCCCTCAGTACTACAGTTCCAACATTTTTAGCTTCATCTACACATTTTGAGAACGGATTTCAATTCCATTGCTCTCTTCCCCAACAATCCCAATCTCAATTTAGAATTCCTTAATATGTTCTCAATTTAGAATTCTCTTATTTTTTCCCCTGGGAAAGCAACATTAAAGACTTCAATTTAGAATTCCTTTTTTCCCCCTGGGAAAGAAACATTAAAGACTTCAAAAATTTAATAAAAAGATTCCACAACTGCAAACCCTAAATTGATCTGATTGAAGCAACATAAGAACCCTAAAAGGTAAAATTTCAGGGGAAATTAATAATCAAAGCCTATTTCTCATCAATCATAAAGAATAATCAAGCAAATTGAGGAAACAAACAATAATTGCGAACAAAAATCTGAGGAAAATAACCGCACCCGTAAATTGTATAATTTAAAATAAAATAAATAAATAATTACCTAGAGGAGGTGAGATTGGAGGTGGAGGAAAAGAAAGAGACAGAAGCCCAATCATGTTTGGATCGAATCTGGTATTCCCTCAGCTGCTCAGCCAGATTTGATCGCGTTATCATCCTCCTTTTTATCTCGCCTCCCCGCCTCCTCCTCAATCTGTCTCCAGGCTTTTATTTATGGATTTATAATAATCGTAAGTATGTGTATTTTCCGACCAGAGGCCGGTGACTGGTGGAGCTGACGGTGGAGACGTCGATCTTGAATGGGATGGAACAAAATAAATGAGAGCGGAGAAAATGCCACAATGTTAAATTCGAATATATTTATCTTTTTTTTTTATTATTATTATTCGATATTCACAGCAGCGGCAAATGGCAATGGTTTCTATTTATTTAGGGGCGTATTCAGTTGCGTTTTTAAAGAAGTTTTAAAGATTTTAAGGAAGAGTTGTGCTATTCACACCAACAATTTTAATCCATACACCCACTTTTTTTTTCAAAATTTTTCAATTCCAATTTTACCCTCAGAATAAAAACAAGTGGGTGCACGGAGAAATTTTGGATGCCACGGGAGGCCGAAAGATCCAAACACCTCGGCCATCCTTGGCCGAGGTCCCCATGAGGGACCTCGGCCAAGGCTGGCCGAGCCCCAAATTTTTTTTTTTATTTTTTTTAAAAATTGATTGATAATGTAATTAATTAATATTTTTTTGATATTATTTTTTGATTTGGGGAATGAAGATGTGATGATTTAATTGGATCGAACTTACTCTAAACCACACATTATAGATTTAGTGTCCTAACTCCGCTTTTGGACAAATAATATATCGGGTAGCTCGACGCTACGAGTCGAACTCATTCTTTGCAATGAGTACGATAGATTTTGGCCATCCGAGCGCATTTAGGCAGCGAAATCAACGTTTTTCTATTTTTCGAATAATTTAATTTTTTTCATTTATTTGTTTTTAATTTTATTTTATCATCGGATGGCCAAAATCCATCGTACATCATCGCAACGCAATGAGTTCGACTCGTGGCGTCGAGCTACCCCAAATCGGTATATTATTTGTCCAAAACGGAGTTCGGACACTAAATCTATAAAATGCAGTTTCGTCCCGTTCGATCCAACTCATACATCACATGTTTCTTCCCCAAATGAAAAAATAATATCAAAAAAATTAATTAATTACATTATCAATCAATTTAAAAAATTGGATGCTCGGCCGGGTGGTCGAGCATCTCAAAGGACTCGCCACACCTTGGCCGAGGTCCTATGAGACCTCGCCAAGGTCGCCGAGCCCCATGCATGGAGCTCGGCCAGCCTTGGCCGAGGTCCCATGAGGGACCTCGGCCAAGGTTGGCCGAGGTCCTTTTTGGATCTTCGACCGAGATTCCATTTTTTTCTACAACACCCGCTTCTCCTTTTTTCTATTAAGGGTAAAATTGGAAATTAAAAAAAAATTAAAAACAGGTGGGTGTATGGGATTAAATATGTGGGTGTGAGTATCAATTCCCTTTAAGGAATTTGTTGGATTTGAAAAAATTTGAATATATTTAATTTAGACTTTTACAAGTTAATTAAAATCTTAGAGTAATATAGAGTTTTATGGATTTTTTAAAAGTCCATCAAAATCATAAGGCATTAAATGAGGACTTTTAAAAATCCTATGAAATTCTAAAGTATTCAAAATTATTTTAGATTTTTAAGGGCTTTAATAGAATCCTTTAAATACTCGTTCTTGAATTATATATTCATAACACTCCCTCTTGAATGACTATTTGATTATCTTCTAGACTTATTTGAGAAAAATCCAATGAAATTTCCAAACTGATTGTAGGAGAGCTTGGAGTGGTTATATACTGCTTCATCAAAACATTGCCCTCGATGTCTACCAATGCAGATAGGAGTATTCACGTGTCGCGCTTCATTAAAACCTTGTCAAGAAAACCCAGTGGGAAAAACTTGATCGAAGGAAAAAGATTACAGCTACTCCATCTGATTTCATATCTTGAGGACGGATATCCTTACTTCTGGTAAAGAATTTCAATATCATCATTGTTTGGATCTAAAGTATTGTCTCTATTATAACTTGATCCAATAGATACACTGTGTCGATTTTTCTTGTTGTCCTCAATATACCATGAATATGCATCGTTAAAATCTTATTAGGAAAAACCCAATGGGAAAAATCCTAATGAAGGAAAAAAAGTACATTATTAATGTGAATACGTCTTTAATGTTACCTCATTAAAAACCTTGGTAGGAAAATCCAATGGGATAAAACCTCAATCAAGGAAAAAAGAGTGCAATGCGTATTTTATACAAGTATGCTGCAAGTATTTCAATATATTTGTATGAGTATCATATACATTGGTTGATACTCTTCGTTCATTTCCACATCAATGAAATTTCATATTTCAATAATATTTATCACGTTAAATAGTATCGTGTCATATTCAGTGCTTATATGCAATTGATAATCTCATATTTCCATTATATCAAGATATATATACCCCGAATCTCTTCTCGAAATTTTCTATTAGTTGTGAGGCTGCCTCATTAAAAACCTTGTTTAGGAAAAACCCATTTGGATAAAAACCTCAAATAAGGAAAAAATATATCTTACGAATTTTCCTTTAATATTCCTTTGAGTCATTACAAGCATTGTTATATTTTCAAGAGTTTTATCCTCATTTTTCTTATCAAGCCCGTATATTATTTATTATAAGAGTGTACATTTCAATATTATTCTTCAATATATTTCAATATTTTCATTATCATTGATCATATGTAGCGCTACATTTTCATACCGTGTCGACACTTTTCAATTTCATTTCTTTCCCCATAACCATATAACTTATCGAGATATCTCATTATCAATCCTCTTTGAGGATTACACAATATACTTGAATTTATATACTCTTCAAGAGTGTATGCCTCCTTTATCAAAACCATCATTCATTATTTACTTTGATATATATATTTGGGGAACTTTTATCAATACTTCGGGCTTGCTAATTCATCAAAACATATATAACTGGTATATGAGATCGTTATACTCTTTCATACTTCCTTAAATTTCAAATTCATATTTCAATCATTATACATTTCATATATTATTTTCAACTATTAATACTCCCTCTCATGCTAAGAATCAAACTAAATACAATTTGTATAATTCTCATCATATGTATTTTCAATATTTAGCTTTAATGGGGAATGTATTCAATCTGTATTTTATTCTCGATACTGGCAAATCAATTGGAGGACTTTAAATATTTTGTTAATTATATCCCACTATATGCGGATATCCAATTATTTACGGCCTTATTCAAATTATTGGGATATATATTTACTAGCTTTATCATTAGATCTGGAATTCATGCTCATACCGTGAGCAAATTATTTCGTAAATTTTCAATTTTGATATACACATGTGACTACATTATGGATCCATATCATATTATTTAGTAGTCCACATAAAGGGTGAGTGGACCCATAACTCTCATCCCTTATATATATTTCAGATATATTTGAGATTTATTCCCAACATTGGCTAGCAATGATTTCATCATTTATCGAGAATAATCACTTCAATATTTCTTCCGATTTTTTATTTCAAAAATTATGTACATCAATCAAACCGGAATCTGTATAGTGCTCAACATGATTTATTACTTTCATCATATGTATAGCTCATCGACATATTCCATCATGTTTCGGTAGCATTATTACACATCACTGTTCAAGCGTGGAATCTTAGCATATACGCTTCATGTTTCGATACTGTTCCAACGAGGAGCCTTACCTCATACACATTTATAAATTATCCGGGCACTTACAGTATTCACCATAATAATGGTCCATATATGATAATGGATAATTTGCTCTCAAATCTTCGAAAATACTATCCATCACTACCGATCAAAATCCTAAAAAGGATTTATCGAGGTAGGCTGGAAAGATTAAGGATGCTAATGAATAAGGGTATCCCACAAGATATCCGATGCTTGATTGAAGCAAAGGTTCGATTATCTGGTGAGGTTTCAATTCCTTCTAAATACATGCCTGATATGGGTAAAAGTAGTTTTTCAAAGAAACGGAGAGCAAAAAGATTAGGAGGATGCTACAAGTGTGCTCGGTGGACATGTGACACTCGATGTAAATCAGGGTACTTATCCAGAAATCGAGAAGATAAAATAGCATTCATTAAGGATGGATTGAGTAAGGAGCCTTTGGATGATATTCAACAGGCTCTTGAGACACATCCTAGTGGACACGTACAAGGTGAGCTAATGGCCTTACGAGCCAAATTCAAAGATCAACAAACGCGTTACAATCTTGAAAAACTTACTTTAGAAGATCCTGTTTGTAAATTTAGTAGAAAAATTTAGTATAATAATTTTCTCATATTAATATAAGGAAGCTCGGTGTAATAACGAAGATCAATATATTTCTTTTATTTGTAAATATCGTTTTTCAATTTTTTAAGATATATATATGTATATATACATTATTTTTCAATCACCGACAGGTATATGTCATTTCACTAAAATTTTTCTGCTTTTTTCTCTTTCATATTACTCAAAAAGAAAATAGTACAATCAATTATTGGTTTGAAAATTTTCCTTTAAATAGAGGGATTCGTGTCTCTCATGTTCATACATTAAAAGTATAGTGCAAAAAGAGAGATAGTAGTAGAGATGGATGTGGAGATTTTAGAATCATCTCATACAAGTCAGCCTTTACCTCACCGATTAAAAACCGTATGTATTCTTGGTGGGTCTAAGCTGGTAGGCCATATCCAAAATGTGGATATGGCAAACCAACTCGTAAAAGAGTTAGGGAGACAAAAAATCAATATACTATATGGAGGAACCAACAAGAAATTTTTAACTAGACTTATAATGGCCGCACCATCATAGGGAATAAGAGTTTCGAGTGTAATACCTTTCCATCGAGTTGGATCTAATACTCGAATTGGATCTAGTTCTACCATGGGTTCAGCTGGGTTGGTGCTACAAGCGCAAACCATCCACAACTACATGATGTATATGATGAACAATAGTGATGCTTTCATTGTCCTTCGAGGCGGCTATAACACACTGGAGGAAATATTCAATATAGCCTCGTTGGCACAGTGGAACTTTCATGTCAAACCAATAGGTTTGTTGAATATTAACAATTTCTTTGATGGCTTACTAGCGTTTCTAGATCAGGGTGTAGATAATAAGTTTATCTCTCATTCAACTAGAAAAATACTTATTTCTGCTAGTATTGTTGATGAACTACTAATCAAATTTCATGCATATGTTTAAGAATCTGTGGAAGCCCAGATCCATCGGTCACAAACCACTGGTGTCAAGCGAAAAAGAAATTTGGATCCTTTAGATATTTCATTATGAATCCTAATGTTGATGGTGGCAGAGTTACGGAGTATTTATACTCTCGAGACGCATCCCTCATTTATGGATTCAGTATGTATTTTCTTTTCGCATTTCTATATTGTCGAGTGTTTAATGCCATCTTTTGATATTCTCAATATGTTCCACTTTAACTTGTTTTCTACTTCTTTTAGAGCAATAATAATGACATCATGTTGGCTTTATTTAGATACAGAAGTCTGTTGATTATGCTTCTTCAAGAGCATTTTATTCTTATATCAATACGATCTCATATCATCACTGAAATTATTTCATATGATCCCACCATGTGATATATTTCTTTTGTTCTATCAATTGGAATCTATTGAACATTTTATTTTCATCTATTTATCCAATGGTAGTTTCTGATACCTCTTACTCAATTTTCTTCATCAATATTCAAAAACGTGGCAAATGAACATTTCTTTATTAAATGCTTCTTTAAGAGCATTTCTCATCATATCACAATATACTAATCTCATAATGAGATTTTTCACAACGGTATATTTTCTTTCTCTTTTATCACAATGGGATTCTTTGAGCAATTTTATTTCATCAATACATACAACAGTAAATTCTGGTGTACTTGCTCAAATCCCTTTATTAATATCAATATGATATTCTTATAAAAAATATATAAATCAGTTATCCAATCGTGGGGTTTAATCCAATCATATTTGTAATAAGTATTCTAAACGTGTGGCATAACCCACCACATTGAAAATATGCATACCAATCGTGTGATATAACTCACCACATTGGAAATATATATGAAATTTAAAGTGCGTAAATTTAAATTGTAGAAATTAAATTTCCTCCAATAGGTGGTCGAACCTACCTTATGGGAATTATTGCAATAAATATAAATTTACGGAATTTAAATTGCGAGAATTAAATTGCATAACATTTAACTACTTCTTCAGGGAGTAGGGTCTGCTTAGTAGAAGGTATTATCTATCACTTAGCATATAAAGTGCAAAAATATATAAAACCTTCCGATTAGTGATGGTTGAACCCATCATCAAGTAGGAGGTATTGCAGTATTTAAATTGCAATAAATAAAGTGTGAGAATTAAATATTGAATTGCTTATATAGAAACAAATTTGTTCTAACTATTTCTTATAATTATCGTCAAAGTAAACGGCCATAGGTCGAACTTATTAGCTGCTGCCCACCACGACCGGTTGCCGGCGGCAGTGCCGCCTGGTAGGTGCGTGGCGCTACATATACCTCTTTATAAAGCATTAATACGTAAATATTCACAAGTCCAATGACCATCTTTTAATTTTTCAAAGTTGGAATACTAATTTATAAATTTTGAAATTTTGATATATTTCAAAATGAGTTATTATCTTATCAATATTAGTGTCAAATCGAAGCTCTCGTTAAATGGAGTATAATGGAGTCAAGAAAATTTGATTTTGATAATGTATGCTCCTTATATTTCGAGAAAACGAATGTTATAGTTTAATATATTATTATATTATAAAATAATATTACCTTCTCTCTTTCTTTCAAAATACTCTGCACTTGATTGATTTTCACGTTCTTGATCCCAACCTGGAAATTAGTATGGAGACATAGATAGGTACAGTAATCCCTTTTCCAAGGCAACTGACAATTAATCTGACTGAAAGTTCTTCCGATGATGAAACCTATCTTTATTGACACAGTGATATATTTGCAGATCTGAAAATATGTGGAGGAATAGAAAGGGAAGAGACGAGAAGTGATGAAATTTATTATCTGACTAATATTAAAGTTTCTGATACAGAGGTTCATCAATAGATACAACTGTAGAACATACTTCCTTCATATTACTCAAATGGCTAGAGACTCGTGCTGATAACGTGTTATAAAAGTATAGAAATAATAGAGAGAATTTAGAGAGAACGAATTCTAAGAAATTCTCAGGAATGAATTTCATTAATAATTGAAGCCCTATTTACAGGAAAACTTCGAATGGCACAATCGTAATTACATAATTTCATCAAGGGTATAATGGTTATTCACATCAATAAACAAATAATAAACTTTCCCTCGGGTGCCTCATTCTTGAATTATATATTCATAACAAAATCGATTTTATAGGCCGAGCACCACTCACAGTTGAACAACATTGGTTGAACATCAGTCATGATGTTCTGCCAAAGTTGACTGAACTTGATTTTCTTTTATTTATAGTAATTTGTTATTTATAATAAAAACTATTTATATTTAATAATAATAATCACGTGTTACTCATATTAATTATTTATTTATGATAATAATTATTTATCCATATTAATAAATTTTATATTTATATACTTACTATAAAATTAATAATTGTAACTCTAAAAATTATTGTAATTAATATTAATTATATATAATAATTTTTACATGATTTTTTTGGTTCAATTTTTGGATATGTAATTCATTGACCTTAATTTCATACTGCAATATTAATTTATTTACGTTGAAGACCAACAGCTTACTATAAAAATAATAATTGTAAGAATAAATACAAAATTTATTAATATGGACAAATGACTATTATAAATAATTATTACTATTAAATATAAATAATTATTATCATAAATAAATAATTAATATGATTATTATTAAATATAAATAGTTTTTATTATGAATAACAAATTAATATAAAAAAATTAAGAAAATGATGAGCTGATGGATGTGCGAAGAACCAGATTTGATGGATGTGCGAAAAATTGGGACAAAATTTGATTTTTACATAAAAAATTACTCAATTTTTGTACTATAAATTTCTTCATTACTTTAAGTTTCTCCTTATTCGTATTTTGTAGATGAGCCAGATTTTGGCCCTTGATTCTTGCAAATGGAGTTTTAGCTTTTCCTTTCCTTTTGTTTGAGCAAGACTAGCGAAATGTGGGCTTTAGTTGGTGTTTTTTTCCCCCTTTTCTTTTAATAGGTTAAAGGGTAAAATTGGAAATAAGGGGTATATTGAGTAAGTTAGGAGTATGAGTGGGCATTTCGGGTTCAGTTTCGGATGGTACATTACCTAGAATTGAACCATAAATTCATGTTCTATGAAAAATAGAACCGTTCTGTTCCCTTTCAACAAAATACTCGTCCGATTCCGGTTCGGTTTTGGTTGTTTTGTAATACATTTTTATTACATGAAAATCACGGGTAAAAAACATAAAAATTTTGATTCAAGTATAAACCTAACAACAAAAAAGAACCAAAAAAAATAAAATAAAATTGAAGAACAGCAGTGGCAAACTGCTGCTGCTGTTTGGCTACTGCTTTTCTTCAAAACTAATATACAGTGTCTAGGCCTTGTATATCTTGTCCTCGGTATATTTTTATTTCTTATTTTAAATTGATTTTCGGTTATTACAAAGGAACATTTTGATTCTCGGTTCCCTATTTTTCGTTGACGGTTCTTAATTTTTTTTTAAAAGCATCGTTCGGTTCCGGTTCTATTTCTTTTATTTTTCCCACTCCTAATTAGGCGTGATAAAATAAAAGTGAGGTGATAGCGTTGAGTATGAAGAGAAAAAAGTGGAGTGGGTTTCGCCGCACCCAATACAGGCCTTGTTCTCCCCACTATCTTTTTCTACTAATTCATATCGACTTTCATTAATTTTTTCTCTCTCATCATTTTCAATTACCTATTTAATTATTTTATATTTTTCTCAATTTTTAATTACACATCCAACACACAATTAGAGTAAATTAACAAAAGACTCCAAAGAACAACGCCAACACAAAATTCTTGTTGAAAACTAGAAGGTCTTAGTCGTAAATAAGGAAGCGAACAGTTTTAAGATTGGCAATGGCTAAATGCACCATGTGATTTTACTGTATGCACCCATATTTTAAAAAAATTCCAATTCTATCCTTACTTACTAAAAAAATTAACGTCACGATATCTGCGCGAACCCCAAAAGGGTTGGGGCGAATGTTGGATTAAGCGGCGTTAAGCCCCACGTAATGATCTTAACGTTAAATCTTTTTTTAAAAAATAAAAAATTATAAATTATAAATTTTAAAATTTCTTTAAATTTTTTCAATCACTCAAAGTTTTTTTTTAATAATTATATTTAATACTAATCGGATAAAGTCAATTACCATATGATAAAAAAATTTCGAAATTTATCATTAGAGTAGTTTCAAAAAAATTTTGAAATTACTCGTCAAAATGGTGGTAAAAAATTTAAATTTTTTAATAATTTGATAATAAAACTAATTATTGTATTATAAAAATTTTGAAATTTATCATCAAAATAGTTGCAAAAAAATTTAAAAGAAATTTTAAAATTACTTGTCAAAGTGGTTGCAAAAAATTTGAATAAAAATGATAGCAAAAATTACATTCACAAATAAATAATCAAGAAATTATTCATTTTTAAAAGTTTTTTACAACCACTTTGATGATGAATTTCGAATTTTTTTTATAATATAGTAATTAACTTTATCCTATTAGTATTGAATACAACATTAAGAAAATTGAGTAGTAACAAAAAACTTTACAAAATTTTGAAATTACTTGTCAACGTGATTGTAAAACATAATAACAAAATTTTGTATTTTTATTTGTTATTCTCTATTTTTTTTTTAATTTTTAATTGGTTCGCTTCATACGGAGCGAAGGCACAATATGGGTGCGTTGGCTCCATGTGGAGCGAACACACATGGAAAAGGGCAACTTATTTGTTACTGTGTGTTCGCTCCATAAGGAGCCAACTTTTTTTTTTTTTTTACAAAGGGTATAATGGAAAGGGGCAAAAAATCTTGCGTGAGGGAACGGGTGTATTTAGCCGTACCCTTTAAGATTTCCCCAAACACGAAGGATTGGAATCAATTGCAACAACGCCCTGGACTTTCCAATCAATTGCAACAGACATTTTTTTAGGTGCAATCAGGCGAAGAGAGGAGTATGGGAGGAGGGCACGGCCCTGGCGTAACGTACAAGGGCGTTACAGTCCACCAGCCCAAGCGCTGGCATACTGTGACTGGCAAGGGTCTATGCGCTGTTATGTGGTAAATATATACGCACGCTGGCATGTGTTGTTTGCTTCAATTTCTAATCGATTATCATTTTCGCCTTAGATCTGTTCTGCATCGTAATTTAGAGCTGTATAATTTTTTTATTTTTATGGAGCTTCTTTCTTTTTGGTAATTGAAGCTCGCAAGTCTATAATTACTGAATTTATCAGCAGATGCGTATTGGTGATCTTTTACTTTTTGGTTCATCTGTAGGGATTTGTAGAATTTGATGCAGATTAGTTTGTAATATTTTATACTAATGGGGAAAAAGGTTAGAGCATATGAAAAGCGGTATTCATCTGTGAATGTGAATTCAATTTCCTAAGGACGTGTAATCGTAGAGAAATGTTCATGACACAATATTGGCGATTAAGGAAATTAGATTGTCTCGCTTGTCACAACAGGGTCTGGAATTATTTCCTCCTTGTACTAAAATTATGATTAAAGTTTTGAAGAATGAATACTGAGGCAATGCTCTTGGTGTGTTATGAGTATATGCAGTTGATATATGAAGGATAATTTTGTGAATATAGACCCATCATCTAATAGTTCTGCTATAAGATTGCATATTTGTATTTGTATGTTTTGCAGCCTTTCTGATTGCTCGTTTAGGAGGCATTGGTATGAATCTTCTGCTGAAACATTAGTGGGTTTTTCTCACTGCTAATTATTATGCCCGTAAAAATTTAACCCTGTACCTAGATTGGTCTGAATAAGGATCCCTTCTTCGAATTATAAGCCAAATTATTTAGACAAAGAGCAACTGTTCAATGTTATAGAATATAGATTGTGCCAATGTGCCATGAGGTGAAAAGGTCAAATGTGGATGGACTTTTGGATTAACATTGCCCATCTAGCTTATAAGGTTGTTATGAATCTTCTGCTGAAAGAATACTCAGCTTTTCTCACTACGAATTATTATGCCCGTAAAAATTTAACGTTGCACCTAGATCGGTCTGAATAAGGATCCGTTCTGCAAAATATGAGCCAAATTATTGGGAAAAAGTGCAATTATTCAATGGTTATAGAATATAGATTGTGCTAATGTGAGATGAAAGGTCAATGTGGATGCACTATTGGATTAACATTGCCCATCTGGCTTACGACTCATTTTTCTGCCATATCATTTGATGTGATTATGCATTCTTATTATGGAAGCTGGATTAGTAAGCACCATGTTACACTTTTCATGATGTGTGCATGGCCTTTTGACAATTCCAGCCGGGGAACTTTTATGATGATTTCCTGATTACTAGTTGGCTTGTAAAGTTGGAAGCCTAATTGAAAAATTGTTCCTTTAAAGAACTTTATCTGAGAATTGTTACAAATATAATCATTTGGATTACATAGATTCTCATATATAGTTCTTTAAATACTATCATGACTGAAATCTCTAAAGATCTTAAAGTATATTAGTAAAATAGCAATACTCATGATAGTGTACGACATATTTGAGGACGTACACCCCCATATCACGGTTCATTTTTCCTGTTATCGGATTGTTTTTTAGTTTTAAAATCTAGGTTGTTGGTTTTCCAGGTTTTGGATTTTGTATAGGGCAAAGCAAGATGGGCCTGTAGTACTGGTGAGCTGGGATATATTCATTATTTGTTCCATTATAGATTAGCTGTGATATTTCTGTCCTCATGATGACTTAGACCAAAGTTAGTATCAAGATTTGTTCACGTTGTCCTCATGCTTTCAGGGCTGGAGGCATCCTTGGGATGGCCATGAAGATCATCACTAGGTAAATCTTACTTGAATTCTTACCTCTTTCTTTTTTGGACCCTTCTATTCCCCAACAAGCGGAATGATTTCTATTTTTGATCGTAACAAAGAATGGCCATATTCCTTTAACTACCTTTTTTTTTGTTCCAAGTCTGATTATTTTCTTATTTTAAATAAGCCTAACAGTAAGCTCGCAAACATTTTTGCAGAGAACCAAAAGGAATAACAATGTGAACAGCATAATATATCTCGATCAAAACATGTCTTTGTATTTAATTTTTCTTTCAATTTCTCCTTTTTTGGTTTTATGACTATTCTTGCTGCTCCAGCTGAGTTATTTTTTGTCCTTGCACTTTTGGGTTCATTTTCTCATACCATGGAATGTTGCTCACCCTTCCCCCTTTGGGGTATCTTAAACGTACTCTAACAGTAAATATTATATTGTAAACGTAATAAAAATACTATGTTGCAATTTGAAAAGAAATCATGTGAAAGCCAGGCTTAGCCAGGCTTCTACAAGAAGAGTACGGGGACTTTCCCTGGGACGTTGCACTCTTCAATGGGTGAATAGCCCATGGGTGTCCTTTCTTCCAAAACTAAGGCCAAAAAACAAAAAAAAAAAAAAAAAGGAAAACAGAATATGTACATACGTAGTCAATTGTTTTAGTTCGTTTCAGACTTCTATTTGTGGATTATTGATCTTCTTGTTAATTTGCCAGTCCATTTTATATGACTAGTTGCATATTTAACTTTTAACTAATTTTGTTACGACGTTTTTTCTTTGGATGCTTAGATTGCTTGTAATGTATCCCATGTGTTATTTCTTACATGAATTTTTCATATCATGTTCATAATTTATTATATTGAGGCTTATGTCTTCAAGTGCCTCCAGGGCTATGCCTCTGGTAATTGGAGATAAAATGCCTTTCTATCCTATTTTCCATTTCTGAGCGCCGGGTGTGACATTCATTGCCTTTGTTTCCCCTTTTCTCCAAAATGAATGTCATTGGGCATGTTAAAATACCCGCACGCTTCTGACATGGCAGTTTGCAATTGTTCCACAACAACATGTGGGCCACACTCTGAAGTATGAACCACGTGCAAACTGCCATTTCAGTGTGTGAGTATTTTAATATGCTCACCTGTAGATATTGGAACAAAAGTTATTATATACTAATTGAAGTTTGACAACACGGCTATGTTGCAGGTTTCCCCTGGAGAGCTGAGAATGAAATATGACGTGCTTGTCCTTTTCATTCTGGGATTTAACTTTGTTTTTGTACGACAATAAAATGATTGTGTGAAGAGAACTGGCTTGAACACGAGATTATGCACAACTGTTATTTAGTTTTGCTGTTTCACTCTGTAACTGCATACTACATTCGAAGCTTCCCTTCTATGTGCTTGGGCTCTCTGCAGCATTGATTTATGAACTAGCATATCCCCGATTGAATAATTCTACTTGAATACCATAGTTGACATACTTGTTCGACAAAATCCTTTAAAATGAGATGCTTCTATAACCATAAAAGATACAAAGTGAACATAATGGATTATGTGGTGGTTGATATAATGCTATGTGGCTGATGTAATGATTATTCATTTAAAGTGATGTGATGCATAGAAAATTATCGTATGTATAATGTATATAACTTAATGTCACTCATTATTATATTGATTGTTATCACCTTTATGTCACTCTAAAAGATTCTCATACATTACGTTGTGTCATGTGTTGGTTTAACCATTGTGGTATTTTTTATTTTATTTATTTATTTATTTATTTATTTTTACTTGATTACTTGCTTTGCTTTAGGGATTTAAAATTTGCTAGTGAATGGCATTGTTGATGCTTTCATGTGTTGGTACTAACTTTTATTTGGTTCGAGACTAACGTTTTAGATGAATAAGAATATCGGTGGGATTCTTCGATAATAATGGATACTCATTTCAGTAATATTTGTTAGTTTGTTCATGTTTTTCAGAAAAATATTATCTTTATATATGTTAATAAATCCTCTAAAAATGCATTCCATCCTGTAATTGAATTGAAATTCTTATGTTCAGTTGGAGTCTAGTGTTGCTATGTGTATCTTTGGCATGCATGCACCGTGAAAGTGGTGTCGCGTGGACGGTTAATGAACGGTCATTCTTAAGTGAACGTTAGCAAATTAATAACCTAGATGTTTTTAATAGTTTTCATGTTTTCTTTTACTTATTTGAGATATATATTTAATAATAAAAGACATTTTTTTAAAATGTTTTTTCAATTAATTAAGGTATACTTGATAGATATATATATATATATTAGAAATAATGTTTTAATGTATGATTAAAAAATAAATAAAAGTCATATAAATTTTAGACAATTATTAAATTAAATCTGGCAAATGAGCAGTTAAAATAATGATTAGACAAATAATTTCTATTTTAAATTACAGCAAACAAGCAATTAAAGCCTTGTTCTCTCCACATTAAATGTAAATTATTCGGATTACGTGTTAAATGTGATATTGAAAATTGGAGAAAATTTATTAAAATATTGTTAAAAATGATGAGAGAAAAAAATTAGTGAAATTTAATATGCGGAGAAGAAGGCCTAATATTGCAAACGTCTGTAGAGTTATCTACTTTATTTATTACAGGAACCTAGAGAGTTAAATAAAAAATAATATAATTAGGTAAAATGATTTTATAACCCCGTATTCTTTCTTACTAGCGTTACTAACCGTGCGTTGCACGGGGAGACACATGCACATGTAATAAATTAGAATCCACATAAGGGGATAAGTGCAAAAGAATTTCTAAAATTTTCAGTAGACTTTCGCCTATATTTTACACAAATACATCCAGTAAATAGCAGGACTAAAAACCAAAAAAAGTTCATAATTTTCTATTGTGTTGAAACATCTTATATTCAATAACATTCTCAAACCGATAAAATCCACTATTCTCCGCCACACAACCTAATTATAGAATATATAAATGACATCAAGTTTTGTAACAATTAAATAATCGTAGATACACTTGACCGACCAGAGTATGTCTAACAATTTATATCACAATTTTTTACAGCAAACAATTGGGTTTCTTTCATATCCCTTCACTTCATTTACTAATCTAACCATTATGTATTTTGAAGTTATGCCCAATGTTTCATCCACTAACTGCAAATCGAATCAAAAATTAAAACAAAGCATAGTCAATTAACACAAGACAAAGAAGAACCCGATATAATTTTCCGATCAACTGAACGATAATCTCCTAAACACCGATTGCAATTTTTCGACAATCTCCAAAACAATTGCATAATAATAGTAGTATCTGTAGTGACGTCCAAATAATTGAACAATAGTGTATAAAGACCCCATGCGTGTATATATATATACACGCTAAAGAAGAAGTCGAGTTGGAAAAGACATGTAGAAGTAATGCAACTCGTTGCCATAATTAAAAATTATTTTTTAATTCAAAAAAATAGGTGGACCCGATGCGTGTATATATGTATACACGCTGAAGAAGAAGCCGAGTTGGAAAAGACATATCAAAGCGGTGAAACTCGTTGCCATAATTAAAAATTAATTTTTTAATTCAAAAAAATAGGTAAAAGTGTTGGGAAAATGTCTTGATTTTATTTATATATATATATATATATACACGCTAAAGAAGAAGCCGAGTTGGAAAAGACATGTAGAAGCGGTGAAACTCGTTGCCATAATTAAAAATTAATTTTTTAATTCAGAAAAATATATGAAAGTGGCGGGAAAATGTCCTGATTTTATTAATATATATATAGATAGATATATAGATATAGATAGGATATTATACAATCATTAAGGATAAAATAAAACTTTCATCTATAATATATCGTCTATTATGGCAAATATTATGTATGTGTAGTATTTTTTTTTTGAAAAGAGTAAATTTATTCAATAATCAAATCAGAAAAAAGTACATCCGAAATAAAAAAAGGCGGATACGTAGACCATTCAACAGAATTATGAAAAATTCTAGCCGTCTTAGCTAGTTTGTGAGCAACTTGATTAGCTGGTCTTCGAACCCAATTAAATTTGACATTTGGCATCTCGTGAGTTTGAAGACGACACTTTTCAATTAACAATCCGGCATCAGAATTGTCAATATTGTTGTTTTGAAAAGCATTGAAAACCAATTGTGCGTCCATCTCGATGATGTAGTCATATGGAGCAAGTTGTTTGATCCAAGAGAGGGCCTCTCGGACTCCCAAAATCTCTGCAATTGATGAATCATAATTCCCAAATATTGGCACGATCCGAGCTGCAATGAAATTGCCGGTGTTGTCACGAACAACTAGTCCAATTCCTATCTTCATTTGGTCGTGAAATAAAGCTGCATCGATGTTAAGTTTCAAGACACCCGAAGTAGGGGGGATCCACTTAGACTTGTCACTCAATGGTGGAGCTGGATGAATAATGTTCGGAGAAGAATTAGCTTCTTTCCATTGGCGTAACATCGATCTAGCCATCGTAATAACTTTCAACACATTATAGGAACAAACATTCCAAACGACTTTATTCCTATTCATCCAAATTGCCCAGCAAGTTATACCAATAATGCAGTGATCTTGTTTATATATTTCCATAACATCACCAAGCCACCCTTTAAAGTCAAGAGATGAAGAGCAAGAAAAATCTATACCCACTGCTTCCCAAACTCGTTGAGCAAACACACATTTAACAAGGCTATGAAATATATATTCATGCTCATCTACGCATACCAAACAATGAGGAGCAATATCAACCTGCTTAACGCGGAGATTATCCGTTGTAGGAAGAACATTGGATAAAGCACGCCAAAGAAAATTTCGCACCTTCGCAGGGATTTTCAGTGCCCAGATTCTGCTCCATGATACATTTAGGCTGCTCGAATTATTAGCAACAAAATCTTTCGTCAATCTTCTATACCCGCTGCGTACTGTGTATTCTCCTTTATTCTCCAACATCCAATAAATCCGATCAGGCTTACCTTGTGAGGACAAAGGAATTTTTAGAATCTGCTTTTGGTCTTCTTCACAGAAAAGATCATGGATAAAGTCTAAGTCCCATTGCAATTCACCTGAGCGAAACAATATGTGAACGGTAAGATTTTCAGCTTCTGGAATTCTAGTAGAAGTTACATAAGCTTGCTTGAGACTTGGAAGCCAAGGATCGTCCCAAATTCTAGTTGAAACACCATTTCCAATACGAACACGACTTCCAGATTGCAAAAGAGATTGAGATGCCATAATACTCCTCCACAAATAGCTCGGATAATGACCCATGTTTGCCTCAAGAAAGCTGGAAGAAGGATAGTACCGAGCTTTGAAGATTTGAGCCACAAGTGAAGTTGGTTGAGTAATAAGTTTCCATCCCAATTTGCCAAGGAGAGCTATGTTCATAGAATGTAACTTCCGAAAACCAAGGCCTCCACACTTTTTTGGAATACACAATCTGTCCCAAGAAGTCCAATTAATACCCCTTCTACTGTCTTGATGAGATTGCCACCAAAATTTGTTCATAATTCTCTCAATTTCTTCACACAATTGTTTCGGTATCAAAAAAACACTCATAACAAAATTTGGCACCGCTTGAGCCACAGTTTTTAATAGAACTTCTTTAACAGCTCGAGATAAAGACTTTTCTTTCCACCCTTGGATACGTTTCCACACTCTCTCTTTGATAAAGTTGAACACGTCTTTCTTTTTTCTCCCAATAAGAGAGGGCAAACCAATGTATTTTTCGTGCCCTTGAAAAGCCTTGATACCTAAAGATGATCGATATCACCTTGCCCTGTGTTCTTCAACATTTCTATTGAAATAAATAGTATATTTCTGGAAATTTATGGACTGCCCTGAGTCAGCTTCATAGTGACGAAGTGTAGCTTTGATCTCTTCGCATTCCCGCATGTTAGCTCGAAAAAATATTAGGCTATCATCTGCAAATGTATGTGTAGTATTATTCTTATTCTTCTTATGCAAAATTGGTAGTATTTGACTTTTAGCTAACCACTTAATAATAAATAAATAAATAATATGTTCTTTTATTTTGAAGAAATAAATGAAATATTTTATTAATTTAAAAGACTTTCTTTCCTTTTTTATATTTATTTATTTTTATTGTTTATATGTATTCCTTATTCCATTTTCATCCTAGCAAAAAAATCAAAGCAGCATTACTGGATAATAATCCACACACGTAGAGCAACCGAAGCAACACCCCCTTTCTATGGCTTCCATTCAATCCTAAACCAATTCAGACTTTTCCATCTTCATTCCCATAAATTCTTCTTCCCGTAAAATCGTACTCCTAGTAAATCTTACATTCAATTTCCAATCTTCCCCAATTCCTACAATTTCTAACAAATTGGAAAAACAAAATCTAGCTTCAATTGAATTGCAGGGTCTCTAATGGCTTTGTCATTTACGAACCCTTTACTCTCCTCTAACCTTTTTGGCAACAAAATCTTCATTTCAACTCCAACACCCAAAACAATTCCACGAAGATTCCTCGTTCAAGATTCGATTTTTAACAGGAATTCGAAATCTTCAAAGAATGTTCAATCACACGTCACTTTAGCTGCTTTACTGTTTTCTTCAATTACTCCACAGGCATTTGCAGCAGATAACGCCACTCCTCCACCGTCACCGCCGCCGCTTCAAGCTGAGGCGCCGAAGCCTGGGCCGTCATCGCCGTTCTCTCAGAATCTCGTTCTTACGGCCCCAAAGCCACAAACCCAGTCGACTTCCGACCTCCCGGATGGATCGAATTGGCGTTACAGTGAGTTCTTGAATGCGGTCAAGAAAGGTAAGGTTGAGAGGGTCAGGTTTAGCAAAGACGGAGGTGTTCTTCAACTCACCGCCGTCGATGGCCGTAGGGCTACTGTAATTGTCCCTAATGACCCTGATTTAATCGACATTTTAGCAATGAATGGTGTTGATATTACAGTGTCTGAGGGCGATTCTGGTAATGGGCTGTTTAGTTTCTTAGGGAATTTGATCTTCCCTTTCCTCGCCTTCGCCGGACTTTTCTTCCTTTTCCGGCGAGCACAGGGCGGCCCAGGTGGGCCCGGCGGTCTAGGAGGCCCAATGGATTTCGGCCGGTCCAAATCCAAGTTCCAAGAAGTCCCTGAAACTGGTGTCACATTTGCTGATGTAGCTGGTGCTGATCAAGCAAAACTTGAGTTGCAAGAAGTAGTTGATTTCTTGAAAAACCCTGATAAATACACAGCATTAGGAGCTAAAATCCCAAAAGGTTGTCTGTTGGTGGGCCCACCTGGAACTGGTAAAACCCTTTTGGCGAGGGCGGTGGCCGGTGAAGCTGGAGTGCCATTTTTCTCATGTGCAGCCTCTGAATTTGTTGAACTGTTTGTGGGTGTGGGAGCTTCAAGAGTGAGGGATTTGTTTGATAAGGCAAAGTCGAAGGCACCTTGCATTGTGTTCATTGATGAGATTGATGCTGTTGGGAGGCAGAGAGGGGCGGGACTTGGTGGTGGGAATGATGAAAGAGAGCAAACTATTAATCAGCTCTTGACGGAGATGGACGGATTTTCCGGAAATTCTGGTGTTATAGTGTTGGCTGCAACTAACCGGCCTGATGTTCTTGATGCGGCGTTGTTGAGGCCGGGAAGATTTGATCGGCAGGTGACTGTCGACCGCCCGGATGTCGCTGGTCGAGTCAAGATTTTACAGGTTAGTTAGCTTCGCTAAATGCAGCATGATATGGTATAGTTAGGATTGATAGGATTGATATAGTCCCAGAAGTTGGATTATATGCATTGTATGACTTCTAATCCCTAGCATATCAGTTCAACTTCGACAAAATCATAGCACGACACCTCTATTTGTCTGATAGTTTTTAATTTATAAGGTGGAAAATGAGTGATAATAGAGTAAATCTGGAGAATGCGTGTGGATAAAAGGTGATTCGGAAAAGGATACTGCTAGTGGTACAACCAAATGTATAACAACGATTGAAATTCCAATTTTGCCATTGAAAGTATTTCAATTTATTCATAATACCCAAAGATTTTTAAGGGCAGAGTTGAAATTATAATCATCGTTGTACATTTTGTTGTAACATTCGGTTGTACCAGTAGCATTACTATTTGGAAAATTGCAAAGATATTTATGTAGCCATGATCTTTTGTACGATAGGTGCATTCGAGGGGAAAGGCTCTTGCAAAAGATGTGGACTTTGAAAAGATTGCAAGGAGAACACCGGGATTCACAGGAGCAGATTTACAAAACCTAATGAATGAAGCAGCCATTCTTGCTGCACGACGAGACCTTAAGGAAATAAGCAAAGACGAGATATCAGATGCCCTCGAGAGAATAATTGCTGGACCAGAGAAGAAAAACGCCGTTGTCTCTGATGAAAAGAAGAGACTTGTCGCTTATCATGGTATGCTAGAAAAATGGAAAAGCTTAACATGTTTCATTCTTGGTTGTCTTACATTAATTTGTTGTCTAAATTCAATGTTGTTTTGACACCATTGTAGAGGCTGGGCATGCTTTAGTTGGTGCTCTCATGCCAGAGTATGACCCAGTTGCGAAAATCTCCATTATTCCTCGTGGTCAAGCTGGTGGTCTTACCTTTTTCGCTCCAAGTGAAGAAAGGCTAGAGTCGGGGTTGTATAGTAGAAGCTACCTAGAGAATCAGATGGCTGTCGCACTAGGTGGAAGGTCAGTAGTCATTTTACTCCCTGATACTCTATGATTTAGAGCTTGATTGATAGAGTTTAAATGATGTGTGGTGGTTAAAAAAGTAGTTAAATAATGTGAAAAGTTACTCTGCGCCCGCACCCATATAGCTTGTAGTCGAAAATGTTGAATTGTGAGAATAGCTAGAGTAGAATATGAGTGTATTTCTCCCTCGGGGTAACCTAATATATTGATGCTCGTTATGCTTCTTCAGAGTGGCGGAAGAGGTTATTTTTGGGGCGGAGAATGTGACGACCGGGGCATCAAATGACTTCATGCAAGTTTCAAGGGTGGCTAGACAGATGGTTGAGAGGTTCGGGTTTAGCAAAAAGATTGGACAGGTAGCCATTGGTGGACCTGGTGGAAATCCCTTCCTTGGTCAACAGGTACTTTCTATTCTACTCTTTGTTGCACCTTTTGGAGCCTAATTATAGGAACCTTTCTTCACTGTATAGTGTGTTCGAGTAAACTAATTTTTCAGCAAAAAACTAACTTTTTGGGTGAATTGTTGTGGGACCACAAAATATGTGAATAATAATAAGTGACGATGTGAGATGTGTGATTGATAATAAAGTTGAATTTTAGGTAGAAAAAAGTCAAAATGAATAGAGGCCAAAAATCTCGAGTAACATTGCTATTCCACGGTGTTGGGGGTGGGGTGGGGCTGGAGGGGCTGAGGAGGATGTGTGTTGTTATTCTTTGTCTAGTAGGAAGTTGAATATGAAATTGAAGTTTGACTTTGACTAGTAACAATAGTAGTTAATTTTGAATCAAGAGAAAAAAAAGTGAAAAAAAAAACCACAGTATATTGGACACGAACTGAGAATTTTTATCATTGGTGACTCGATTTGTGCAGATGTCGAGCCAGAAAGACTACTCGATGGCAACGGCGGATGTGGTGGATGCAGAAGTGAGGGAGTTGGTTGAGACGGCATATTCGAGGGCTAAGCAATTAATGACGACGCACATCGACATTCTACACAAACTCGCTCAACTGTTGGTCGAGAAGGAAACCGTAGATGGAGAAGAGTTCATGAGCCTTTTCATCGACGGCAAGGCTGAATTGTTCGTCGCCTAGTCACATTGTGAATTTATACGTTGAGAAACTGGCTAGTGTGTTGTATATTAATTAGATTCTCTACTTGTCATTTCATTGTATTATACTTAAGAAAGATGTCCTCTTTAGAACTTATGCAAACGAGGCACTATTTTGAACGAAGCCAACCTGGAAGGTCCGCTGGAGAGAATAAATGATCTTGTTGTTACTGTCCAGCCCATTCTTCTTGTTACTTTTTGTGCCAGAGTTTTGAGGCCCAAATTAATTGTGGTTTGGGACATCTAGAGAAACAACATTGTTTAGATTTGAGTTTTGATTTTTATGGTCTTTCCATGCGATCGCAAGTTCTTGTACTCTATAATAATGGGTGTTAGTGTATGTGTATTTATGAGTATTTATGAGTTTTGATATGAAATAGGAGCGAGAATGAATGAGATTGAGTGGTGGAGATTTGTGTAATATAGTGGATCCCAGAAAATATGTGGATATAATTGATTTGACTTTAGATAAGAATGAGTTAAAATGTGTAAAAATTTGTTAAAAGTTGTAGAAGAACGGGGCCGATCCACTTGGGGCTTGGGCGATGCCCGCCAAGGCAAAACCTGGGCAACCCTTTGGTTTGGCCTTGCCCTGGTTTTGCATGTGCGAGTTTTACATTTTTTTGTTTTGTTTTGTTTTTATAGAGAATGATTCAAAAAGGAGTTTAAAAAGTGATAAGAGTTCTAAAAGAGTCACAAATAGGTTTTAAAAGTCACGAAAACAACTAAGGGTGTGTTTGATTGGGAGTTTTTCCTTGAAAAAACAAGATTCTTTTCCCACTTTAGAGGTGTTTGATAGCCAAAACGTTTCCTGGAAAAAACCTCCAATCTTTTCCCTCACGTGACCAGTTTTCCATGATTTCAAGGAAAGTGAATTCCCACCTAAATGTTGGATTTGGTTTTCCATGCAAAATTTTGTTGTTTTTCTTTTTTTTTTTTTTAATATACAATTTGCTTTAACCATAAAGATAAGAAAAATGATTAAATTTCATGGAAAAAAAACACAAAAATAAATAAAACAACAATATTTTTCACCTTGCAAATTAATACAATCAAACACCTACAACTATAATTTTCCCTGGAAATCCTTTTCTCGGAATTCATTTACCCGGAAAATATTTTCCTTCCAATCCTTTTCCGGCTTTCCAATCAAACACACCCTTAAAAGATCACACATGAATAAAAAAAAAATCACAAATATATGTCCAAACACAACTTTACGGGCGACTAAAATAGAAATTTAATCCAAACACAAACAATAGAATCATCGGAATAAAAATGCTAGCGAATACCATAAATAAATTATCTAATGTCATAAAACCCTCTCAAGGAAAGGGAAAATAGACGGTACAAATCAAGATAATTTTGACAATAGTTACTCAGGTGCATGATCAATTTCCACCTGAAATTAAAAATGGGTGATTCAAAATGTAATTCAGCCCCAATATTAAAATTGCAGAGGAACTGAGGAAGCCTATCTTCTACAACCATTACCATTATATAGTGTACGGTCTAATAATGCAATCTTATATACAACTATTATTTCTTTGGTATTTTTCTAGTGCCATCGATGACACCTTAGTTAAGGTTCCATCCCCATCAATGGCATTTTCAGGCTCGATTCGATGTCTGTTTTAAAATCTGGAATCAGATCTAGAATCAATACCATTAGGGGGAGCTCCAATAATTTTGAAAATTTTCCTACAACACCATAACGGCCGGTTAAAATTTTGGCCATAATTTGACCGGCGACACTGTGGCTAATGGTCAAAGTTTTGGCCATAATTTTGTCAATTATGGCTAAAACTTTGACCAGCCGCCACGGCGACGACCGAAAATTTTCAAAATTACTGAAACTTCCTCTCGTGACACTGATTCTAGATCTAATTCCGGATTTCAAAATAGACATCGAATCATCGGACTCAAAAATGCCGTCGATGGCACTAGATCAAGGCTAATTATTTCATTTAAGTAAATAATGATCCATACAACTAACAACATTCCTCACGGCTTTCTTTAATATTTCCAATTGTTCTACGTACCCCCGAAGACGGACATATGTCTAATTCTAAGGGACATATTCCCTAATTATTGAAAATGAATTAAAGCTACAAAGTGTAAAATAAGATAATCACTTGCAAGCTAAAAACCTTAATAAAGTGGTAGGTAGTGACAGTTAATAACCCTATACACATATAGCAAGTTGCAAATTGGTCCAATTCATCTTGATTCCTTCTAATTAGACACAAAAATAATTCATGTCATTGATGTCGTAAAATGATGAAAAATAATTGCTTAATAATTATGGGTCTTCCACCAAGTTCAACGACTTGTGCTATTATTTGTTTATGCAACGAAATAATTACTTAAATAATTGTAATCTACTCAAATGTACATTTAGCTATTTGTACACATGATACCTATATGAGTCATTAAAATCTTGTAAAGTAAAATTATGTCATAATTATTGTTATATCACTTTACAAAATGTTAACAAATCACATAAATAGTCTATGTAAAATCTATACATACAAACAACATATTATTTATTCATTATTGCTCATAATTAGAGTTCAAATTGTTATCTGAATTTTGTCTCATTCCATTAACACATCCTGCACTATTGAATCAATTGTTTTGGTCGAAAAATTTCCATTGCTAGCACTGGCACAAGCTTATTGTGCCAGCGCTGACACAACACCCCCCCTCCCCCCCGATAGCGGGTGGGCAACCTTTTTTTTCTTGCTAGCGCTTTCCAGCGTTGGCACTGGCAAGAGAAAGAATCTGTATTTTGGTTGAGTGAAATAGAAAACGAAATGTTACATCTAAAATTGCTTAATCATCGATATTTTATACATATTTTTGGGTATATGGTCCTTATATTAATTTATCCAGTTGACATATTTTAGATCATGTGGTTAAAGGCTAGGTTGGCTCTTTTTTGAACCTATCAAATATGGTATCTTTCTTGAAATTAAAAATGTAACGTGATTTGCCATGATTGTACCAATGTTTAGGAAACCGGACCGGACCGACCGGTTCAACCGCGAACCGGTCCGGAAACCGGTCCGGTCATTAGAAAAACCCGCTTTTAGAAAAACCGGTCAACCGACCGGTTCAACCGGTTGAACCGGTGTTGAACCGGCGGTTCAACCAGTTGAACCGGTTAAACCGGTTTTTCTAATTTTTTAAAATTATTTTTATAAATTTATTAGTTTTAATTTATTTTTTATATTTTTTAATTAAAAACGGTTCGACCCCGATTCGACCCGGTTCGACCGTTTGACCCTTGAACCGTTGGCTTCTCTGGTTCACTGACCGGTTCGGTTTTCTGAACATTGGATTGTACCGCGTTAAGTAGTGAGAAGAAATAATTGTGTAATCAATCTTGAATTTTGCATGTAAATAAAATTTAATTTAAAAAATGGATAGGAGAGAAAGATCATGGTCGAAATTAAATATTATTATCTTATATTCAACAAACTTACAGATTGACATACATAAAGAATTCTCTTGTCTCGGAATTGAAACCAACTAATGCTGTTAAAAAGTGATGCCCTCAATTCGGCTAATTTGATTCATTTATAACTGATCCTCAATAAAGATTCAATAAACTTATAATTGGCTATTAAATTTCGAAAGTAGGAGGATTGATTATTGAAGTATGCATTCTAACATAAGTTGACCTCAGTATTGGACTACGTCTTGTCAAGCCACTATAATATCAACATACAAGGCTCGTTAGCTAGGGATGTGTAGCATGTTATTCTTGCTCTTTGTACCATTTCACCTTTAATTTACCTAGGTATATCCAGCGTATTTGTATATGTATATACCTTTTGATCAATATATAATTTACTTTTATGATAAAAAAATATATATACAAGGCTTGCTTTGAGATTTAGGAGTTCTTACAAAACTTTGTAGGACTCCAGGAAAAAAATTGATATTGCGAATTTCGTGAGTTTGAAAGTTTGAGTTATGAAATGGAGGGCTTTAAGCGATCGCTTAATGTCTTGGTCGCTAGTGTCAATAATGTATTAGTTTATAATATATACAATAGATCATCTCTATATATGATGAGCCCACTATTGGTTTTCTAAGTATATTCAAATTCTAGAACAATGAAAATTACGAGTGTGAAACAACAAGGAAAAGTTCAATATCTTCAGTAGGATTTGAAATCTTGTAGACCTTTCCGGGGCTTATCCTCAATCCCCGTGCAGGTGGTGGATACCCCCACCCCACCCCCACCATCCCCTGACCTGATAATGATATTAGCTCAAAGTTCGATTCGTGTAAGGTAGCATATTAGTCTCTACAGCTTAATATAAAGGGAAACGCATATAGTGCCTTGCACCAGGGGGTCATGCTCACGCCGGAGGAAAAAAATCGTGGAGGCCACATGAGCCCCCACTATCAGGAGGCCGTATATATTGTTCATCTCACTTAACGTATATGCTAAAAAAATATTTAAAAAAATTGGATGACGTGGTACCTTGTGAGGCCGCCACATCATCGGGTGGGCATTTGGCCCGAAAACCCGCATGAACTGAGCGGCCCGAATCGATTCGGAGTCGGTTTTTCTGGCGAACCAACCCGGAAACCGTCGATTTCAAAAATAAAAAAAAAAGAAAAAATCGAAAATTTATGCCCAAAAACCCGAAACCCGAACCGATTGAAACCGACCCGAATCGGTTCGGGTAGGTTTCGAGTCGAGAAACTAGCCCGTAGGTTCGGTTTCGGGCCGCGACCCTTCAAACCGATTGGCATCGGGTCGGTTTTCGGGTCGGGCCCAAACCCGACCCGCCGACCCCAATGCCCACCCTAGGGCAGGAGAGTAGTGGCAGTCTTGCACTATGTGTTTGCACATTGATTTGACTTCAAAATTGAACAACAAAAAATTTATTGTCAAATATTTAACACCTTTAATGGAGATGTGAAATGTGGATGCAAATTGGAGAGAGATGGAGAGATGATGTTTATTTTAATTGAAAAAATGAAAAGGTATATAAAGGAAAAAAAGAGAAAACTATAAAAAAGAGGAGAGATGTGGAAACAAATTCAATAATAATAATAAAATAATAGTGGAGAATGTGTATGTGGATTTATAATTGTAGACACTAGTTTTCACACCCGTGCAATGCACGGGAATCACTAATGTTTGTAATCCGCAATTTTGTAACAAATGAAAAAATTTTCAATGCATGACGAATCATGATATTAAGAATATAATTCATTTTAATCAATATTAAAAATGTATTTTAATATAATCAATAAGATTTTAATCCTCGTACTTATTTTTTGTTCAATATATTATAAAAGTTTACTATCTTGCAGTGATCACCGCGTTTCTTTTAATCTATACACAATAGTAGTAAGTTTATAAATTTATTATAGTTAAAAATTGAAAATAAAATAGTTTGATTTTTTTGTCATATTAAATTAATTAAATATGCATTTCGCTCCATTGAAGATATATTTTTAAATAATTATATATATAAATTAACAAAAATACCATTTACTAACCAATAAAGCTGGAATTGGAAATTAAGGGTTAAATGTCAAAAAAGAATTTTTTCCCCCTATCTAAAGCTCTAAGTCAAAGCATGAGCAGCGATATTTGTTTTCCTATTAACCGCATGGCTTCCTCTTGAACTCGCAAATCCAGCGCATGAATATGTTAGATTGCATTGATCGCGCCGGCCTCAAGACAACATTCTTCATCTTTGTTCAAGAGAAGTTTGGAGACCAAAGAGGATAGCATTGCATTTCCCACATTACGTGACAAATTGTCGGAGATCACTATGACTCAATGAACATAATTCACAAATTTCCAACTTCAATGCAAAGATTCGAAACTTTGCGGGAACTTGGAGTAGTACCCAAGATTGATCATGAAAACAACACATTCCCAGGAAGAAGTAATCAACAAAAAATGCAAATTTTTCCAAAAATACACTAAAATTTCCAATCGAAACCGCTCCTCACATATGCACAATCCAAGTCAAATAAAAAAAATGCCCAAGTAGAAAATATTATAATAAACTGAATCTCTTAAATATCTCTTTTATGATCTTGCGACAGAATGAGATCATTCGAGATTACAGATAGATCAAAATATCATTACATGACCGATAGTAATCCATAGTAAATTTGAGCTTATGGTTCTGGAAAAATTGACGAATCCAAATAAACAACACAAACAAATAAAACTATTAAATTATGCTAATATATCACTGACTTCCACTTTGTCTAAGTAAATATCAAATTTTGCTGCATTAAAATTAGGAATTAACAATCCAAACAACGCAATCCCATAGACAAATTATTACCAAAGAAGTGAATATTTGGGGGAAAAAAACTTTCAAAATAAACCAATCCTCTAATAGATATAACAAAATTTGACAAAGGCTAGCATGCAAACCCGTAATAGATTGGTCTATAAACGCTTTCCAATGCTTCCACGAAAGGCATAATAGGAAATTAAGGTCTTAACAGTAAAACTCAATGCTAGATCACCAAGAAATACACTGTCCATTGAAGCATAATATCAACTGAAATTACAATGAAGTCCAAAACTAGGGAGCTAGAGCCCAAAAAAATTTTGGCAAACGCAAAACACCAAAATGTTTCACGGCAACCATGAATAACTCCAATAAGGTATGTACTCTCTTTCAAAGATAAACTTGATCCTGCTAATAATAGGATCAAAACCTGCCCACATAATTCCATCATTTACGATCACTCAATAGTTACTTCCTTTAATTATACTTCTTAAATAACGTTTAATTTTTAATATTGATCATGCAGCTTAAAATTATGGGACACAGAAAATAGGCTGTAACAAATTCAATCTTTTCGAAGCGGTGGCATATAATCTCCAAAGCTATTGTGGTTCCCTGCAATCTCGTACGTCGGAACAAAGTACAAATTGTAACCATTCGCAAAAAACAAAGCAATTATTTTAATTTCCTCTTTTTTCAAGTTCTAATTTAATTGAATTTACCTCACAATATAGTTGGGGAAAAAAGGAAAAAATTAAAGCAACCACCGCCACTATCACCCCCAAATTCCTTTTGCCAACAAAGAAAAACAGAAACCACCAATCGAGATGCCCCCATGATTTTGCATCTGCATCTCCAAAGGTCGAGTTGCCTCTACTTTATGTTGAATCTGATTTGAGATCGGTTGCTTCAAACCATGAAGAATATTTGTGGTATTGAATTGAAATTCATGGAAACTAATGGGTAAGATGAAACTCAGCCTTAAAGCTCTTATACATATACACAGTTTAAATAGATCTCTGAACTGGTTGGTTACCATATGTGCTTTCAAAGTTAATTAAAATGTCTACAATAGAAATTGGTAGTAACTGCCAGCGGGAAAAAAAATGGAAATAAAACAATCATAGAACGTGGAGAAACAGCAGATTCAATTAACAAACATAAAAAAGAATACACATGGCAGTATTTAATTGGTATAATGAAGCAATAACTAATATCTTGTCCCAATAACTGTTTTTCAATTGATAACTTCCAATTCAACTCTATTTTATGTAATATATAGATGTCACTGAAATTGCGAAAAGAAAATGGAAAAAATGAGAAAAATGATTTTCAAAAAATGAAAATTGAAAAAAAAATGTGGGATCTACTTGAATTTTGTATGAAAATCTTTCCTACGGACATTCAAACTAAACATTAGCATTAAAGATGCTCTAAAATTTCTAGCAATAAAGACCGAGGTAGCAATAAAGACCGAGGGCAATTAATAACAAGGATCCATTCAACATATATAGGAAAGTTGTTTATTATTTGGAATGTAAACCAAAAAATGCGTTTGGTTCACTAAAGCGTATGTTTGATTCATAACAAATTTGAAGAAAAATTCTCTCTCCTCATTATCAACCACACATACACGCAATTACTTTACATTTTTTTAATACACTATCTTCAATTTTCAACCACACAATCTACATGTAATTCGAATAAACAATACTTACTCAAAATTTATTGTGAATCGAACATACCCTAAAAATAACTTCATTACTTTTTAATGAAGTTCTAAATTGCCAATATTCATTAAATATGGATTACAACTTTGTGTAAAAGTAAAATTAGAGCTTTTTATAATTAGCAAAACTCAACATTTAGCTTCTCCAAAATAATTTTTCAAAATAATTACAAACACAAATCCTTCAAAAATAAAAATAAAAAAATAATTACAAACACAAATTAAACATCAAATATATATTTCCACACAAGCAGAAATGTAATTATTGTCAATTTCCATAAACCAACACAGTGTACAATATTTAAATCTCTTCTAGTTCACATTTCTTTCCTTTTCGCCCTCATTACTTATTTCGTAAAAGAATAACAAATGAATCGAACTAAAAAAAATGGTTGAAGGATAAATCTGTCTTTCCGCATACTCGAACTTTTCTTCTCTTGCATGGCTTATCTTGTAAGAACATTTAGCAGTGAAACCCTAGTGTTCATCAAACTCCTAAAAGTCCTTTCTCCACTGCCCTCAATTCCAACAATGCAATCCTCCAACTGATGCAATTTCTTTGTCACCATTTTCACCTCTTCATCTCCTTTCTTCTTCAAACCCCACAAATTCTCCATATTCAATTGTTCAAATTCTTCAATCCCTTCATAAATCTTCACAATATTCTTCCCAAAGCTCAGCCCCATGCAAGATGGCTTCTGCAACAAAAACGAAGTCGAAAGTCGCCGGAAAAGTTCGACCGACACCAACACGGTGACCTTCATCACATCTTTAATGATATCTGCAATCTCATCACAGCTCCCATTATCTGGGAATGTTGAGTACACTTTTCCGATGGAATGGATGGTGGAGATCAATTTGCTGATATCTTTACCAATTTTGTTCAGATTCTTCAAATTATTAGCCATTTTCGATTCGTCTCTTCTTCTGAGAGCCACCTGAGCCGCCATGAACTCTTCTTTCAACGTAAGCACAAGCATTTGGAAGGTTCCATAGACGTCGACGAATCGGAGGAAATCTTCTAGAAGCTTCTCGATGAAATCATTGAAGACTGATTCTTGGATCTGTGGAAGCTGGAGGAGATCATCGAGCGACTCGTGAACGAGTTTAAGCCTGTTGAGGCCATTGCAGAGCCAGATGGAAGTTGGGTTGTTGGATTTTGAAGCCCATGATGATTTGAGCTCATTGATTTCATCTTTGAGCTGAGAAATTATTGGGTGTGTTCTGCATGGAAGGCTTGTGTGTTAGTAGGTTGGTGGCACACAAAGAAGGAAAAAAAGGAAAGTCAAAAGAATAGGCTCACAATGGGAACACATGAAGGTTTGGCAAGAAAAAAAACAATGGTAGGTTTCCTTGAATTTCAATAAAAGTAGGTGCCAACAACCCCCAAGTTTTCCTATAAATACAAGGCACATTGTAGCTTCAAAAACACCACTTGAAAGCCAAGAATACCTTCTTGTGTAGAGAGAAAGAGAGAGCTTCAGTGTAGAAGCTATACACGAGAGATAAAAGTGAGTGGAGTGTTAAAGCCTTTGCGTAGGCAGAGAAAAATACAGTGTGGTATTTTTTGTACTCCTCATTTTTGTGATAGTGAAATATATTGGTGTGGGTCCGTGGACGTAGGCAGTTTGGCCGAACCACGTTAAATCTCGGTGTTCCATTTTTGTGCTTATTTTAGCGTCCATTATTTTCTCAGTTGCATATTATTTTTGTGTCCCACTGATCTTGGCGAATTAGCAGCCGCTAGTTCCCAACAAGCTGGTATCGAGCCACGTTTGTGATATCTCTTGAAATTCTTAGTATGCTCTGTGGTTGCGTGGCCGATCTTCCACATCAGGAACGATTTCTCGAAAAATCACATTTTGTTCGAGTGGGAGTAATGGCGACAGACGAGAGAATTTCCAAAATTGATAAATTTGATGGCAAAAATTTTGGATATTGGAAAATGCAAATGGAGGACTATTTGTATCAGAAGGACCTATATAAGCCGTTGAAAGAAAAGCCAGGAAAGCGAGAAAGACGACGAGTGGGAGGTGCTTGATCGAAAAGCACTGGCGCAATTAGATTGACCCTATCAAAGTCGGTCGCTTTCAACATTAAAAATGAGAAGACAACGGCGTCTCTCATGGCGACTCTATCCAAAGATGTATGAACATTGCCTGCAAAGAAATAAAGTTCATTTGATCAAGAAATTGTTCAATATGAAGATGATGGAAAGCGGGAGATTTGGAGAACACCTCAACGAATTCAATGAGGTAGTAGACCAATTGACAACGGTGGAAATCACTTTTAGTGATGAAGTTCGAGCTCTATTAATTCTTGGGCAGTTGCCTGAGAGCTCGAATGGCACAACACACCATCGATGCTTCGGCCGGTAAGTCGAAATTAAAGTTCGATGACGTTGTGAGCATGATCTTGACTGAGGAGATCCGGAGACAGTCAGATGCAGCTTCAACTTCCGGGGCCGCTTTCAATGTAGATAGCAGAGGCAGAAGTTCAAACAGAGGGCACGGGCGTGGGCGAGCAAGTCGAGGAATGGCGCATCGAGATCCAAAATCACATAAATTCCAACAAGTCAAAATCATTGAATGTTGGAATTGCGGTCAGATTGGGCACTACAAAATCGGTGTAGGGCAGCTCCAAAGGAAACGGAGAACAAGACCGAGGTCAATGTCGTGACCGAAGAAACGCGTGATGCGTTGATATGTTCCATGGAGAAGAAGGCCGACTATTGGGTAATAGACTCTGGAGCATCGTTCCATGCCACCGCAAATCGACACTTTTTTGCAAATTATGTGTCGGGAAACTTCGGAGAAGTATATCTCGGAGACGATCATCCTTGCAGCGTGGTGGGCATAGGAGAAGTACAGATCAATATCAATGGATCTGTATGGAAATTAAAGGACGTGAGACATATTCCAGAATTGAGGAAAAATTTGATCTCCGTCAAACAATTGTCAAGAGAAGGATGTGACACAAGCTTCTCTGGTGATAATTGGAAAATCACCAAGGGGGCCATGATAATCGCACGTGGCAAGGATAGTGGCACCCTATACACGACGGCGAATGCGTGTATGACAATTGCAGTTGCTGATAGCAAGGATGCGAACCTGTGGCACCAAAGACTTGGGCATATGAGTCAGAAAGGGCTCAAGTACATGCATGCAAAAGGAAAACTACCAGGGCTTCAGTCTATTGATTTAGACTTTTGTGAAAGTTGTATTTTCGGGAAGCAGAAACGGGTGGGTTTCAATACAAGTGGCAGAACTCTAAAGAAAGAGAAGCTTGAACTTGTCCACACAGATGTGTGGGGTCCAACAGCAGTTTCATCGATTGGCGGAAAGTCATACTTTGTGACTTTCATTGATGACCACTCGAGAAAGGTGTGGGTTTACTTCTTGAGACACAAATCCGATGTGTTCGAGGCGTTCAAGAAGTGGAAGGCCATGGTGGAGAATGAAACTGGTTTGCGAGTAAAGAAGTTGAGATCTGACAATGGTGGAGAGTACGAAAATTTGGCGTTCAAGAAATTTTGTTACCAAAATGGCATCAAGTTGGAGAGAACGTTGCCAGGAACACCGCAACAGAATGGAGTTGCAGAACGCATGAATCGAACATTGACGTAAAGAGCCGAAGCATGAGAATACATGCGGCCTGCCAAAAGCAGTTTAGGCGAGAAGGCATCAATCTGGCAAGATACCTAGTTAATCGTGGACCGTCGGTACCATTGGAGTCTGATATCTGGGAAGAAGTTTGGAGCGGAAAAGAAGTGAAACTTTCTCATTTAAAAGTATTTGGTTGTGTCGCGTATGTGCACATTAGTGATAATGCCAGGAGTAAGTTAGACTCCAAATCACTAAAGTGTACTTTCGTTGGATATGGTGGAGACGAGTTTGGGTATCGCTTTTGGGATGATCAGAACAAAAAGCTCATCAGAAGCCGGGATGTCATATTCAATGAAAAGGTGATGTACAAGGACAGAAATGCGATGCAGTCCAATGACACAATCCACGATGATCCAACATATGTTGTTCCGGACGACACTCTAGAAGGAAGTACGTCAAAGCAGACAGATGAGGGTCTGCAGACAGAGGAGCCCATCTCGGAGGCTGATTCACCACAGTCTCCAGCTCCGACCCCCATTGTGAGGAGGTCAAGTCGACCTCATGTTCCGAATCGGAAGTACATGAACTACATGTTGCTCATCGACGGTGAACCTGAATGCTATGACGAGGCATGTCGGTGGGAGATTCGGTAAGTGGGAGCTTGCAATGAAAGATGAGATAAAGTCTCTCATCTCCAACCAGGCGTGGGAACTAAATGAATTGCCCAGAGGGAAGAAAGCTCTCAACAATAAATGGGTGTACTGAGAATCAAAGAAGAACATGATGGTTCAAAGAGGTACAAAGGCGAGATTGGTAGTCAAAGGTTTCCAGCAGAAAGAAGGAATTGACTACACGGAGATATTTTCGCCAGTTGTGAAGCTGACAACAATTCGATCAGTGTTGAGCATTGTTGCAGCGAAGGGCTTGCACTTGGAGCAGTTAGATGTGAAAACTGCTTTCCTTCATGGTGACTTAGAGGAGGAAATCTATATGCAGCAACCGGAAGGCTTCTCAGTGAAAGGAAAAGAGAAGCTAGTATGCAAATTGAAGAAGAGCCTATACGGCTTAAAGCAAGCGCCTAGACAGTGGTACAAGAAGTTTGACGGATTTATGCAGAAAAATGGCTACGTGAAGTGTAATGCTGACCATTGTTGCTACTTCAGGCGGTTCGAGTCCAGCTATATCATTTTGCTACTTTATGTCGATGACATGTTAGTAGCCGGCTCGGACATGGACGAGATCAAGAAGTTGAAGAAGCAACTATCGGCGGAATTCGAAATGAAGGACTTGGGTGAAGCAAAGCAAATTCTAGGGATGAGAATTTGTAGAGACAAGCAAAAAGGTGTTTTGCAGTTGTCGCAGGCCAAGTATATTGATCAAATCCTGCAAAGGTTCAACATGAAGCAAGCAAAGCCGGGCCAAAGACGCCATTAGCGAATCATTTTCGTCTATCCAACGACCAGCCTCCTAAGGCGAGAGGAGAGAAACTTCATGGCTAAAATTCCATATGCCTCACCATTGGAAGTTTGATGTATGCCATGGTTTGTACCGCACGAGATATTGCTCATGCGATGGGAGTTGCGGCGGATATATGGCAAATCTGAAGCGGACATTGGGATGCGATAAAGTGGATATTGAGATATCTACGAGGAACCATCGATAAATGCTTATACTTTAGACGAGGCGTGACGTGACACCACGAGGTTTCGTAGATGCAGATTTTCAAGCGCAGGTAGATCGCAAGAAGCACTACCTGGTTATGTCTTTACAGCTTGGTGCTCTGCGCTTAGTTGGATTTCGCAGATACGTAAGATTGTTGCGTTATCAACTCTGAGCGATGCATTAAGCGATGTAGAGGCTAGCAAAGAGATGATATGGTTACAAGGTTTGTTGGCGAGTGGGTTTGAGCGGGAGGCGGAATGTCTTGCACGTGATAGTCGAGTGCGATACATCCGCAAAGAATTGACATTTCATTCAAGAACCAAACACATTGGGCTCCGTTATCACTTCCATCGATCACTTTTGGAAGATGGAGTATTAAAGCTTGAAAAGATTCAAGGTACCAAAAACCCAGCCGACATGATGACGAAAACAGTAACCAAGGAGAAATTGGAGCTGTGCTCAGCTTCAGTTGGTCTTCTGCAATGAAGACAGAGGTGGTGACCCACATCATATTTTTCACGAAGCTGCAAAATGAGATATCCCAAGGTGAAAGCCAGATTGTGAAGACAGATTGAAATCAGTCTTCAAGTGGGAGATTGTTAGTAGGTTGGTGGCACACAAAGAAGGAAAAAAAGGAAGGTCAAAAGAATAGGCTCACAATGGGAACACATGAAGGTTTGGCAAGAAAAAAAACAATGGTAGGTTTCCTTGAATTTCAATAAAAGTAGGTGCCAACAACCCCCAAGTTTTCCTATAAATACAAGGCACATTGTAGCTTCAAAAACACCACTTGAAAGCCAAGAATACCTTCTTGTGTAGAGAGAAAGAGAGAGCTTCAGTGTAGAAGCTATACACGAGAGATAAAAGTGAGTGGAGTGTTAAAGCCTTTGCGTAGGCAGAGAAAAATACAGTGTGGTATTTTTTGTACTCCTCATTTTTGTGATAGTGAAATATATTGGTGTGGGTCCGTGGACGTAGGCAGTTTGGCCGAACCACGTTAAATCTCGGTGTTCCATTTTTGTGCTTATTTTAGCGTCCATTATTTTCTCAGTTGCATATTATTTTTGTGTCCCACTGATCTTGGGCGGAATTAGCAGCGCCTAGTTCCCCAACATTGTGGATCTGATATGCAAGGTATTTTTGGGGTTTGTTGAGTAGCTGGGCTGGTTTGGGAAGGAAAGGGATCTGCGATAACCAGCCACCATTGATGGAGCTTGAGGTTACCTATATAGGTTCTTGATTAGGTCAGTGGTGATGAAAGAATATGAATGTTAGATTGTGATTGTATTTGTGAAGTGTGATGACGAGTTTATAACGGGGATAAAGCAAGACAACCAGAGAGAGAGAGAGAGAGAGCACACGAGGGGGTAGGGTGTGGGATGGGGTGGCGTGGGGTGTGGGTAGGGGTAAGGAGTGAGTCAGTTATACAGGCTGTTGAGGGGGAAATGCATGTGGGAATGCAAAGATCTGTGAGTGTTTTCTCCATTTCCGGTGGAGACCACAACAGCACGTGAGAGTGACAATCTGTCAACGTTAAACTCTCCGAGTCTTGTCCCTAGTGGTGGTGGGGTGGCGCTAGGATGGGATTGCGGCGAATCGATGTAAAACTGAGCTGTCAATGACATTTAAAAAAAAAAAAACTATTTTGTAATAAAAATTGTGTAAAATCTTGTAGTCACAATTATTTTTGAAATTGTTATAAAAGTATGAAAACAATAGAGAGAATGAATTCGAAGGAATTCTCAGGAATGAATTTCATTAATAACTGAAACCCTATTTATAGAAAAACTTCGAATGGCACAATCGTAATTACATAATTTCATCAAGGGTATAATAGTCATTCACATATAATAATTACATCTTTTACCAAATTATTCCTCCACCAAATTATTCCTCCACCAAATTATTCCTCATAATTCATAACCACTAAATTATTCTCAATTATTCATAACACTCCCCCTTGAATGACTATTAATACAAATGTCTTCTAAACTTGTTTGGAGAAAAATCCAGTGGGAAAAAACCTCCAAACCGATTGCAGGATAGCTTGGAGTGGTTATATACTGCTTCATCAAAACATTGCTCCCCCTGATGTCTACCAGCGGTATAGGAGTATTCATGTGTCGCCTCGTTAAAAACCTTGTCAAGAAAAAAAACCCAAAGGGGAAAAAATTTGATCGAAGGAAAAAGAGTACACCGCCTCGCTTGATTTCATATCTTGAGAATCGATATCTTTACTTACGTAAATGATTTCAATATCATCATCGTTTGGATCTAAAGCATTAGCTCCATTATAACTTGATCCAATAGATACACCGTATCAATTTCTCCTATCGTTCTCAATATACCATGAATATGCCTCGTTAAAACCTTATTAGGAAAAACCCAAATGGGAAAACCCTAATGAAGGAAAAAGAGTACATTATTCATGTGAATACGCCTTTAAAGTTGCCTCATTAAAAACCTTGCTAGGAAAACCCAATGGGATAAAACCTCACTAAGGGAAAAAGAGTGCAACGCGTATTTTATACAAGTATGTCAGCAAGCATTTCAAAATCTTTCATACATTTCTATGAGTATCATATACATTGGTTTTATACTCTTCGCTCATTTAGAGTGCATCAATTTTCTTACACAACTACAAAACACTCACCATGAACACATGTCTCCAAACACACAATTTAAAGCATATAAATTCATAGTAAAAACATGTAAACATATAAGTAAACCTTCATAACTAACTAACACTTAAAATATATCATTTAACATTTAATACTCACTTAATAGGTTATTTCATTCCTGTGGGCTTAGCTCACCCTTTAGGGTACTCATAAACACGGGTTTAGCTCATCCGATCCTTTAATTTCCTTTTCGATTACACACACGATCGGTAATTCATCTTTCATGAGCATGCAACATATAATGACCACCATGCTTATCTTTAAACTTGAGCACCAATCATCAGCATCTCATCATCTCATAAGTTAAGGATTTCACATTCACCATTTATCATCTTCAATATATCTCAATATTTTCATTATCATTGATCATATGTAGCGCTACATTTTCATATCGTGTCGACACTTTTCAATTTCATTTCTTTCCCCATATCGACATAACTTATCGAGATATCTCATTATCAATCCTCTTGTAGGATTACACAATATAGTTATGTCTATATACTCTTCAAGAGCATATGCCTCCGTTATTAAGACCATCTTTTATAATTTGCTTTGATATATATATTTGGGGAAATCTCATAATATTAACGCTTCTGGCGTGCTAACTTATCAAAGCATCTTAACTGATATATGTGATTGTTCATAGCATCTTTTATGCATCTTTGAACTTCAAGTTCATATTTTAATTTTGAGGATATATCATGATGCATTTCACATATCATTTTCAATCTTTAATACTCCCCCTCATAATGAGAAAATTTAGAATACCAAAACTCATACAGTTGGTATGATTTTAATCATATATGTTCTCATCATTCAGCCTTAATATGGGAATTTAGACCGTTTGCATTCTATTCTCGATATCGGCAATTTATTTGAGGACTTTAAATAATTTGCCATATAATATCCCACTTGTATGCGCATACTCAAATCCTTCAGGGATTTATTCAAATCATTGGGATATATATATTTACTAGCTTTATCATTAAATCTGGAAATCATGCTCATACCGTGAGCAAATATTTTGTAAATTTCAAATTTTGAATCATATACACATGTGACTATCTAGTGGATCCATATCATAATATCTAGTAGTCCACATGGAGGATGAGTGGGCTCATACTTCTCATCCTTTATTCCAGATATATTTGGGATTTATTCCCAATATTGGCTAGTAATGATTTCATCATTTATCGAGAACAATTATTGAAGAATTCTTTTAATTCTTCACTTGAAATATTGATTTCAATAATTATTTAAACCGGGATGGTCAGTCCGGTTTTGCAAACGAGTATTATTGAACTTCTAGTTCAGTAAATTCTTATATCGATTTCACTAGTATCTGTATAGTGCTCAACATGATTTATCATAGAAACAATTCACAGACATATTCCATCATCTTTTGGTGACATTATTGTCTACTACTGTTCAAACACGGAGTTACAGCTCATATGCATCACATCCGGCTATTATTTAATTTCAAAATCGTAGCTCTTACGCTTCATATTATTTATTTAAAATCGGAGTCTTATTTCATACGCGTCGTATTATTCTATAAATAAATCATCAAAATTATTGCAAAATTCATCCTAACAAGGGTCTATACATTATAATGGATCATATGCTCTCAAATCTTCGAAAATACTATCCATCACTACCGATCAAAATCCTAAAAAGGATTTATCGATGTAGGTCAGAAGATTAAGGATGCTAATGAATAAGGGTATCCCACAAGATATCCGATGCTTGATTGAAGCAAAGGTTCGATTATCCGTGAGGTTTCAATTCCCTCTAAATACATGCCTGGTATGGGTAAAAGTAGTTTTTCAAAGAAACTGAGAGCAAAAGATTAGGAGGATGCTACAAGTGTGCTCGATGGACATGTGACACTCGATGTAAATCGTGGGGTACTTGTCCGTAAACCGAGAAGATAAAATAGCATTCATTAAGGATGGATTGAGTAAGGAGCCTTTGGATGATATTCAATGCACTCTTGAGACACATCCTAGTGGACACGCATAAGGTGAGCTAATGGCCTTATGGGCCAAATTCAAAGATCAACAAACGCTACATACTTGAAAAAATTACTTTAGAAGATCCTGCTTTGTAAATTTAGTAGAAAATTTTAGTATAATAATTTTCTCATATTAATATAAGGAAGCTCGGTGTAATAACGAAGATCAATGTTTTTCTTGTAATTGTAAATATTGTTTTTCGATTTTAAGATATATATATGTATATATATATTATTTTTCAATCAATCGACAGATATATGTCATTTTCACTTAAAAAAATTTCTCAGCATTTTTTTCTCTTTCATATTTGTCAAAAAGTAAATAGTGCACTCAATTATTGGTTTGAAAATTTTTCTTTAAATAGAGGATTCATATATCTCTCATGTTCATACATTAAAAGTATAGTGTAAAAAAGAGAGATAGGAGTAGAGATGGATATGGAGATTTTAGAATCATCTCATACAAGTCGCCTTTACCTCGCCATATTAAAACCGTATGTATTCTTGGTGGATCTAAATCGTAGGTCATATCCAATATGTGGATATGGCAAACCGACTCAGAAAAGAGTTAGGGAGACAAGAAATCAATATACTATATGGAGGAACCAACAACAAACTTTTAGCTAGACTTATAATGGTCGCACCATCATGGGGAATAAGAGTTTCGAGTGTAATACCTTTTCATCTAGTTGGATCTAATACTCGATTGGAGCCGCTTCTACCATGGGTCCAAGCAGGTTGGGGCTACAAGCGCAATCCATCCACAACCGCATGATGTATATGATGAATAATAGTGATGCTTTCATTGTCCTTCCAGCGGCTACAACACACCGGAGGAAATATTCAATATAGCCTCGTTGTACGGTGGAACTTTCATGTCAAACCAATAGGTTTGTTGAATATTAATAATTTCTTTGATGGCTTACTAGCGTTTCTAGATCGGTGTAAATAATAAGTTTATCTCTCATTCAATGAGGAAAATACTTATCTCTGCTAGTATCGTTGATGAACTACTCATCAAATTTCATGCATATGTTCAAGAATCTGTGGAAGCCCAGTCCGCTTGGTCACTGCATCATCGGTGTCAAGCGAAAAGAAATTCGGATCCTTTAAATATTTCATTATGAATCCTAATGTTGATGGTGGCAGAGTTACAGAGTATTTATACTCTCGAGACGCATCCCTCATTTATGGATTCAGTATGTATATTCTTTTTGCATTTCTATATTTTCGAGTGTTTAATGCCATCTTTTGATATTCTCAATATGTTTCACTTCGACTGTTTTATACTTCTTCTGGAGTAATAATAATATCATATTGGCTTTATTCAAATACAGATATCTAGTGATTTTGCTTCTTCAAGAGCATTTTATTCTCATATTAATACAATCTCATATCATCGATGAGATTACTTCATATAATCTCTCCATGCGATATATTTTCTTTGATTTATCAACATGGGATCTATTGAGCATTTTATTTTCATCTATTTATCCAATGGTAACTTCAAGTACCACTTGTTCAATTTTCTCCATTAATATTCGATATATATGGGGAAGTAATTTTATTCTCATCGTCTACTACTTCGAGAGTATGATTAGAATATTTGATCAACTACTTCTTCTAGAGTAGGATTCGTTATAACCAATCGTGTAGTATTACCCACCACATTGGAAATATGCACACCAATCGTGTGGTATTACCCACCACATTGGAAAATATACTCAAACTATAAAGTGCATAAATTTAAATTGCATAAATTAAATTTCCTCCAATAGGTGGTCGAACCTACCTTATGGGAATTATTGCAATAAATATAAATTTACGGAATTTAAATAGCAAGAATTAAATTGCATAATATTTAACTACTTCTTCAGGAGTAGGATCTACTTAGTAGAAGGTATTACCCATCACTTAGCATATAAAGTGCGTAAATATATAAACCTTCCGCTTTAGTGACGGTTGAACCCATCATCAAGTAAGAGGTATTGCAAAGAATTAAATTGTAGTAAATAAAGTGCGAGAATTAAATATTGAATCGCTTTACGGGAGCAAATTTGTTCTTCTAGAACAAATACTCATTACTTCTACAAGGGCACACTTATCCTTCTAGAATAAGTCACATTATGTAATTGAACTCTTCGGAGTTAAAATAATATTCGATCTTTTAACTCAAATGGACTTCAAGCCATTTTATATAATCAATGGATTTAGAATTTCTTCATGAATATTCTATCCATTTTTCAATCGTCGTCAAAAATTAGGTCGGTTTTACCCTAAGGGTAAAATTGTCCATTCCACCAGAAAGGTAAAATTGTCAAAAATATTTTATCAATGTTTTACGATTGGAAAATTATCTCCTTTCTACTTCAATTTATCAATATCAAAATATTCAAGGACTATTTTGTAACTTTTTCAAAAGTTAGTGTACTGATTTGTAAATTTTGAAAGTTTGATAATAACATATTTCAAAACGAGTTATTACCCTATCAATGTTGGTGTCAAATCGAAGCTCTCGTTAAATCGAGTATAATGGAGTTGAGAAAATTTGATTTTGATAATGTATGCTCCTTATATCTCGATAAAACGAATGTTATAGTTTAATATATTATTATATTATAAAATCATATGATTTACCTTTTTCCCTTTCTCTAATTATTCTATGGATGAGATTTACTTACAATCTATTTACGTGATCGGAAAATTCTTTGGACTCCATTCTTCCAATTTTGGGATTTCAGACATCTCCAAGCAGGTTGTGTAGAATGAGGAATTGTGGGAGAGGAATATGAACAAAAGGGAATTTTCAATGATGTATTTGCAAAGAGAGAGTTATTTAGGATTGATGAGGATGAATTAATTCATTGGTAATAATCCAATTTCTGATACAGAAGATCATCTATAAGATGCAACTGTAGAGCATACTTCTTTCATATTACTCAAAGGGTTAGAGACTCGTGCTGATAACGTGTTATAAAAGTATGAAAACAATAGAGAGAATTTAGAGAGAATGAATTCGAAGGAATTCTCAGGAATGAATTTCATTAATAACTGAAGCCCTATTTATAGGAAAACTTCGAATGGCACAATCGTAATTACATAATTTCATCAAGGGTATAATAGTCATTCACATATAATAATTACATCTTTTACCAAATTATTCCTCCACCAAATTATTCCTCCACCAAATTATTCCTCATAATTCATAACCACCAAATTATTCTCAATTATTCATAACAGAAATATGATTATTTAGTAGTTATGGTGATATATAGTTGACCACTATTGTGGTAAAATTTTCTGGAGTAATAGTGCAATAATAATGATATATGAATATTTTCTGAGTACACAAGATTTTGTTACACTGTTTGATTGTCAATTAAAGTTGAATGTATAAATATCATTTTCTACTAGTACACAATGGGATTTGGGGACTCCCATTGAATGGCCTTTTTTATGAAAACGCCACCCAAAACTATTATTGGGGACAACAGGTGGCGATTGCACCACAAATCTGCCACCCAAAGGAGATAAAAGATAAAAAATAAATTAAATGAAAACAAAGGGTGGCGGTTTAAGAGAAAAACCGCCACCTTAAAGTAAAAAACGGATGGAGGTTGGCCTCTACAACCGCAACCCGTTGTTATTGTAAAATAAATTATTTATAATATAATAATATTTAGGGTGGCGGTTGTTCTCTACAACCGCCTTTTGGAACTTAATTTTTTTCTTTAAATTTAGAAAAAGTGTTTGGGTGGCGGTTTTTAGTGCATAACCGCCACCCTAAGTTATACTAAAGGAAAACACCAACAAATCTATTTTTGTTCATCTCAGATCTAATTAACTTTCTCTCCTTTCTCTCTCTAAGGAAGCTTAGATAGAGAAGAGGAATAAAGAGGATGGCAGTAGCAGTGGTGGAGGTGGGTTTGTAGTGAAGTGGGAGAGGTTTCGGTGTTGTTGGTTGAAGCTGATGATCAACTCGCCAGATTATAGCTACTCTTCTCAAGAAATGCAATTATAGATGTTTGTATCACAATTCGTGATTTAGATTTGATTATTTGAATCAATATTGGATTAATTTATTTAACTGTTCTTCAATTAATCAGACTTTGTCCAATTTATGTTTGATGACTTGTCTCTGTGAAATGCTCCGTGTCCTTCAAATCCCCATCTGTCATTCTTTTTCTTCTTCTTCTAAGTTATAAGTAGCGGTAGTACATCAAATTTCATTGGACTTTTTCAGGTTGTATAGATATACATTTTTTAATTAACAAGTTGTTTTGGTTGTATAGATCCGTATTTTTAAGTTGTTTCGATTTGTATTTTTGGTTTTCCTTGCAGCGTTCTATGTATTTTTTATTTTTTATTTTTATTTTAAAAGTGAAGTTTAGGTGCCTATTCTTGACATTAGAACTGCCACCCAAAGGTTAAAAAAAAAAAGAATGGGGGAACGAATGGCGGTTCTTTGATCAAGAACCGCTACCTGTTGTTTTATAAAATAAAAAATATATAAATTAAACATTTTGGGTGGCATTTTTGGAACCGCCACTTGTTCTTGCACTAGTACATAATAGACTTTGGGTGTCGCCCATTGAGCGGCGTTTTTATAGAAAAATGCCACTCAAAATTGTCAGTGGCAATACAGTAATTAGAAAACGAGTATTGGGTGGCGGTTGTTACAAAAAACCGTCACCCAAAATGTATTTAAAATAAATAAATAAATTATTTTTAACGATAGGTGGCGATTTTTTACTAGAACCGCCACCTATTCCTTGAATAACGGGTGGCGGTTCTTAATAAGAACCGCCACCTATTGTTAAAAATAAGTTATTTTTAATTTCAAAATCATATTTTAGATAACGGGTGGCGGTTCTTATTGTACAACCGCCACCCAATATCTAATATATTTCTTCACCAATTACGCATTATCATATTTACACTTTCCTTTCTCTCTCTCTCTCTCTAACTTTCTCGAGCATAACTCATTATCTCTACACTTCCTCTCTCTTCTCTCTCTTTCCGTCTCTTTCTCTCTCACTTTCTTTCTCTGGAGACATCAAATGCAAACACTTTCTTTCTCTCAGATCCGACGACCAGCTGCAACGAAGAATTTTGAGTGGAAGTCGATAAATGGGTTTACAGATCTACGAGCTGCAACGAAGAATTTTGAGTGGGAATCAAGGATTAATGGATTTACAGATCTGCAAGTGGGTCAACGAGTTTAGCTAGAATCAACAAGTTTATAAGTTTTCTTTTTCCTTTTTCGATTTGTATTTATTGTTGTTATACAAATCTGTAAGTTTATGTTCTTACAATATTTTTAATGTATAGATCCTCATTTATTGTTGTTATATAGATCTACGCATTTATGTACAGATCTGCGAGTTTATGTTCTTTGCATATTTTTTTTTTATTTGAGCATTTACCATCTACAAGTTGCTTTGGTTTACCATTTGTGAGTTTATGTTCTTATCTGCGAGTTTATGTTTTCGTATATGGTCTTTGTACAGATCCTCATTTCTTTTTATCTTTGTATATTGTTGCTTTGGTATTGCCTATCTTTGTTTACTGCGAATTGACCTTTGTGGATCAATATTTCAAGAACCCAGTAAGATCGCACTTCAAATTTTTGTGCAGCCAATGAATGGAGAAAAATTAAAAAAAAAAAAAATTAGGTGGCGGTTCTAGTTGTTAGAACCTCCACCCAAAGTGTATTAAAAAAATAAAAGAGTGGAGAATGGGTGGCGGTTCTTTGATAAAGAACCGCCACCTAAAGTGTATTAAAAAATAAAAGAGTGGAGAATGGGTGGCGGTTCTTTGATTAAGAACCGCCACCCGTTGTTTTATAAAATAAAATATATATATATAAATTAATTAGTTTGGGTGGCGTTTTTACGACCGCCACCCGTTCTCCGGACATTGGGTGTCGCCTGTTTGGGTGGCGTTTGTACAACCGTCACCTGTTCCCCTTTACAACCGCCACCTATTCCCTTTTTTGTACTAGTGTTAGCGACATTGGGTGTCGCCATTATGGGTGGCAATTCCAGAACTGCCACCCGTTCTCATTTTTAACCGCCACCCACTCCTCCTTCTCTACTAGTGTTCTACTCCCTCCGTCTCGATTATATGGTCCGCTTTGTGTTTTCACACGAATTAAGAATAATATGGGAAATAACAATTATGCAAACAAATTTCTTAGAATACCCTTATTTAATTTATACGCTTATTTAATTTATAGTGTGTATTAAAAGTAGTATTGGAAAAGACAAAATAAGGGTATAATTGTAAATGAAAATAAAAGCGGACCATATAATTGGGACATCCCAAAAAGAAAAAATGGACGATATAATCGGGGCGAAGGGAGTCATAGATTAGTGTAAAAGTTATGCGATGGTTTACAATTTACAAATACAACATTGTCATTGTACCGCTGTCTTCTTAAAACTATGATGATATGAAACATCACTTAATTATATAAATTAAATTTCACCTTGTTATAAACGTAACTAAGTGTACCGTTGGAATGACTCATAGTATCACATATATGATTTCGACAGCTTTGAACAAAATAAGGAAAAATCTTAATTTCATTCATAAACAAATCTAAAATTTATTTTAATGTTCACAGTAAGCACAATTACTGGGTAAAACGTTCATGTAGCAACATATTGGTGCCCATGTGAGCCAATAAGGCTATTTCAAGAGTCTTATATCATTGCCATATTGACAATGAAAACCATATATTCTAACTATTCTGAACATTAAAACGATTTGAAAAAAAGTTATAATTCATGATAAAGAAAATAATTTTATTAGACTAAAAATGTATATTCAATTGCTCAAGTTTGATTGAATTTTTATAATCAATAAGATAATACTCCCTCCGTCCCACTAAGATAGGCAAGTATTCATATTTTGTCCGTCCCAAATTATAGTCCAATTTCCTTATTGAATGTATAATTTATTTTCCATGTACTAAAATACCCCTATTAAAGATAATTGGAATACTAAATATCAAGATAGATATTTCATCTCCCAAGATATTTAAACATGTTCACACTACTTTTTGACCATTCAATATAGGGGCAAAATTGGAAGAATATATGAATATCTTATAATTCCAAGAATATTTAAGATATTTTTTTAATATGTGTGAAAAATGGTGGATGCCTATCTTAGTGGGACGGAGGGAGTAATATATTAATGGCATAGTATAGGGATGATATATATATATATATATATATATATATATATATATTTTAGTCTCATTCTGATTGGTTATAAGTTTTATTAGAAATGCATGTATGGTTGGTTGATGAAAATGTGGAAATTTTATGATTTTTTCTTTTTCCTTTTTCTTTTTTCCTTTTTTTTCCCGTGGTTTGCGGTGGCCAATTGGCCATTACACTGCATGAAAATAATATAATAATAAAATTAATTAATACCAATAATCGAATCGCGGCCTTTCGAAACCATAACATTTCAAATACAATGGTTGTGCATCCAACTAACGATTATTTTATTATCAATTTTGTTGTCTCTATTAAAAAAAAGTTTGCTAAATAGCCAACCGTGACAAATGGTCACCCTGTGTAGCGCCCCGAGTTCTAAATACTCGGAATGCCACGTCATTATTTTAAACTAACTTTTGAAAATCAAGCAACGGCAATAAACAGAAAACTCACTTGTGCGGAATATTATTTAAATTTAAATTGACCAATCGCGATTTTCAAAAGGAAACATAACATCTTAGAATATTCAAACTTGTAGATAACATAAGTAGTTGAATCTCAAATTAAATGAACAAAAGAACTTAAAATTTTTCATAGGGATCCATCACCAATCGCCACGCCAAAGAACCCCTCACCGCAAATGTTTGATTTAAGAAAACGTGAGTATTTCGTATGAAATACTCGAAGAGACCTCATGACGATAATCAATCCAATATTACATGTAAAACAAGTGGTCATGTAATCCAAGTAAATCTCATGAACAAGTATAAATACGAGTTCAAGTCTAGTCTCATGCATTAAAGCAAGAAAATTCTCATAATTGATTGCAATAAAGCAATAATAATCTCATGTCTGGGCTTGATCAAGCAAATAATATATTATAAATAGCAAATAGTCTCATGGAAATACGCACCACATGTAAACATATAATAAGAATAAATTATCTACGCGCATTTTGAAAGTAAAATATGTGTAGATAGAGATCTACCTTAATTCGTGAGTTTGAGCTTTAATTCTGAAAATTGCTAGGTTGTCGCGCCTCGTCTAATCCTAAAAATAATCAAAATGAACTCTAATAAGTCTCTTGAGTAATCGGTGTCTCAAAAGTAAAAGAATTTCTTAAAAGTAGGGTTGAAATCGAATAAATAAGGAGTTTAGGGATTGAAATCACTAAATTTGAAAAGTTGGGGACTAATTTGAAGGTTAAATAAAAGTTGGAGGGTCAAATCTGCAATTGACCGAATTTGGAAACTATCGGACTAAATCGAAAATAATTTAAGACTTTGGGACTTGTGAAATAAATAAAATATAGGGACTAAGTTGAAAGTCAACTGAAAGTCACGGGGTTTGACTGTAGTTGACCGGATCTTAAATCTAGGGACCTAATTGAACATAGCTAGAAACTTGAATCTTAGAAATTAAATAAAATAAATGACTAATTTAAATGAAAATGAAAGACTCGGGGACTTGGGGGTAAATAGAATAATATAACCTGCACTTCATCTTCCTCATCATACGAGGCTTCATCGGAATCAATCGGGAGGAAGAAATTTGCCTCTGCCTCTCGACTTTTCCGGCCGAAAAATTCCTCGCCACGATCGCCGATGAGGTGGCGCCACCGACGCCACTAAGAGATATCGAGACAGAGATCGAGGCAGAGAAAGAGATCGAAGAGAGGAAGCTCGGTGAGAGAAATACCGTGAGTTTGCTATGAATCATTTGAGTGTGTATAGAGGTGTTTATATAGGGTTCTTGGGATTCCCCGTAAGGAAAGACGCGTTTTATAATTTAGGAAAGGAGTGTAACCGATTTTGGTAAGTCTTGTAGGGAAAGATTAGGGTTCATACGAATTTGGGATGTAATTAGGGAATTAGGGTTCTTGATTTTTAGGGCTAGACGAGAATTTGGGGGAAAACAATTCGTTAAAACGAACTTTTCCGGCTGAAATTCTTGTATCGCTACAACCTTCTTAAAATAATTTCGTCCTCGAAATTTAACTTACTTGATTACTGAGGTCTGGGTACTTTTCTAGAATATCCCTTTCTTTTTCCCAGGTGGCCTCTTCTGAACTGTGCTTACCCCACTGGACCTTAACTAATGGAACTTCTTTATTTCTGAGAATTTGGACTTTTCTCTCTAAGATGCGCACAGGCGCCTCCTCATATGTCAAGTCTGGTCGAACGTCAACTGACTGAACGTTCACCACATGGCTAGGATCATGTACATACTTTCTTAGTAAGGAAACATGGAATACATTATGTACTGCTGAGAGTTCTGGAGGTAGGGCCAGACGATAAGCCACGTTCCCAACTCTTTCTAATATCTCGAATGGGCCAATGAATCTAGGCCTCAATTTTCCCTTCTTTCCAAAACGAAAAACTCCTCTCATTGGTGCGATCTTAAGAAACACTTTTTCGCCAGGCTGAAACTCTAAATCCTTTCTTCTTCTATCGGCATAGCTTTTCTGTCTGTCTTGAGCAGCTTTGATCTTAGATCTGATCCGTTCAATAGCTTCTACTGTCCTTTCAAGGAGTTCTGGTCCCAACATTTTTCTCTCTCCAACCTCGTCCCAATAGACGGGCGAACGACATCGACGACCGTATAGTGCTTCGTAAGGAGCCATACCAATAGTGGCTTGAAAGCTGTTGTTGTATGCGAACTCCACCAATGGCAGATAGGTTTCCCAATTGCCACCTAAGTCAAGCACGCAGGCCCTCAACATATCCTCTAAGGTCTGAATAGTTCGCTCAGATTGTCCGTCGGTCTGGGGATGATAAGCTGTACTAAACGTCAACTTAGTACCCATAGCTGTCTGAAGGCTCTTCCAAAACCTTGAAGTGTATCTCAGATCTCTGTCAGTTACTATGGTCACTGGTACTCCATGAAATCGGACGATTTCTCTGATGTATAATTGTGCCAGTTGATCCATACTAAGAGTCGTTCGAATAGGTAGAAAATGTGCGGACTTCGTAAGTCGATCAATGATGACCCAAATAGCGTCATGCCCCTTACTCGTTTTCGGCAGACTAACGACGAAATCCATAGCGATCTTCTCCCATTTCCATTCTGGTATCTCTAACGGATTCAAAAGCCCTGATGGCCTTTGATGTTCTGCCTTCACCTGCTGGCAAATCATGCACTTGGCGACAAATCTGGCAACGCTTCCTTTCATATTTCTCCACCAAAATGTACTACGCAAATCTCTGTACATTTTGGTTCCGCCAGGATGAGCCGCATAAGGAGCTAAATGAGCTTCAGTCAATATCTCATCTCTGATCTGATCGTCCTTCGACACACAGAGGCGACCTCTGAACATAAGTGCCTCATTCGTTGAAACCTCAAAACCAATCCTCTTCCCAGTACCAACTTCAGCTCTAATCTTCTCTAGGAAAGGATCGTTCTTTTATGCCGTAATAATTCGATTCCTCAGGTCTTGCTGAATTGTCAAGGTTGCTAGTCTAGCTGGCATTCGAGTCGACGGAGCAATGACTTCAATCCTTAAATTCTCAAAATCTCGTACCAACTGGTCTGGTATGGAGCTTAATGCTGACAACTGTCCCGTGCTCTTTCTGCTCAAAGCATCTGCAACTACATTAGCTTTACCGGAATGGTAAAGTATAGTGCAGTCGTAATCTTTTACCAGCTCTAACCACCGTTGTTGCCTCATGTTCAGCTCCTTCTGGGTGAAGAAGTATTTGAGGCTCTTGTGGTAGGTGTAGATCTCACACTTACTTCCGTACAGATAGTGACGCCAAATCTTTAGAGCGTGCACTACTACGCGAAGCTCCAAATCATGGGTCGGGTACTCGCTCATATCGCTTGATTGCTGGAAGCATAAGCCACGACTTTTCCTTTCTGCATAAGTACACAACCCAATCCGTGTTTTGATACATCACAATAGATGACAAACCCATCTGAGCCGTCGGGGATGGTCAGAACCGGGGCAGTCACTAGCCTGTTCTTCAATTCCTGAAAACTCTGTTCACATTTCTCCGTCCAATTGAATTTCACGCCCTTTCTGGTTAATTGTGTTAAAGGTGCTGCTATCTTTGAGAAACCTTATATGAATCGTCGGTAGTATCCAGCCAATCCTAGAAAACTTCTCACTTCACCAACGTCAGCAGGCCTAGTCCAATTAGCCACAGTCTCGACTTTGGAAGAACCCACTTCGATTCCCTTGGCGGTTACAATGTGGCTTAAGAAACCAACTCGTTTAAGCCAAAATTCACACTTTTTGAATTTGGCGTAAAGCTTCTCCCTCCTCAGGGTATTCAATGCCATCCTCAGATGTTCTCCATGTTGTTGTGGGTTCCTCGAGTAGATTAGTATGTCGTCAATGAAGACGATGACAAACTCATCCAAGAACTCGTGAAAGACTCTATTCATTAAGTCCATGAACACCGCTGGGGCATTGGTTAAGCCGAAGGGCATTACCGTAAATTCATAATGCCCATAGCGTGTTCGAAACGCCGTCTTCGATATATCTGCAGGCTTAATCTTCAACTGGTGATAGCCTGACCTTAAATCGATCTTTGAGAAAACAGCTACTCCCTTCAACTGATCGAATAGGTCCTCAATCCTCGGAAGCGGATATTTGTTCTTTATCGTCAACTTGTTCAGTTCACGATAATCTATACACATCCTCATGCTCACATCCTTCTTCTTTACGAATATGCACCGGGCTCCCCATGGAGATACACTTGGTCGGATAAATTCTCGCCGAGAAGTTCCTCCGATTGAACCTTCAACTCTTGCAATTCTTTGGGTGCCATCCAGATGGAGCTTTGGAGGCAGGAGTGGCCCTGTGCACCAGAAGTCAATGCCGACCTTCCACTTGCCTCTCCGCCTGGAATCCCCGGTAAGTCCTCCGAATACATCAATATACTCACGAACAACAGGTACAAGGTCTGGGGTTAGTCCCTCCGTCGATTGCCCTTGGAGATTGACCAAGAATCCTTGGTAACCTTCTTTGGATAACAACTTCCCTGCCTTGATGGCTGAGATGAGACGGGGAATTGCCCTAATCTTAGACCCGTAGAACTTGAATTCCTCTTCTCTATTCCTACGGAAAACGACCTCCTTCTCGTGGCACAAAATGGTAGCATGATTACTACTTAACCAGTCCATTCCTAATATGATATCGAAGTCTTTCATCTTTATGACATGTAGGTCTGCTCCCGAAACTAGACCATCAAAATCTATCTGTACCGCTCTAACTATCATATTAGTGTCAATAGTTCCTCCCGATGGTAAACAAACCTCAAGGATGTTCTTAGTTTTCTCTCCTACTAATTCCAATCTAGTCAAGCAGGCAGTAGACATAAAGGAATGCGTAGCTCCAGAATCGATTAAAACATATACAGGAATGCCGGAGATTGATAGCATACCTGTAATCACGTCATTGTCCTGGCTAGCATCCTCGCGGGTGATCGCAAATACCCTAGCATTTCCTTTCTTGGCCTGCTCAGCTGGCTTGGTTGGCTTATTGCTCCTGGTCGAAGCAGAACGACATTCTGATATCATATGGCCCCGTTGGCCGCACCTGTAGCACACTCCCTTGCCCCAGAGACATTCTCCACGATGGTTCTTTCCATACTTAGGGCATGGTGGAATGGTTCCTGAAGCTTGTCCTCCAACTGATCCGCCATTGGGTTTTTTGTTGGGAGCGTTATTCTTGTTCTACTTGTTGTCCTGCCACTTCCTTTTCCCCTGATCCTTTGGGTAACTTTTCTCCTCAAGCTCGTCATCCGCAAAGCATATGGCTTGAGCCTTCTTCACCACCTCTCGATAAGTGGGTAACTCATGGCCCGTCACGATCCTACGGATGTCCTTTCGCAGACCGCGTTCAAAATGTCGGGCCTTCTTGTATTCTGTATCCACCAGGTGTGGGGCATACTGTGAAAGTTCTTCAAACTTTCGCTCGTAGGCAACAATCTCCATGTCACCCTGGACGAGACGCAAGAATTCCGCCTCCTTCTTGTCTCATAACCCCTGGGGAAAGAATGTTTCTCTGATTTGCTCCTTGAAATCAGCCCAAGTTACTACCGTCCGCTGAGCTTCGCTGATTGCATGGTCAAGCCCACCACTGGTCGCAGACCAAGCAAAGATGAACTTAGCACACGCCACTTTCTTATTCTCCGGGCATTCTATGTGCTCGAAGATATTCTCCATTTGACGCAACCATTCCTCAACTACGAGTGGGTCCTTGCCGCCGTTGAATATAGGAGGGTTGCACCTCCGAAATTGTTCAACGATCGACACAGCTGGTACAGGTGGTGCTTGCCTCAATGCTTGCACTGTTGCTAAGAGCTCTCTGATAACATCGGATTGTCGTGCCATTACCTTGACAAGACAAAAAGTTGGTTTATTGCGTTTGAATTATAAGTGTTCAATACAGAGGTAGAGGAAGTCATCTCAATTAGGAAACAGAGAATAGCATCGATGAATCAAAATAGATAACTTTATTGAAATCTCAAATTCCCGATAAGGTACATAAATGAAGTTGCAAAATAAATAATGAATCATCTACTGACAAAATTTTTCTACTAGTCCATCTATTTAATCATCATCAGTGATACTGGACTCTGCTTCTGAGACCTCCCCTGGTTCTTCCTCTTCATTCTCTTATTGTTCTTCTTCAAGCTCCACCTCAACCTCCTCTTCTTGAGGTTCTTACTCAGCTTCCTCTTGAGGTTCCTCAGGTTCCTCTTGAGGCTCGTACTCAGACTCCTCTTCAGGATCCTCCTCCGGGTCCTCTTCTGGCACTTGCTGGGGTCCAGGTTGAGGCTGAACTACTCCTTGATTTCAGATTACACCGCCGGTGCACCAATGCCTCATGCACGCGTCGTAATTAACGGCTCCATTCGTGGCACGCCATGTCTCGTAGAGGATCTTATTAGCCACCTCTCGATTAGGAGGGCTTAGGGTGTCAATCAAGTGGTTAATGGATTGTACATCATTTGTCTCCAATCCCCACCTAATGGCGCATTGGTGAAACTCGCGCACACGCTCCACCCAGTCATGAGTATCCCCACCCCAATATAGTGGGGCCCTAAGGTTCTGGTAGTCCAAGATAGCATTTCGGGCATAGTCAGCAATGGTCCTATTATTCCCAGCCATCTCCTAGTCCAATTACACAAGGTCCAGTTAGTTGGGGTTATAATGTTTCTCTTAGCTAAATTTGAGGACGCAAGGAAAAATATTTATTAAAAATTTATGCTCAAACTCGTTCTTCTCTATTCGGATACAAAAATATTCTCAAAGTTCTCATAAAATCTCTAAATCTCGAGTATCCGAAAGTAATAAGTAAATAAATAACTGTGAATCTTTCCAGTTACCTTGGAGTTGGCGGAGTGGGCGATGGTGGGTGGAATCTCTTTAAAATGTCGCTAAAACATTTTTTTTTTTGAAAAGTACTTTTTTTTTTAACAAGTTTACAGAAACGTAGACCGGCTCTGATACCAAACTGTAGCGCCCCGAGTTCTAAATACTCGGAATGCCACGTCATTATTTTAAACTAACTTTTGAAAATCAAGCAACGGCAATAAACAGAAAACTCACTTGTGCATAATATTATTTAAATTTAAATTGACCAATCGCGATTTTCAAAAGGAAACATAACATCTTAGAATATTCAAACTTGTAGATAACATAAGTAGTTGAATCTCAAATTAAATGAACAAAAGAACTTAAAATTTTTCATAGGGATCCATCACCAATCGCCACGCCAGCAACCCCTCAGCCTGCAAATGTTTGATTTAAGGAAAACGTGAGTATTTCGTATGAAATACTCAGTAGACCTTGCGCACGATAATCAATCCAATATTACATGTAAAACAAGTGGTCATGTAATCCAAGTAAATCTCATGAACAAGTATAAATACGAGTTCAAGTCTAGTCTCATGCATTAAAGCAAGAAAATTCTCATAATTGATTGCAATAAAGCAATAATAATCTCATGTCTGGGCTTGATCAAGCAAATAATATGCTATAAATAGCAAATAGTCTCATGGAAATACGCACCACATGTAAACACATAATAAGAATAAATTATCTACGCGCATTTTGAAAGTAAAATATGTGTAGATAGAGATCTACCTTAATTCGTGAGTTTGAGCTTTAATTCTGAAAATTGCTAGGTTGTCGCGCCTCGTCTAGTCCTAAAAATAATCAAAATGAACTCTAATAAGTCTCTTAAGTAATCGGTGTCTCAAAAGTAAAAGAATTTCTTAAAAGTAGGGTTGAAATCGAATAAATAAGGAGTTTAGGGATTGAAATCACTAAATTTGAAAAGTTGGGGACTAATTTGAAGGTTAAATAAAAGTTGGAGGGTCAAATCTGCAATTGACCGAATTTGGAAACTATCGGACTAAATCGAAAATAATTTAAGACTTTGGGACTTGTGAAATAAATAAAATATAGGGACTAAGTTGAAAACAATTCACGGGGTTTGACTGTAGTTGACCGGATCTTAAATCTAGGGACCTAATTGAACATAGCTATAAACTTGAATCTTAGAAATTAAATAAAATAAATGACTAATTTAAATGAAAATGAAAGACTCGGGGACTTGGGGGGTAAATAGAATAATATAACCTAGACTTCATCTTCCTCATCATACGAGGCTTCATCGGAATCAACTGGGGAGGAAGAAATTTTACTGCCTCGCCTCGACTTTTCCTGGCCGAAAAATTCCGCCACGATCGCCGTGGAGGTGGCGCCACCGACGCTTAAGAGATATTGAGACAGAGAGATCGAGGCAGAGAAAGAGATCGAAAGAGAGGAAGCTCGGTGAGAGAAATACCGGGTGAGTTTGCTATGAATCATTTGAGTGTGTATAGAGGTGTTTATATAGGGTTCTTGGGATTCCCCGTAAGGAAAGACGCGTTTTATAATTTAGGAAAGGAGTGTAACCGATTTTGGTAAGTCTTGTAGGGCAAGATTAGGGTTCATACGAATTTGCGATGTAATTAGGGAATTAGGGTTCTTGATTTTTAGGGCTAGACGAGAATTTGGGGGAAAAAAATTCGTTAAAACGAACTTTTCCGGCTGAAATTCTTGTATCGCTACACCTTGGAATTTGTCCCTTAGATAAAAATACGTATATAGAATTGAATAATTAGTCATACAATTATTTTCCTGTTACAATGAACAAACTTTGCTAGCAAATGTGTCAATATAATGATTTCATTTAGCAATTTTTTTCAAAATTGCTGGAGCTCCCCCTCGTCGTATAGATTCTAGATCTGATTTCGGATTTCAAACTGAGATCGAACAGGCCCTCAAAATGGCCCGAGCGTTCCTTAATTAAGAAACGCTCGAGAGGACTTGAACATTATTGGTGCAACTATTGTATAACTTGGATATCTCTTCTTAAAATATTGGTAGCCTTATCATCGTAAGCATAATATGTCTTTACATGGAAAACTATGAATGCGTAAAAGCCTTGGACCAATTTATTCAAATTGAGATAGTTCAGAGACTGCGCAAGTAAAAGGATCAAAGTGCAAAAAGCCAATCCTTGTTAGACAAGGAGCAAGCGGGCCCCAACCCCAGGTAAGATCAAACCAATCAATTGTCGTAAAATAATAAAAGTATAGTCCGCAAAACCTTCAGCAATTGATTAGATCCTTTGGGTCTGTGATTAAATGTTCAGACAAATCTAGCTATTACTGAAAAAATTTTAAAATTAGCCTATTTTTTTGGCTATGTTCCTACATGGGATCCTTGCGTCTTTAATCTACAAGATCATTTGGTAAGATGAAAAATTCAAAAATAAGATAAAATCAAACTAATTGCAAAAATTAGGTGTCCCATTTATACCGTGCGATTGCGCAGTACAATTCTTGCGCAATCACATGGCACAATCCTTTTTTGATTTTTTTTTTCAAAAACAAAATGCAACCGTTACACACTCAGCGTAATTTATTACATACTGTTACATCCTCTTGTAATCAATTGCATATTTTGTGTTATGCATTACACACTCATTTCATGTCATTTGTAATGCATTGTACAATGTATAATGCACAACACATCATGTGTAATCTATTACACCCTTCTTTATAATGAATATCACATTGTGTAATGGGTTTAAAATTAGAAAACTATATTAAAAGATTTAAAATTTGAAAAAAATAAAAAAAGCTATGCAATCACATGAGTTTTCACCATGCAATTGCATAACAAAAATCTGAGCTAAAACCCAGATTTCAAGTGCGCGATTGCACAAATCTAATTCTCGAAAATTAGGTCGCGAACAACCATGATTTTCGAAAATCCTTTCATTTAACTTGATTTTTGAAATTTGCAACATGAAAATAAGGTTTATCCTGATTTTCCCTTTTATTGATCAGGTAAATTGGACTATTTAATTGACGTGTCAATTTTACCAATTGCCTTTTGGTATTTGAAATTTAAAATTGGTTAGTAACAATTTCTCGACGAGTGTACAATATTATACGTACTTTTTTTTAAAGAAACTATTCTAGCTTGAAAATCCAAACTCACGATAGGAATTTTATTAATAAAACAAAATAAATTCACTTAGATGGAGGGGGACATATGAACTTTACCTCCCGCTGATTCTAAGGGGGCTGTATTTAATTTAGATTTGTAAGGATTTTGATAGACTTTTAAATTGAATGATTTTCATGGAATTTAATGGACTTTTAATGATTTTTGATAGGATTTTACGGATTTTCACAGAATCCATAAAAATCTTCAATAGATTTGGAAGGAGTTTTATTTCAAAACTTTCGCTGGATTTCTTTGGAATTCATTTGACAATATATATTTTCATTTCATAAAATAAAATATTATAAAACTTATTGAGATTAGAATTTTATTATTTTTCTCATTAAATTACTATTGTTTCAAAAGCTGAAATTAGTAATAATTAATTATTGTCTATACAATATTTTTATAAAAATTAATAATTTTATAACTACAAAAATACATGACTATTACAAATAGAGATTTTACAATATTTTGATATAATTTAACTCGAAAAATTAAAAAATATCACATGTTTAATTAGTATATCAAAATAGATATCAAATTATTAAAGTAAGGAGTAGATATAAAATATTTAATTATAAATTTTAAAAATTTTTACCAACTTTTGTAAATAATTTTCTTTTTCATGAAAAGTTGAACAAAAAGAAGATAAAAATATTATAAGAATATTTTTACATAATTCTTATTGTGAAATTAAGAAAAAAACAAAAAAAAAAAGAAAAAGTAATGAAAGATTGGTGGTGGTGGCAGCGGCGGCGGTGGAGATGGCAATGCCGTTGGCGGGATGGTGGCAGTGGTGGTGCGGTGGTGGCGGGATGCGGCAGCGACAGTGGTAGCGGGTACCGGGTGATGGTGATGAATAAAAGTCAATCAAAATTTTAGGGGTGAGTGATAGATTTATCCCGACAAATTATGTTTGTACTTTGTCTTAAAAGATAGTCACTAAAGGATTCCATTAAAATCTTTAAAAATCCAAGACAACTTTGAATACCTCAAAATTTTATAGGATTTTAAAAAGTCATCATTTAATACCTCATGATTTTGATGGACTTTTAAAAAGTTCACAAAAATTTATATTGAATACCCCAGTATTTTAATTGATTTTCAGAAATCTCAATTGAATACACCCTAACTTTTCCAAATCCATCAAATTCTTTAAAAGTCTTTAAAATTCCTTTAAAATCTCAATTGAATACACCCCCCTAAGTATACAAGAGGGTTTAAGTCTAGCACTACATGCAATGCAATTTAGAAGTACTACTTCCTCATACAAATATACAATCAAGAACTAGAGAACTTCAAAGAAATAACGGACACTGAAGCCTAAAACAGGAGATAATGCATTTTAATTGAATATAAGGTGTTTGACTGGGGTCGCCCTCATAAATCTGCTTCATGGAAGATTTGAAGTTGAGAGTAGTCATGCCTCAAGTTAGCAAACCAATCGGCTGCAGAGTTACCTTCTGCATTATATATAGGATATTTTGCCATTGCGGTTGTGAAGGAAACTAAGGGTGTGTTTGATTCATACTTTTTTTTTTCCAGGAAAATTTATTTTTTAACTTTTTTTTCCACTCCTGCCTGTTTGATTGCACTTTTTTTCCTGGAAAAGGTTTTCCAACTTTTTCTCGATTTCCGTTTTTTTACTTGTTTTGAAGGAAAACGTTTTCCTTGGGGGGAGGTGGTTTTTTATTTTCTGGGAAAAGTTTGGCCCTTTTTTTCTTTTTTTTAATGGACAATTTAATTTAACTATAAAGATAAGGAAAATGATCAAATTTTATGAAAAACCACAAAAATAAAGAAAATAATACCATTTTCCAACTTTCAAATTAATCCAATCAAACACCTACAACTACTATTTTCCCTGGAAAACCTTTTCCAGGAATTCATTTACTCGGAAAATATTTTCCTTCAAATAATTTTCCGGGTTTGCAATCAAACACACCCTAACAATTTCCGCAATGTAATAGCACAATTTCCAAGGACCTGTTTGAGCCTTAGAGATAATCTGATAAGGAATAGCAGAATTTGTTTCTATCCAAATGTTAGAAAAATGATGCTGTTTATATGTCAATATCTAGATAATCGAACCTGTACCTGAACCGGGAAAAAGCAATAGGTCAGGAGTCAAAAGCTTGAATGAGGTTGAACTGATTTTAATTAAATAATTTAAAAGTTAATTGTTACATAAAACAAAGCAAAAAATTATTTTTAAAAAATTCCCGATCAAACCGATTTTTGTTTGTTTTAGAGATTTTGACCGATTCAATTGAGTTTTTGCCGATTTTCAGGATGAAAATGGTGTTTGCATACTCTTATAAATATATTCTTTCTCCTACTTTTTTTTTCTTTGTCCTACTTTTTAAAATTTAAATTTGATCAAATAAATCGCACCCATATATCTCATAGGATCCACTTATATATTATTAATTTTCTACCATCCAACTCCACTCATTCTCTCTCTTAATACTCATAAAAATATATTAAATTTTGTATAAAAACACCCTAGACTAATTTTCTAGCCGATTTCCAATTTGGTCGATTCAACAGGCCGATCTGATCCAATTTCCATAACCCTGGTAAAAGATATGCTCCTAATTAATTTTTGCAAAGAGGTTTCATTAGGATCGCATTACCAAGATTTAAAACCACAAAGCTTCAATCAACATTATCAGACAGGTTTTTTTTTTTTTTTTTTTAAACCCACAATTTGAAATAATAAAAGCTACATATGACGTGGTAGATCTACTTCCTGCCACGTTTTGAAAACAACACGTGTCACCAAGTTGACATCACAAGTTCGCTACAAAAATGCTTAATAGCATCTGCAATCTTGGAGCTTGATTTAACAGCAATGGAGAAAGATAAGGGCCAAGAGAAGAGTGAGGAGATGTATGGTGGCCGGAAACAATCACCGCCACCACATATATCTCCGATGCAACCACTGACCACGGAGGAGTACGGCGGCGGTTTGTATGGCAAGTAGCCGGCGCAAGAACAACAACCAAGAAAGCCACCAGCCAGTGAGACTCAAAGTGCAGATGGGCCGGCAGAGGCCACCAACACCCAACCTAAGCATACGCCGCCGCCTTCCACCGGCGATCGTGACCTCGATATAACCGGCCAATCTTATATTCAGTAGCCGAAAAAAGTTGCGTAATTTTTCTTGGTTTTTCTTTGTAACGAATTTTATAGTTTAAGTGTTTTTGGACAAAGGTTATAATGGACAAACGTTGAGGTCAATCATTGAGTTTAGATGTGGTTAAGCGCATTAATGCGTGATAAAAGCGCGATCAATCAAACACATCCCCATCGCCGTGTTGATTCCAGATCTCATCCCGAATTTAAAATAGGGATCGATTCGATTCGAAAATATCATCGATGGTGCCATAACTACAACACCATCCATGATTTTTGAACATTTCCGAAGATTTATAATTGACATTTAAACATCTGAACAATTAATAGTTTTTTTAGATTTCTGCTCTCAAAAGTTCTGTAGATTGGTTTGATATTACAAAGTGGGCTGATGTGACAAATCTTGTTTGAATTGGATTGCATCTTGATGGTTTAGAAACCCATCTCAAAATTTCTCCCTTTAAAGGTGTATATTATAATAATAACGATGATATCAAATATTTAGTTATTGATGTTTGACTCTTAGGTAAAAATAAAATATTAAAAAAAAAAAAAAACCACCATGACCATGTGATAAAACGTGGAGGGCAGAACTTGGCGAAGTTAGTTTGGGGAATGGATGGGATTTGTATAGGCATTGGGGACCATCAAGACTTGAGCTTTATCAATGTTTGGGTTCGGTGACGGCCTTCAGTCTTGATGGTCGTAAGTCTTGGAAGTCTTAGTGGTAATAGGGAATAGTTTATAAAGATTTTTAATGGATTTTAATATAAAAGATGAGAGAAAATAAGTAGAGTTGAGTGGTTGAGATTTGTGTATGTGATGAGATATGTGGATGTGATAGATTTAGGATAAAGAAAGAATCGATAAAAAATGGTAAAAATATTTAAAAAGAGTTGTCTATCATGAGTGGTTGAGATTTAAGGGTAGTGAATACTTGGTTTGATAAAAGGGAAACTCATTTGGTGACATATAGGAGTGGGACATGTGTTGATTGATTGATTTATTCTTGACTCGAAACGCAGATAAAAATATTTGTAAGGATTGCAAAGTTATTCTGGGAGAGAGTGTTGCCACATAACATAGGCTCCTAGTCTTGGATATTCAGAAAGGAGGTGCGAAAGAGAATGGTGAAAGCCGAGGAGCCAAGAATTAGGTGGTGGAGGTTAAAGGGGGAATTGTCGGTTTTTAAAGATAGGTTGGCTAAGGAGGTCGATTGGGGACAAGAACGAAAATGCTAATACATGGGAGTCGATATCACATGGTGTAAAGAGGGTGGCTCAGAGATACTTGGGTGTCAAAAGCGTAGTGCACCCCTGAAGGGAATCTTGGTGGTGGACCGAGGAAGTAAAGGTAGCGGTTGAGGCGAAGAGGGAGAGTTATAGAGAGCTTACGAAATGCGAGGGATAGTCAGTGTATGATAGGTATAAAGATGCTAAAGACAAGCGAAGAAAGTCATACGAGATGCTCGAGCCAAGGTCCATGAAGAGTTATATCGAAACTGGATACAAAAGAGGGAGAAAATGCCATTTTTAACATTGCGAAAATGAGGAGAGAAAGAGTAGAGATTTGAATGGTGTAAGGTGTATTAAGGATATGGATGGGAATGTGTTGGTAAAAGACGGGAGATTAAACAACGGTGGAGAAATTATTTTGATAAAGCTGTTTAATGGGGATAATACTAGCGACCTTGGTGATATTACAGTCCCCTTACATGATACCAACCGGTTTTCGCTCGAAGGATCGATGAAGGCGAGGTTAGAGAGGTTTTAAGAAGAATGAAAGTTAAGAAGGTCATTTGTCGGTCCTGATGGTATACCAATTGAGGTTTGGAAGTGTATGGGGAGTTGGGTATAAGGTGGATAACCAAACTCTTTAACAAGATCTCAGCGTAGTGGCCAAATGCCCGAGGAATGGAGGAAAAGTACGGTGATACCATTATATAAGAATAAGGGTGATATCCAAGACTATTCCAATTATAGAGGAATAAAACTTATGAGTCATACTATGAAGTTATGGGAGAGAGTAATTGAGCGTAGGTTGAGACGCATTGTCCCTATTTCAGATAATCAATTCGGGTTTATGCCGGTCGATCGACTACGAAGCAATTCACCTATTCGCGACAATTAATGGAGAAGTATAGGGCTAGCAAAAAAGATTTACATATGGTTTTTATCGATCTTGAAACTTATGATAGAGTACCTAGGGATGTGCTCTGGTGGGTTCTGATAAAGAAGAATGTACCTCTTAAGTACATAAATATAGTCAAGGATATGTACGAGGGAGTTGTTACGAATATTAGGACAGGCGATGGGATGACTGATAGCTTTCCAATTACGATAGGATTACATCAGGGCTCTGCACTCAGTCCTTTTTTGTTTGCTATAGTTATGGATGAGCTTACGAGACATATTCAAAATGAGGTACCATGGTGTATGTTATTTGCCGACGATATAGTCTTAGTGGATGAAACCAGGGCAGGTATAAATGATCAGTTAGAACTATGGAGACATACTTTAGAGGCTCGTGGTTTTCGGTTAAGCAGATCAAAAACAGAATATATGGAGTGTTTGTTTAGTGGTAAGTATAGAGTGGATCCTCTTGTGGTGAAATTAGGTAGTGAGGTAGTACCGAAGAGAGATAGCTTTCGTTATTTAGGATCCGTGGTTCAAACCAATGCTGACATAAAAGGTGATGTAAATCACAGGATTAATGTTGGATGGATGAAGTGGAGAGGTGCTTCTGGGATTTTATGTGATCGTACTATGCCTTTAAAATTAAAAGGGAAAATTTATAGAACAGTTGTAAGACCGGCATTACTATATGGCAGCGAGTGTTGGGTAGTTAAGAAGGTAGATGAACACAAATTGAATATTGCAGAAATGCGTATGCTGAGGTGGATGTGTGGTAAGACTAGGAAGGATAAAATTACCAATGAAGATATTCGTGGTAGATTAGGAGTCGCCCCGATTGAGGATAAGATGAGGGAGAACCGATTGAGATGGTTTGGACACATACTGCGGAGACCTGAGAATGCACCCGTGAGAAAGAGTGAGAGTATTAGGGTAGGAAATATAAGGAAAGGTAGAGGAAGACCGTTACAAACGTGGATGCAAGTCATTCGTACAGATATGCTTATTAAACAGGTAGATGGGCAACTAGCTTTGGATAGGAAGGCGTGGTATAGCAAAACTCATACCTACGATCCGACGTAGTTCTCATATGGTTCCATACAGCCGACCCCTATCTGTAGGGAATAAGGCTTAGTTTGTTGTTGTTGTTGTTGTTAGTTGTCTATCATAGGCCTTATTCATCGATATGACAGTCGTCATGAGAGAAAAAGGTTTGGTCCAAAAGAACATCCATAGCCACTTATCGATCGTCAAAATGTTAGCAGTCACATGTTACCATCACATCTAAACCATAGAAGTCTTAACATAGTGCTCACTCCTATGCGTGATTCTAGGCAAGATTCAATATTTGTCTTTTTTCTTTAAGATTATTTTCGGGGGATCACTTCCACGTAGAAGGAAAAATTTTATACCGTAGTTAGTACCATGAATGAAAACATGTGTCTAGTTCGCTCACCTCAAGGTTATCATGCGATTGTCTAACTGGCCTCAGGTCAAGATGAGCTCATGAACACACACATTTATCTACCCCTTACTGATATGGTAGAAGGATGCCATGGTTCACCTTGAGAGAGCTGCATCTTGGAGTCCCCATCCTATGCAAACATCAAACTCACAACGCCCATAAATAAAACTTGATTTTATTACATTAATATGCGTTTGTAGACTTTGAGGTATTTACGCCTACGTCAGTTTTACAGTTTAACTTCATAAAAGCTAGAAACTTGAGTTTACCTCCAAATCACGCTTTACATATATATATATATATATATATATATTATATATATATATATATATATATATATAATATTTTGAATATAACTTGCATTAACGACGAATATTACAATAGAGTTTAAGTTGATTAACAATACATAAAAGGTGGCGTAAAATCAACAGTAAGACGAGCTTGAAATCGAGCTTCCTTTGCAAGCAAGTGGGCCACTCCATTAGCTTGTCTCTTGATATGATGCACTTGAAAACCTGGTTATGTTGTCATAACGTCTTTAACTTCCTTCACCAATTTAGCAAACTCATTCTCACCGCAGTTGCTAGCACTCACAGCCTTTAATTACAACCACTTCTGCATCTGATTCAAAGATGACTCTTTCAAAACCCATAGACCTGACCCATTTCATCGCATGCAACAAGCCCAAACGCTCTGCCTCTTTTACTGGTAGATATCATCACGCTTTATATTTTTAGAATGCTTCTAAACTACACAAGCGTCACTGGTCTGATAAGGCAGCACGGTTTTGGCCATGTCATATATATGTTCAAGGCTAACCCTAAGATGCAAACTTGAATTCTTTTATTTAACTTCGTCGAATTGAGCCTTACTAGTTGTTTATATAACTAGCGGTATTAACAATCCTTTAGCGGGTGACAACATAATGATAATCGTGACATGTAACTCTATGCTAGTCTCTATTATTATTATTATTTATTTATTTATTTATTATTATTATTATTATTTTTTTTTTTTTTTTGTGAATTACAAGGGAGCGTATAGGGAGCGTATAGGGAAGGAGAATTGAACCCTAAACCTCAAAGATGGGAAACCAACCTGAATACCACCCGGCGACATAGGTATTGGTCAGTTTCTAGAATTACAACACTTCATTTAGTCATATAACCAGCTGCAAACTGAGTCATACAACTAGCATACTTACGTTGAATTTTGCTACGACCCAACACAATAGCACAAAGGCATCAGACATTCAAGCAAAATCTGCATAAAACCAGCAAATAAGGTTGACCAACAAATGTTTACGTAGTCCAACTCGAATTTGAATGCTAAACAAAAAACAAAAGAATGACCATAACAATGAACTATATACGAGTTCAGCAATGTCCAAGAAATGTCGAAAATCTTCCAGACGAGTTATGTTCTAACTGCATAGAACTTTTGAAACGGTTGAGTCACTGCGACGAGGAAGACTCATCCGGTGGGTCATCTGTAGGTGGTGGAGTAGAGCCAAAATCGAGAGTTGGGTAAACTCCATGAGGTCTTTCCCGAGGCTCGATGGATAACAACTGCGTTGAATCGCCCACAACATCCGCCCATCCATAATGAGGATCCGCCCTGTAAATAACAAGTGCGATGGGTTAATTTTGAGAATGAACTATTAGCGTCTACAAAAATATATGAACCTCAACACTAGAAAAAGAAAATAGAGTCGCTATAGATGAGTGCAAATCTGCTGCCTCATTTTCCCTCTCTTAGCTGTTTCTCATAATCAAAACAACACGTCATTGAATTAATGTACTTAGTGATGTATGTGATTGGCAGGGACGACCAAAGAAGACAAAAAAAGAGACAACAGATTTGAATACATTATACACAAGCTGAGATGGAGTGACTCACTCGTAATATGTTTCTTCATCTACCACAATATCCCAGCTTTCTCCAGTTGTACTTTTACCATACTTGTGAACCTTGCTGTCAAATTAAATATGGTAGGCAGGGGACATAAAATGTGCGAAAATTATGATACCATACATATTTCTCATACAATATTTGAAATTTACGTTCTTGTCCTTGTGACCTTTCTAGTAAAAGTATCCTCGAAGTGAAAAAATCTGACTTTCTAATAGAAAAGATTCTAAAGGTAACACATATTGTGTCACATTTCAATTTTCCATACAATATTTTAAAACAATCAGATACTACGTCCCATTGTCATCCAGAGTCAAAATAGGAATGAAATTCAAATTATACAATATAAAGACATAAATTTCTAATTTTTTGCAAGAACATGCTGGACCTGATTTCCTCAAAAGAGAAACGCACATACATTCATCAATTTCCACATAGACAAGGCGATTCGATATGCATTATAATGTTAATAACTGGTCGTGGAGCATGTTTGCTAAGCTTAGAAGTAGAAGTTATTTTCTGTTACCAAACATGTTTCAATAAGCTGCACTTTTGACATTTCAGTGAAAATAATTGTCTTTGACCCTCCAAATAGGTAACCAAGCCCATGTTAGGGATGAAATTTTTATGGATTTTTACGTGAAATAGAAAAGAGAATGAGTTGGGTTGAACAGTAGAGATTTGTATACTACGCGTAGGCCCCTCCACATATGGATGTGATTGATTTGGCGAAATTCAAATTTAGAAAGAATGGATAAAAACGTATAAAATGAGTAAAAATTTCAAACCTAACATAGGGCACGTTTCAATCTCTGTCTCATAACAAGTTTCGAATCTTAGAGCTTATTCGATAAGTTGTTTTTACTTTTTAGTTTTTATACACTTTGCATTACCCACTTCTTTACATTCATAAGACCTTTACGTACCACCCACTTTTCCACAACTCAAATAAATTTTGAAACAAAATCATTTATAAACACTTTTGAGACATGCTTTGAGGTTAGCAGGCATGTGTCTGAAGTTCATATTTTGTCACAGATAAGTATTGCCTCCAACAAGGAAATCAGAAGTAAAAAGGGAGACGTACCCATTTCCAAAGTGCTCTTCGCCCCATGTCCTTGACCATCCTATATTATTATGTTGAAAATATTAAAAAACTAAGCAGCAAATATTGACATTTTTCATAATTATAAGCAATAACAATGCTGGAAATTTTATTTTCCTTGCACGAAAGATGATACATTAGAGAAGGATTACACGCACTTTCACCACTGGGTGACACATGCCATGTCTCCCCTTGGCGTGAACCTATGCCAGCAAAGAATTTTTCTTCCCACTTGTCTCCCCACTTGGTACCAAGTTCAGTCTCAGCCCATTTGTCTGTCCTGGAGAACCAAAATGAAATTTAAGCAATCTATCTACAGAAGAAACATCCACACTGAAAATTACAGCAAGTCACTATTTTACCCTACATGTCACAGGTCTCAAATATTCCTCACAATAAAGTTGTATCAAGACATAGGGAAAATAAGCTATAAGTGACAGAAAGAAAAGGATATACCATTTTAGCACTGATCCTCTCCCATCATAATGCTCTCCCCATTTTTCCCACCATGATTGTTCGTTCAATCTACCATATTTATGCGCTCCTTTCTCAGTCCAGCCTTTAGCATCATACTTCTCCCACCTGTACGTAAAGAATTAAGTTTCTAACTCATTTCAAGCAGATAATCATTTGGCTTTTTTTTTTTTTTTGGCCTGCCATGGAGTGAAGTATTTTCCTTACCAATTCTCATACCATCCTGCATTTTCCGATCCTGATTTTGCTTGTTTCTGTGCACTGCGCTCTATCCTAGCTAGATTACTGCACGTTTCAAGAGTGGATTTATCATCATATTGCAGCAAAACTATGTAATTGAAAGCTAATAAAGAATGTAAGAGGGGGAAGGGAGGATACTAAAACTCAGACCTCCATTCATCTTGGTGAAGAACTTCTCGCCACGTCTCCCACCAAGAATCTCCCACAGCATTCTTTCCAGATTTCTCGACACCTGAAGTAGATCACAACGATTGGAAATGATCAATAGAGGAAGATAACTGCATCATTATCTTTCAGTAGAAGCTACAAAAAGAGTTGTTGCGCTATAGAAGAATTAACTGGTAAAGCTGTAATTACAAAAGATATAACCAACTTCTGGTACCTAGCTCTTTGTATCCCGTCCAATCACTTTTCTCCCACCACTGTCAAGGAGATCAACAAATCCAATTAAATGCATCCACCTGGGATGGTACTTGATAAGTTCAAAAGAAATTAATAAATGTAATGCAGTAATTTCTGTATTATAATTAGTGTAAGCCATACAAAATTGGCAACAATGTTAAAAGTTTAACAAAATCTAGACAATAACTCAAATATTGAGCAAGGAAATGCTCAATATTACCAGGACATGATGGGCTTTTTGCATTTGTACAGATTTACATGTCCAACAGCAACAAATGAATTTATGTTCTGAATAAATTTGCAGCCAACGTCATGAATACTTTTTCGCCAATCTATACGGTTCTTCTCTAGGTCTATCCAATCCAACTAGATCCTTACAACTACAAGAGGATAGGATAAAGTTGGCAAAATATCATGAATGCATCCACCTCAACCACAACCTTTGAGTACCTCTAATACCAAAGGCAGAAAATACAATCTTGGAATGTGATAATCTATACTGTGAACTCGAACAATCAGAAACTAGTCCACACTGCCTGTAATAATATCATCTTCAATCTTGCTCCAGTTGTAAGTGACAACACAACATATAGGTGACATTCAATACCAACGAACTACATTGCAATCAAATTGATTTAATTCATACAAGTGAACCCTGCTTCTTCTTAAGGGAGCCTAAGTCAACTAATGTTATGTTTTTCTAGTGAAACTTCTAAATTTTTGGTTCCTGTTTTCGTGATTAGTCTTTATCTTTAAAAAATCATAAACTAAATAATAGGCAACCAAATCCATACTATAATCTACCCCCTCTTAAGATTCTCGTGACATCAGACTGCACTGCTATACAATTTCACCAGATATGAAGCAATGAACTTTGTGCACCTTTTCTATTCAGAAAAAAAAAAAAAAAACACTTTGTGAACTTTTTTTAATGAAAAATACAACTTTATTTTGCAAATATCCAGGTCGAACAAACAATGAGGCTATAGAATCGTCTTAAACTTTCATGATGGCCTGGACCCACAAACAAAAGAAGATAATCAATTCACCACACGGACACCAGGAAGATGCATATTTGAGCTATATATTTCTTTCTTATGACCTCCTTGCTGCCACCACCAACCTTTCACCTCAAAATTGGCACAAATGTGTCGGTTAAGTTATTCCTTACATATTATATACTTTAACAAGAATGGCATTTTAACTTCTTGCACAAAGCAATACCTGTACTGCTGACATAAAATGGCAATTATCTTAAAACCGTTACAGAGGAATACAAATCTTTGAGCCCTTGAAGTTAATGCCACAAGTTAATGCATTTCCATGTCAATGCAAATAAAATAAATAATAGAAACAAATAAAATGAAGGAAAAAAAAGGCACAAACAAACAAACATAAGATGACTACATGATAAACACATGCAAACAGATCCACAGAGCATTATTTTTTGATTCATTCACATTACACATATCAAAAATGTTCGACACCCATTTCAGTAAAGAATTCATAGAAACATAACACAATAGTATCTATATACTATATACCGTTTCTTTCCATTCTGAGGTGCCATCGTGGCTCTGACCACCCATTCTTGTCCATCTACATCTGTAGCCATTTTCTCCAAGGTCCTCTCCACTTTCCCGATACCAAGTACTGCCATCTTCATTGGTCCCAGATTCATTGACATTTTCATTTAACAAACTAATACCCCAGTCTTTCTCATTTGCGATGCCAGTATCTACAGTGAAAAGAGTGATAAATACCAATATTTAACATCATTCTTAAGCATATGAAACCACAAACTTTACATATGATGCCCTTAATTAGTCCTATGATAGCCTGGGCTGGATATGACATATATTTAGATCAACCAGCATGGTAATTACATGAATATTACCTCGTTTAGGAGGAGAATCACGAGATTGAGGACCTGAACTTCTTGGGCTGCAGCGAGGAAAGAATTTTTCTTGTTTTGAAACAAATTGACGTCTGCAAAAACAAAAGCAATGAAACAAAGAAATTACAACCTCACATCTGCCATATTTTAATGAAACAGAAGTATGATATATTAGATCATCAAGATCTCCATGTGAATTCTTTTTCAAAATGAACATGGTGACATACAGAAGTCACAATCTTACCTCTGGTGCCAAATATTTATAATTACAATCCTTCCCAGTTACAAATTCGTATAATTTTTTTACCACGGCATAAAGCTAACATACCTTAAAGCACACAAGCACTTTAACGCTACTATATCTCAATCTTAAGTAAGTAAACTAAGAAACCATTTGGGGCTTTATGCAGTACACATTCACGAAAACACCCTCACGGTCAAAGCTGGCCATGTAGGGCGCATGACACTAGCGGGAGCACTTGAATAATCTGACAATCAATGAAAGGTACAATATCCTTGTGTAAAAGAATTCACTTTTTGTTGCATTTTTTTAATAGAATCTAATTACCAGTGCATCATTTTGATCATATTTTATCATCTTGATTTGAAATTCTCTGTACAATACAGCTCGTTCCAAATATAAAGTTATCCCTGCATCTCCATATCTGCTTCTTTTACAGCAATTTTGACCTTTTAAAAAGGAAATTTCTTATTCTATTTTGCAAGATAACCAAAAGAGAAAAAGTTGTTCATCAATAAATCAGAGGGGGAAAACACAAAAAGAAAAGAAAAAACCTACGGAGGCGAAGCAAAGCGCATAGCGGGGGCCCGAACGCGAGAGCTCGGGCTCTTCTTCATGTTCTCACATTTCTCCACACTCTTACCCGACCCGGTAACCATTCGAATCGGAACAACCGAATCCGAACAGCAACACTTAATCATTGTTCTCCTAGTGTTCATCAGTAGTGGCAGCCTCCTCTTCTTCCTCCGCACATCCAAAATCCCATTCTTATCCTTCACAGCGGCCACGTCAGCTCTCCCCAGCATCAGATTAAACGCCGTCGTAAATCCCCTCGGAGCCGCGGCAGCCGCCATATCTGTTCTCCTTTTTTTTTCTCACGAAAATGCCATTGAACAGAACGGCGGATAAACTTCACTCGAGTGAACAAACAATTAACAGATAAACCCTAGTTTTCAGAAATCTCTTCTGGCTTTTCCTTTGTACAGAGAAAAAATTGGAAACCGAAGCGCGTTAATTAAAGAGAGAGTGAGAGTAGGGAATTGTTGGCATTGGAGGAGAAATAATCGGAGAGAATCAGTGCGTTGGTTTGGAACACAGATTTCACTCTTGATTTCTGCTGATCAATGCCTCGAATACACACATATATATAATATACATAAATAAACACGCACGAATTTGAATATTTGTGTATATGAAAAATTAAATACTATATTAATATAATATATGAAATGTATATATTCTTGATTGACTACTACTACTACTACATTAGTATATTGCAGAGGGACCTTGTGAAATGGGGGGTGATGGGGAAATTCTGATTTCTGAAATGCAAGGCTGCAAATCCCGGGACTGAAGCCGACACGTGAGCAGAGCGGAGAGGAGGTGAGTTGGGCCCCGATTTCCTGATTGAATCCACATTACCGTTCTCGATTTGAAACGTGGCACTTGATGATTTGAAAAATTCTATAGTATTTCTTGGAGTACTGAATTCGGTACTCTAAGTTAATTAGAATTGTCCACATACACATAGAGGATCATAGTTTAATAAATAATGTACTAATTACGTATAAATGGATTATTCTCATTGGGCTGAAAGATCAATATTCTGATCTCCAAACCAAGAAGATCTTAAATTTTTTCCTTCATGGAGAATATTGGTGTACGAAAATTCACTATTCACAGAACTTTCCAATGATAGACCAAGAAATTTTTAGCCCGGGTGATTCCAAATACACCCACTATTTTTATGAATTACAACCACCTACAAAAATTTGCCAATTTTACATTTTTTTTTTGTTTTCTCCGTGGCCGAATAATCTTAAAAAGAATAAAAAAGTAAAAAATTAATAATTAAAATGGGCTCAAGTTGCCATTTTCGACAGTAAATAAAGGATAGCAAATTCCGACAACAACAAGCTTCCATTTTCGGTAGCGAATGGCAGAAAGAGAGGGTACTAAGTAAAAAAAATGTGCATTTAGAATCACCCTTTTAGCCCCTATTTGTTTATGCTTTTTTCTATTAAAAATTAATTTATATTGACTAATATAAGTGAAACTCAAATAAGTCGATTGGTATATATACATTTCCTTATTTTCACTACTAGTCTACTACTCAGTCAGGGATAAAACTATAGGGGTGGCAGTCGCCCCCGACGATGTTGGCGGTTGCAAAAATTGTCGGCTCTGCGCCATTTGCTGTAAGTATAAAAAAATAAAAAATGTATAAAAGTGGATGGGTATAAAAAATAAAAAATGTATAAAAGTGGATGAGTAAATAAGTTCATCAGGTTCCTTTGGTGAGATGGTGAGATGGTGAAATGCTTGTTAGTTTTCCCATGTGAATTGGTTGTGCGTAGTTTCGGCTCTTATTATGCAAGTTTATTAATAATTACTATTTTTTTTTTCCAAATGAAAAGGCGCTCTCTCATAACGTCACAATACGTTTCAATTTTCAAACTATTCTATTTTTATTATTATTATTCTTATTATTATTTAGTTGCAAGTAATTTAAGTTTTGTTAATGGCAGGCAATTTCTACTAAAATATAATTAAATTGGAATTTAGAACCAAGTAAAGATAATGTAATTTTTTATTTGCAAATTTACGCAATAATAACTTTGTTTCACGTACGAAATGGCAAAAAAATGTCATAATCATTTTGTGAAACTAAGAGGGTGATAGGATTGAATTTTTTTTTTACAATTTTTTTATGGATTTTTATGCAAAAGATTAGAGAGAATGAGTGAAATTGAATTATGGAGATTTGTGTAGTATATGTAAGTCCCGCAAAATATGTGGATATGATTGATTTAGAGAAAAAATAATGGATAAAAAAGTTTAAAAATTTCAAACCTTGCATTGGCTAAATTACAATATTCGATGTGATAATATGTATCAAATTAAGTTGGAAAATAACTAAATTATTTGGAATATCTTTACAATATTGCATATGTACGTATTCCATCGAAATTAATTTAGTGCAAATTTTGTGCTTTGACAATGTATGATAAGTGAATTACACTTTTAAATGTCCTATATTCGTAGAAAAATTTCGGGAGCGCTACCCCGAACTCATAAGCCTATGCCCAGTCGCCCATCATTCTCAGAATTCACCCCTATAACCAAAAAATCATATCTACGCCACTGTACTCAGCATATATATTTTAAGCTAATAGCACATAAAAGTTACTCAGAACACTATTGTCCACATTTTTCATGGTCTGCACCACTTTTTAACCTAAAAGATTACACCATGTTTTCTTTGCTTTTTCAAACTATTTTCTGTTTTTAGTTTCTAAAACAATGAAAATGTGTTCTCTTTCATGCTTTGAAAAACACATTTTCAAAAAAAAAAAAAAAACTTGTAAACAAATTTTGTCGTTTTGGACGTACATTTTTTGTTTTAAAAAAATAACAAAAAAAGAAAAGGAGGAAAACATGTTTTCATATTTTCAATTTTACAATAACTACAATCAAAGTGCCAAATTCTATTTCTATCTCTATTTTAGCCCCGACCACCAGCCACCAACACCCGTTGGCACCTGTTGCCTCAGACTGTACCCATTCCCCGTCACTAATGAACCAGTGCTTAGGTTCACACACGAACTAGAGTCTTCTGGTTTGTGTCTAGAAACTTTGGCTTCAAACAAAAAAACTCTGATTTGCAAGTGCAAACCAGGTTCAAAACTAGGTTCATTACAACGAAGAAGTGCTATGGTCTGTCGGCAAACGACTGTTCGCCTATGGGTCACTGGCGAATCAATAATGGGAGGGGATGAGGGTTTCTGTGTAACGCCCCGCCCCCGTAACACATATAACATATGTACGTAAACACATGGCAGCGGATGGAGGGAGCGCTACTCGTGTACATAAATTTCAAAACCCTTCGCGTGGCTCTTGGATCGTCTGATTTCTTTTCCCATTCACACACCAACATCACATACTGTAGGACCCTTCGCCAACTCCCGCATACATAATCTACAAAACATAAACATAAACACATAGTGAGTCATAATGACCCAGTGAATAATGAATGCAATGCAGTGCGTGAAATGCACGTGACATTCTTTTCTTTCTTTCTTTGGGCCCTAGTTGCGAATCATGTGAATACCTTGTCATATCATAGCATAGGCCGTCCCCCAAAGGTTCTTTTACGCTTTGGGGCGCCGGGACCGTCGTCTAAAGAGTTCTTTTACTCTTAGACCGCCCATAACATCCTAGGCCGTCATCCAAGGGTTCTTTTACCCGTTAGGCCGCCGGGCCGTCACCTAAGGGTTCTTTTACCCGTTAGGCCGCCACATCATCATCAAGCGCATTGTAAACACATGATAGGCAACTACATTCTACATACATGCTCGTGTCATACATCATTCATGCTTTACCTGATAATCGTACTCATAACGTTCTTAGGCATTACATAGCGTACTTTCTCATGAACTTCGTCTTGTCGTTACATATCACATAATCATACATATACATACATGGCATTCATACATTCATAAGCCGTCCCCCAAGGGTTCTTTTACTCTTGGGGCGCTATACTCGTCATATCATACGCATTCCATTTCTTGAACATCATATAACATGCATTGACATCACATGAAACACATAAACTCTACTTTCTTGTCTCACTACATGTTCATTAACATAACTAGTTTCCTTTCATGTACATAGATCCTTAGCCCATAGGACTTGACATAAAGGTCATATAAGTCACAAAATCATGTCCACATCATTCCATTATCATCACCTAATCATCACATAGGCATAACACAACCCAAAGGAACCCTAGCATGCTTGTAGGCTTGATACTCATCATAATTAGCATCATAGGCATACATAAACATACATATACTTCATAAATGCATACTATATCAAAGATACATCCATTACTCACCATGTACTTGCAAGATCATCAAGCATTGACATCCCAAAACTTCCTCCTCTTCTTCCTCTTCCTTCCTCTTTCTTCCTTCTTCTTGTAATCATAGATTACACAAACATTACATAGCTCATATATGGAGTGGGAGATGATTCCATAGGTTCATGAGAGATTTGGAAGGATTTTGGGAGCTTTGGAATCGAGTTTGGGTGTGTAAATGTCAAGAAATGGCTAGAATCTTCTAAAATAACACTTCTGCCGACTTAAAAATTACTACCAGAATTTACACATTTACGTCAGTAACCCTTACTTACTGCCAGAACTCAAATCATACGGTCAGTATCTTCAGAACATACGACCGTAATTTGCTCTCTGAAACTTTTGGACATTTTCCACTGTTCACAATTTACGGCCGTAACATTCGACCCTTACGGCCGTAACCTGACATTTACGGCCGTAATCCTTACATTTACGGCCGTAACCTGCAGTTCTGCTGAAATTTTCCGTTTTCCTTATTTCGACGGCCGTTTCGACTCCCGACATGTCTCATACATTCCCAAACATTTCATGAGCACATCATACACATATACATTATGTCGGGTCGACTTTGAGCGGGCATTACATTCCTGGGAGTAGAGGCGACAATCGGATTGGACTATCAGCTCCGCTTGTTAAAGGTTTATATTCGACTCATGTGAACATAGACTTGAACTTCGATTGAGCTAAGAAATTGGAAGATAGACAGTTCGGGTTCAAGTCGTGATGTTTGTGGACCGGCCCATGGAAGCGTCCAACGGGCCAGTCCACAAGCTCGACTTGTTGGCTCGTCTACTTTTGTTCACTTTTTCCGACAATGTAATATCAATTTTTAAAAACATTGAAAAATACTTTAAAATCCACAATATATAACATTTTCAACTATTGGAATACTAAAAAATGGGAATTTTTTCAAAAAATAATAATAGAAGGTCCACGAGCCGAACTTCTCAAAACTAGTTTGGTTCAACTCGCGAAGGCCCATAGATCACAAAACGAACCAAACCCTGATTGAGGGACTGGAGCTGAGCCGAGTATTTCTAAACGAGCCGGAAGATCGAACTATAAGCCTCTACTTTGAAGAGCCGAGCCAAGCCGAGTCGCTTGGCTCTAGCTATTTCCATCCCTAGGGTTGGGAGTGTGATGGGTATTATATTGAAGTTGAAGGCTAGTGTACACCTAGAACATTTTTTACTCTTATACAATTTTAATTGTATCAATTTTTTATTTTTCTAAAATTTCAAAGAAAACACATTTCTAATTTAATTTTCTCTTTGTAGAAATAAATTTTTGAAATGATAAACAAATGATGCTTTCTCTTTATCGAAACAAAAGGTCGAAGAACAAGACACAAAATAAAATTAAAACTCAAAAAAGAAAATCGAAACACAAGAACAAGACATTTATTTTTATTACACATTAATTATAATTATCTTTTGATTAAAGATTCCTATATATAAGTTACTAATAAGTTTTCCATGCATAGGTTTCCTTCTTTTGTGATTTTTTTTTAATAAGGAAATATAGGAGCGGGGGTATGGTCCAAACCGTGGTTATACGTCAAGGATTTTGGAAGTCTTAACATGCATAGATTTAAATATCGCCAATATGTGCGGTTTTATTACATAGGATCCCTCCATCACATTATTACCAGGCTACTTGCTAGCTAGTAAATCATAACCATTAAACCATGTGTAGGGTATTAATTGATCATGTGTAGGGTGTTATAAACCATGCATTGTACTTTCAGAATGCTGAAGAGAACATTAATTAATCTTTGACAACTATCACGACACGTACCTCTTTTGCCTACATGTCTCACTTCTAATAAGTTCTAAAGTTCTAATGGCAAGTTGGAAAAAAACATTTGATTTTTAAACGTGCGAAGTCACCTGAAGATTTAATAAATGTGTCACTAAAATAAAAGAGTGTAATATTGTTTACTTTTAAAAGTTGTAAACTCGGAAAATTTTTATTTTTATTCTATTTTTTTAAGGCCGAATAATGATTAGGGAATTATGGAATGTGTTGATGGTGACGTACGTGACTTGATATATCTAGTTAACAATAAAGTTAAAACTATAACTGAGTATTTCAAACCGAAAAAAGTGAAAACGAACACACCTAAACTTATATGAAATGCCATCTTACCAACCGTTCGCTTAATATTTTATCAACGTAAGACATGAGATGTGTGTGAAGTCTATAGTGGACTCAACTAACTCTTGCCTTTCGTTAATAGTATATCAACGATTGACAAGAGACCATATTTCCCCAACTTATTGTTTAGACAATACTCCTTGGACCTACGAATACGATGCCTTCCCTCCCCCCCGACCCCCGGAAAAAATCTAGTTTGCGATAAGAACCAAATTTGGATTCGTGAAATAAATGAATAAATGATCCATACAATTTTGTGGAAACCTTAATTTTTAATCCATTTTTCGATGAGCTTCCCGATGGATTCGTGTTTTAAAATCGCCGGACAAACTATGTATGCCTGCAAAAGAATCGAGGCAATCAAAATCTAATGAAATCTCAAAGCGATAAGAGACTTCGAATCCAAATATGTCGTCTCTAGGTTAAAAATCACCCAACTCACTTTTTATCAAATCTGCAAAAAACACTCAATCACAAACATTATATTTCCAGAAACCCTAACTCTAGCAACGGTAGCCAAGAGGCACCACTTCCCCAACTCGATTTTCGAGCTGACTCGCCAAGATTTGTTAAGCTCAATTGCCATTTTTAAAGCTCAACTTGATCGAGCCAAATCCGAACTTCTCGAATCTGCTGAACTCATTGACATCCTAAGAACTTTTATAATATAAATATAAGTATAGATTTGTTATTATTATAAGAAAATATTAGTAGTAATAAATATTATTATTACTATTATCATCATCATGCAAGGTACCATTTGCCCTTTTTACATCATCCCAAGTCATTTTCCATGTGTACAAAAAAAAAGAAAAAAAGAAAAAGGGTCATTCTCCATTTAGCTCCATGTGTCCTCAGCGTGTTGATTGATGACCTGTCAAAGATACATACATCATAATTCATAAATGGATAAGATTCAGTGTGTGGAAAGTATACGTGTTATAAAATTTGGTGACGAGGCATTCTTGGTCAAAACAGTGCCACGTGGACCTGAAAGATTCAAACATGGATTTGTGCCACTGAACGAGGAAACAAAGACTGAAGAAGAATTGTCCTTCATCTGAATTTGGATAAGATCAATGTCATTTCACTCACCATCTAACTATACAACATTTTTCTTTTTGCCCTTTCTCTTGGTTCAAAATTTGTCACAAAATGCTTTACTCTTTTCTTTTTTAATAGAAAATGCTTCCATTTTCAATCCGCAGAAGGCCCTGTTCTATGCACCATATTTGAAAAGCGTTAAAATCTATATTATCTATATATTAATTAAATTAGGATATTTTTCCGTTATTTTTACCTATTTTTTTAAATTAAAAAATTAATTTTTTATTTTACAATCATAAATTTCCACACATTTCCTCACGCTCCAACCTAAAATCTAAAAAATAATATTTTATTTATATTTTTCACTCAAACACAAATACCTAATTTTCAATCCATGCATAATCTCCGTTATTATCACCTTTGATTTTTTGATAGAATAACTCCTTATCCCTCCAATTCGTGTTATTATTGTATGTGATCTTTTTAAATCTCCCATCTATATCTCTCCCATTAAATCACACAAAATCAAGGAAAAATTTATAAATAAACGAGACGAAATAATGTGCTTTTATACTTTTTTGACTGAATGTGTTTTTATATAGCTTCGTCATCTCTTTTAAAGATGTTATATCATACATTATTTCTGATCCACTATCCAGTTATTGATTTTATTATTTTGTTTCTTATGCTATTTACCATAAAAAGGAAAATATTATTATAATTTTTATTTTACACATATTTTAAATTATAACTTGGCACCAGGACATTTTCCCGCCACTTTCACCTATTTTTCTAAATTAAAAAATTAATTTTTTATTCTGCAATCATAAACATCCACACGCTTCTTCACGCTCCAACCCAAAATCTAAAAAATAATATTTTATTTATATTTCTCACTCAAACACAAATACCTAATTTTCAACCCATGCATAATCTCCCGTTATTATCACCTTTGATCTTTTGATAGAATCTCTCCTTATCCCTCCAATTTGTGTTATTATCGTGTGTGATCTTTTTAATTTCTCATCCATATTTCTCCCATTAAATCACGCAAAATCAAGGAAAAATTTATAACCAAACGGGGACAAAATAATGTACTTTTATACTTTTTTGATTGAATGTACTTTTATGTAGTTTCGTCATCTCCCTTAAAAATGTTATATCACATATTATTTCTGATCCAGTTATTGATTTTATTATTTTGTTTCTTATGCTATTTACCATAAAAAGGAAAATATTATTATAATTTTTATTTTACACATATTTTAAATTATAACTTGACCATAAATCTCCCCGTGAAATACACGGGAGAAAATACTAGTATATATGATATGAGGTCATTTTTCTCGCATAAAATTTCATTTTTCTGAATTAAAAAAATATTATTTTATTGTTAATTCATTCTTAATTGTTAATGGTTATTCTTAGTTATTAATTAACAATAAAAGAAATCAAGTGCAATCATAATCAGGGGCGAATTTACAGTGGTGGTAGTGGGGGCAACTGCCCCACTGCAAATCTGATTTTTTTTTTTTTTCAGATTATGTGTTTTGTGAAATTTGCTTTGATAAGGGAACATATAAAACACATTTTCCTAACAAAACACATGGAATTCATCTACTCCAGCGGTAAACTTTTGAAAACTCCTTCTATAGGTCATAGGTTCAACTCTCACATTGGCACACACATGGCATATTTTACTTTTTTTTATTATAAAATTGTTTAATTAGTATCTAACTTTCATCATCTTTAATAAATTAGTCTTAAAATTTTAGAAAACTATTTTTTCAATCTCTAACTTTAGCTAACATCAATAAAATTACATGTTTCTTTCGCTTAATAAAAATAAAAAATAATTAATTTCAATTATTAAAAATCTTAAAACAACTTCAAAATGTGAGAAAAAATCCCTACCATTATATTTGCTTTTGAACCCCCGAGAAATGGGCTACCAACCCTGTGCGTTAATATGTATATTCTTCAGAAAATTTTTTTGCCCCCACTTGACATAAATCCTAGCTCTGCCCCTGATCATAATCTATCCAAATCTCTCATATATATCTCACACGTGATCATTCTCAAATCTCCCACATGTATATCATTCAAATTTCCTTATTATTATCCTAACTCATCATCACTTTTATTTCTTCCATATATAATTCTAGATTTGCAATTCATTCATTATTGCCTACCTACCTCTCTTTTCACGCGCCTCACACACAAAATCGCCTTTGACTATTTTTTTAAAATCTTTTTCAATTATCAATTTTTTGCACCAATCTATCTATCTATATAATACTAGAGGTTTTTCCCTTTTTAAAAATTATTTTCTTAATATTTGTGCTCATTTAATATTTAATTAAAATTTTAATTATTGCTACTCCCCCTGTCCTACAAAGATGGTTCTTTATTTTTGTCTGCCTTAAAAAGATAGTCCACTTTTCTCATTGAGATGTAATTAATTTTTCTTTTTCATAAATGTCCCTAATCTATCTATATATATAAATAAAATGAAATCATTTTCCCGCTCGAAGTTTTCCTTCTAAGAATTAAATAATTTATTTTTATTTTCATTACCCTTTTCTCATTTCCTTTTTTATCCTTTTGTTTGTTTCCTTTTTTTAGTATTTTTAGTGTTATCATCACTGTAAATATGGATAAAACGGATTTATACAAATCAACCGCAATCTTCACGAATATTATCGTTATACTTTTTAGTTTATTTTTTGAAAATAAATTCTTATTGATAATCACCAACACTCAATTTGTTCAATTTTTTAACTGATCTTAAATCTCATATCCTGATTTCTTCAAATCTCCTAATTCACATTTAATTCATTGCCATCTCCTAATTCCGCTATATTAGTTACTTAATTTTTTTACTTCTGCTATAAGTGTTAATATGTTGGATTTATATGAAATATGAAGGGAAACTTTGTCAAAAATTTGAAACAATTTTTTGTATTTTTTCTAACACGGGTTCTAAATCGTATCTTCAACATACGTCTCCCCGTGCAACACCGGTGAAAATACTAATTATGTATAAATTGTGTGATTAAAAATAAGAGATAAATTATTAAAAATATAAAATAATTATGTGTGTGGTCAAAAAGAGGAAAGATAAAAAAATTGAATTTATTGGGGAAAAGAACAAGGCTTAAACGCCTAGAACTTGGGTTAAAAATATTGTTTGGAGGAAAGAAAATGTAAAGCCTATTTCAAAAAAAAAAAAAGAAAAAAAGAAAAAAGGGGGTGTTTAAAAAGTATTGTTCCAAAAACTTTAGGGTGTGTTTGATTGCACATGGTGGAAAAGAAAATATTTTCCCACTTTCATGGAAAATTTTTTCTTGGGGGGAGATGGATTTTCTTTTCCATGGAAAATGGCCAAAACATGCTTTGAACTATTGTACCTAGAAAATATTTGCCATGGAAAATTTGTCAATCAAACAACTAAGTGAAAAAAATTTTTCCATGATGGGACATTTTCCATGGAAAATGGTGTCAATCAAACACACCCTAAGGGTGAAAATTAATTACACTTTGCCACATTTTATATTTTTTATTATATCTTTTATTCCTCACTAGATACACGCTTCTAAGTTTGTAAAAGTTTAAGCATGTGTTCGTGTTTTCTTTTTTTCACCTAAAAATCATTTACTATTGAAAGTTAAAATCAAATACCAATATCAACCATACATCTCACATCATCACTCATTAATATCCACACATCTTGTAGTCTCCGCCACTATCTATCCATTTTAGTCAATTTTTAGACAAAAAATACACACGAACACATGCTAAAACTTTTCCTACCTGTGGTCAGCGTTCTAAAAAGCGCCCCTAGGCGCTGCCTAGGCGCGAAGCGCCGCATAAACGCCCTGCTTTTGCATTAAGCGGTAAAAAAGAGGTCAACGGGTTTCGTTGACCGCCTAGGCGTGCTTAGTCGCGCTTTGTTACGCTTTTTTTTCTTGGACGCTAGTTATTTTGCATTTTGGCTTTTTGCTTAACCAGAACTAGGCACCCCCAGCCCCCAAGTAATAGTTATTATTTATTAGCTACCCATAAGAATTACTTATGTTGGTCATCTAATTAGTAATTACTAATTACTAATTAAGTGTGAATTATATATCTTTTGACTTTTGCTATTTTAAAACATTAAAACCGTGTTGTAAATTTGTGAAATGATGAAGTAGATATAATATTGACGATGTTAGATGTATTTTCCAACTTGGAATATACATTATTTCAATTATTTAATAATTTAGAATGATTGAAAATAACAAACATAAAAAAACCAAAGAAACGCTTTTTAACGCCTAGGCGCCGCCAATGCGCGCTTAAGCTTCTAATGCTCGAAGCTTTGGTCGACACTTTTCCACGCTTCACGCTTTTTAGAACACTGCCTGTGGTCCCATTTTACATTTTTTGAACACAATTAAAAAGTAAGAAATGTTATTGAAAAATATAAAAAATAAAATAGTAATTTTCTTTTTTGAGTATGATACAGAGATTGTATATTGGGTACAATAGTTAAGTCGAATTCTAATCAAATATACTCATGAAGTCATGAGGGGATACTTTTTCTACTAAGACGAAATCCCATTGTCTACACGACAAGGATTTTCTAGTCTATCGATGGCACCGTAATTACAGTGCCATCGATAGTATTTTCGGGCGCGATTTGATATCCATTTTGAAATCCGAGACCAAATCTAGAATTAGCATGGCGAATAAGAGCTCCAACAATTTGAAAAATTTTCCGATAATATCGTGGCGGTCGATCAAAGTTTTGGCCATAATTTGGGGCATAATTTGGGGCAAAATTATAGCCAAAACTTTGACATACCGCTATCAACTTTCACGATATCGCCGAAAATTTTTTCAAATTGCTGGGACTTCCCTCATTGTATTGATTCTAGATCTGATCTCAAATTTTAAAACAGATATAAAATACAGTCCAAAAATACTATCGATGGCACCGTAATTATGGTGCCATCAATGGTACTAAATCACTCCTAATCTACACTGTTTACTTTTTCAATCCTAACAAAATTATTGCGATGTATATACTTTTATAATTTTTTTCATACAACTATTTATAGAAAATGGTATTATTTTAGAATACTCGAGTATTCCGTAATTACGGCACACTAGCCAAATTATGTAAAAAACTTTGACCGGTCATCATGGCCGCCATAAGTGTCGCCAGAAAATTTTTTTAGCTGTTGAAGCTCCATCGCATTAAGCTGGATCTGGTCTTGGATTTCAAAACGAAAATTGTACGGGCCTGTAAAACCATTCTAGTATTTTGTAATTATGGAACACGCTGGGTGTACCGGAACGTTCGTGCCATAGAAAAAGAGTGAAACTGTTCTTTTTCATTTGTGGCCGATGGTGATGCAGTACTGAGTCCCACAAGAAGTGAACTACTATCTGTCAAATCTACAAATTAGCGCGCGTGAACAAAATCAGGAAAGAATCTCTCCCATGTGTCCAATGTATATAATCTTCACTTACAAGGTGGTGGACAAGTGAGAGTGACACACAAGTGATTGGCCAAAAGAGAATTCATCTTATTACAAATTAAGAAAAGGGTTATTCGAGCCAAGAAATTTTATATACGACATGTAATGTAAGTCCAAAGAGCAACAAAATGGATCACTAAAAAATGCATTTTTTTTTTTGGATAGAAAAATAATGCTACATAACAACACTCAAATTGAACATTCATTTGCGTCTTGCAAGAATAATGAGTAATTATTTATTCCTTTTAGACTCAAATCTTTAGTTGGAAACTTCTCGATGAACCTATATATAATTTCGAATGAATACGTATATTGTTAACGATGTATATGTCACTTGGATATTTAATGCTTCAATATTATTCTTTTTATAAGAAATCCAACAGAGTGGCATCGTAAAGAACCAAAAGCTAACAAACTTAAATGCTTCCTTGAGTGCCTTAAATGCTTCCTTGAGTGCAGATTACAGATGTTAATGACACGCCCCGCACCAAATTATCTCTAATACTTGACACGTGGCGTGCGCCAACGATGAATGACAACTACGTGCCGGATCCATCGCAAACTGTAATCAACTGCTGATTTACCTTAATTTGAATAATAAGAAAATATTTTGCGGAAAATTTGACAGAGTTTCCTCTGTATTTTGGACATATCCATCCCGTAGAGATTTATTCCAGCTCCGCACATGCAACCCAACATTTGCACAAATCTCATTTCAAATCAAGAATATTGAAACCTTTAGAAACAAGCCCAACCACCATAATTCAATATCAACGTTACTTTCCAAAACTCAAATGAGAACGATGTCGAAAAGAATTAATGAATAACTAATGAATAAACCAATAGATCTCTTCTTAAAAACCCTTTCTCAAATGAATGCGAGGTTTCAACTAAACGCTAGTAAATGAATGAATAAATAAATGAACCTACTAGCTAAATGGAAAGTAATAGTAGTGGTGGTCAACAAAGTATCCAAGCTCACGCTAATCGGCTAACTTCGAGCAAGAGAAACATTAGGAAAATACGTGAATTTTGTAACCCAAGTGAGTGGATAAGTTCACAAATATATGTAGTTTTCCAGCTAGAATATCTTCATAAAAATCTCTTTATCCAAATGCATAACTAGCATAAATAATTGGAAACCATCGAGATAATACTAATAACTGAAATTATTCTAATCAACAAACACCGATTATACTGCTTTCAAATGGATTTTGTTTTCTAAAAGCGAGATGCAGAACTACAAATAATTTCTTGAAAAATAACATCAAAAGTACTAACGAGCAACAACACACTTGTGTAGAACACTCTCAACACACGCGCGTGTGTCGCCAAAAGTCTGTTTCAATCTAATATCTCTGGGCATACTACAGAGCAAGCCCCAGGCTAAACACTCTTTATACCTACCCCAAAGCCTATGTGTGTACGAAGTGGGTCCCAAAGACCTCTGTAATTCGTCATACACATGGAACACATCACGACAGTGTAGGCGAAGAAAGCTAATCGTGATTTATGATGGTTTTAAAAGAATATTCGCATGATCTTTTGGAAAGGAAAACTCTACTTAACAAAATCCATACTTTCTGAAAGATGTATTGCAGTAACATATCATGAAAATCTTTAAAAGTATATTGGAATTTAAAAAGTGCTACTTTATGAAAAAATAATTTTTTCCACTCACGTAACTACTGACTTTAGTTAATTTGGTGAAACTTTCCCAATCGTCTCGTCACCACCTGAAATAATAACAATGCTCTAATTAAAATCTACACACTTGGTTTACCAACCCAAGGCCTATCCACATTCAATACAACGCTGTAACATTCCTAACCAATCCCTAATTACTCCATTCCATTACCTCATTCCTCTTCTTTTATTGATTTCACAATATTTCATGCCATTGGAACCACCCAATTGAATCACAAAATAAATCCCCAAATTTTCAACATTTAGGTAAGGTGGGTTCCAATCCACTTCATCACCCACTACTTAATTATTATCAATTCCACTTCAAAATAATTAATTATGGCCAAATAACATCTTAATAACACTTAATCAATCCAAAATAATGATAAATTTAGAATCCCCAATATCTAATGGTAAAACCCTAGCATTAATTTCACTATTTACCTTGAATTAATAAGATAAAATTGAAGAATTCACTTACCATAAAAACCACAACGAATCCAAGCTTTCTCCCTTCCTTTTTCCTTTTCTTTTCTTTTTCTTTTCTTCCTTTTTCTCGCGATTGGCTCTCTGGTTTCCTTCATTGCCGTCGACTATTCAAAATGCCCCATTGTGGCTTGTTTTGTTTGTATTGCATATATATATTGAATTTTGCAAGCAAGGTCCCTCTCTTTTATTTACTTAATACAAGTTGGTCCTCCTAAGCTAATATTGCATCACTAACCCACAATTTTCTAATTAACTCAATTAAGTCATAAACTTTCTATAGACCAAATTAAATTCCTTTAAAACCTTGACTTTGACCCAAAATTAATGGCTTTGACCAAGTAGTAGCTGAAATTTAATTAAATAAAAATTCGGGTCGTAACAGTTAATGACCGTCTTAAAAATTTAATAATAGTATTTATTTATCTTGAAAAAAGTTGTTTAAATTACAAGCGGAATGTTCAGATTAATAGTTGCATAGATTTTTGCAGAAACAATTTACTATTTTTGGATCGCAAGATTTGTGCCAAATATATCAAATCGCGACACAAAAGATAAATATCAAAATAGACGGAGCACAATGATTTAAGGGGGAAAAATCTGCAAGGTGAAAAATCACGTGTCCATAGTCTATGGACAAAAACCAATCCACTAGTCAATTAAAAGTTTAAATCAATACAAGGCAATTATGAAATATATACGCCACATATACAATTCAACAACAAAAAATGAAATGAAAACACTCCTTGTTTTCTTCTTGGTATGCAATACGAGCTGACATCCCATCGCTCTTCAATAACTCCTTGTAACTCTAACAATCCTCCAACTTGATCTTCACTCCCGTGTTATTCTCTTCGTGTTGGGGTTCTTCTTATAGTGGTTGGGGCTCCTCCCAGAAAATCTTTGAATTGATTGTTCTTAGATAGAATGAATATGCATGAATTGAATCTCAAAAGCTCATAATAGCTAGGGTTTCATGCACGAGAAGAAGTAAAAAAATGAAGCACAAGTTGTTAGCACAATTTTTGAAAAAAACTAGCTTCTTGGACCCAATGTATTGGCGTCTCCCATTGTGTGTTTTAAGGGGGGTGATAGTGTTAGATTTTTTTTTCATTTTATAGATTATGTAAAAGATGAGAGAGAATGAATAGAGTTAAATGATGGAAATTTGTGTAGTACATGTAAGTCCTATGAGATATGTTGATGTGATTGATCATATCTCCAAGTTAGCACAAGTTATTATCACATGTGCGAAAATCAATAATTATCCTAAAATGATTCTAGCTAAAAGGATATCATGTGATAAAATCAATTAAAATTAAAAAGTGTATGATTAATTAACTAAATAAAAAATCTAATTAATTAAATTACATCCAAAGGAAAATAGAAATGCCAATTAAATAATTTAACTCAAAAATTAAGTTAACATGTCTCATTAATACTTGAATTTAAAGTTCATTTAATTTATCTTTTCATTCGTTTCAAAATGAAAAACCCCACAACATGGATATGGTTGTAGAATTGTGTGCAAATGTCCAAAGTGGTCACATTTTCCTTTGCTCTCACGTAATGCAGCGTTGTCCCATATAATTAAATTATTTTTTAAAAAATAAATATGCAATATTGCCACGTTAATAATGGACAAATTAAGATATATTCGGCGTGGAAAATCATATGATGACCAAAATCCAATGGATAGAGTACAAATTGGGGTCCTCTTTGTGCCACAAGATCGTAGCCAGCAAATGATCCAATCGAACGGGCATAAATGCCATTACATAATATTAACTCTGTCCCAAAATTATAGCTATTTTTTATCTTCACACAGATTAAGAAAAATACAATTAATGGTATTAGAAAAGTAAAATTCAAGATTATTTTCCTAATATATCCTCTCATTTATTAGATATTTTATTTCAACTACTCTATTTTGATGATAACAATGTATATTAGATGATGGCATAAAAGACAAGTAATATTTTAATTACATATTGAAAAGGAATGTGGCCTACATTTTGGGACGAACGAAAAAGAAATAGTGGACTATATTTTTGGGACAGAGGTAGTAGTTGTTCATCCATCAACACTCGTCGAAAAAAATTCGCTATCCCTATTCTAAATGTTTATAGGGCATAATCAACGAGATGTTAACAACGCAAAGAAACCGCAGAAGTTGAATAATAGATCATTTAAAATTAAAAATTGAAATAATGTACATGGGCACAGGCTCTCTCTGTCTCCCAAATTATGTAAAAACAATCTCCCTAAAATAACTTAAAAGAATGAATAAATAAGCCTGCAATAGTAAGCTCCCACCGTGTTTTCTCAAAACTGGTGACCAAGCCTCTTTAACTGATGCTAAATCCTCCCCATACTCGCGATGCGCATGACTCTTCAAAGGTCGCATTCATGATTTGTGTTGACTCAAAACAAAATTTGAATTTCTCTGGACGACACTTCAACTTGAGGTGGTTGAAAATGAGTTATACCTGTGGAACAACCAATTTGTACAACTAAGTGTACAATTCTCTAATAGATGGCTGGATCCACCAATACAATAAGCGTAAAAATGGTATGTTTCATAGCCTTCTATTAAAAGGGTTGTACACCTGACAAGTTATTCAATCTGAAAGCAACTCGTCCAACTCAAGCTCCTCCTCCATGCTGGTATCATCGTACAAATCTTCTCGTTGTTGATCATTTGTATCACCCTCGTATTCAGGATCAGAGAATTCTTGTTCGTTGTCCAAGTTTTGATCATTGACAACTACATTATTGTTCATGTTTCTTGTGTCTGAAATGGACATAGTACCATGTTTTGGTGGACCCTGACTCATCTTTGCTTTGGCTTTGGAATCTTCACAGATGCAAGCAGTTGGGTATTCATGAAAAACACCCCTACCTGGCTTCATCTCATTTGGTTCTCCCATGAAACCTTTTTGAAATGTACGAACGTTAGAGGCAAATTCCCCCCACGTCATGTTGTTATGATTCGAAAACAGCTTGTATAGTTTCTTAGAATTTGGACGAATGGTAGGTCTATGACCAAAGTATCTCCTGCAAAAAAAGGAACACAATATATACTCACTCGTAACGCTATTCATAAGCAGTGATAATCTATTGTGATCCTGCATTTAAAATAACATTTAAGACGACAATGATGAGTAGCATTATTCGTCCAAAATATAAGCATATACCTTCGCCCGGCTAAAATCTTTGCCATGTTGCCATTGTTATTGGTAACAAATACATCACTTTCGTCACAAACAATAAAGTCTAATGCAGCCATGCGAGCGGAAAATGCAGAAAATGGTTCCAATTCGTCTCTTGTCGACAATGTTTCTTTAGAATAGAAATTGGGAAAAAGTTCCTTTAAAGGGGCGAGTGTCTCTTCCCCTCTATATACCTCTCCAGACGCCACATAAATATGAGTATCACGACCAAATCCAAGTGCTCTTAGCATCAAACCAACTTCCTCGGGAGTGAGAGGGCATCTTCCTTGCCTCCTACCCCTATCTGGATTTCTATTCTGCAAATCAAACAACAATATTTCTTACATATTCTTTTAATTACCTATCATATTTTTTGAAGATAATATCAAATAACATAAATTTGGATAGATTGAAATTGACAAACGATTTACGATTCCTTACATGCAACGTTTTCCATCTACTCCGTAATTTACCAAGTTCCCTCTTCTCCTGTTCTCCTCCACCATAATAACATCCAGAGAACGCAAGCATATCAGGTTCGAACCTATAAACAGAAAATCCCACATCATACATCTCCTTCTTTGTTAGAATATGGAGTCATAATTGTAATTTATAAACATATAAAGTGGGTTTAGTGAAAACCGGATAATCTCATTACCGTAGGTGAAGAGCAATATAGTGCTTGCTCCTCATTCTCATTCTTTCAACTAATTTTCCTCCCATTTCAAGAATGGGGTTAGTGAACTGCAGGGCGTGGTAATTGACTCTGCATCTAAGCTTTTGTAGATCTGCTCTCAACCCATTAGAAAGTCTATAGTCAAATTTCGACAGCTGAATGGCCTGTCACAAAAGTATATCATCGATTACTAGGTTAGAATTCTAGGCAACTGAAGAATACAACATAAACACGGTACATTATAGGTAACTTACGTGTTTCTTTAATAGTACGGGTATTAAACGCTTTATGTAGCATCCTTCATTGCATTTTCTAGGAACTCGCATGTGACGTGGATTCCATATCTCCCCGTTCTTCAGTGGAAGCTCTCTAATGATTTTGACATCCTCTGATAGATATGATATAAACCAATCAACATTGAAGATATCCGAAAAATTGCTGCATAGGAAAGCAACATTACGAACCTAGGCAAAACATCGCATTGCAAAACAAAAACACGATATCTAAGAATTTACCTATCGTCCTTCCAGAAAGATCTTTTATCCAGCTTTGGGACAACAAGAGTCGCATTCAAGATACGAGCAGCAACAACAGCATCGGTTATCTGCATAATGGGATGCAATAACCACTTATGTATAATAAATTAACCACTTTCAAACCCTAGGGTAGAAAATCAAACATCAAATTTCTGTTGCCATAAGTTGATAGATGGTAGCTATATACTCAGAAAAAACATACCCCAGTTCTTTGTTGGTTTAAACCTCCACTGGTTGCAATCACCAGGTAACGCTCAGGTTGTGTGATGTCATCAGCTTCTGTAATATACCAATAATAATTTTCCAATGTTTAGTAAAATGATCCATTGAAATCACAAAAGAGAATAGACCAGATGAATTCTAAATCAACAAATAGAGCCTAAAAATCACTGCAATGAGAAAGAAAGTTATAGGTTGTAATGAGGTTCACTGACTTGCAAATCTACTGCTTGCATTGCTGCATCCATGGTAAAATTGGGCGTTTGTTGAACTCCAGATATCATGGTCATATACTCCGCCATTGATCTAGAACCTCAACACCCAATTCATATCACATTTAGGACGATACATAAAATTCAGATCAAATCCTTAAAAATCTCATAATTCATTGAAACAAAACGTAACAAAATCGTATAAATAAACCCCTCACAGGCATGCGAAAAACAGGGGTTTCATTCGCTTCATTGACGCCATATTTCTTCTACGCAAAAATAAAAACCGATGTAACAATGCATTGCACATTAGAAACGCCTTATTCAATGAAATTGATGAGTAAATAAATTCAATTCAAAGCGAAGAAAGGGTACCGAGAAGTAGTGTTGAGAGTTTTGGAGGCGATCGTTGTGGATAGGAGAAGGGGCGAATGAGATGAAAATGGAGAAAATGAGAAGAACTGAGGCAACTGCAGAGATAGCCGGGATTAGATACGGCACATGGCTGTAGTATTGGCGGCGCCGCCGTTGGGTGGCCATGTACGATTGGCGCGAAGATGGATTGATTCTTAATCCCTCAAACGGTAAATAATGGGGCAGATGATTATGATTAAGAAAAATACATTGAAGAAATGTTCGTTCTTGAATTAATTGAAAGCACCAATTGCAATGGCGATAGGTTTCATAATTCAGCCATTGAAATTGAAATTTCAGACGGAACTCCGGGTAGTTTGTTGTGAACGATGATCACGTCTATTTGAAAATTTGAAAAAAAATTTGAATGATGAAAACCTCATCTATTGTTGGATCTCTATCTTTATCCTGAATCAATATTTGCAATCCCTTTGTATTAGGAATACGAACGATAACGAGCAATAAAAATAAAGAATAAAAAGAAAGAACACGATATTTATTTTACGTAAGAAGAGAAAATTTCACGGTATCAAAAATGATTACAAGAAGAGATAATTTTCTAACTCTTACTATGAATGCCATAAACTCTATGGCATGATATATATAGGAGAAAAATATACCTTATTATTAGTAGAATAAGAATACTAATCCTCGTAGAATGAGGAATATAAATCCTAATAGAATAGGTAAACACCAATATGAGGATAGTAGGAATAAAATCTTAATCCCAATAGAATTCTTTAACTTCTCGAAATTTGACTCGAAATAGAATTCGGATCACAATCCCAACAATCTCCACCTTGACACGAATTCTGTTGAATGAATGCAAAAATCAATCTTTGACAAAAACAATTCTCTGTCTCTTCCACAAAAGCCCCTGGGAGCTAAACTCAATGACTGATAAGAGTAATGTATAGCTGCTTCAACTTAAAACCATAATGCAGTAGCAGTTATCTCCTTCAAGACGTCCTGTGGAATTTCATTTGAAAGATGAAGGTTGATCTGATTCGCTGTCCATAAGTCGGCATCTTATCAAACCCAAACAATGCGTCATCCAAAACCATCTAAGTGAACGTTGCTCACATCTTAACCTGGCGTAGCAAAAATCTGGTGTAGCAATCTAAGAGTGGAATTTCATATTTCATGGTTGCAATTATCGTAATCAAACTATGGCTCTGATACCAATTTGTTAGGGATTGGAGTTTTATCCCAAAAGGTTAACCTATTAGGAGGAGTAATTCAATTTCTTATAATCCATCACTTAACCCATATTTGACGGATGTGGGATTTCGTTCACATATTCCTAACAATCCCTCTCTCGAACGAAGTACCGTATTAACTTGTACCCCTTTAATCAATGGCCAACATATCCAACTTTTTCCTCAAGGGCTAACTCCTCCACTGCGGCTCGGTCATCGCTTTATGTGGCACAATCGCCTTAAGAGCCAATCCACATACTCTATCAAGGCCCAACACTTTCATTGCGTCTTGATCACCACCGCCTTACATGGACACAACCATTTTAGGAACTAATCTAGCTTTATATTTAGTGTCTTCAACTCCTGGTGTTCCTTCTTTCTTTTTAAATACCCATTTGCAAGGAACTATTTTCTTATCTTTCGGCAATTTCACTAAGTCCCAAGTACTATTTTTACGAAGAGATTCAATCTCTTCTTGCATAGCAATCATCCATTTATGAAAATCTTTTCGACAGATTGCCTCTGAATATAAAGAAGGTTCTTCACTAAAGTCAATATCCTCGGCTACATTTACCGCTTGTGACGAAATAATAACATTTCATTGTCCATAATTGAAAACTGATTCCTTCAAATCAATCTTGTTGACACAATGTACCCAATAATGTGCAAGAAAAATATATTGATTAAGAAAAATATATTGAAGAAACTTATATTGACTAAGAAAAATATATTGAAGAAATGTTCGTTCTTGAATTAATTGAAAGTACCAATTGCAGTGACGATAGAGGTTTCATAATTCAACTATTGAAATTTCAGAGGGAACTCTGTTGCGACGGGTAGTTCATTGTAGATGATGATCCCATCATTGGCTATTCGAAAATTTGAAAAACTTTTTGAATAATGAAAACCTCATATGTTGTTGGATTTGTATCTTTATCGTAAATCAATATTTGCAATCCCCTAAGATTTGTAACGCTCGTGATAAAATAATAACATTTCATTGTCCATAATTGAAAACTGATTCCTTCAAATCAATCTTGTTGACACAATGTACCCAATAATGTGCAAGAAAATGAACTGAAAATGTTATAAATTTGAAATTAAAATTTATAAGATTCGCATTATTTTGGAAACATATTGCAAAAAGAATAGTAGTTTATCAAAATCACTCTTTGTGATCTCTAAAAATTTGTTTAAAACTTAGTAAATAAAATTTTAATTCACATAGATGAGTAACAAAATAACAAAATTATTTATATAAGTAGAACAATTTTTCATATTCATTAGTGCAAAAAAAATGAAATAATTTTTGTACTTTAAATATTAAATTAAATCAATTTAAAAATCCATATCAATCACAATATGAATAGCAAAAAAATAATTTGAACATGTCATTCCACTCCCACGAAGGGGTGGGGATTCCCGCAAATGTGAGTCGATAGAACATGGATGAGGTAAGTATTTTACCTCCCTAGCGGAGAATCCCTCTGCCTTTCCCTCACCGTAGAATCCATAGCCATTTTTGTTTTTTATTTAGGGCATTTGACCAATAACTATACATATAGGGGAATTTTGCCAACTAAATCCTACACATCTTTTTTTTGCCCATTAGCTCATCTTTTACACAATAAGACCAAAATAGAATTTAAAAATCACAAATTTACAATAATACCATTCTAATAAAATAAACATCCAAATTTACAATAATGTCACTCTAATAAAATCGACATCTAAATTTACAATAACGCCATTCTAATAAAATAAACATCTAAATTTACAACAATGCCACTATAATAAAATAAACATCCAAATTCTGTGAATCTTGGCTCACAATAAAATAAACATTCAAATCTGCCACTCTAATAAAATAAACATCAAATTCTGATAATGGTTATGTTAAAACTTGCATTTTAGCCCTCAACCTTTGATCCCCACCCCACCCCCACCCCACTCGCACCATCCCCGCCACCCCACAACCACCACAACCAAGATTTCGCCGCCACCAAACCACCAAACCACCGCCACCACCACCACCCCCCACCCCACCTCTCCACCACCACGCCTTCCCCATCCCACTACAACCACTATTCCACAACACCGCCACCACCACAACCACCAAACCGCCGCCATCACCACCACCCAACCCCACCCGCCACCACCACCACCGCCACCACAACCACAACCAAGACCAGCGCTCCACCCCCACCCCACCACCACAACCACCAAACCGCAGCCAAAACAACCACCATCCCTACCCCATCCCCACCACCACCAAGTCTGCCGCCGCCACCACCACCGCCGCCACCACCACAAAGACCACCCTCGCAGATTCCACCACCACCACCTCACCACCGCCACCACCCCCACCGCCACCCCACCATCACAACCGCCAAACCATCGCCACCATCCCCATCCCACCGCCCCCACCACCACCATTCCACCACCACCACCGCCACAACCACCAAACCGCCACCGCCACCACCATCCCCTCGACCACCGCCACTAAACCGCGCCGCTATCACTACCCCACCGCCACCACTACACCACCACCACCACCACTACCACCAAGCCGCCGCCACCATTACTACTATTCCACCACCAAGTAGTCACCGCCGCCACCCCACCACCATTCCACCAGCACCACCACCACAATCACCAAACCGCCGCTACCACCACTACCATCCCCCGCCCCACTACCACCACCACTCCTAGTAATATCATTACCTACCCCGGTAATATCATTACCTACCCCGATAATCATATTATCTGCCATAATAATTATAACCATAGTAATAAAACATCATTCCCAACTTCTTTTAGGATTAAAACACTACAGAACACTAAAGAAAATATTATCCAGCCTACTGATAATATTACCTACCCCATTTTCTACTTGAGGTCACTCCGCATTTTCTTTTCTTTTTGGTTGAGTGGTGGTTGAATGATAGTGACTCTTTCTAGGATGTCACACAAAGGACTTCGACAAGAAAAATATTACCTACCCCAATAATATTATCATCTAACCCTATAATAATATTACTATACTCGATAATCTAGATTACTACCCCCAATAATTTAGATTACTAACGTTCATCTTTTCTAATCAACCATAATCTAGATTACCACCACCAAGCCGCCGCCACCACCACACTACCCCCACCACTACCACCCCACCCCCATTCCACCACCACCCTCCATCCACCACCACTACCACCTCCGCCGCTGCCAGCAGCACCCCCAAGTAATATCATTACTTACCCCGGTAATATCATTACCTATCCTGGTAATCATATTATCTACCATGATAATTGTAACAATAGTAATAAAACACCATTCACAACTTCTTTTAGGATTAGATTACTAACGTTCATCTTTTCTCTCTCCAAATTACCTCGCCAGGTAATCAGATTACTACCACGAATAATTTCGATCATATTCAACTTCTCCGTTCTCGTGCTTGACTTTCTCTCTACGCACTTTCTCTCTCTAAATTACCTCGTCAGGTAATCAGATTACTACCACAGGTAATCTCAACCAACATTCATTTTTCCCTTCATATCTCCGACTTTCTCTCTACACACTTTCTCTTTCCAGATTACCTAATCAGATTACCACCACAAATAATATAACACATTGCGAAATAACATCTCATAATATAACACATTTATTCTGCTTGGGGTCGCTCTGCATTTTCTTTTATTTTTGGTTGAGTTGTGGTCGAACGACAACATGCATCATGGTGACTCCTTTGGGGATATCACACAAAAGACTCCTACAAGAAGAACATCACGTACCCAAATAATATTATTATCTAACCCTATAATAACACTACGAAACTCGATAATCTAGATTATCACCCCCGATAATGCAAATTACTAACGTTCATCGTTTTAATCAACCATAATAAAAACATTATCTACCGCAATAATATTATTACATATCCAGTAATATATTCCCTACCCGATAATTTTATTACCTACCCTGGTAATAATGTTACGTGCAACAGTAATTAGATTATCTATCCCGATAATCATGATTAGATAACTAAAATACCACAATTTAACACCATCCACGACTACACTGATCAATCGTCTGACTTTAACGGTTGAACCACTTTCAACAAACTAAACTTCAAGCCAATATTCAAAAATAAAACTATTTCAAACAATATCTACCCTATTATGTGCTAGAGTACCACCCCCAATCTTCTTACTTCCCTCATCTATCACTCTCTCTCTCTGCACGACTTTCTCTCTCTAGATTCTCAACAGTGCTAATTGATAATATAGATTACACCACCCGTTAATGATTACCACTCTAGTAATCTCTATTAGAATTCCATAATGGTCAAAAATAAAAAAAACAATAAAAAGAAATTCCAATATAAAATGACATTACTTACCCCGTTAATAGTATTATCTATCCCAATAATTATATTATCTACTCCGTTAATAATATTACATATCCCAATAATTATATTCAAGTTTGTTTCCCTTTCTCCGCCAGTGCCACACATACTATCACCTTACGCGATTCCATAGAAAGAATTAATTTACTTGTAATTTGCTTGCTATCATCTAAATAGAAATTTTATAAAGGAAAAAGACAAGAAACAAAAAGAAACAATCGAGAAATTTTATAAAAGGAAAAAGAAACAAGTGCCTCTGATGTACAACCCCAATGTCTCTAAGTTTGTGTTCTAATTTGCTTTTTCCAATGTTCTTTCAGAGCTGTTTTGTACCAATCTTTTAGAAAGAATCAATTTGCTTGTAATTTGCTTACTATCATCTAAGCGGTAATCCACTGGCAAACATGAATGAAATATATCTCAAGAGATAATAATCAATTTCCCAACCATAAGATTCTTTCACAAGTTAAAAGAAATCAAGAAGATCTCCTTCATAAAAGACAATAACCTAAAAATCGAATTGCATTGAACTGAATTGAAGCATCCATATATACATTGATTTTCAAAGATAAACATTGATTTTCAAAGATAAACATCTAAATAGGAACTGATAAAGGACAAAGCCAATAATTTCTAGTCAATTGTTTTGTTTCATCGGATTTTATAATTTTTACCTCTTAATTAGCCATGTACTAGATGAAGCATTGTTGAACACCAAGGTCATGTTTGCCATAAACAGCACCAGGTCTGTTGTCGAAATAAGGGCCCCTTTCCGATTTGTAACTAGAATCATCTCTTTTCCCCAATTTCCTAATCCTTTGTCCCTCGAACTATACTTCAGCAGCCATGGCCCCATTTGTGGGAAAGCACCCACAAATGTCACACACTCACACCCACTCACAAAAATTTCTCCTCCTCATTAAACATCTCTAGAACCCACCACGAGGAAAAAAGTCGGAAACAGGATTGCCCATTAGAAAATTCATTCTCAACTTTACCCAATGATTTGAAAAATTCAACCTCGGAAATTTATGAAAATCCTTTAATGGGACCATTTCAATCTCTTCTTTCTCTAATTCTACTGATTCCCGCTGTTTTTTCAACCGATTACAACGATTTGGTTTACAAAGGCTGTGCGAACCAGGAATTCCAGGATTTCAATGGAGTTTACAAGCAAACACTTCAAAACCTATTCGACGGATTAATCTCCCAATCCTCCTCCGCCAAATTCTACAAAACCACCGCCGTCGACGGCCAATCCGCCGTCAACGGCCTATTCCAATGCAGAGGCGACCTCTCAAACACCGACTACGCGAACTGTGTTACACAAGCCTCGAAAATGACGGATAAGCTTTGTGGACATACCATTGCTGCGAGAGTTCAGCTAAACGGGTGTTATCTGAGATACGAAATCGCTGGGTTTAGGCAAGTGAGTGAGACCGAGATGCTGTATAAGATTTTTGGATCGACTCGGGCGAGTATCGTACATGTCGAAGAGAACGTGAAAACCCAGAGAAATGACGGTGATTATATGGAAGAAAAAGATAAAGGGCAAAAATGTCATAAAAATATGAAAATGTTATAAAAGTATAGAAACAATAGAGAGAATTTAGAGAGAATGAATTCTAAGGAATTCTCAGGAATGAATTTCATTAATAACTGAGCGCTGTTATAGGAAAAGCTTGAATAAGACAATCGTAATTACATAATTTCATCAAGGGTATAATAGTCATTCACATATAATAATTACATCTTTTATCAAATTATTCCTCCACCAAATTATTCCTCCACCAAATTATTCCTCATAATTCATAACCACCAAATTATTCTCAATTATTCATAACACTTCAATTATTATTCATAACACTCTCGAACGACTATTAATACAAATGTCTTCCTGCGCATTTGGAGAAAAACCCAGTGGAAAAAACTTCCAAAACGATTGCAGGATAAATGGAGTGGTTATATCTTGTTTCATCAAAACATTCTCACTCGATGTCTATCGGCGTATGAAGATTCACGTCTTCTTTCGTTAAAAACCTGTCGAAAAGCTCGTGGGAAAAACTTGATCGAAGGAAAAAGAATGCAATTTCCGTTTGATTTCATATCTTGAATCGATATCTTTACTTACGGTAAATGATTTCAATATCATCATCGTTTGGATCTAAAGCATTAGCTCCATTATAAACGATCCGATAGATCTGTTTTGTATCAATTTCTCCTATCGTTCTCAATATCTGTGAATATCGCCGTTAAAACCTTATTAGGAAAAACCCGATGGGAAAAACACTAATGAAGGAAAAAGTACATTATTCATGTGAATACGCTTTTAAAGTTGCCTCATTAAAAACCTTGCTAGGAAAAACCCAATGGGATAAAACCTCGGTCGAGGAAAAAGAGTGCAACGCGTATTTTATCTAAGTATCTTTGCAAAGCATTTCAAAATCTTTCATACATTTGTATGAGTATCATATACATTGATTTTATCTTTCTTCGTTCATTTAGAGTGCATCAATTTTCTTACACAACTACAAAACATTCACCATGAACACATGTCTCCAAATACACAATTTAAAGCATATAAATTCATTGTAAAAACATGTAAACATATAAGTAAACCTTCATAACTAATTAACATTTAAAATATATCATTTAACATTTAATACTCACTTAATAGCTTATTTCATTCCCAGGGGCTTAGTTCACCCTTTAGGGTACTCATAAACACGGGTTTAGCTCATCCGATCCTTTAATTTCCTTTTAGACTACACACACGATCGGTAATTTAACTTTCATGAGCATGCAACATATAATGACCACCATGCTTATCTTTAAACTTGAGCATTAGTCATCATCATCTCATCATCTCATAAGTTAAGGATTTCACATTCACCATTTATCATCTTCAATATATCTCAATATTTTCATTATCATTGATCATATGTAGCGCTACATTTTCATATCGTGTCGACACTTTTCAATTTCATTTCTTTCCCCATATCGACATAACTTATCGAGATATCTCATTATCAATCCTCTTGTAGGATTACACAATATAGTTATGTCTATATACTCTTCAAGAGCATATGCCTCCGTTATTAAGACCATCTTTTATAATTTGCTTTGATATATATGTTTGGGGAAATCTCATAATATCAACGCTTCTGGCGTGCTAACTTATCAAAGTATCTTAAGCTGATATATGTGATTGTTCATAGCATCTTTTATGCATCTTTGAACTTCAAGTTCATATTTTAATTGTGAGGATATAACATGATGCATTTCACATATCATTTTCAACCTTTAATACTCCCCTCATCTTTGAAAATTTAGAACACCAAAACTCATACAGCTTGGTATGATTTTAATCATATATGTTCTCATCATTCAAATTTTAATATGGGAATTTAGACCGTTTGCATTCTATTCTCGATATCGGCAATTTATTTGAGGACTTTAATTATAATTTGCCATATAATATCCCACTTGTATGCATACTCAAATCCTTGAGGATTTATTCAAGTATTGGGATATACATTTACTAGCTTTATCATTAAATCTGAAAATCATGCTCATACAGTGAGCAAATATTTCGTAAATTTCAAATTCGAATCATATACACATGTGACTATCTAGTGGATCCATATCATAATATCTAGTAGTCCACATGGAGGATGAGTGTGCCCATATTTCTCATCCTTTATTCCGGATATATTTGGGATTTATTCCCAATATTGGCTAGTAATGATTTCATCATTTATCGAGAACAATCATTGAAGAATTCCTTTTAATTCTTCACTTGAAATATTGATTTCAATAATTATTTAAACCGGGATGGTCAGTCAGGTTTGCAAACGAGTATTATTGAACTTCTAGTTCAAGAAATTCTTATATCGATTTCACTAGTATCGTATAGTGCTCAACATGATTTATCATAGAAACAATTCACCGACATATTCCATCATCTTTTGGTGACATTATTGTCTACTCTTTGTTCAAACAGATTCTGACTCATACGCATCACATCCGGCTATTATTTAATTCGAAATCGTAGCTCTTACGCTTTATTTAAAATCGAGTCTTATTTCATACGTCGTATTATTCTATAAATAAATCATCAAAATTATTGCAAAATTCATCCTAACAAGGGTCTATACATTATAATGGATCATATGCTCTCAAATCTTGAAAATACTATCCATCACTACCGATCAAAATCCTAAAAAGGATTTATCGATGTAAATTTGGAAAGATTAAGGATGCTAATGAATAAGGGTATCCCACAAGATATCCGATACTTGATTGAAGCAAAGGTTCGATTATTTGGTGAGGTTTCAATTCCTTCTAAATACATGCCTGGTATGGGTAAAGTAGTTTTTCAAAGAAAGCGGAGAGCAAAAAGATTAGGAGGATGCTACAAGTGTGCTCGGTGGACATGTGACACTCGATGTAAATCTGTGGGGTACTTGTCCGTAAATCGAAGATAAAATAGCATTCATTAAGGATGGATTGAGTAAGGAGCCTTTGGATGATATTCAACAGGCTCTTGAGACACATCCTAGTGGACACGTACAAGGTGAGCTAATGGCCTTATGGGCCAAATTCAAAGATCAACAAACGTTACAGTCTTGAAAAACTTACTTTAGAAGATCACTTGTTTGTAAATTTAGTAGAAAAATTTAGCATAATGATTTTCCCATATTTATGTAAGAAAGCTCGGTGTAATAACAAAGATCAATATATTTCTTTTATTTGTAAATATCGTTTTTCAATTTTAAGATATATATTATTTTTCAATCAATGATATATATGTCATATCACTAAAGAAAAATTTACGCCTTTTTCTCTTTCATATTTGTCAAAAAGTAAATAGTGCACTCAATTATTGGTTTTAAAATTTTTCTTTAAATAGAGGATTCATATATCTCTCATGTTGAAAATATAGTGCAAAAGAGAGATAGGAGTAGAGATGGATGTGGAGATTTTAGAATCATCTCATACAAGTCGCCTTTTACCTCGCCATATTAAACCGTATGTATTCTTAGTGGATCTAATCGGTAGGCCATATCCAATATGTGGATATGGCAAACCAACTAAATAAAGAGTTAGGGAGACAAGAAATCAATATACTATACGGAGGAACCAACAACAAACTTTTAGCTAGACTTATAATGGCCGCACAATCATGGGGAATAAGAGTTTGAGCGTAATACCTTTCCATCTAGTTGGATCTAATACTCAATTGGAGCTAGTTCTACAATGGGTCCAGCAGGTTGGGGCTACAAGCGCAATCCATCCACAACGCATGATGTATATGATGAATAATAGTGATGCTTTCATTGTCCTTCCAGCGCTACAACACACTTTGGAGGAAATATTCAATATAGCCTCGTTGTACGATGGAACTTTCATGTCAAACCAATAGGTTTGTTGAATATTAATAATTTCTTTGATGGCTTACTAGCGTTTCTAGATCGTGGTGTAAATAATAAGTTTATCTCTCATTCAATGAGAAAAATACTTATTTACGCTAAGTACTTGTTGATGAACTACTCATCAAATTTCATGCATATGTTCAAGAATCTGTGGAAGCCCAGTCCGTCAATCACAGACCACTGGTGTCAAGCGAAAAAGAAATTTGGATCCTTTAAATATTTCATTATGAATCCTAATGTTGATGGTGGCAGAGTTACGGAGTATTTATACTCTCGAGACGCATCCCTCATTTATGGATTCAGTATGTATATTCTTTTTGCATTTCTATATTTTCAGTGTTTAATGCCATCTTTTGATATTCTCAATATGTTCCACTTATTTGTTTTGTACTTCTTACGGAGTAATAATAATATCATATTGGCTTTATTAAAATCACAATCTAGTGATTATGCTTCTTCAAGAGCATTTTATTCTCATATTAATACAATCTCATATCATCGATGAGATTACTTCATATAATTTCTCCATGCGATATATTATCTTTGATTTATCAACATGGGATCTATTCAGCATTTTACTTTCGTCTATTTATCCAATGGTAACTTCAAGTACCACTTGCTCAATTTTCTCCATTCATATTCGGTATATATGAAGAAGTAATTTTATTCTCATCGTCTACTTCTTCGAGAGTATGATTAGAATATTTGATCAACTACTTCTTCTGGAGTAGGATTCGTTATAACCAATCGTGTAGTATAACCCACCACATTGGAAATATGCACACCAATCGTGTGGTATTACCCACCACATTGGAAATATACTCAAACTATAAAGTGCATAAATTTAAATTGCCGAAATTAAATTTCCTCCAATAGGTGGTCGAACCTACCTTATGGGAATTATTGCAATAAATATAAATCTACGGAATTTAAATAGCAAGAATTAAATTGCATAATATTTAACTACTTCTTCAGGAGTAGGATCTGCTTAGTAGAAGGTATTACCCATCACTTAGCATATAAAGTGCAGAAATATATAAAACCTTCCGTTTAGTGACGGTTTGAACCCATCATCAAGTAGGAGGTATTGCAGTAATTAAATTGCAGTAAATAAAGTGCGAGAATTAAATATTGAACTACTTCTACGGGAGCAAATTTGTTCTTCTAGAACAAATACTCATTACTTCTACAAGAGCACACTTATCCTTCTAGAATAAGTACATTATGTAATTGAACTCTTCGGGAGTTACATTAATATTTCGATATTTTAACTCAAATGGACTTCAAGCCATTTTATATAATCAATGGATTTAGAATTTCTTCATGAATATTCTATCCATTTTTCACTGTCGTCAAAATTAGGTCGGTTTTATCCTAAGGGTAAAATTGTCCATTCCAATTCGCAAAGGTAAAATTGTCAAAAATATTTTATTAATATTTTACGATTGGAAAATTATCTCCTTTCTACTTCAATTTATCAATATCAAAATATTCAATGACTATTTTGTAACTTTTTCAAAAGTTGGTGTACTGATTTGTAAATTTTGAAAGTTTGATAATAACATATTTCAAAAGCGAGTTATTACCCTATCAATGTTGGTGTCAAATCGAAGCTCTCATTAAATCGAGTATAATGGAGTCGAGAAAATTTGATTTTGATAATGTATACTCCTTATATCTCGATAAAGCGAATGTTATAGTTTAATATATTATTATATTATAAAATCATATGATTTACCTTTTTCCCTTTCTCTAATTATTCCATGGATGAGATTTACTTGCAATCCATTTACGTGATCGGAAAATTCTTTGGACTCCATTCTTCCAATTTTGGAATTTCGACATCTCCAAGCGGGTTGTGTAGAATGAGGAATTGTGGGAGAAGAATATGAACAAAGGGAATTTTCAATGATGTATTTGCAAAGAGAGAGTTATTTAGGATTGATGAGGATGAATTAATTCATTGGTAATAATCCAGGTTTAAATCTGAGAAGATCATCTATAAGATGCAACTGTAGAAGATACTTCTTTCATATTACTCGAAAACTAGAGACTGTCTTGATAACGTGTTATAAAAGTATAGAAACAATGTAGAATTTAGAGAATGAATTCTAAGGAATTCTCGTGAATGAATTTCATTAATAATCAGCTCTATTTATAGTGAAAAACTTGAATAAGACAATCGTAATTACATAATTTCATCAAGGGTATAATAGTCATTCACATATAATAATTACATCTTTTACCAAATTATTCCTCCACCAAATTATTCCTCATAATTCATAACCACCAAATTATTCTCAATTATTCATAACACTTCAATTATTATTCATAACAGAAAATAAGTAATTGGTAAAAGATTTATAAAATATTGTAGTGAATGGGCAAGAAAAAAGATGACCAGAGTTAGTGGGTAAGGATTGGCTTTGGACTGTATTTATTGGTTATTTGTCCTTTTATTTAATTACTTTTTAAAATATTAATAATTTTATATTATTAAGATAAAATTAATACAAATGAAAAATAAATAAAAATGATACGAGATTGTTAGCAGGATTTTTCTTCACCTCACCTCGTTGCTAATTTCCAAAGGAATGGACTTTTTTTTGGTAGATTATAAATTTTTTTAGTGCGATGTACGGATTGATGTAAACAAATTGTATATATATTATATTATATTATATTATAATCAAGTCATAAAAGTGCGATGTATGAATTAATCTAAACAAATTATATATGTTATATTATAATCGAATTATAAAATTTTAAATTATTAGGCATTAAATGTAATGATTTTTTTCATTTTTGTTCTAAAAGAGAGAAAATAGAGGTGTAAGAAAATGCAAATCAACCAAAAGTTTGTGGACATTTCACTTATTTGACATTTATCATTCTTACATGCAAAAATTTAACTATACCATTTTTTTATTTTTATTCTTTTGAAATGAACTATACCATTTGGGTTTCACATTTAAACGACAATAACATTGAAGAAATTATGCGAAATACTTAAAAAACTAAACTATTTCGTAAAATACTTACACCTACAAACATGTTCATAAATACTTCCTAAGGGAAATTGACGCATTTGGTCTAAAAAAAACTTGTTTGAGTGCATATCTGGTCAGCTTTAAAAAAAGGTAGCATATTTGGTCCAAAAAAAATTTTGTACACATTTGGTGCATTTGGATGGAATTCGTCCATTAAACCGTTAGTCAAAGTAAACTTCTGAAAATTGGATGTGCGTTTAATCCATTTGACTTGAAATAAATTACACAGAAGGTCATAATCTTTAAATATTGTTATAATCAAGACTCAAAATTTGAAAAATATATACTTTAGTCCCAAATTTAGTTAAATTGTACAACTTTACATTTTGTTTTTTATGGGTGCTTATTTGGTCCGTGATTTATTTTATTCAATTAATTTGATACTGATAAAATAGTTTTTTATAAAACATTTTCAACACAATAGCATTTGTTCGTATTAATATAATATCACAAATTTCAAAAATTTTCTTTACTATTAGAGACGATGCGAGTTTGATCCAAAATAAAAAAAGATAGCACAAATGGTCCAAAAAAACTATTTGGTGCACATTTAATCTATTTCAATGAAACTCGTTCATTAAACCGTTAGTAAAAGTCAACTTTTGAAAAAATTGGGACACATTTGGTCCATTTGACTTAAGATAAATTACACAAAGGTTTTAACGTTTAGATACTGTTGCAATTAAGTACCAAAGTTTGAAAAATATATATAGTAGTCCTAAATTTAGCCAAATTATACAATTGTACATTTTATTTTTTTGGTACTTATTTGATCCGTAATTAATTTTATTGAATTAATTTGGCACGATTAAATATTTTTTATCAAAAATTTCAACACAATAACATTTGTCTGTATTAATATAATAACAAAACTTTCAAAAATTTTATTTAGCATTAGAGACACATACATTTTGATTTTAATTAATAGATAATAATAAATACAATAGCAGACCACCAGCAGATCTGGTGGTTTCGAAACCACCACCAGATTGTGGTGGTGCAACAACGATCTAGTGGTTGTTTCCAAATCACCAGATCCTTCTGATTTGGAAACCACCGCCACCACCACCACTAGCGTCGTGGTGGTGCTTTAAGAGGGATGGGTTGGTGGGTTTTGGTTTTTAATTTTTAATTTTTTATTTAATTTTACAATTTTTTAAAAGAAAGTTTATTTGATTTTATTAATTCTTTGTATTCGATATATTTTTTTTGCCGTAATATATGAATAATAACATTTATATAGACAATAATTATATTTATTGCTGATTGCTGTTTAAAATTGAAATATGGGTATCTTTAATGTGAAAAAAATTTCAAAGTTTTTTCATTTTTTTCATTTTTATTTGATTTTATTAATTCTTTGTATTCGATATATTTTTTTGTAGTAATATATTCGTAATGAAATTTCATGTAGGTACAATAATTTTATTTATTATTAACTATTACTTAAAATATCAAAATATGGACGTCTCTAACGCTAAAGAAAATTTTTGAAAGTTGTGTTATTATATTAATATAGACAAATGCTACTATGTTTAAAATTTTTGATAAAAACTATTTAATCAGTATAAAATTAATTTAATAAAATTAATTACGGACCAAATAAGCATCCATAGAAAAAATAAAATTTAAAATTATACAATTTAACTAAATTTCAGACTAAAGTGTATATTTTTCAAACTTTGGGAATTGATTACAACAATAGCTAAATGTTATGATCTTTTGTGCAATTTATCATCAAATTGACCAAACGCACACCAAATTTTTCAAAAGTTTACTTTGACTAACGGTTTAGTGGATAGATTCCATCCAAATGAACCAAGTACGCACCAAATGGTTTTTTTGGGACAATTTTCAGTTTTTTATTTTGGACCTAACTCGAACTACACAATTTTTCTGGACCATTTGCTCCATTTGCTCAATTATTGTATCTACATAAAATTTTATTAGGAATATATCATTGTGAAAAATGCATCGAATACAAAGAATTAATCACAAAAAATAAAATCAAAAATCAAAAATAAAAAAACTCTCCCCCAAAACCACCATCGTTGTCGGTGGTCTTTTGAAAATTTTACTTAGTATTAGATAAGCGCATATTTTTATTTTAAGTAACAGTTAATAATAAGTATAATTATTGTATATAAATAAATTTTTGTTACGAATATATCACTGTAAAAAATATGTCGAATACAACACTTGATTTTTTTAACCAAATGCGCCAATTTTCTGTATTTGTTACGAATATATCACTAGATTTTATATTCGCAATAAAATTATATTTATTATTAATTTTTGCTTAAAATAAAAATGTGCGCGTACCTAATGTTAAAGAAAATTTTTGAAAGGCCACTAACAGTGGTGGTGGTTGTGGGGCGAATTTTTTTATTTTTTATTTTCTTTTTTTGGTCATTAGTTCTTTGTATTCAGTATATTTTTTACAGTAATATATTCCTAATAAAATTTTATATAGATACAATAATTTTATTTATTATTAGCTGTTGATTAAAATCAAAATGTGCTCGTCTTTGATGCTAAAGAAAATTTTCAAAAGTTGTGATATTATATTAATACAAACAAATGCTATTGTGTTGAAATTTTTTTTATAAAAACTATTTAGTCAATATCAAATTAATTCAATAAAATTAGTTACGGACTAAATAAGCACCCATAGAAAAATACAATTTTAAACTGTATAATTTAACTATATTTGGTTTAAAGTATATATTTTTCAAAAATTGGGATTTGATTGTAACAATATTTAAAGGTTATAAGCTTTTGTGCAACTTATTTCGAGCTTTACCATACATAATTTTTTACTCTTTGCACAAACAACAGAGAGTTACAAGAAAACTCTCGAGATGCTGGATTCACAATTTTTCCTTTAGATCTGGTTATCCTAAGTATTAAGAGAAAAATATATCAAATCTTGCAACACTCATCAATTGCTATTCTTTGTATCACCCACAAAAACCACAAAAAGTAGAGTGTTAAACTAATGTTTTTCTCTCAACTCAGATTTGGATGGTGTACATGAATAAAAACAATACCTCTATTTATAAGAAAGAAAAACTCATAGACAAATAAAGTTTTGGACTCTAAAGTCATACTTGTAATTTTAGTAAGGTCATCAAGCACGAATTTCTTTCAATATTATCAATTGGTTTGTTTTTCCATTTCTTTTCTAGATTTATTTTTGGCAATATACTAATAATATTAAATAATTTAATTATCCTTATTTTATTAAATAAAAAATTAAAATTTCGTAACTATTATAGGGACCAATGACGCTAATTTCTAAAAGGTTGGAAGTTATATTGTCAGGGAAAAAAAGTGGGCCACCAAAGTACAAAATGAATGAAACATTTGAGACCATTAGTGTAATTTACTGTTTTTTATAATTACAACTATTTCTCATTTTATTTTAGGGAAATTAGTGCAATGGTTGCTGTGATTTTGGTCCAAAATAAAAAAAACTTACCGCGATTGGTCCCAAAAAAAAGTTTTGGTGCGAATTTAATCCAAATGAATAGAATCCGTCCAATCTTGCTATCAAGTTCTTCAATTTTTACTATTTTGTCATCAGGCTTGGTTCACGTGCCCGTTGCGGGCACGTACCGGAGAGAGAGAGGGTGTGTGGGCCCCACCCCCACCCCCTAATTCGGGAGGGAGGTCTCTCTATCGGGAAGGTGCCTGCAAAGAGCACCTGAACAAAAGGGTTTTGTCATCTTCCTTAGGGGTATTTTGGTCATTCCACTTAGAGTAAATTGCATAAAAAGTTCCAACCTTTGGGAGTTTATTGTAATCAGACCCCAAATTTTAAAACATGTAGTCTAAGATTTTAGTTAAATTGCATAATTTTTTTTAATATATTTATTTGGCCCAATATTATTTTTATTTAATTAATCTAATACTAATTAAATAGCTTTTATCGAAAATTTTCATTATAATAGTATTTATTTGTATTAATATCATAACTTTCCAAAATTCTCTTTAGTATTAGAGACACATATATTTTGATTTTAACCAACATATAATAATAAATGTAATTGTTGTACCTTCACAAAATTTTTAGTAAGAATATAACACTGTAAGATATATACCGAATATAAGAAATAATAAAATAAAATACAAAAAATCAAAAATTTCAAAAAAAGGCTATCCCCAGCCTAGTCCCCCCAATCCCCTGCCCACCATGTTGGTGGTGTTTGAACACCACCACCACGGTGCGGGTGGGGGTTTGGGTGGGGTGGAGTAATAGGGTTTTTTGAATTTTGATTTGTATTTTATTATTTCTTTATATAAGTATACTTTTTATATTGATATATTTTTACTAAAATTTTACAGAGGTATAATAATTACATTTATTATTAATTATTAGTTAAAATCAAAATATGCGCGTCTTTGATGTTAAAGAAAATTTTGGAAAGTTATGAAATTGATGAGAACAAATGCTAATATATTGAAACTTTTCTATAAAATATATTTAGTTGGTATCAAATTCGATAAAGTTAATTATGATCCAAATAAACATTTATGTAAAAAATAAAAAGTAAAATTATGTAATTTAACTAAAATTTTGAACTAATTATATGTTTCAAAATTATATGTTTCAAAATTTCGAACTTGATTGCAATAACCCCAAAGATTGGGACATGTCGTGTAATTTATCTTAAGTGGAATGACCAAAACACCCATTGAAAAGATGACAAAATAACAAAAATTAAAGAAATTAATGGCAAAATTGAATGGATTTCATCAATTTGTATTGAATTTGCACAAAAACTATTTTTTGAACCAATCACGCTATAGTTTTTTTGACCAAACTCGCAATAATCATACTTTTTTTGGGGACTATTTACGCCAATTTTCCTTTATTTTATTTTTGATTGATACTACTTTTTTTTCTTGTCACCTACCGAATATGGGTTTTCTTTTGTACTTAAAAAAAGACTATATACATCCCTATATCAATCATTCTGTCTTCATCCTATTTCTTCTCCATTCTCTCGCATCTGCTTAGTTATTTTTGCAGTTATTCCAATTCTTTATTCTTTATGGTATTTTTGCCTCCAATTTGAGAAAAAAGGGGAAAAATAGTAAAATAAAATAATTAAACTATTGGAAATTTCATTGCCCAAACAAGTTGCACTTCGGTCCCCATTCACCCCAACGCCTACGCTCCAACTAGGGCTGGGCAAAATAACCACCAAACCGACAAACCGACCCAAACCGACCGACTTGGTTCGGGTTGGGTCGGTTTTTTAGGCTGTCGGGTCGGTTGGTGGGTTGGAAGTGGCTAAACCGATGGTGGTTCGGTCGGTTGGTGGGTTGGTTTTTGTTGGGTCGGTTAATTCGACCCACCCATATTTAAAAAAATAGAAAAGAGAAAGAAACTAAGAAAAGCGAAAAGTTGTGATTCTCCTTCGGATTTCACAATTCATGACTTTAAAGTTTAGTTCTTCATTGCAGTGATTTTAATTATCAAAGTTTTTTGTCTCACTCGAATCAAGATTCCACTTTTTTCAAAATTCAAGTTTTGATACTAGCGATTGTTATTCAATTTTTATTTAATGACTTAGCGTTATGGGATTGTAATATAGCTATATATTTATATTTGCTAACTTTTGTTATTGGACATTGATTTATGTTTTAGGACTTTGAATTATTTTGTAATTCCATCGTATTTTTAATGGTTTAAATTGTTAAATATGAGCTTGCAGAAAAACACGTCATGAGATTCATCTAAAAACCGAAATCGACTAAACCGACCCAAACCAAGGTGGTTTGGGTTGGTTCGGTTTGGTGGATTGGGTGGTCGGTTTCGGTTTTTTTTTTTGCAAACCGACCACCGGTGGTCGGTTTTGGGTTGGGTCCAAAACCGACCCAAACCGACCGACGCCCACTCCTAGCTCCAACTCACCCTCTCCAGCTCTCACCTCACTCTCCAGAGTTATCGTTACTGCCTAAATGGAGATGGTTCACTGATAAAGGGATTTTGTGGGCTCATATGTTTTAATTTTTCAGATAATCTTTGTCCATTTCAATCAAATGTCGTCTATAACGTTGAAATCGTCCTTCTTCTTACAATCTCGTTCCACTCCTCCTTCGACCTCGTTGTTCGTGCCGCCTTCGATCCGATTCCCTCGGAAATCGAAGTATAGAGCAAGATTTAGTGTTATCAGAGCTCAATCTACTGACAATTCAGAAAATGACGGTCAAGATAATAATAAAAGTAGTTCCCCCAATGCCGGCGATTCAAAAATCCCCAATGGCACTATGGTAATTTTGTCATGCATCTCTGTATGTGAAGTTTGAATGCTGTTAACTAACAAGTTTTACTTGAATTTCTTATTTCTTATTATGTATTTTCCCCTTTTGGGGGGGTTTTCATAGCATAAGAGCCGGAAGGATATCCTTTTGGAGTATGTGCAAAACGTTCAGCCAGAATTCATGGAATTATTTGTCAAAAGGGCTCCTCCGCAGGTACCTAGTAATTACTTTGATGCCTCTTTTTTTTTTTTTTTTTTTGGATGAAATTTCTAGAGTTCTTATGAGCATTCACAGAATGTTGTTTAGGGTTTTATGGTTAATGAAAATTTTTTTCCCCTTAGAAAATTCGAATCATGTTCCTAATCATTGTGTGACACTTTATCAATAAGATAGTTTATACATGTTGAACAATGTTACAGGTAGTTGATGCAATGCGACAAACCGTGACGAATATGATTGGAAATCTACCCCCACAATTTTTTGCAGTTACAGTAACCACTGTAAGTATTTATGTTGTACTCAAGTTTCGAAATGATAAACTGATAATGGTCACTCCCGATTATAAGATTGAATACGTCTTTAACTAAGCTGTAAAGATATCGTTATCACTAATTTTACTAATTAGTGGATATGTAAGTTCTATAACTAAATAGGTAACATTTAAAAAGGAAAAAAATAGGGGGAAAAAACTTAAAAGCAAGAACATAACTTGTCCACAATTTTGAAAAGGGAGTTCCTTGGAATTAAGTTTTAGTAAATTTTGAGCTGTGCATATATGTCGTAATTTGAGTATTTTGGCATCTTTTTAGGTCGCGGAAAATCTTGCACAGCTCATGTATAGTGTGATGATGACTGGATATATGTTTAGGAATCTGCAACATCGGTTGGAATTGCAGCAAAGCTTGGAACAGGTTGCTCTTCCTGATCCGCAAGAGAAAAAGGTGAGTCTGTTGTAATTGCCTTATCAACACCCCAATTTCTGAAGAAGTTGTAAGTATAGTTTAGGATTTAGATGGAGCAAGGAAGACTAGTGAAAGACTAATGATTTCTACATCATTAAGTTTACTGTTGTTTGCGAAACAACTTTTGCAGGTTTTATTTCCTCTCCTTTAGAAGTCACTGCTGAAAAATAAGATGTCATACTGTGAATTTCAATTTTTCGTGGAACAATGGTTAGTTTGCCTTTGTGATGTTGGAAATTGTTTGCAGTGCAAATGAGTTACAGCTATAAATTTTCATGTCGCAATATCCTCCCGATACCTCCCCTATCTATGACCTACTTATGTAAGATGGTATGTAAGGGAAACAAGTTTGACTTGGTATGTGTTATTTTTTCAATACTAAAGTATTTCTTTTTCATTTTAGATAGATAAAAATAGAGTCAATCAATATTTGGAGTTCATATTTTTTTTAGGTGAACCATGACAAGTGCTCTTGAGGTTAGCAGTATTTTTCCATTATTGATGTGTCATTTTTATGAAGCTCGTATTGATATTGTTTGAGTTCTGCACATGTTTTTGTGCAAAAAACCAGAAATCGATATAAAATCTGATTCTCAAAATGATAATGACATTATAGTTATCGGTTACAGATGGAGAGTCTAATAGGAAACTAATTGAAGACTTGCATTGACAGTTCAATGCACAAAAAAATACTATTGCAAGTAGATGTGATTATGTAAGATTGTTTTTGAATGAGATAGTAATGTGTTTAGGTCTATTAAATTACCACTATAGAAAGGCAACTAGGATTTCAGTTTGTATAAGCTATTGAGAATTAAATATAAATACCAAAATTTTCTTTCTAGAAAACTTCTATCCTTTTCTCTCTTCTTTCTCTGGTCCTTTGTCTTTCCTGTTCTGCATGGGTAGTCTTTATGGCTGAAGGACATCATTACTTCTGCTCACCAATTACAATCTTCCTCTTCCAGATAATGTTTGTCTAACAAATCTATTTGACAAATTATCGCAACCCTTGAATTACACTAAAGTTGTTGGTCTATACTTATTCCATTAAAATACTTTATGGTGGCTGTTTGGATGTGGGTACAGGATTTGTAAGCAAATGCAATTTAGACCACTCAATTAGTGAAGTATTGTGATAATATTCAAATACACTTGTTAAGCAAGGTAAGAGGAATGGTCCTCTTGGTTATAATGTGTCTGTGTTTGGATCTCTGTGTCATTAAAGATAAACTAATTGAACTTTTCTACTCACTGTCAAATGTGCTAATGATATGAGTATTCGAATGAGTTATTTTGACTTGGTTTTGCGTCTGTACAGGATGCACAAGATTATGCTCCTGGGACACAGAAAAAAGTGACGGGTGAAGTTATAAGGTGGAACAATATCTCAGGTCCCGAGAAAATAGATGCAGTAAAGTACATTGAGTTACTTGAAGCAGAGATTGAAGAACTTAACCACCAAGTAGCAAGAAAAACTGCTAATGGGAATAATGAACTGTTGGAATATCTAAAATCTCTAGAGCCTCAAAATCTGAAGGTTAGCGACCCGTATATCATTTTGAAACATTGTGATCCATGCATGTCAAAATAAATATATACAGAGACCATGTTAGTTTATTCATAGATGATTTACCTTTGATTTGCTAGTTCAAACTCGGCCGGTTGTGAATCACCAAAAGTCTTTCCTACTAAAATCGATGAAGTAGTGCCGAACGAAATTCTCTAATTTTCGTTTCTACCCGTGACACAGGAGCTAACAAGTAGTGCAGGGGAGGATGTTGTGCTGGCAATGAACACATTTATAAAGCGACTCTTGGCTGTTTCGGACCCTAGTAAAATGAAGGTAAGCCACTGTAAATGACAGTACTGAGCCTTGCTGATTATCAGTTTCAGAGTATTTAATTTAATATCCTTAACCAGTGCATGCTTAGGATTTGGATTGAACTCAAATTCTCCACCACATAGGCTGAATATGCTAATATTTAAGTTTCCCTTTCATTTTTTATCACGTATATTTAGATTAATTCCTGCTATTAATTAATGTTTAAAAAGCGAAACTAGGTTCTTGTGAGGTGAGGTGTAGGAACTGAGACGCTTTGAGGCATAAGCCTCACAACAAACTAAAGAGATGGTGGCAAAATTGTAAAATAATACAAAAATAGTCTATTTCACTCATGAGCATCAAAACAAAAATAAATAAAGAAACCCTTCCAACAACTGTTCTAAAGGACACATCAGAAAAGAAACAGAAAAAATAAAATAAAAAGAGAAAGTTGTGTGTATTTTACTCTTGAGCAAGAAAACCGAAAAAAATAGGCAAACTCTGCTGGCTACTGTTCTAAGAACTAAAACATGGAAAAAGACGAAAACTCGGTGGGGAGCAGAAAAGATGAAACGTCTTCAAGAAGGTTTGTAGAAGCTGAACAATTCAAAACTAATGGAATGACCACTTCTATTACACTTTTCATTTGAAATGAGTGTCCAAGTGGGCTAATTCTTGGTATTTTAACTTCTTTGTATTATTAGTGTACCATGCAGTCAACTCTACCACTTTTGTTTCGTCGTTAAGAAATGGATCCAATCAAGGGTATGTAATTATAGAAAAAATATTTTTTTTTGTAGTTGTTTAATATTTATTTATTTATTTATTTTTTAAGTAGCAAAAATGATCATTGAATGCGTGGTTAAAAAATAAAGAAGGGGTTTTACAAAATTTAAAATAATTGGCAAATCAATGTAATGGCTGATTGGAAATGGAGAAAAAGTGTTTTTTTTTTTTTGATAAGTTGTATCAAACAAGTGCCCAAGCTGATGTACTCAACTTTTTTTCACAAATAAAAAATATCTTATACTAAAAAGAATTAAAAATTAGTGAGACATATGCCTCACGCCTCATGAGATGTATACGGTGAGGCATATTCCTCACATCATTATATCTATGTTTATTGGTGTGATGCCTAAATCTTAAACCCTTGTGATATGTTTATTATGGTAGGGTAGCATTAAAAAGTATTTATCAGGGAAGAGTCTGAAAAGTAAATTCTTATTCATTGATCATTATATTGTTTAGAGTAATTCTACTTGGACATTTGAAATTAACATTGTGACATGGTGGACATGATATATTTTAATTGGATGATGAAAAAGTGCATTAAGTGATAAGTGTATGAGTACCTTTTCATCACCCAATAGAAAAGTGACATGTCAGAATATCATTTAAGAATATCAATTTAAAATGTCTACCAACAATTATTCTATTTACTTGGTATTGGATACCAAATTTGCACTAGACGCTTGAACCTTTGTTTGATTTGCAGACGAGTGTTACAGAGACTAGCACTCCAGAACTTGCCAAGCTGCTTTATTGGCTTATGATGGTTGGTTATAGCATTAGGAACATTGAAGTTCGTTTTGATATGGAACGTGCCCTTGGGACAACACCAAAGCGAGCAGAACTACCTCCAGGCGAGAACATGTAGCTGTTCAACTTGAATCTGCAGATCTCCTAAACGCTGTGTGGGCATTGTTTTTGTTGTTGGCATTACAGCTTATTGTAAGCAGTTCAAGTGGCTGTAATTGATTTTCGACTGCTAGACAGCTTTTGATTTTCTTTTCTATAGTTGTAGTTGTAACTACGTTGATAAGAATGATAAGTATGTCAACATTTTATTGCAACGTGCACTACCATAAATTTTGATCAATTCAGCTTCAAACATTATTATTATCATTAAAATTTTGCAGTTGCATTTATTCGGTTTTAAATTTGGATGAATAACCTTAAATATCAGAGTGGCTTAAGATTCAATAATTTATCTTGTGCGCCTATTGCCAACGGCGTATGATGGTGGACAGAAATTATCGATCACAAAAATCTCATATTCTCCTGTTAAAAGAAACTGTTTTTCACTACACTGAAATGAATATCGAATCCAAATCGATAATTTAATAAGAAATAAATTACATGTGGACAAAAATTATACTTCCCTTCACCTACACACTCGACCCACCACCCCCAAAAAATGAAAAATGACACCTTTTGCAGAACAAACGTGACCACCTAAGCAACTACAAGGTCATTGCAGAAACAAGAGGTCTAGTGCTCTTTGAGATTCTAGAACAGAACATAAATAATAACAATACTGATGATAACAAGAACAATCTGAAATATGTTCTAATTTCTTGCATCCCAAGATCGAGCACCTCTACTTTCTTCCCATATCTACTCTTTCTCTCCATTAGATAGCCATTAAGATAGTCATCTATTGAAACCAACTTGTCAAAAGTCGACGCAACTGCTTTTGAGTGAAGTTCATCCATCTGCTCTAACCCTAAACTGAACATTTTGAAGAATGCTGCTGACCAATCATTCAGAACTCTCTGCAAATTCCAATTATCATAAGAAGAGATTGTAGAAAAATTCGATGCATAGCATGAAACTTTGCTACAAGGCAAGTGACTAATGTTGTTTTTAAACTCGAAAATACATGTTTGTTATACTACACATGTATGCCACTCTTGATCCCCTACCCACGTGTGGGCATGTTAAGATGTTCACACGCTGATGTGGACTACTTGCAAACTGCCACATCAACGTATGGATATTTTAACATACTCACACGTGGGTAGGGGATCAAGAGTGTACATGTGTATTATATATGTATGCAATTGCCTAAATAGAATTTTCTTTCAAAACATAGTTTGACATAGACATACGTTAAAGGTGGCGATATCGATAGGATTGAACATTTTGAAGCAGTCGTTTGAAGAGGCTTTGTTGTCTCCATATATCTGCAACACGGATTGGAAGTAAAATGCCACTAGAGGCAAATATGTGATTCATGCAAGTCAACTACAGGTAGAAAGTGTGCATTCACAAACCTCAAAGGTGAAAGCCATGGGCACCCTAGCAATGTCATACATGTAATCTGTTGCTGTCCCATGAGCTAGATACCTAGATATAAGAGAATTGCAGATTTGCAATCAGCAGAAAAAAGACGAGTAGGGTTAGTAAAGAAAATTCTGCCAAATGAATTAAAGCATTCGACGTGGAAAGAGTTGGATGGATAGATATAAGTAACACTAACCCAACAGAGCCTCCGCCTGATCCAACTATGCAACGATCCTTCAAGTGAAAATGGTTCATCACTTCAAGCACTGATGTCATCATCTTCGAAGGGCGTCCTGGTGGAGTGGTGTTTTTGTGATCATATGGCATAAAGAGAGCCTACATAGTAAAACAAGTACCTATAAGAAAGGGCATTGACACCAAAACCACAAGAAACGAAAATAAAAGGGAAGAATTTTGACAGCCAGCGGTAGATACCAGAAAAGGCACACAACATAATTTTAAAATAATAATGAATAAATATATAGAAACAAAAATTGAAAGAGCAACTTGAGCATGCAGGAAATAATTAACGTCCACTGAGCAGGTGGGTGATAAAGGTTAAACCTCTTGACGTTATGCGAAAAAGGTGGTGTTAGAGTATAAATGATACAAACGGATGGATTGGATTTATAATGATTAATTAAAATAAATTTAACAGCTGGAGATGATATATGCATCTACAAGTATAACATACCTCCATTCCAGAATGAACGTTTACCCAAACATGTGGTTCAAATGATACAGAGAGTTTGCGCATAATTTGAGTCTCAGGCTCACTAAAAGGAGCAGTCCCAGGGTTTTCTTCATATGGATCATAGTCCTGGACGGGTAAGCATAATCTTAAGAAACAGAAGAGACATCTCAACAAGGAAGACGAAATATAAAGAATCGAGAGATGTTCTATAGCCTAATGCTCAAAATATATGGAAGTTTATATAAAATCATGACCTAAATATTTGCCATTAACACTATCAAGATAGCCGGACAGAAATAGAAATGTAACCAGACACACACATTAACAAAAGTCAACTTCTCATTTCCCTTATTTACAAACCTTCTCCTTCTTGCCCCAGTCTACACTCCAATTTCGATTGAGATCGACTCCTCTTCCTGCAAGCAACTTAAAATTTTAAGCATCTCTTGTATTTGTCAACAACATGTTAATTTAAGCCACCAATACCAATAGTACTACCATTTCTTCTCTCACACAGTTCTCCTTCTTCAACAAGTTTGCGACCATTCCAATTTTCCATTGGTACTACCTGCCAGATCAAGATACAATACCATTCAGTAAATAATTAATTTTCACAGTTAAATAAAGTAAAAAGCATATCTGTATACATATTTAGCGAACTAGCAAGAATCTTTGCATGTTGTAAAGATGGTAGCCTATGTTGCACAGGCATGAACTGGACATGCGTGTTGGACACTTCGACAAGTGATTTTCCAAAAAAGTAGAACACGGACACATAAGGGACACGTTGATTTACGTCCTTTAAAATGTAAAAATAATACATTAACATCTTCATTTGTGTACTTTTCATATAAGACATAACACAAGAATGCCAAATAGTTGTTCAAGGAGTGTCCTTAAAGTATCTCTAGAGTATTTAGACATTAAGTATCTTTAGAGTATTTAGACATTTAAGATACGTATATAAAGTAAGGGCCTTACATATGCCGCATCAAATGACGTGTCCGAAGAGTTTCAATGTTAGACACGACACGATACATGTCCGACATGGCACGTAGCCCTCTTAGAAGCGTCTATGCATCTTAGTGCTTGTTCTATTGACATTATATTTGATCAAATTAAATTTGGGTTTGAATGCGGGGATAAGAATTTGAGAAGAGGTATTAAAATATATAAAGAAATTGTCATATTACTGTATGAATGGTTGAAAGGGATGACGGAGAAAAGTAAATTTAATGTGAAGATACGGGCAAATATATGGAAACTGAAATCTGTGGTTTTTCAGATCAATGCAGAAAATAAGAGACCATAATAATGACAATATTCAGGTTTTACAAACTTCAAAAATTGTAATTGTGTACAGATCAATCAGGAAGATCAGAAATTGACAAAAGAAAACCTCACATGTAATCATGATAGGCATGAATTCAATGAGGACATAAAATGATTTTGCATTGCAGAGGATGACAGCACATACATTTACACGTGCAATGATATTAATGGATGTACAATACCTTTATAACAAGCCTACTAAGAGTTTTATTTAATGCAACACGGTCGATGTTGGGCAAGAATTCCTCTTCACTTAAAATAGAGAGGATCCTCAGTGCTAGCTCAGTGGTAATGAGCTCTCTACCATGCTGTCCAAAAGTCTGGAATACAAGTAATTATCTGTCAAAAACACCAGCAATAATCAATCTGAGATTTTTTAAACTCTTGCTTCCAACTGAATAGACGATCTTGTGCAGAATACATAAGTATCTTGAACTTTAGTTCAGAAAGATTATGATTCATTTAATCACATTCATTACCCCCTTCCTTTTTGGTGTAGAATTTTGACAAAGCAGTTAATAAAAGTAGGTGAGCAAAATAAAAATATGTAGTTGGATAAACGTTGAGGGCGGAATCAACTGTGCAGTTGAAAATGATTTTTTACCACATTTTAGACAAATTATTGCCACATGGTTCATATGAATATCGTATGAACATCATACTGACAAAAATGAAAGAAAAGAAAAGAAAACAGAGCAGTAGATATACTCACAAGAAGAATCCTAAGCTTTGATCTGTCATCAATCTCTTTTCTGCGTTGGCAATACGTAACCACAGTCATTTCTGCTTCATAGCCTTTGTTTGTACAAGAAATTTTCTCCATCTGACAAACAATATGTATTTAAAAAACTTGACTCGAATGGATAAAACATTAATGAGAAAAGATGCAATTGAATACCAACCGAGAGTTTATCTGCGTGACGATGAACCAATGATTCGATTTCTTCCAGTAGACTTCCACTGTAGAAGTTCAAAGAATCAAATCCACATTTATATATGATGGAAAACTACAAAAGATAATGGAATCAGCAACAAAGTTTCCGTTTTTGAATTGTGTAAAAATGTAATAGTCAAAATCATCAGGAAAACTTCAGCTAAATCCCAAATAATGTGTATGGACTTAGATATGGATTCTATCCATTAGATTCAAACACAGTACGAGAAAAATCCCGCTAAACCTAATTCACGGCGAACGATATTACTATTCAAAGTCATTGCAATTAATTAGCATCTAAAAACCGCTACATTTCAAAACCTTCACAATGTTGGATTAAAGCAACTCAACTTCCAAATCAGGATCATTTAAAGCTTAATTTGCTGATTGCCATTAATTACAACTCACCAAATCTCGAACAGAGAAGCCAGTCAAACCAGAAAAACCATTATGAAAGAAAGTCAAATTACATCAAATTATATAAAACTCGGCAGCATGGGGAAATAACTACCTGGTATGGTAGAGATCATGATTGATGGGCGTAATAGGAGACTGAGTACCATTAGATTTTCCACAAACGAGCGAAAAACAAAAATTAATAGCAAAGAAACTGAAGATCAATTTTGAATCGGAAAGTTGTCCCATTTAAATCTGGCGAATTTTTTCTTAAATCTTTGAAACGGCATTCAATTCATGATCCGTAGGAGCATTCGGTTTTTAGTTTTTTGAGGAAATCGAAAGACAAAGATTCAATGGGGAAGACCGGAAGACTCGGTTGGATTTGATTTGAAGGGTATGCAGAGAGAGAAAAGGGACGTTCATGAGTGATTAATTTGTACACGTTCAACGGTTAAGATTATCCCCATTCCAAATCCAATTCCACTCCCATGCTTGTGTATTATTATTATTATTATTATTATATTATTATTATATTATTATTATTATTAGAATAATTGTTGATATATACATTCTGATTCTGATATTTTTAAGTGATATTAGTGTTTCTACCCGTGCGTTGCACGAGAAGACATATACATGTGTAATAAATTAGAATCCACATAAGGGGATAAAGTCAAAAAGAATTCTAAAATTTTTAGTAGATTTTCGCCTATATTTTACACAAATATATCATGTTATAGTAAATAGCAGGACTAAAAACAAAAAATTTTCACATAATTTTATATTGTGTTGATCCAACTTGCACATGGATTAGCTTATTTTAATGGTGCGATTTTTTAATTCAGAAAAATAAATTGACCTATGCGTGTATATATGTATCTGTATTTACAGAAGAAATCGAGTTGGAAAAGACATGTAGAAGCGGTAAAACTCGTTGCCATAATTAAAAATTAATTTTAATTCAAAATAGTAAAAGTGAAAAATGTGTTGTTTTATTAATATATATATATATATACATACAAGAAGAAGTAGAGTTAGAAAAGACATGTAGAAACGGTACAACTCTGCCATAATTAAAAATTAATTTTTTAATTTAGAAAAATAGGTAAAAGTGGCGGGAAAATGTGCTGATTTTATTAATACATAGATAGATAGATATAGATTTTGATATGTTATTTTTTTTATTGGATTATGGAGATATGTACATGTGCTTATCACTTAATGCATATCTTGATCATCCAATGTCCACATAGAACCACTCTTATTATTAGAAAAAAATTCTAATACTTTTAAAATATCAAACACTTGATACTTTAAGCTAATGAGAACTGTTCGCCTATATATAGGAGGCTGTATTATTTATTAAATTGTGGCCCCTATGTACAGGTGGGTAATTCTAATACCATAAAGCAATTTAAGCACAATACAGTGCAAAATACGAGTAAAAAAACTTTTAAACTCAAGCGTGCAGAAATTTGAAAAACAAGCAAAAATACACGCTCAAGTAAAAATAAATACAAACCCTCAACTCAACATTTTTTTACGCTTTTACATTTTTTAAAACTTTGATCAATATAAATCTAAATATGCTGATATGGTCAAAGTCGAGTTAGTACTTTTCAAGTCATGGTTGTTACACGGCTTCTCTTTAATGTACCTGGACATTTTTAATACTTTTATTAATTTGTTTAAGACAATATTCAAAACCTAAAAATCGACGCATGACTAGTTTTATTGTTCTTAACGATGGAAGCCTAGATTTTCCAAATGCAAATTTCTTTTCTCCCCTTTAACACAAAAGTTATAATATTTTGTGAATAAGTTTGATATACATGATAATCTATCTATTAGCTATAAATTACCTTTCTAAAAGAGTCTCAAGTTTGGAAAATAATTTTGGACGTACAATTTAGTTCTTGAATTTTTAAAATCTTTATTTATCATCACTTAATAAATAATAATAATTTTAGTTATAATATTTTATATTTTATGTCTCTTCGATTCTCAAAAATGATATATAAATATTATGCGTTCTATTGAAATTTCATTGTTTTTAATTCTTAATTTGTTTTCACTGTAGTAAAACCTTTTTTCCTAACTTTTTCCCTGTTTTTGAAATTCTTTATTCAACATCATTTAATAAAAGTAATAATTATTTTAACTATAGCATTTAACATTTTTGTGTCTCTTCCGCTGCTTATATTCTCCATTCTTTTTTAATTTTAAATCAATATTTTAATTTTGGCAAACGTTGCTCAAAGATTATGAATGAAGAGGCATTTGTTTTTCAATGTTAAGAAGAAAAATCAATCTATGGTTTATTTTTCTTCCAGTTCGTCATTCCACTAAAGAAGAATTGCAACTATTTGTCCAATGGGATTGGCCCAGTGGAAAAGACACTTCTCACGGGATGATTGACTCATGTTCGAGACACAATCCCACCCTACGATCCTCACCTTGTATTTAAAAAAAGAATTGCAACTATTTAAATCTTCTTCTCATATGTGTACTACTAATTCAATTGTCCGGTGAAAATAATGATATGGGAATAAGTGACGTGCAGGTCGTAGGCTCGTTGCCAATTTTAGTATTTATTTTATTATTTATATTTTATTTGTTGCTCTTTAAGTCAAATCAAAAGGATAATGTTATTTATATATATTAGTAATGGTTAACGTGCATTGCACATTATTTTGAGAGTCTCTAAGAAGATTAGATATGTCATTTTGTGACTTTGTCTGTGCTTTATTCCTCAACAAAAACTCGACATTTGCATCTCTCTATGTTTTACACATCGTGAAGTTGTAATGAATCATCCTGAACATGCGAAATACAATATAGATGGAGCAAAGGAATAGAAAAGTTCTATCAGATGTTCATAAGAGAAGCATTTTTTCTCAACATCAAAATTTTATTTTTACTTATCTTTCCCCCTTTTAAAAAATTTTTAAATTTTCATTTTTAGCATGCATGGAGGATGCATTATATTCCGAGAAATATAGTTCAAAACAATAATTTGTCCAATTAATTATTATTGATGGATAATTATTTATGAAATTGTCCATTGTTATCCAAAACTTCAAAATAATAGAATTTATGAAAATTTTCTAATATTTACTTGTTCATCTTTTCAATTCAATAAAATTTTTAATATTTATCTTTGTAAGTATATAATCATTACGCATTCTAGTTTGAAATATATTTATATTAGTCCAAAATTTTATTTAAATTATATAATTTTACCTTTGATCTTTTCATATATATATTTTATTTAAATTATATAATTTTACCTTTTATCTTTTCATATATATTTATTTATTTGGTCCATAATTAATTTTATCGTATTAATTTGATACTAATTAGATAATTTTTATCAAAATTTTCGACGTAATAGCATTTGTTTGCATTAATATCGGTTCAAAAATTTCTGTTGCATTAAATACATGCATATTTTGATTTTAACCAATAGTTAATAATAAATATAATTATTGTACCTTCATAAAATTTTAGTAGAAGCATACCAATATAAAAATATACCGAATATGAAAATCAATAGAATGTGTGCACTTTTTTTTTGTTTAAAAATTGATTAAAATGAACTTTTTGAATAGATAGTGATGGGGATCAAAAGATGCCTGCATAATAATGGATGATGATGTCAAATGTATAGTTGATATTATGTTTGACTTTTACTTCTAGTAGTTGATGATTTTTATGTTAAAAAAAGATAACATGAACACATGCTTAAAAAAGTTAAAATCCAAACCCCCACACCCCGAATTTTTATAGGATTGCAATTTTTATATATCTTTTCTAAATTTGAATTTGATCAAACCAATCATATTTATATATCTTATGAGACCTATATGTATTATACAAATCTCCACCATTCAACTCCATTCATTATCTCTCATACTTCATGTAAACATCCATAAAAAATCATAAAAATTCCAATCCTAACACGGGATAACAATTATGATCACACTTACCACACATGAGTAGGCTAATATACCCACATGCTAATGTGTCATATTATTAATAGTTGACATCAATGTATATGCCATACTATGAAGCACTAATAACTAACATATTAGCATGTTGGTATATTAATCTACCCATATGTGAATAGGTATCATATCTAATATTTTCCAATTATTATTATATAATAATATGTGTCCATGTGAATATGTGATACATATTGTTTTGATATTGATATTGAATGTAGTTGAAAGTGATTATGTTCAATACTGGAAGTATAGGGACGACATATATCTTATGAGCATAATAACTTCACACACCTAAACATCAGATCAACAATGAAAATCATGTCTCCTGACTGTCGTCTTCCTTTAGAAAAATTAAAAATCAGCACAAGGCAGACAGCTCCATCGACCATCTCATCTCACTGGGTCTCCAATGTTCTACTTGAGTAAAGCTAAAAGTCAAAAGAACAATCATAGGAAACATTACTAAGTGTTATGGAGAAATAAGATAAGCAAACGAGATACCAAAATATAACAAACATACTGGTTTTTTGTTAATGTGTGTCGGGAAGCTCTGATGCCTTTTCCACACCCTTCGACCGATACGGGGCAGTGATATGAATTGCAGACAGGATAGAACTGAATAACTCGTTCTCAATGCAATCATACCTGTAAATTGTAGTTTTTAGTATTCAGTCAAAGTCAAAGTCAAAGTCAAATTCAAAGTCAAAATCAAAGTCAAACTTCAACCTCAACTTGACTTTCAAATCACTCTATATTCTTATTCATATATTTTGTGGTCCCAATAGCATTTAAACCGAGGAATAATCATTTAGAGAAATAAAAGTGTGAGCATACTTACAATTTTTGGCAAAGTTCATCGGTAACCGTAGCTAGACTAATGATCTTCATTTTAGTCACCGCAAGTTGACTTTCGTCATAAGTGGCAAACGGCTCCTCTAGAAACATCGAGAGTCTTTCGATATTTGTCTCGAGCTGCTCCTGTTGGTTCTCGAAAAGATTTTGCTTTATCGTCCTTTGTTTTTTGCTCATTTCGGCCGGAAAGAGTTTATTACCGAACATATAATATGCAAAGGGATATGAATTCGAGAGAATCTGCCTTGATCTTGTGAGTCTATGAAATCCATTTGGCACCCAGCTGTAATCTCTAGACGCCAACTCGCCTTTTTCAAGAGTTGCTATCTTGAGCTGTAATTTTTCCTTCAACTTTGCTTCGGCCTTTAGAGAATCGGTATGAGCTTTGTATCGGTTGTAATAGTGCATGAAACGCCATGCTTCCTTTCTAGCAAGCTCGTCTTTTCCTCCTTCTTGTTCTTTATATCGGCCACATCCGTGTTCGTAACCACCAGCTCCACCACATAGCCAACTGCAAATGGGGGTGAAAAATGTAAGGTTTCGTTCTGGTTTATTTCCATTTTGTGTTTCAGCTTCCAGTTCTCAATTCTCGGAATAGAAAGAACACCTTTATAAAAAAAATTTATTTTATTTAAAAATATGTTTCAAACATAGGAAAGCAGAGTTTTCAGTGGTTTAGAAAGCTAGGAATTGAAAACAGCCTTAATACAGTAAATGAACAGGCCTGAAATATCGACTAAACGTAAAGTATGTGATTGCAACAGAGCAAAAAAAGACGCTACCAAACGTAAAGTAACAAGTTTTCAGTGGTCCAGAAAGCTTAGAATTGAAAGCAGCCTTAAAAATGTAAAGAGAACGAGACAAGGAGAAAAAGACGTTACCAAAACGACTGTCCACAAATACACCTTACTATGTTGCATCCTCCATTTTTCTCCACCGGCTTATGGCATTTGGGACAAAATTTCGTATGGGCCACAATCCAATCGACATTGGCCGATCCATCTTTGCACTTCCTTCTCCACAGTTCCCACATCAAACATGAACAAGGTGAGTGTGCTTCAGAAGAACAATTAAAACAGAATTGCAAACCACACGCACATTCGACCTCACAATATTTGTCCTTCTCAATGCGAATGGCGTTCCCACAATGGGGAACACTCGGGCACCATTTTACTCTCTTGTTATCCTCAATGTACGATTCTAAGAGGAAACGATCAAACTTGGCAGCCAATATAGGATCCCTTAAGCTTACTAGATGTCTTATCTTTCCTTCGTCACAAATAGCATTGCACTTGTGAGCCATGCACGTAATTCGCCTACTCTGTCCCTCATTTATCTTCACTGTAAAATACTTTGTCCAACCTTAACCGGACATCCAAAACAACCACTCAGAGTCGTGCTCAATAATTTTCATACATTCTAAAAAGGTTCAGGGAAAATGCTATTGGTACAACAAAAATGTACAGGACGCACATCTAACCCATTTAATAACCATTGATTTAAAAGTGATGTAGTGTGTGGAAAAACAAGATCTTGCCAAGTGTACAACTTGTACACCAGGTTGTACCTGTAACAAGGTTGAAATATAAGAAAACAGATATACTTACAATCATTGCAAAAGCTATGGCCACAATCGACCGTGGTCGTGCCATCTTGAGGGACCTCCTCAAAACAGATTTCGCATTTTACTTCGGATGCAACGTGAGACGAGGAAAGATTAGCAATTGGTATGCCAGCATCCGCATACAACTTTTCTTCACCTCTCTCGACCAACACGACTAAGACCTTATCGACATCCCAATAGTAATGCATTAGCAACGTTCGAGCACGAGTTTCGTTTATTGGTAGCAAGTCCATCACTCTTGCCAAGTCTTCTTTCTGAAAACCACTACAATTTCGCACTTCGAGTATCTCTTATATCAAATTACACACACACACACACAAGCAGAGAAAATGAAAAAGAAAAGGAAAAAGGGGGAGGAGAATTGGAATTGTTGCAAACCTGTGCAGTCAAAAGCGACTCCTTCCTGATTACCTTCAGAGCACCAAATACGGTACAAATAATTAAAATCCATCGCCTTCTACTGATAATCATAATTTTCAAAAATAACAGAGAGGTAGAATTTTGTGATCAAAATAGATCCAAGCAGACACAAAATTGGAAAAAAATTTCAAAACTTACTTTACAAGAAGCAGGTTCCCGATGGGTCGCCAGCAATTCAATATCATCTTCGGATTCCTCGTTGTCATAATCATCAACAGAATCAAGGCATTCATCATTACTGCCCCAATATCCGTAATCGTCTTCCATTGTCTTCTATACAGAAATTGTCAGTGTAAATGCTATTCGCTATCTTTTTTTGGGGATCAAAGTCTAATATTGGTGCATAAAAGAAAATCTGAAGAGAGAAATTTTAAATCGAAAACAAAAGCGACAGTAACAAGGAAGAGGATTAAAGGGTTTTATTGCTAGCGTTTGTACTGGGGCAAGATCGACTATCTGTAGTCATTGAAAGGGTAAAGTGCAAACGTAGGAAAATCGTAAAAAGCCGAATGCTTGATAAGACTTTTTCCTTCAGGTAAATTTAATGAATGGTCATTGAACTTTTAAGATGTAACTAATTACTCACTAAATTTTAAAATGTAACTAAATACTTATCAAACCTTACTTATTGTCATTTATCGATCACTCGTTAACTTAATATTTATTATATTAGCGCATTGTACCAATTTGAATGACGATATCATATGTGTGACCAACTAGATCAACTGCTAATATAAAAAACTCATTCAAATAGGACGAAAAGCTACATAAATAATAAGAAACGCGACACAAGTATTATTTCACAGAAGTGCATTTCTAATAGTTTATTTAGTTTTTCTCTGATTTAAGAGGGCTGTATTTAATTTAGATTTGTAAGGATTTTAATAGACTTTTAAATTGAATGATTTTCATGGAATTTAATGGACTTTTACTGATTTTTGATAGGATTTCACGGATTTCCACAAAATCCATAAAAATCTTCAATGGATTTGGAACGACTTTTATTTCAAAACTTTCACTGGATTTCTTTGGAATTCATTTGACAATATATATTTTCATTTCATAAAATAAATATTATAAAACTTATTGAGATTAAAATTTTATTATTTTTCTCATTAAATTAATGTTGTTTCAAAAGTTGAAATTAGTAATAATTAATTATTGTCTCTACAATATTTTTATAAAAATTAATAATTTTATAACTACAAAAATACATGACTATTACAAACAGAGATTTCACAATATTTTGATATAATTTAACTCGAAAAACTAAAAAACTATCACATGTTTAGTTAGTATATCAAAATATATATCAAATTATTAAAGTAAGGAGTAGATATAAAATATTTAATTATAAATTTTAAAACTTTTTACAAACTTTTGTAAATAATTTTCTTTTTCATGAAAAGTTGAACAAAAAGAAGATAAAAATATTATAAGAATATTTTTACATCATTCTTATTGTGAAATTAAGAAAAAACAAAAAAAAAAAACAGAAGAAAAAGTAATGAAAGATTGGTGGTGGTGGCGGCGGTGGAGATGGCAATGCCATTGGCGGGATGGTGGCAGTGGTGGTGCGGTGGTGGCGGGATGCGGTAGCGACAGTGGTAGCGGGTGATGGTGATGAATAAAAATCCATCAAAATCTTAGGGGTGAGTGATAGATTTTATTTGACAAATTATATTTGTACTTTATGTTAAAAGATGAGTACCTAAATGATTCCATTAAAGTCTTTAAAAATCCAAGACAACTTTGAATACCTCAAAATTTCATAGGATTTTAAAAAGTCATCATTTAATATCTCATGATTTTGATGGACTTTTAAAAAATCCACAAAAATCTATATTGATACCCTAGTATTTTAATTGACTTTCAGAAATCTCAATTGAATACACCCTAATTTTTCCAAATCTATCAAATTCTTTAAAAGTTTTTAAAATTCCTTTAAAATCTCAATTGAATACACACCCCTAAGTTCCAGTAGATGAATTTATTTTGCCAACAATTATCTAACTTGTCTCTATGAATAATATTATTAATCATATACACATAATTCTTAAATATATTTAAATATTGAGTAAAAGAGTGATTATTAGTTGATATTAAGTAAAGTTCAATTTTGTAGGGAATAAGGCTTAGTTTGTTGTTGTTGTTGTTGTATTAAGTAAAGTTTAATGAGTATTCAGTTACATTTCAAAGTTCAGTGAGTAATTAGTGACATGTTAAAAGTTTGGTGACCATTCATTAAATTTACCCATTTTTCTTATCGATTTATTTTGGATTTGAGGTACGACATTCTAATTCCATTATCCCAAATTTATATTACAAAAGCGGTACATGTGAAAAGCGTTAATATCGAGCATTAAGCATAGACGTATCTAAACACACAAATACGTGATAAATGCGTGATTGATGCATAATAAATCGCAAAATACGGTGAAGCGTGATATCTAAACTTCAAGCATAGGTGCCATTTAGGTCGACTTTTAGAACACTGAATTTACTATCCAATCTTTACACTTATTTGCACTCTCGTCCTCAACCTTTTTTCTAAGGTGATAAACTTCCAATCTTTGAAACGTTAGCTATATTCATCTAAAACTTACTTTTTGAATGAACGATGTGGCACGCAAGCTAGAGATTAGACACTACAAATACAGCACACAACGTATTCACATTACCAAGTTATTTTCTCTCTCTCTCTCTCTTTTTTTTTTTTTTTGTAAAGAACGCACATAGCACACGCACACAAAATACAAAGACGTAGCACGTTAGTATTAAAAACCATGAAAATTTTGAGTATTGCGAAACCAAAAATATAAAAAATTTTAAAAACTTACTAACTATCAAATGGGTAAAATTGTGTGTTTTTTATAAATGTTGTCAACGTTGCAAAGGTTGATAGCCTGCCAGCTCAGAAAAAAGGTTGGGAACGAGAGTGCAAATGATTGTAATGATTGGATACTAAATTTGTAATTTATCTTTAACATAAATGTTAAATTACAAAATGCTCTTCATCTCTTAAATTTAAAAATTTAAAAAGCACATTCAAAAATTTTAAAAAGCAGGACTAGCCATCAAATGTATGAAAAAGTGAGTTTACTTTTATTTTTTATTTTTATAAAGAACACAAACAACATACACACACAAGGTATAGAGATCTAGCATGTCATTATACCTTCACAAAGCTATTCTCTCTCTCTCTCTCTCTCTCTCTTAGTATCGCGGAGTCATATATATATCTGGTTTCGCAATATTCAAATTTGCCATGGTTTTGAGTACCGACGTGCTAGGTCTTTACACACTGTTGTGTGTGTTGTGTGTATTCTTAAAAAAAAAACCCACTTTCTCATCCATTATTTGACCTCTAGTCTTGCTTTTTAAAATTTTTTTGAATGCCCTTTTAAAATTTTTTAATTTAAGAAATGAAGAGTATTTTGTAATTTGACATTCAACTTTTACAATCATCGTGCTCTCGTTCCCAACGTTTCTTCTGAGCTGGCAAGCCCACAACCTTTGAAACGTTGGCGACATTCATCCAAAACATACTATTTCAACTATTTGATTGTTAGTAAGTTTTTGATATTTTTTATAATTAAAAAAGAATGTTATTTTGCTCATTTAACACTGATTTTACTCATTTTAATGAAGTTCTTCTTTTACAATTAAGTACCAGTGTTAAAATTATACTCAAACCCTTTAATTTATCAAAATTTCACATAAAACTCTATATACATACAAGTCCTTCATTATTAATCCTAAATTTTCTTAAATTATATTGTACAATTTTAACTTTAATTTTCTACCTATTGCGATTTTGATGTATAATTTTATCAAACTAATTTCATTATAATTAAATAGTTTTCATCAAAATTAATTAATAATTAATACGTGTTTACGTTGATGTTGTAAATTTTAAAATTTACAACATGTGGATAGACATTTTAATTTTAAATAAGCATTTGATATTAATATTTTATTATATATATTTATTAATTTTTAGTTTAATACTATTTTAACATAAAAAAATAAAAAAAATTCGGATAAAAATATATCAATGAACAAAAAAGAAAAATAATTATAATATTTGAAAAAGTACCAACGGGGTGTTCTCCCACCCCAGTTTTGCTCAAGTCCACCCGGGTGGATCATAGCTTATGGTCTGTCCGGGTGATTTACGCATTTGTTCGGACTCTATTTTGAAATTCAAAAATTTGGCTAGATTCATTACGACGAGGCAGAGCTCCAACAATTTGGAAAAAAAATTTCAACACCGTGGAGGCCCGTGGTGACCGGTCAAAGACCAATCAAAATTTTTTGCAAAAGTTTGGCAAAAAACTTTGACCGGTCACCACGGGCCGCCACGGTATCAAAATTTTTTTCCAAATTGCTGGAACTCAGCCTCGTCGTAGGCCGATCCGGGCGGAAGACATTGTCAGGTGGGGAGTTTGGCTGGGGCGGCACATCTATTAAAAGATAACGCAGGTATCCTAAGATGAGCTCAACGAGAATAGAAATCTCGTGTGGAACAAATGTGGAACAAAAGGGTAAAAGCTCATTTGATTCTGATTTCCAATAACGAAATTTTCGAATTTGAAAACGAAGTCCGGACGAAAGCGTAAATCACCCGGGCGGACCATAAGCTATGGTCCACCCGAGTGGAACATAACAAGGTTGCCCCCCACCCATCCTACATAGCTAGTGGTAGGCGGCATAGGATGGGCACTACAACGCCAATGAGTATTTTCTAATAATTATTATTTTACGTTTTTTTTATTTCATTGGTATATTTTTCATCCAAAATTTATTTTTGTATGTTATTCGTAGTAATAAACTACAAATTAATAAGGAAACATACAAAAATATTAATATTAAATAACTTGTTAATGTTAAAATTAAAAAAAATGTCCGTACACAGTGTAAATGTTTAACTTTACAACATTCGGACAAACACGTATTAATTATTAAATAATTTCGATGAAAATTATTTAAGTATGACGAAATTAGCTCAACAAAATTATGCGTCAAAATCGAAATAGGTAGAAAGTCAATGTAAATATCCTACAATTTAATATCTATGTATGTATAATTGCATTTATTAGTATTATTTAGCAAAATCAAGCTGAGCATCTTCAATCTTAAATTCCATAGCATGTACCACGAATCCATAAAAATATTGAACAAAAGCATGCATCACAGCGAATTAAGACAATGTCCACGCTTCTTTCCTGTCATCAACATATATAGTCCTTTGGTTGGGTCACATCTATCAGCAAATTAAAATTCTAACCGATTAAGTCATGTTATCAATTAATAAATTTACGCTAAAAATTTACATTCCCTAAAAATATCATGTCTCCTTACTCTTGTCTTCCTTTAGAAAAATTAAAAATTAGCACAAGGCGGACAGCTCCATCAATCATTTCATCTCACTTCGTCTTGATCCAATATAATGTTCCCCTCAAGTAAAGCTAAAATTCGAAAGAACAACCATACGAAACATTATTAAGTGTTAAGGAAAAATAAAACAAGCAAACTAGGTACTAAAATATATACAAACCTTACTGGGTTTTGTTAAATGTGTCGGGAAGTTCTGATGCTTTTTCCACACCCTTTGACCGGTAAGGAGCGATGATATGAACTGTAGACAGGATAGAACCGAATAACTCATTCTCAATGCAATCATACCTACAAGATGTGTTGTGGTTTTAAGTATTAATTAGTTAAAGTCAAACTTTATCGTCAACTAGACTTTCAGATCCACTGTTCATTAATTCTCATTCATATATTTGGTGGTCCCACTAGTATTCACACTGAAAAGCAACTTTTGTAGATGACTAAAAATTATATATATATATATAGTGTGAGTATACTTACAATCTTTTGCAGAGGTCGTCGGTAATCGTAGCTAGATTGATGATCTTAAATTTAGTAGCCGTAAGTCGACTTTCATCATAGTCGGCAAACGGCTCTTCTAGAAACATCGAGAGTCTTTCGATATTACTCTCGAGCTGCTGTTGTTGGCTCTCGAAAAGATTCTGCTTGATCGCCCTTTGTTTTTTGCTTATATCGCCCGTAAACCGTCGATTATCGAACATATAATACACAAAGGGATATGAATTCGAGAGAATCTGCCTTGATCTTGTGAGTCTATGAAATCCATTTGGGACCCAGCTATAATCTCTAGACGCCAACTCGCCTTCTTCAAGGGCTGCTATCTTGAGCTGTAACTTTTCCTTCAATTGTGCTTCGGCCTTTAGAGAATCGGTATGAGCTTTGTATCGGTTGTGATAGTGCATGAAACGCCATTCTTCCTTTCTAGGAAGCTCGTCTTTTCCTACTTGTTGCTCTTTATATCGACCACATCCGTGTCCGTAACCAATACCACCACATAGCCAACTGCAAATGGGGGTAAAAAGTGTAAGGTTTCGTTAGCGTTTTGTTTTAGCTTTCAGTTTTCTGCAAATGGGGGAAAAAAAGACGTTACCAAAAACGTTGTCCACAAATACATGTCATATGGTTGCATCCTCCATTTTTCTGCACCGGCTTATGGCATTTGGGACAAAATTTGGTATTGGCCACAATCCAATTGAGATTGGCTGCTTCGGCGTTGCACTTCCTTCTCCAAAGTTCCCACATTGAACACGAACAAGGCGAGTGCGCTTCATACGAACAATTAAAACAGAATTGTTGACTACACACACATTCGACCTCACAATATACGTCCTTCTCAATGCGAATGGCGTTCCCACAATGGGGAACACTCGGGCACCATTTTACTTTCTTGTTATCCTCAATGTATGATTCTAAGAGAAAACGATCGAACTTGGCTGCCAAGCTCGGATCCCTTAAGCTTACGAGATTTCTTATCGTTCCCTCGTCACAAATCGCATTGCACTTGTGGGCCATGCACGTGATTCGCCTACTCTGTCCCTCGTTTATCTTCACTGTAAAATACTGTGTCCAACCTTTAACAAGTCATTCAAAACAACCACTGAGAGTCGTCATACTGAAGCATTTATTTTCATACATTCTTAAAAATGTAAGTGAAAATACTCTTTTGTACGTACAACAAAATTGGAAAAACGTACAAAATCTTGCTAAATGTATATATTATACACCTTGTTGTACCTGTAACAAAGTCGAAATATAAGAAAATGTAAGAAATCAGATATACTTACAATCATTACAAAAGCTATGCCCACAATCAACTGCGGTCGTCTCCTCCGGGGGGAACTCCTCGAAGCAGATTTCGCACTTTACTTCAGTTGTTGGGTGAGAAGAGGAAAGATTAGCAATTGGTACGCCTGCTTCCGTGTACAACTTGTCTTCGCCTCTCTCGACCAACACTGCTAAGACCTTATCGACGTCCCAATGATAATGCATTAGCAAAGCTCGAGCACGAGTTTCGTTTATTGGTAGCAAGTCCATCACTCTTGCCAAGTCTTCTTTCTGCACGAAAACACCGGAGTACAGCAATTTGCGCATCTTTTAGATCAAAAAAAAAAAAAAAAGGAAGAGTATTGGATTAGTTGCAAACCTGTGCAGCCAAAAGGAACTCCTTTCTGATCACCTTCAGAACACCAAATACCGTACAAATAATTAAAATCCAAAACAGAGATATCGATTCTTTCCATCCAAAACAGAGACAAAATTGGAATAAAAGTTGAAAACTAACCTTGCAAGAAGCAAATTGGCGATAGGTTGCGATCAATTCATTGTCATCTTCGGGTTCTTCGTTGTCATAATCGGGATCAGAATTATGGCATTCATTATCACTGCTCCAATATCCGTAGTCCTCCTCCATTGTCTTCGATCTGTACCGAAATTCTCGGTATCGATGCTATCCGCTATCTGTTTTTTGGATCAAAATCGACAGCAAAAATGACTGCAGTAAAAAGGGAGGGGTATAAAAGTGTTTTACAATAGATTGTGGAAAGACTTTGATTGTTATATAGAGTTACGGAAATTTTGCACTACCAATTAGATTAGGAGTCTAGGATTAGGAGTATCTTTGCCGTCATCTTCAAATCCGTGCGATCAAGTTTTATTTTTATGGTAAGATATATATATTGCAGGTTAATATTATTATTATTATTATTATTATTATTATTATTATTATTATTATTATTATTATTATTATTAGCGATGCTAGATGTATGGTACAACATTCTAATAGAGGAGTAGACCATATAAATACAACAGGAGGTCTAAGGTTCGAAATTCTGTAAAGTCATTAATAATGTTATATTTGTGTTTATGGTTTATCCACCCTTATGTGGTGGTTTGTTTGGTTTTTTCGTTTATTGTCGTATATAGCTATGGAGACTGACGCGATCTCCAGATTCGTTCTCCGTGAGCCCCAAATCGAGTTTGGAATGGATTGTGCTTAAGATGATTTAATAATGTATTCTGATATAATATGTCTAGCTTGCAATGTACCATTCAAAAAAAAAAAAAACCAACATAACCAAGTAACCTACCAAGTGAACCTAATGTCAACGGGTGAGCTGAGACGGACTTTAAGGCTCAGGCTTGGCACAGCTATCTTCAATGAGCTTTTCAGCGAGCTTGAGTCGAGCTCGCTGGCCAGCTCAGGCTCCTTTTTTTTATTTTTATTTTTTTAACGTATAGAATTTAAATAACTTCAAAAATTTAGAAAATGTATCCACATTTATAGCCTAAACATCGATTTCAACGTTTAAATTTTGAAAATGGGCGATTGTTTCCCTAATCCTGATTGTTATTATTGATTCGTCTATCTTTGAGTTCGACTATGGAAATTTTTATTATAAGTTCAAAAGTTGAAACAAATTTTTTTTGGAAAAGCTTGCACTTTGGTGGTATAGTTATATAGTAGAAGTGACTAATTCTTACGTGGGAATTCATTTATTGTATTCACTCAATGCATGTCGCCTTAAAATTAGATTATGATTGTGTGATTGAGGTGATCAAATTTACCTCCTCAATTACAAGTGCCTAGTAAGCATAATAAATAATTTTCACACAAACACTAGATTAGCTATATGTAGTTCTATTTATATATTATATTTTGGGATAGAATAAATAGTATTCGTTGTTATTAAGGCGAACATAATCGATATCGAAGTGATATAATCTTGTTTGTATAATAACTTTACACATGTAAACATCTATATTCTATATATATATATATATATATATATATATATATATATATATATATCGAAATTTGTACAGGTCCCGAATCTAAGCTACCTTTTTATTTTTTTATTTTTTATCAAGAACTACTATAAGGATCAAGAAAATAAAGGCTTGTAACTGGAAGGGAATTGCTAGGTTAGGGAAGAGGAAATTTAGAAAGCCATAGTATTGGAAAATAAAGGCTTATCGTAGTTCTTGATAAAAAAAAAAAAAAAAGGTAGCTTCAGTTCGGGGCCCTGTACAAATTTCAGCCCATACTTCCGTTGTATAATAGTAAGTTCTCTTTTAATTACTTTGTTTACCTTGTTGCTGTTTATATATATACACTAGCACTAATGCTCCCCTGCACACTAGTGTGCGAGGAAGATGCTAACGACGTGGGCACCACGTGGCGATGACGTGGCCGCCCACGCCGCCAGCTAAATTTTTTGACAATCTGCATCGGGGACCAACTTGTAACTAAGACCAAAGTTTTGGTCCCAAAAAAAAAATACATAATTTGAAACACCAGATCTGGATCTCAGAGTTCGACTTTCCACTCCCCCCGCTCTGGTTCATCTCTCTGGTTCTGTGGTTTATCTCCCTCACAAGCTCTTTCCACTTTCCCCTCCCTCCTCTCTCGTTCATCTCCCTCACAAGCTCGTTCGACTTTCCCCTCCTTCCTGTCTCGTTCACATTCCGATATCGTTGACGGAGAAGGCGGAAATGGCCACCGGTGTTGATGAAGTAGGTGACGGCACCCCCATTGTCGGTGAGGCAGCCGATGGAGCCGTCCGTGATGCGTATATCGCGCGTGCACCGCCTAAATCAGCGTCGGTTACGCCATCGGTATGCCCCAATGTCGCCAGGAAGCGAATTTGAAGGGGGCCAAGCTAGCGTGGAGACCTGCCAGCTTAGGTAGGTCACTTGATTTCCATTTCAATATGATCCATCTACTTCACATCCATTTAATTCATCCATCTCCTATGAATGCATTTGCTGGCTGAATTTTTTCCATAGAAATGAGCCAATTATGTAGAAAATGATTTGACTATAATTTGTTTGTGTGGCCTTGGGATGATTCGTTGTTATGGTAAATATGATTCGGCTGTAAATTTTCTCCATATAATTTGTTTGTGCAAGATTTCAAAAAATGATCAGATTATAATTTTCTCCACATAAATTTCTCCATATAATTTGTTTGTGTATCATTGGGATCATTTGTGGGATAGCAGGTGGTTATTTTTGGCATATTATCTACTAGAGAATTTAAATAGGCCTTTGTATGATACAATTGGAGGAATGGAGGATGGAGAAAGTGTGAAGTATAATGTTTAAGGCCCTACGGCTGTAATGGGCGTAAAAATTACTTACACAAGAGTTGTTCACAGATTAATTTTTCATCATACAGTTAGGAAACTATGCATTTCAGTGACATGTGGAGCTTTCTTGAGCTCCCTATGTTTCCAAGCAATAACGGATTCCTAAATCTTATAGAATATGATATATTTCTTTTCATCATTGTTTTTCATATTTTGATTGTTGTTTGTATGTAATAGATTACAATTTTTGAATTATGCTTGTGAACGGTAGGTATGGAATCTAATGAGAACGCAGAAGTTCCAAAAGTCGGCAAAACATTTCACACGGAGGAGGATGCGTACGTGTTCTACAATCAATATGCAAAGGCGAAGGGCTTTAGTGTCCGAAGAGGAAACAGTGTTAAAAATAAAGCCGGCCATTATCGTCATAGGATATTTGTTTGCTCGAGACAGGGGAAGACCGATGACACATATGAACGAAAGATAAAAGATAGTGAACCTAGAACTTGTGAAAGAAATAGGGGGGAAACACGTTGTATGTGCCAAGCTAGTATGTCTATTAGAAGAGTAGTGAAAGGAGACGGGTGGCTTATTAGCAAGTTTGTGGAAGAACATACGCGTCCTCTAGCTACTCCTAGGAAAGTGCAATTTCTTACTTCACATCGGGTTATGCCGAAGTCTAAGAAGAAACTTGCCGATCAAGAAGCTTGTTTGGAGTCTATGCCTTTTATTTGGCGCGGGTTTGATCAATTTACAATGGTGTTGATGTCATTCTTTCGTTGATCAATTTTCACCAAGTCATTCAAGCAGAAACTTTTCATCTCAGATGAAACTTTTCAATTAATTAATGTAGATATAAATCTGCTAGTTAAAGAGTCAATGAGTAGCTTTGACTAATTAAAGAAGCTGCAATTATTATTTCATGAAAATTAAAGAATGATAAACTTTGTTATCATTTATGTAAACAAAGTTGGGCAAACCGGGCATGACTTTTGGGATGGTATCGGGTATGATCTCACTATATTAACAATAAACAAATGAAGCTAAAAATTTCTACGTATTAATAGAGTCCACCAAACAAGAAGATATTTCCAAACAAGAAGATATTTGCTAACCACAAAATAGACAACATTTCAATTGCAACAACAAAATAGACAACATAGCATTCCAATTTTGGGACGACGTTTGGACTATCAACTACAACAAGAGGAAATACCAACATCCATTGGAATTGAAATGTGGAACTCTGATTATATCACAAGCTACCACACAGATAGAATACATATCATAGCCTAAACAAGGGACAACGTTTGGAATGTCAACTACAACAAAATGAAATACCAATGTCCATTGGGATGACCATATGGAACCCGAATTACATCAGAAGCTACCACTTAAGAGACGTTGCTTTTCCCTTCCCCACACGTATTGTCATATTAAGGCCAATGTCAATCTCAAAGTCTTTTTCGTCGGTGATAGTTACGTTCTTTTTCAATAAAGTAGATAGATCCCCACTATCCTCCTGTGGCTCGGGTATGTTTCCATGAGGGTCGGGTATGTTTTGTCGAGGCTCGATTATGTTTCCTCGAGGCTTAGGCTTGTTCGGCTCCGCACGGCTACATTGACCTTTATCTGCAAAGCCACTTGTGGGTGCACAGTCCCATTTGAAATATCGACATTCATCTACGCTGCATTGGAAAAATAATTTCCCGTAGTTCGTTGAATTTTCATTCGCAACTTGAAGGTATTTTACAAATCCTTCTCGACATTGTGGGCACATTCTCTTTGTCGGGCACCGAGATGTAGGGTGACTGGCCATTCAGCAGCTCAAGCACATACCTTTATTTGTCATCGGGATTCTTTTTCTTCCTAAAAAGCACAACAGTACCTAACACTCACACTCGGAACATTTATTTTTGAGGAAGTTTTGACAATATTCATGCTAATAGACATTCAAGCTACCAAATGTTACAAGTGACACTAAAACTTTCGGATCCCATTAATGACACATATCAATGTTCACAAGCATTCATTACATCTAATATCCTTCACTCCTTTGCAAAACATAGATGCTAAACTAATGAGGCACATTGCAAACCAACAAGTATCAATAGATAATCAAAGCATTGCAGACCAAGCATCAACAAGTAATCAACAAGGAATCAACAAGCAAATTCACTAATCTAATCGTCATGCCGTACATTGCAAAATTAACCCAATATTGGAGCAATTTTTTTTTTCAACTAACCCGATTTGTATAAACCAGATAAAACCGAGTTGCCATCACCTAGTCGCTGTAAATTACAAGTCCCAGCAAAAAGAATGCAACTAATGAACCAAATGTTGTATGAACCAAAGGCACTGTAAATTTGAGGTATTCTACCAAAAATTTGAGGTCTAAACCAAATAACCATCAAATATACTAATGAAATTGTAACAAAAATTGAGCCAACATCCAAAATAGACGATGTAAACAACGAAATCGAAATAAATAAATAAATCGCAACAAAAAAAAAAAACCAAACGTGAAAAAAGAAATCTTACAGTGCCTTTGGGGAAGTTTAGACGGCGAGAGACGTGGTGGATATGGTTGGGTTGGTCCACCGCGGGGGAGGGGCCGGCAGAGTGTGACGTCGTGTGAGTGGTGGCGGTGGCGGTCGGTTTCTTATTTCACCAGCGGCGACGTGGCCTCCGAGGTTCCACCGACAGCGTGAGAGTGGTGGCGTTCGTTCTCTTATTTCACCGGCGATGGCGTGGCCTCCGGCTAAGGTGCCTTCTCCGGTTGGGGATGGAGATGGAGATGGAGATGAACGAGAGAGGAGAGAAAGATAGAGACGAGAGAAAAGTCTTACATAGAGAGAGGAACGAATGCTTTCTTCTTTCTTAGTATTCCAGATCTGGTGTTTTTTGTATTTTTTTTTGGTCCAAAACTTTGGTCTTAGTTATAAGTTGGTCCCCCAGTACCAGATTGTCAAAAAAATTTCTGCTGCTGACGTGGACAGCCACGTCATCGCCACGTGGCTGTCCACGTCAGCAGTGTACATCTTCCCCTGCACACGAGTGTGTAGGTGATAAGTGCTAGAAAAGCACTTAAATAACTCTTCTATTTTACGTATTTGTGTGTTTTATTAATGTTATATGTTCCGTTTTATGTGTTTTTCCTTTATTGTGGTGTTTAGGGTCACAAAGAATCAAAAAGAGTAAAAAAGGATGAAAATCGAATGAAAACGGAAACTCGGGGACCAAAATGCAAGCGAATCAAAGATGGAGGACTTCCGATGCAAATTTATGAAAAGTTATTTTTACAATTTTTCTTGTGCTAAAGTCGAAGAACATCAAAAGAGGATTCCTACACTCTTTTCGGATCGCAAATCGGAGTTTCCTAGTGAAAGTTATGGCCGTTTGAAGAAAAAGGACTAAAAGCGTCAAAGCCAAAACTGTTGGGGACCAAAGTGCAACTTTTTAGAAGTCTGAGGGCCAAAGTGAAACTTTTCAGAAAGTTAATGGACCAAAATGCAATTTTTGAAGGACCCAAATGAACAACATTCAACAGTTTAGGGACCTGGTGTGAAATTTACAGGTGACTCGGGTGACTCGAGTCACCGCCTCATGTGATCGAAGTCACGCCGCAAAGTGACTCGAGTCACGCCCGAGCATCCTCGATCAGCCAAGAACCGTCCGAGTCTTGCACTGCAACCATCCCTGGCCTCCCGTTCGATACGAAAGCAATGACTAGACAGAATCGCGCGTGACTCGAGTCGGCGCCCGTGCGACTCAGTCACGCCTCGACACCACCTGCAGATTTTGATCGGCGCGACTCCACCTACCATAAAATGTATTTTTGGTATTTTCTTGACTTCTTAGAGATAAAACAACTTAGACACCACAATAGGCTCATGAAGGAAGACTTTTATGATTTTTAATATTTTTGGTGTAATATTTTGCCTATAAATAGAGGCATTTCCAAGCTTGAATGACACAACTTGTAGAGAGAATTAGCTTGTGATTCTCTCAAACTTTCTCCTCAATAAATTTCTCTTCATCATTTGTTCTTAGTTGTAGCTTGAAAGCTCTTAGTTTTTCATATTCCGGCGGAAGTAAGAACCTAAATATAGGTTCGAAAAATCAATCGACGATACTTCGGCCGTGAATATGATTAACGGAGTATTTCTTCTCTAGTTTCTTTCCTAATTTTATTTTTCATGTTTGAGAAAGATAATTTCTCATATATTGCAGAGGTGATACACGGCGTTACGCCGTTATAAGTATTTAACCCGCATATATGAGTAGTTAGATTTCTCTATTTAATTCTTAGCATTATTTACGTGATTTCTATAGTTTGTATATATTACTTGAGATAGTGAAGTATAATCTATCATATAGCAGTGGTGATACCCGCTAATATGAGTAGTTAGACTTCTCTATCTAGTTCGAGGGTGACGTTGTGTTCAATTATCATGTTGTTATCTTTTCTAACTCTTTGCTAACGTTTTCTCTATTCCTCTACTTCAATTTGTTGATTTGTTATGCTTTTAAACCCGTTTTGAATTTATGTGATTATTGCATTCACTTTGGCCAACTCAATCAATTAATCTTTAAGTTCAAGTTATGTGCTAGGATTGGAACTTTTGATCCGTAATTGTCACTAGATTCCAATCCACAGTAGCAAACGAATGTCGTGCATATTTGTTAATAAATCAACTTAGATGTATTAATTCAAGTTTGTGAAATTGATCATCTAATTCAACTCATTCTTCTTGTTCATTTCACACTAGCGTTGCATTAAATCCTAAGAACTTGTTTAGGATTATCCAATAGTTAAATGTTAAGTTAAAAAACTCACTTTAATTTAATACACTTAAGGAAGAATTCGTTAATCAGATCGTATTAATTAATTGAGAGTTGATGAATTGAAGAAGGGATAGTACACGTTGCATGAGAAAGATAAACACAAGATGTTGACACAACCGAACCCGAGAACTAGATATATCTTCAATTGTTTCATTTTCATCTCTTTTATTTTGTAATTTTATTTTCGAATTGCATTCAACTTCACAAAACCCCCCCTTTTTATATTAATTGATAAAAACAACTAGATCAAACACCGTTCCTCTTTGGGTTCAACCCTTACTTACCACTTCTATATTAATTTGTAGTTTTGAAACCGAGTAAGAAAATAAAATAAATTTTAGCGTACTGCGACAACACGCCCAGTAGGGGAGCATTAGTGTATACACTAGTACTACACCCGTGCGATGTGCGAGAATAATTAAATTTATGTACAGTAAATAATTGATATAACATTATAAATATATTGAATATGAATGTTGAATTACATAATTGATCAAATTTATGCATAGGAGATTGCATAATTGTAAACAATTATTAAAATCTATAATATTGTATATTATAGTCAATTCAAAAAATGCGTACTAAATTCGCAATTGTAAATTAAAAATTCACGTGCATCGTATAATTAAAAAGGTTATCAAAACGTGTAACTTTAATTCCAATTGTCGTGTGCCACATTGCACAACAGTGACCGTGGAGATTAATTAATTGTAAACGAACTATTGGGAATGAATATATATATACACAAATTCTTTAATTATCAAAACTTATCTTTCTCGTTGGTACAAATAAAATTTATATTGAACACTTTTTTTCCTTTTGAAATGGATATTACGCACTCTAAATTTTATGATTTTATGCATTTCTTAATGATTAGCTTTAATTGCTACTTAATTTTAGCTCTATTGTATAAGAAGTATTATGCTTAATTTTATGCAACTTAAATTTGTAGTAGTACTGACAATTTTTCGCATCTACATAATTCATTTGATTTCTTTCCATTTACGAAAACTGTATTTTAATTTTAGAAAAAAATTATTTTTAATTTTATATTTTATATACTTAGAAAAGGAAAAACGCATGCAATGCAAAATCCAGTTAGCGAGCATATTACATCATCCATATTAAAAACGAAAAATATCAATTAACTTTTTAATTAGAAATTGTGTGTCATGATAGTACTGCCAACAGGGCATCACCAAATGTGGCATTTCAATTGTAATAATATGAAGATTAATAAATTACTATTTACTTAAAAATCGATAAATTATTCAATATAAATCCAATTATAATTTTAACTACTTACAATTTGATTTTAAAAAATAAAAAAAGTAAAAAAATACCCACTATTTTTGAATAGTACGTACAATTCACATAACCAAGCAAAACTATCAAAACCTATAATTTTAACACGATGAAAATAAATAAAAAAATATTTATTATTTAATATTTTGAATTAGATGTTAATTTTCTTTAAATATTGGTTTATTTTTAATTATGTTTTTAATTACTATTGATTAATATTGTATTATTTCCAAAACTAATTTTATAATTTTTTAAAAATATTTAATGTGTGCCGCGTTGATATTTTTGTTAATGTGACACTCTAGTTTTTTTAATATAAAGAAAGATTAATAAATTACTATTTACTAAAAAATCAATAAATTATTAAACATAAATCCAGTTATAATTTTAACTACTCATAATTTGATTTTAAAAAATAAAAAATACTCACTATTTTTTAATAGTCCAATTCACGTAACCAAGCAAAACTATCAAAACCTATAATATTAACGATGAAAATAAATAAAAAATATTTATTATTTAATATTTATAATTAGAACTTTAAAAAATGAAGTTATATTTATAGTCTTTTCAAAACCAATTTTTTCTCATTAAATGATTGATTCAAATATTAGTTTATTTTTAATTATATTTTTAATTACTACTAATTAATGTTGGATTATTTCCAAAACCATTTTTTAATTTTTAAAAATATTTAATGTGCGCCACGTTGGCATTTTTGCCAATGTGGCACTCCATATATATATATATATATATATATATATATATATATATATATATTATAAAACATAGGTGAATACTGTGTTTAGTTTTGTACAGTGGTTTTAGGATAATAGTTGTGTGAAAGCTGCAATCTAAATCAACCAAGTGTCATCAGATTACAAATTGAAAGATGAGAGTTTGTTTTCATTTCAACAAACGTGTGCACTACTTCGCAACAATTTGAATTGAACAGGCCAATTTCTGTTGCCTTTATTTTTCATTTTTACATGTATACATACCCTAATATATACTCCCTCCGTCTCAATTATATAGGGCTCGTTGACTTTTCACACATATTAAAAATTGCATGGGAAAAGTAAATAATACAAATAATTTTCTATTTTGCCCTCATTAATAAGTTAAAAAATTATTGGATCAAGTAACAAAAGACTTTAAAATTTTCAAATTAAATAGGGGTATTATAGTAAAAAAATACGAAAGTTCCTATATAATTGGGACATCCCAAAAAGGAATAAAGCCCTATATAATTGGAACGGAGAGAGTATATATATACACTTGGCAGTTTCTTAATTGTTCTTAGTTTTGATATGGTTGGAGTTTGTTAATTAAGAAGAACTTAATCATACGGCAATTAAGAAGAATCAATGGGTTGCAGGTTATTTTCAAAAAAAAAAAAAAAAATGGTTCGTGGTTATCATGGACCATGAATTGCAGTTTTCATTTGTGGGTGGTTAAGATGGTTGAGGATTTAGGGAAGCATTCAAAATGCCAATCCTTTGATTCTTCATTGTCATCATTTTCAACCAAAATCCACACTGAAAACCATTGATTATTTGACCGTTTCGTTTATATTGAACTCGTCATTGTCGAGAAGAGATCTAAATTCAATGATGAAAAAGGGAAAATAACTCTACTACCATTAGTCTTACATAAAATCAAGGAGGGGCCTTTGGGTTTTGATCAATACCTTCGTGTTTGATATGTTGTTGCCATCCGAGGGTGGCGGTGGTATTTGTGTTCGTGAATTGATTAATTTAATCTTTTGGGCATTTTTTGTTCGATGAAATTGACACATACACACAAAATTATATATGTTATATTTATGGATCCGAATTGCATTTCGTGGTTACTTTAGTTGTGCAAATTTTTCATGTACAAAAATTGTGTCTTAGGATATGCCTTCGAGACTATTCTGCTTGTGCAGTCCAATGCTTTACAAAGCATCTCATAGGTTTTCTTTCGTCCTGACAACGGAGTATATATATTTGCATGGTGACATTATAGATGGGGTGTACTTTAGTCTAACTTGCATAAACTTTCATTGATTTTAATGTCACATTTTTAATATTCATTCAATGCATAGACATTCAATTTCTCTTCATTTTCTTAAATTTAATTACGAGAATAAAAAACTTAGAATTTATATGAATTTTCAAAATAATTGTGAATCATATGTTAAATAACGTGTTTTTCATTATTCTCTACCGCAATATTTAGCTTACAAAGTTTTGATTCCCGTGCAACGCACGGGTGTACAAACTAGTTAGATGAACAATGAACGTATAAACATATGGTGATTAATCGACATAAAAATACAAACCCTTACCTTTTCTCAAACAAAAAGCATCCCAGCAAAATTGCAATCGATTGTTATTTCGTGCTACTTTCTACGATTAACAAGTTTACGCGAAAAAATCACATTCCCTCAAGATATCACGTTTCTTTACTCTCGTCTTCCTCTATAAATTAAAAATTTTAAAAATTGGTGAAAGCTCCATCGACCACTTCATTTCACTTCGGCTTCTCTGTTGCCCTCGAGTAAAATCTAACACGTCGAAAGAATTAACAATAATAAGAAACATTATTAAATGCTATGGAAAAATAAAATGAGCAAATGGTCTCTCGATCGAAATATAACAAATCTACCTGTTTTGTAAAAATGGTGTTGGAAAGTTCTGATGCTTTTCTCACACCCTTCGACCGATAAGGGGCGATGATGTCAGTTGCAGACGAGAAAGAACCGAGTAACTCATTCTCTATGAAATCATACCTACAAATCATAGTTTTCAGTCATACTTAGTATTGAATCAAAGTCAAACTTCAATCTCAAGTACACTGTCATATCTAGTACTCATTCCCATTCAAAGATTTCGCCATCCCCACCAGTATTAAAATTCATTAAAAGAATTAAAAGTTGAGTGTGAGTATGCTTACAATCTTTTGCAGGAGTCATCTGTGATCGCGGCTAGATGGATGATCTTCATTTTAGTCTCTGTAAGTTGACTTTCATCGTACTTGGAAAACGGCTCCTCTAGAAGCATCGAGAGGCTTTCGATATTTCTCTCGAGCTGCTGCTGTTGGCTCTCGAAAAGATTCTGCTTTATCTCCCATTCTTCTTCGCTCATCTCGTTTTGAAACAGTTCATTACCGAACATATAATATGCAAACGGATATGAATACGAGAGAATCTGCCTTGATCTTGAAAGTCTATCGAATCCATTTAGCACCCAGCTGAAATCTCTAGATGCCATCTCGCCCTCTTCAAGAGTCGCTATCTTGTGTTGCAATTCTTCCTTCAAATTTGCTTCAGCCTTCATAATATTGGTATAAGCTTCATATCGATTGTAACAGTGAGTGAAACGGCATGCTTCCTTGATGGCAAGCTCTTCTTCCCCTTCTTGTTCTTCTTCATATCGAACACATTTGTGATTACCATTTCGTTCCCAGTCGTGTGGAAAATAAGCAGGTCCACCACATAGCCAACTGCAAATGGGGGTAAAAATGTGAAGTTTCATTCTAGTTTTGTTGCTAGTTTCAGTTTTCAGTTTCTGGGGTACATATGTATATTCTTGTTTTCCAAAATATGTTTCAAAGATAAGAAAGTAAACGAGTTTTCAGTGGTTCAGAAAGCTAAGAATTGAAAACAGTATTAAAACAGTAAAGAGAATAGGCCTGAATTATGGACTAATGAGACAAGGAAAAAAAGACTACCAAAAAGACTGTCCACAAATACACGTTACTAGCTTGAATCCTCCATTTTTCTCCACTGGCATATGGCATTTGGGACAAAATGTCGTGTGGGCCACAATCCAAACCTCGCTGGCCCAATCGTCGTTGCACTTCCTTCTCCAAAGTTCCCACATCAAACACGAACAAGGCGAGTGTGCTTCGGACAAGCAATTAAAACAGAATTGCAAACCACACGCACATTCGACCTCACAATATTCGTCCTTCTCGATGCGAATGGCGTTCCCACAATGGGGAACACTCGGGCACCATTTTACTCTCTTGTTATCCTCAATGTATGATTCTAAGAGGAAACAATCAAACTTGACTGCCAATCTAGGATCCCTTAAACTTACTAGAGTTCTTATCTTTCCTTCGTCACAAATCGCATTGCACGCGTGGGCCATGCACGTAATTCGCCTACTCTGTCCCTCGTTTATCTTCACAATAAAATATTCCGTCCAACCTCATCCACACATTCAAAACAACCACTTAGAGTCATACTCAAGAAGGAAAATAATATTGGATATCTTGTACGCCCGGTCGTAAGGACGAAGTGTAAGAGAATGTAAGAAAAGAAATACTTACAATCATTACAAAAGCTATGGCCGCAATCGACTGAAGTCGTGTTGTCTGGAGAGAGTTCCCCGAAGCAGATTCCGCATTTTACTTCAGTCGTAAAGTGAGACGAGGAAAGTTTGGTCATTGGTATGCCGGCTTCTGCGTACAACTTATCTTCGCCTCTCTCGACCAACACGTCTAAGACCTTATTGACGTCCCAATGATAATGCATTAGCAATGTTCGAGCAAGAGTTTCGTTTATTGATAGCAAGTCCATTACTCTTGCCAAGTCTTCTTTCTGCAAAAAAAACACTAGAATATATGCATCACTTCGAGTATCCTTTATATCAAATGAAAAAAAAAAAAGGGGGAATTGGAATTGGAATTGATTACAAACCTGTGCAGCCAAAAGAGACTCCTTCCTGATTACCTTAAGAACATAAAATACCGTACAAATAATTAAAATTCATCGCCTTGTAATAATAATCATAGTTTTCAAAACTAACAGAGAGAGAAATCGAATTTTATGAATAAAAACAGACAAAATTGGAAAAAAAAAATTCAAAACTCACCGTACAAGAAGCAGATTTTTCTTTGTCATCACTAATCAAATATCCGTAGTCCTCCTCCATTGTCTTCTGTCTGTTTTTTTGGATCGAATCGTAATAATACGGTTGCATAAAATTAATAAAATCTGAAGAGAGAAATTTAGAATCGAAAGCAAAAACAACGACGGTAAAAATGGAGGCGCAATAAAAGGGTTTTAATATCAGTGTTTTGATTGTGGCAAGACTTTGATTGTTTATATAGTTGAGGAAATTTTGCTCTACACTACAAGGGAAAAAATTCTAGGACTCTTGGAATCTTTAGACTCCAGTTCAACGAGAACCATCCATTTACACATACGTGGCATTATTTATTAAATCATGTGGCTCTATGCCAGTGACACTGATTGGCGCAGATCAATTCAAGACTCCAAGAAGATTGCAATTTTTCCCACTACAAGTTAGAATTATAGCGTGTTGTGCTATAAGTTTTAACACATTTTTGCACATAAATCTCGTGGAACCTATCTGTACTACACAAATCTCCACCATTCAATTCCATTAAAGCCTGATTGGGAACAAATTTTTCTATTTTTTACCACTTTTTTATACATTCTTTCTTTACTCTAAATCAATCACATCCACACATCTCGTCACATCCACAAATCTCCACCATTAAATTCCACTCATTCTCTCTCCTCCTTTATATTAAAAACCATTAAAAAATAACCCTATCACCATTTTTTCTCTCTCATATATCACATCAAATCATATAAAAATACATAAAAATATACATCCTAACACCAGCTTAGACTAGTACGTTCGCGTTTAAGACTTATTGGGGAAAAAAAGGGTTTGATTTTTACGGCAAAGTGCACCTTATATTTCATTAATAACAAACCACATACACCAATTAAAAAATTGTTGATGCTAAAATCAGTAAGGACTAATTAAGTATCAACTGAGATGAGTATTAGGACCTGATTAGTAGTAACTGAAGAAGTATATAATGTAAATAAGTGTTTATAGCCGAGGTCGAGCTAGTCCCAGATTACAGAGGATTTTCGTGTGTACAAATAATCACTAAGTGTTCTATTTATAGTGCAGAGAGAGGTAGGCGGCGGTAGGTCGCCATGAGGTCACTGTACGAGCTAGAGTAGACATGATGATTGCACCTGCAACGCCTGCAAGCCGTCTTGCATTTAAGGCGTTGACCTTGGAACTTGTAAGCAGCCGCCTTTGCATTTATGAAGGGAAAAGATACTCTGTCCGTTGTAGATGGTGTCAGGGTGTCAGATGACACGTGGGTTGTCCTCGTTGTCGGCTACTATAGCGAGAGGGACTGACCACATACCATGGACGAGCTGAACTCGGACCATGTGTCAAAAACTAACGATGGGAAGAGCTCTCCATGGCTCGGCCGACCTGGGCCCCTGGCCCAAGGACCTCGCCCGTGGCCGAGCTGAACTGGGACTCGCCACCCATTCTCCAGTGAAGTATATTCCAGTGTCAATCCGACCTGGGACACTAGACACGTAGTCGGCCGACCTAGTGCCCTTACACGTCAGCGAGTCCACATTGTGGGGAGGACCTGGGATGAGTGAGTGCCACATCACCAGAGTGCCAACAAAAATTATTCTTTTTATAAATAGCGTTAGGACTAATGATCTAATCGCCACAATAATTCAAGTGATGTCTACAATAATTAATGTGAATAAATATTTTATATTTATTAACTCTCTGTTTCTTCTCAATAATACTTCTTACGGATTAAAAATTAAACAAAAATACTTAATAAGTAAATTTGTCTATATATGAATTATTAACCGTGTTAAGTATTAAAATTTCTGGCGTTCTTCAATTCAGTTAATAGAACCTGAGCAATCTATGAAGCTCGTGCCCTGAGTGTAATTCTAACAATGGAGTAAAGAATAAATTTAAAATATCGTAAGTATAGTGCGACACAAGATTTGTATTTTCTTGTTTATTATTATCGTATTAGATGATAAATGATAATTTATTGAACTTATATAGATAAGAGTTATTATTACTCTATGATGAAGTGATAGAAAAATCTTACTAATTAAAAAGAAAATTGAAATAACATAGAAATGAAAACAAATGTAATTTGCAACAACCAAATAAACAATGTCTTTCTGACAACCAATAAACAATGTCAATGATGATGAAATATCATAGAAGAGATAATTCTTTTTTTTTTCCATTTGTCGAAGTAGTTGTGGGTCCTGACTTCGCACGGGTTTTTTTAACATATTTTTCTACACAAATTTTGTGGAATTTATCTATACTATACAAATTTCACCATTCAATTCCACTTATTCTCTCTCTTATATCACATAAAAACACACATCTTAACACCCGCTTCATCTCTAACATGTGACTGCCACTTTAGATTAAATTATAAAATATGTTGTAATAAAAGTCCTCAAATACAATTTCGATAAACAGTTATATTTTATTCAAATGCTTACTTTGCACAAAATTCACGCACTTCAAATATATGCCATTAATAATAATTATTCTATCCCATGTTCATCATCTATTAACTGTACTACACTTGGAAATGGATAATATGTAAGGTAATAATTTTTCTTTTTGTTTGGAAATTGTCAAGTTTCACACAAGAAATTACATAATTAACCGCGACATTTGGCTTATTAGACACGACAAATGTCGTATCTAAACGTTCCATTTGTTATGGTAAAATAATAATTGAACAAAAATATATAATAGAATTCTAATAAATACCATCCAAAAGTTCAATAATCTAACGACGACAGAATCATTTCAAATTGATTTGTAATAATTATTCATTTGAGGAGCACGATTCATTTGTAATAGTTATTATTATTTTGTAAAAAGAATAATATAATACATAAAACAGCATAAAGGACTGTTTCGCATCCATTTCAATACTTTTTTGAAATCATTTACTCATCTTTTCTATACAGTATGAATTTGGAATCGAAGGTGTGTATGGTGACTCGAATCAGGACTATCATACAATACAATCTGATAAGGATGGTTTTGTTTTGTTTTTTTCCCTACAAAAATAAAATAAAATGAAAAAACCATAAAAGATAGTTTGGTTTTCTTTTCTTTTTCTTTTTTGAATCCCTCTTTTGCCTTTTTAGGTTTCACAAAAATCTCACGCATTTTACAATTTTATAAACAATGAAAAATATTGCATATTTTCCTCAAATTCGACCCATCGAGGTACATCATGAAACGATCAGCATTTTCATTATTTAAAAAATAATGAATAAATCTCTTTTAAAATCTTAATGAGTTTTTTAATGTTTTGCTAATACAGTTTGACCTCTTAGTTTTCATGTAGCATTCAGAGAGTCAGGTTACAAAATGCAAAAAGCACATATCCTAAACAGTTCAAATACAATTCAAGTATTTCCAAAAGTTAAAAATAACAGTCTTAATTCAATAAAATTTATCATTAAACGGTGTTTGATTCATTATCCACGCTCCCGCCCCCCTCATTGTAATTCTAACCACATATTTCAACTCCTGTTGAATCTCCACCTCGCATTTTACACTACAATAATGAGAATTAGACACCATTTATTTTCTTGAATTTGGATACTAAACCCTCAAAAATCATTCTAAGCCTATTGCATTCGGCTGAGAATTTTATGTTGCCAACACTGGCAACATGCCGATCAGTGCCCCCAAAAAAAATTGTCGGGAGGGCTGAGTCTTGGTGGTATCTTAAGGAAGCTGCCAACGCTGGCAAAAGAAGGAAGCTGTGCATTCAGCTTTGAGGCAATTAATAACAACTAATAAAAACATAATACATATATAAAACACTAAAACTCACCAGAAAAAATCCTAGTTGAACACTAAACAAAATAAAAAATAAAAAAATCTATTAGAAAATGCCAAAATTCAGCTAAATCACACTCACAAATCCCAATTAAATAGTGAACCATATCGGAAAAAGAAGAATCAAATTAATTAACTCAAATACTCCATCTTTCCCACAAAGATATACCAATTTTCTTTTTTTATTCACCCCAAAATATAATCTACTTTCTATTTATATTTATTTAATTTCTTTATTTTTTCATTTATACTCTTATTTAATGTATATCGATATTAATGAAAATACATTATCATCATTTAAGGTAATAACATATTTGAAAAAATATAATTAAACTTTACTTTTTCAATAATATTAATTACAATTTTCTTAATTAGTGTGAAAATTAAATTGGGCACATATCTATAGGAAGGAAGAAGTAAAAAAGCATCTCCAATGTAATACTGTGAATTGGAGATAATGGAGAAGAGAGAGATAGAGATAAGATGATTATTTTATTTGAAAAGAAAAAGAAATAAGTATCCCCAAAAAAGAGGAAAAGTGAAAAAGATGAGAGAGATAGAAATAAATTAAAAAATAATGATAAAATAATACTATATCATATCTAGATGTATGTCTAAATATAGAAAGAGTGTAGGAAATGGTGATGAAAAAGTGATGAAAAAGTGGGATAAATAAATAACTGAAACATAGTTTTAAAAAATAAAAAACTTAAAGAGAATTGAAAATATACGAGACCCACATCAATTTTATGTATCTTTCTCTTTTCTTCCAATAGACAATGTTCAAATTTTGTGCATTGGTGATGCCATAAGATATCAAAATTCAGGTCATTTAAGAACCAAATTGGAAAGATGTGGATCTTGAGTAAACATGGTCATTCTCCAACTTAAAAGCGCGGTACATTGAATAATATTCCAGTTTATCTACTCTAGGGGATGAATGTGATAAGAGACCTGCACCATCAAGAAGTAAAATTTTATTTCATTACTGATTCTTTACAATCATGAATTTGATTTGTATGTGATAAGAATGTCCCTTTTTGCTTGCGAGAGGGGTTCCCTTAGCAGCACAACCATAATATTGTAGAAAAGAAGGTGACACTACATCGAGAACCGATTCATTCACACCCAACAAAAAAAAAAAATAAAAATTTTTTTTTAAAAATCAAAATCAAAATCCTAATCAAGAATTAGTGAATTACTGCCTGCATCTGCTAACATCACCATCTATTTGTATTTCAATTAGGGTGTGTCTCAGTGTCTGACTAGGCAAATTTTTTTCAGGAAAAACCAACTTTTCTATATTTTTCCAACTTTTGATCTGTTTGATTGTATCTTTTTTTCCATAAAAATATTTTCCAACTTTTTCGAAATCCTTTCTTTTCCTTATTTTGAAGGAAAACGTTTTCCTTAAAGGAATATGATTTTTATTTTTTCGAAAAAGTTTGCCTCTTTTTTTTAATGGATAATTTGCTTTAACCATAAAGATAAGGAAATATTTAAATTTCATTGAAAAAAATACAAAAACAAGTAAAACAATACTATTTTCCAACTTATAAATTAATGCAGTCAAACACCTGCAGCTATTATTTTCCCTGAAAAACCTTTTCTCGGAATTCATTTGCCCAAAAAACGTTTTCCTTCAAACAATTTTCCGACTTTACAATCAAACACACCCTTAGATTTCAACGACAATATAGTCTTCGTACTAGATTGACATTTTTTTTTAAATGTAAATTATGTCACAAAACATCATCACTTCTATATAATTGAATTATATGCATGGGGTGAGACACTTGTATATGATAGATACCATTTTCTGAAGGTTTTATTTTACTCCAAAAAATAAAATGTGTAGAAATGTTCAAATAAAAAACATTATAACACCAGCACACTCCTAGCCCTATGTACAAAAATGCACGTGTTTGACACTCGTATGTGATTAAAATGCATCCAAAACAATAATATAATATTTTAATATTTAATTTTTATATGTGCTTTTTTCGATTTTTAGAATAGTATAAAATAAAATGCCTACGTAGTACAATAATTAAAAAATCAATCATATCATCATTATTTATTAATGAGATATTCATGGTTGTTTGTCAGTATTAACATCACTTTTAGTAATATTAAAATATTTTAAAATTGTCGCTTTATCTTTATTTTAGAAGGACATGCTTCATATTGCAGAAATCATCTCTGAATTTAGAGAGTAATATATTGTCCACAAGGTTTTTATCTGTGGTTCTTGATTTTATATTTTTCAAAAAAAAAAAAAACACTGCTCCATAAACTTCAAAGTGATTACAGCATGTTGGGGGTGATCTAAATAGATTCTCAAGTGTGGAAATGTTCACATGCTCCTGGAAGCACTATAGTTATGACGTTCTCGGGGTATTTTTCGCCCACATATAACTTTCATTTTGAAATTCAAATCCAGATCCAAATCTAGCACATTGAGGGAGAGTTCTAATAATTCGAAAAATTTTACGGTGATACCATAGTAGCCGATCAAAGTTTTTGATCATAATTTGAGCTCCCTCTGACCGTGCTAGAACTAAATCTAATTTCGGATTTCAAAACAGATATCGTATGTGATCGAAAAAAACCTCCGGAGGGCCGTAACTAAGGCGCTCCCGGGAGCAGTGAATCGGGGTTTTTCTCAAGTGACAAGCATTAAAAACCGTATGCACATGAATATATTAGATTACCTAGATATAGTCGCATTTATTATATTATAATAATTTCGCAAAAAGCAAGATGAGTATCTTGAATTCCACAGTATGTACGATGAATCCACATAAAATATTGAATATCCTTGTTTCATGAAACAAAAGCATCACAGCAAATTCATTCAAAAAAAAAAAAAAAGCATCACAGCAAATTAAGATAACGGCCATGCTTATTTTCACTTCATCAACATACTCCTTTGGTCACATCTATCAGCAAAATTCTAACCGATTATGTAATGATCTATATATAAATTTAAGCGAAAAATTTACATTCCCTAAAAATATTATGTTGCCTCTGATACGCCCCGCTCCAAATTATCTCTAATAACTTAACGCATGATATGCATTAATGCTTGATGTCAACTAAACACTGAATTCACCATCAAGATTAACTATAACTACCATGTAAATGCGTGATTTTATCTCATTTAAATAATGAAAAGAATTTTATAAAAATTTTGACCACACTTACCTCGTATTTCGGACATATCCACCTTGTGAAAATTCATAATAAAATCCAACGGAACCAACATATCATAATTTAAAATGATTCCAAATATTTGAATGTCAAGAACATTTAAAAAACAATAACATCCACTCTCGCCCAAACATTAATGAGTTTAAATGATCTCAAGTTTTGAAAGGAATCAATTATGAACTAACAAAAAAATTATAAAAATTTCATGTGAAACATCCATGTATTAGCCAATTAACATAGTGGTTGGCTCAGAACTACACAAGCAATCCAACAAATGCTCAAACTCGATACTTCCTATAAGAAAAACGTTAGAAATATATGAGCTTGTAACTACTTAGTGAGCGGATAAGATCGCAAATACATACATATACAGTTTTCCATATTATTTGATTCCTGTTGAACTTCGTGTACCAAACATTTCTATATCAATGAGTGTAATATTTTTGTTCCAACAATGTGATGGAGAATATATGCGAGAAAGAGACTTACCCTTTTTCCTTTTAAGGAAAAATAGAAAAATAGGATATTCTCTATGATGAAACTCAATCGAAAAATAATCGAAGTGTCTTGTTGCTTTGACCGGTGGAAAGATATAATTTGGAGTTCTAGATTTACCTAAAGGCAAAGGAGTATCGAACAAAGAAGACACTCAAAGAAAATAAAAAAAGAAATTAATATTAATAAAATCATAATTTTGCGGCTTTGAAATTTGTCGTATAATCATTTTAAAACCTGCTTATCAAAATTTATGCTTTTCTTAAAAATCAACATTTTCAAGCTTATCTTCATATTAAAAACATGCTTAAAATAATTTCAAATCATCCTTAATATTGAAATGTGTTGTGAACGAGAGAGTTTTTCATTTCAATTCTCGTTATTGAATTCATTACAAATGACCCTATTTATAGAAAAATAATTGGGGCACATCGTATTACAAATATTGATCTAATATATAATAGTCATTCACACAATAAAAACATAATCATTACATTACTATCATTACTATTCCTTTCTCCCTTACTTTCGGTGGGTTTTACAACACTCCCCCTTGAATGACTATTTATACAAATGCATTAATACTTGTTTGGAGAAAAACTTCAACTTATTGTAGGAGAACTTGAGATATCATATACTGCATTGCAAGAAAACCTCGTGGGGCAAAACCTAAGCCAAAAGTAAGTTGCTCCCCACGATGGCGATCATTCTTATAGAAATATCCATGTGTCTTTTTCGTTAAAACCTTGTCAGAAAACCCAATGGGGAAAAACTTGATCGAAGGAAAAAGAGTCACTACTCCATTTGGTTACAATCTTGGTAGGTGATACATTCATTTTTCTTGTGATTTCAATATCATCATCCAGTTGATTCAAGTAATCTCTTCGTTATCATTTGATCCAATAAACTCATTGAGTCAATTTCTCATTATTTGTGTGAATATGTCATAAACGTTGCCTCGTTAAAAACCTTACTAGGAAAACCCAATGGGATAAAACCTTAGTCAAGGGAAAAAGAGTGCAACGCGTATTTTGTGCTTATATCAAAAATCCTTCAGGTAAGTATCATATTTATCACTGTGTCATAATCAGTGCTTATTTGCAATCGACAATCTCGATTTTACATTCTCACTGTATCGAGATATATATATCCAAATCTTCTCTCGAGATCTTCTATTAGTTGTGATTAGGCTGCCTCATTAAAAACCTTATTTAGGAAAAACCCTTTGGGATAAAAACCTCAAATAAGGAAAAGAGTACAGCGTACAACAATATCATTGTTTTAAGCTATTACAAATAATGTTATCCTGTTAATAGTTCTATATTCAATTTTCTTATCAAGCCCGCATATTTCAATATTATTCTTCGATATATCTCAATATCCTCATTATCGTTGATCGTATGTAGCGCTATATTTTCATATTGTGTCGACACTTTCCATTTTCATTTCTTTCCCCATAACAATATAACTTATTGAGATATCTCATTTTCGATCATTTTTTAGGATTGCACAATATACTTGAGTTTATATACTCTTCAATTTGTATGCCTCCTTTAATAAGACCATCCTTTATCATTTGCTATATATTTTTGGGGGAATCAAATAATATCAATACTTCGGGCTCGTCAATTTATCAAAACATGTATAGTTGGTATATGAGATCGTTTGATTCATATTTGAATTTCAAATTCATGATGCATTTCATATATTATTTCCAACTATTAATACTCCCCCTCATGTTAGCAACCAAACTCAGTATAATTTATATGATTTTCCTCATATATATTCTCAATTTTTAGCTTTAATAGGGGAATTTATTCAGGTCTGTGTTTTGTTCTCGATATTGGCAAATCGATTGGAGGACTTTAAATATTTTGCCAATTATATCCCACTCGTATGCGCATATTCAATCATTTACGGCCTTATTCAAATTATTGGGATATACATTCACTAGTTTTATCATTAGATCTGGAACTCGTGCTCATATCACGAGCAAATCATTTCAATATACACATGTGACTACATAGTGAATCCATATTATATTATATAGTAGTCAACATAAAAGGGTGAGTGGGCCCATATATCTCATCCCTTATATATGTTCCAGAATATATTTGGGATTTATTCCCAATCATTGCTAATAATTATTTATCGAGAACAATCATTGGAAATTTCTTCAGGTTCTTGATTTCAATAAATTATTTACATCAATCGAACCTAATCTATATAGTGCTCAACATGATTTATTACCGTCATCACATGCATAGCCAACCGACATATCACGTCATTCTTTCGGTGGCATTATTACGATTACTATTGAAACGTGGAATCTTATCTCATACGTTTCCTGTTACGCCACTGTTAAAACGCGGAGTCTTACCTCATACGCATTTATAAATCATCCGAGCACTTACAATATTCACCCTAACAAGGGTCCAGATATTATAATGGATCATATGCTCTCAAATCTTCGAAAATACTATCCCTCACTGTCGATCAAAATTCTAAAGAGAATTTATCTATGTAGACTCGAAAGATTAAGGATACTAATGAATAAGGGCATACCACAAGATATTCGGTGGTTGATTGAAGCAAAGGTCCGATTATCTGGTGAGATTTCGATTCCTTCTAAATACATGCCTGGAATGGGTAAAAGTAGTTTTTCGAAGAAACGGAGAGCAAAAAGGTTAGGAGGATGTTATAAATGTGCTCGGTGGACTTGTGACACTCGATGTAAATCGTGGGGTACTTGTCCAAAAGCGAGGAAGGATAAAATAGCATTCATTAAGGATGGATTGAGTAAAGAGTCTTTGGGCTGATATTCATGAGCTCTTGAGACACATCCTAGTGGACACGTCTGAGAGGTGAGCTTATGGCCTTATGGGCCAAATTTAGAGATGAACAAGAACGATATAGTCTCGAAAAACTTACTTTAAAAGATCCTGTTTGTAAATTTAGTAGAAAAGTTTAGTATCATGATTTTCTCAAAGCAAATCGACGTAAATTGATGTATTTCGCGTAATTGTAAATATCGTGTTTTATTTGTTGTTTTTTTTTTTTTTTCTTTTCGAAATATATATATGTATGTAAATATATATATATATATATATATATATATATATATATAGATTTCAATCACCGAAAGTGTACGTCGTTTCACTGATATTTTTATACTGTTTTCTTTTTCAAATTGTCAAAAGGTAAATAGTAAAACCACTTATTAGTTTGACAATTTATCTTTAAATAGAGGGATTCATGTATCTCTCATTCATAAGTTGAAACATTAGTGTAAAGAGGGAGATGGAGATGGAGATGGCGATGGGAATTTTAGAATCATCTCATGCAAATCAATCTTCACCTCACCTGATTAAGACTGTTTGTGTTCTTGGTGGATCTAGACTGATAGGTGATATCCAATATATAGATATGGCAAACCAACTTATAAAGGAGTTGGGGAAACAAAACATCAATATACTGTATGGAGGGACCAATACCAAGCTTTTAAGGAGTCTTACAATGGCCGCACAATTATGGGGGATAAGAGTGTCAAGCGTATTACCTTTTCATCAAGTTGGAGCTAGCAATCGTATTGGATCCAGTACAATCATGGGTTCACTGGTGATCTTTGCTAGATCTATTCATGGCGCATGATGTACATGATGAACAATAGTGATGCTTTTATTGTCCTTCCAGGCGGCTATCACACACTGGAGGAAATATTCAATATAGCATCATGGGCACAGTGGAATTTTCATACCGAACCTATAGGTTTGTTGAATATTAACTATTTCTTTGATGGCTTGCTAGCATTCCTAGATCGAGGTGTGGAACATAAATTTATTTCTCAATCAGCTAGAAAAATACTTATTTACGCTGAAATGCGGTTTTGAGCTACTTATAAATATTCAATCATATGTTCAAAAGTATGTGGAAGTTGAAACCCGTCGGTCACGAGACCATCGGCGTCAAGCGAAGAGAAGTTCGGATCCTTTGGATCTTTCATTATAAACCGGATGCTAGGGGTGGCGAGTTACGGAGTATTTATACTCTCGAGACATCCCTCATTTACGGGTTCGATATGTATTTTAATATCTTCAAGTGTTTATTTCCACCTTTTGGTATTCTCAATATGTTCCACTTTAATTTATTTTGTGCTTCTTCTAGAGCAATGATATCATGTTGGTTTTATTCGAGTCTATTGCACCTTCAGTATACATTCGTGACATATGCTTTTTTCATATTAATACGATCTCATATCATTATTTCATATGATCCTACCATACGGTATATTTTCTTTGATCTGTCAATTGGGATCTATTGAGCATTTTATTTTCACATATTTATCCAATGGTAACTTTTGGCACCTATTGCTCAGTCTTCTCCATCAATATTTAATAGACGTGGAGAACGAATATTTCTTTATTAAATGCTTCTTTGAGAGCATTTCTCGTCACTGTATCGATTCATCACAACATATTAATCTCATAATGAGATTTTTCACCATGGTATATTTTCTTTCTCTTTCACTTCCATGTGATTCTTTGAGCAATTTATCAACACATATGTCATCATTTGCTCAAATCTCTTTGTCAATATCAATATAACATTCTTGTCGAATATATATAAATCGGTTGCTATTATTTAGTACCAATCATGGGGTTTAATCCAACCACATTGGTGATATACATTCTAATCGTGTGGTATAACCCACCACATCAAAAATACTTACTCCAATCGTGTGGTATAACCCACCACATTTGAAGTATAAAAACATAAATTATAGAAATTAAATTCTCCCCAATAGGTGGTAGAACCTAGTATGGGAATTATCATAATAAATATAAATTTAAATTTCAATAGTGATAACCGAGCCATATGGAAATTATAGTAATAACTAATAAATGTAAATTTAGATTCCAATAGGTGGTAGAACCTACCATATGGAAATTGTCCATTCCCCTCATAGGTAAAATTATCCACTCCAGTCATAAAGGTAAAATTGTCCATTCCAATCATGAAATGTAAAATTGTCGAAAATATTCTAGCGATATTATACTATCGGAAATTATCTCATTTCCACTTCAATTTATTTATAATAATTACCATCACAAACTTATTATTTGGCCAAATATTAGTTAAAATCCTATCTATGAAACTCTCAAAGTTTTAGGTTCCAATACTAGCAGCCATCGTAAATTTATTTAATTGCTTACTAACTAATCAATTGCTAAAAGCCGATATAAACTATCAAAATAAAAAAAATCTCTATTCATTATAGTGAGGGATCCAGCGTGGATGAGTCAGCATTTGGCAAAAGGGAATAAGAATACGAGTAACCTACGTTATTACATTACTAACTTTGGCTTCATCCATTTGAAACAAAGCATCTTTTTCTCTTTAAGTATGCAATAGCTTAATCTTAGGTTAATTAGTCTATTAACACATCTTTAATGATTTTAGTTTCTAGCCACACGTCAACTGCACATGGTATGAATTGGAGATATTGTCTATTGCTTAGTTGGCTTCCATTTTTACCCAATTGAAAGAAGTATTGGATATGCGCTAGATTACACTAATAAGAAAAATGACCCCATCTACAAATTCGTCTTAGCCATAAGTTGAGGTTTGGTGAGAATGTTTGACTAAGCTTATAAATTTTCACTTAGAAGTAAATAAAATAAGAAAATATTAAAATGAATTAGAGTCATGAACCTGTGTGGGGATCAGATCCATCAATTGCCAACCGCCCTCACAAAACCACTTTCTTAAGGATAGTAGCCTCGATCCTCCATTAATCTGTCATTAACTTCTTCATCTACACCGGTTTCCCTCTGTGAACCACCATTCATCTTCCCTTGGATTTTGATTGAGACTCCTTTATTCTCTGATGTGCTTCAATCCCATTTGTTTTATCCCATCATCGGAGATAGGGACTGAGAATCTACAACGGGGGAGATGACGATGGTCGGAGAAGTGGGACGCTCAGTCGATTGCCGGAGTTGACGAGTTGTTGATGTGGTGAAAATCTCATTGGTGGCTATATAGAGTTAAATTTCAGGTTGACATTTTTGGGTTTCCATTGATTTATTATGGTTAATGACATATGAGAGCTTGAAGTAATTGGCATATGACTATTGCGTTTGGAATTTGAATTTAATTGCAGCTTTGGACTTGAAATACAAACGGGAGGAGATGGAGAGAATTTTAGATTTGGTTAAGAAGAGAAAAGTAGAGCTTTCGTGCCGATAACGTGTTGTGAACGAGAGAGTTTTTCATTTCAATTCTCGTTATTGAATTCATTACAAATGACCCTATTTATAGAAAAATATTGGAAGCGCGTCGTATTACAAATATTGATCTAATATCTGATAGTCGTTCACAATAAAAAGCATGTCATTCATTACATTACTATCATTACTATTCCTTTCTCCCTTACTTTCGGTGGGTTTTACAACAAAATGAATATTTTTCCACTTCACAGAGTTATCAGCTACAATCTAACTCCACCGATAAGCTTATCCAATCACCTCATCAACACCTGAAATAATGAGGATGCAACCTATTCAATAATACACTCATAACATCAACCAATGAGTTAATGAACAAACTGCATAACTTCTAATTTCATTTCCCATGTTCTAAAAGTGGTCCCATTTGTCTAATTTCACTCTAATATCATATTACTCCTCTGAATTCATATCATATCTTAATCCACAATTGTCATATAATTTCTATAAAACTCAGGCCTCAGGGCAAAACTAAAGTGGGGCAAAATAGCTGAGGGAAAAAAGTGAAAGGGAAAATTCAAGGGGTAAACGTCATTTTCAAATAATGTTGAGGAGGAAAAATATAAATTTGTGCACATGATATTAAAGTATTAGCTAATATCAAATTAAATGGTCATATTGGGAGGGGTCATTCTCTAAATTTGGAGCAAAATTTAGCCCCCACTTTAACATTGGGTTTGTTGCCCCTATTGCACTACATTATTTGGCATGCAATGGTCTTGCTCTTAGCAACCTTATTGGTCAATGAACCACCTTCATCAACGATTTCATACTCAAATGCTACTTTAATAAAATTAGAATCACGTTGATTCACCAATTCACAAACCTTCAGCATCTAATATTGACATCTCTTTAATAAATCTCAATTTATCATCTCCGTCGTTAATAATTATAGTTTGTTCAGCCCTACTACAAGTGGCATTAATTCTGTCTCAATATAATCTACTAGGCCATGATAATACCTTAATCTCACTCCATTAATCAATAAGAGCACTTAATTAGCCCAAATCAATACTATATTTCGAACTCACAGTAATTTAAAGTAAAACACTAAAATTGATTTTGCCACTTACCTCGAGATTGTAAGGCAAAATCGAAGAAATCACGTCTGTCAATCGAAATCACAACATTCCCATGCCTTTTTCTTTCTGTTGGCTCCTTTTCCTTTTCCTTTCCTTATTTTTTATCTTCTCGAGTTCGGCACCACTATGATATGAATTCCCCCTGTCGAGTTCTAATTGAATTGGGCGAATTAGTCTTAGGTTATAGTTTAGAATATAAGGGAAATGGAACAACAAAGGGATAGACAAAATACTAGTATTAACACCCCCCCACCCCCAAAAAAAAGGAGCTGCATGCCCTTTAATAATAGTTGTACCAATGTTATTGTACTTCTAGTATTGCTCTATAATTTTAATATAATATTTACATAAGATTTGCAACTGTAGTCCTTAATTCTAGCAAAGTGTTTCAAGTTGGTCTCTAATTATTTAGTTGACATAATCTGATCCATCACCTTCTAATTAATTCAATGAAGTCTATAACTTTAAATTAATCCAACTAAATCCCTTCCAGGACTTGGACTTGGGCCCATAATTATTGGCTTTGTCCAATTGGTAATCAAAATTTTAATTATTTGGGTCGTAACTGTTCTCCTCGAGTAAAAGGTAAAAGTTGAAAGAACAAGACGATAGCTCCATCGACAATTTTATCTCTGTCAGCACTGTGCTCCTAGAGTAAAAGCCAAAAAGTCGAAAGAACAATCATACAAAACAATATTAATAAAAAACAAATAAGCAAAACGGTTACCAAATATAACAAACATACCGGTTTTTGTTAAATATGTGTCAGGAAGTTCGGATGCTTTTTCCACACCCTTCGATCGGTAAGGGGCTATAATATGAATTGCAGAGAGGATAGAACCGAATAACTCATTTTGAATGCAGTCGTACCTGCAAATTGTAGTTTTCAATGTTTAGTCAAAGTCAAACCTCAACCTGAACTAGACTTACGTATATATTACTCATTCTCATTCTATCATTCATATATTTTGTGGTTCCCACCGGTATTTAAACTGAAAAGTAACTTTTTAGACAAATAAAAGTGTGAGTATACTTACAATTTTTTGCAAAGGTCATCGGTAACCTTAGCTAGACTGATGATCTTCATTTTAGTCACTGTAAGTCGACTTTCATCATACTTGGCAAACGGCTCTTCTAGAAACATTGAGAGTCTTTCTATATTTCTCTCGAGCTGCTGTTGCTGGTTCTCGAAAAGATTCTGCTTTATCGTCCTTTGTTTTTTGCTCATGTCGCTCGAAAACAGTTCATTACCGAACATATAATATGCAAAGGGATATGAATTTGAGAGAATCTGCCTTGATCTTGATAGTCTGTGAAATCCATTTGGCACCCAGCTGAAATCTCTAGAAGCCAACTCGCTTTTTTCAAGAGTTGCTATCTTGAGCTGTAATTTTTCCTTCAACTTTGCTTCAGCCTTTAGAGAATCGGTATGAGCATTGTATCGGTTGTGATAGTGCATGAAACGCCTTGCTTCCTTTCTAGCAAGCTCGTCTTTTCCATCAGCTCGTCTCTCTAGAGAATCTTGTTCCGTATATCGACCACATCCGTGTTGGTTATAGCCACGAGCATCACCACATAGCCAACTGCAAATGGGGGGTGAAAAATGTAAGGTTTCATTCCCATTTTATTTCCATTTTCCGTTCCAGTCTTCTGTTTCAAGGATAGAAGTAACACTTTTGCTAAAGAATTTCTTGTATTCGAAAACATGTTTCGAAGATAAGAAAGTACACGAGTTTTCAGGGGTCCAGAAAGCTAGGAATTGAAAACAGCCTTAAAACAGAAAAGTAAACATGTTTGAATCATCGACTAGACGTAAAGTATGTGATTGAGATAAGGAAAAGAAGACATTACCAAAAATATTGTTTACAAATACACCTAACTACGTTGCATCCTCCATTTTTTTCCACCGGCTTATGGCATTTGGGACAAGATTTCGTATGTACTGTAATCCAATCGACGTTGGCTGATTCGCCGCTGCACTTCCCTTTCCAAAGTTCCCACATTGAACATGAACAAGGCGAGTGTGCTTCATACGAGCAATTAAAACAGAATTGTTGACCACACGCACATTCGACCTCACAATATTCATCATTCTCAATGCGAATGGCGTTCCCACAATGGGGAACACTAGGGCACCACTTTACTCTCTTGTTATCCTCAATGTACGATTCTAGGAGGAAACGATCAAACTTGGTGGCCAATTTAGGATCCCTTGAGCTTACTAGACTTCTTATCTTTCCTTCATCGCAAATCGCATTGCACTTGTGAGCCATGCATGTAATTCGCCTACTCTGTCCCTCGTTTATCTTCACCGTAAAATACTCAGTCCAACCTTAACCACACATTCAAAACAATCACTCAGACCCTTGTCTCATACATTTGTAAAAATACAAAGGAAAATCCAACAAAATTGTATAACAAATTGTACATGGCACATCTGGACTGTTTATCACGATTGATTTAAAAGTGATGATTTGTGAAAACCTTAACAAGTATATATCTTGTACACTCCGTTGTAGTTGTAGCAAGGTCAAAATATAAGAGAATGTACGAAACCAGTCAACCAGATATACTTACAATCATTACAAAAGCTATGCCCACAATCGACTGCTGTCGTCTCCTCTGGAGGGAACTCCTCAAAGCAGATTTCGCATTTTACTTCAGTCGTAAGGTGAGACGAGGATAGATTAGCAATTGGTATGCCGGCTTCTGCATACAACTTTTCTTCGCCTCTTTCCACCAACACGTCTAAGACCTTATCGACGTTCCAATAATAATGCCTTAGCAATGTTCGAGCACGAGTTTCGTTTATTGGTAGCAAGTCCATCACTCTTGCCAACTCTTCTTTCTTCACAAAAACAATACAATTTTGCACTTAGACATCTTTGATATCAAATTAAAGGGGGAATAAAAATTGGTATTGGAATTGATTGCGAACCTGTGCAACCAAAAGGTACTCCTTCCTGATTACCTTCAGAACACCAAATACCGTACAAAAATTAAAATTCATCGCCATCTACTAATAACCATAATTTTCAAAACGAACAGAGAGATCGAATTTTTTTCATCAAAATAGATCCAAAACAGAGACAAAATTGGCATAGAAGTTCAAAAATTCACCTTACAAGAAGCAGGTTCGGGATAGGCCGCGAGCAATTCACTGCCATCTTCAATACCGTCGATTTCGTGATCTTGAACAGAATTATGGCATCCATCGTCACTGCTCCAATATCCGTAATCCTCCTCCATTGTCTTCTAATAATACGGTTTGCATAAAATAAGATCTGAGGATAGAAATTTAAAATCGAAACCAAAAACGACGACGAAGGTAAAAAGGAGGGGATAAAAGGGTTTTAATGGAAGTGTTTCGATTGTGAAAATCTTGCACTACCAATTAAACTAGGACTCTGAGTACCTTCGGTGTCATGTGATCAGCGTTTTACTTACAGGGCCAGATTAAACAAAGGGTGACTCTAAATGCGCATCATTTTGACCGACCACACCCACCCAAAATATTTTACCATTTTTTCTTTTTTCTGTTTCTGTTATAAAAGTATAGAAACAATAGAGAGAATTTAGAGAGAATGAATTCTAAGGAATTCTCAGGAATGAATTTCATTAATAATCGAGCTCATTTATAGGAAAAATTGAATAAGACAATCGTAATTACATAATTTCATCAAGTATAATAGTCGTTCACATATAATAATTACATCTTTTACCAAATTATTCCTCCACCAAATTATTCTCCACCAAATTATTCCTCATAATTCATAACCACCACATTATTCTCAATTATTCATAACACCTAATAATTATTCTTCAATTATTATTCATAACACTTGAATGATTATTAATACAAATGTCTTCCGGGCGTTTGGAGAAAAACCCGGTGGGAAAAACTTCCAAACCGATTGCGGGATAGCTTGGAGTGGTTATATCTTCTTCATCAAAAACATTGCCCCCGATGTCTATCACGTATGAAAGTATTCACGTCTTTGCGCTCGTTAAAACCTCACAAGAAACGGTGGGAAAAAACGTCGAAGGAAAAAGTGCAATTTCTCCGCTTGATTTCATATCTTGAACGATATCTTTACTTACGGTAAATGATTTCAATATCATCATCGTTTGGATCTAAAGCATTAGCTCCATTATAACTTGATCCAATAGATCTGTTGTATCAATTTCTCCTATCGTTCTCAATATACCATGAATATGCCTCGTTAAAACCTTATTAGGAAAAACCCAGTGGGAAAAACCTAATGAAGGAAAAAGAGTACATTATTCATGTGAATACGCCTTTAAAGTTGCCTCATTAAAAACCTTGCTAGGAAAACCCAATGGGATAAAACCTCGATCGAGGGAAAAAGAGTGCAACGATGTATTTTATACAAGTATCTTTGCAAACATTTCAAAATCTTTCATACATTTGTATGAGTATCATATACATTGATTTTATACTCTTCGTTCATTTAGAGTGCATCAATTTTCTTACACAACTACAAAACATTCACCATGAACACATGTCTCCAAATACACAATTTAAAGCATATAAATTCATTGTAAAAACATGTAAACATATAAGTAAACCTTCATAACTAACTAACATTTAAAATATATCATTTAACATTTAATATTCACTTAATAGGTTATTTCATTCCAGGGCTTAGTTCACCCTTTAGGGTACTCATAAACACGGGTTTAGCTCATCAGATCCTTTAATTTCCTTTTATTTACTACACACACGATCGGTAATTTAACTTTCATGAGCATGCAACATATAATGACCACCATGCTTATCTTTAAACTTGAGCAATAGTCATCATCATCTCATCATCTCATAAGTTAAGGATTTCACATTCACCATTTATCTTCTTCAATATATCTCAATATTTTCATTATCATTGATCATATGTAGCGCTACATTTTCATATCGTGTCGACACATTTCAATTTCATTTCTTTCCCTATATCGACATAACTTATCGAGATATCTCATTATCAATCCTCTTGTAGGATTACACAATATAGTTATGTCTATATACTCTTCAAGAGCATATGCCTCCGTTATTAAGACCATCTTTTATAATTTGCTTTGATATATATGTTTGGGGAAATCTCATAATATCAACGCTTCTGGCGTGCTAACTTATCAAAGCATCTTAAGCGATATATGTGATTGTTCATAGCATCTTTATGCATCTTTGAACTTCAAGTTCATATTTTAATTGTGAAGATATAACATGATGCATTTCACATATCATTTTCAACCTTTAATACTCCCCTCATCTTTGAAAATTTAGAACACCAAAACTCATACAATGGTATGATTTTAATCATATATGTTCTCATCATTCAAATTTTTAATATGGGAATTTAGACCGTTTGCATTCTATTCTCGATATCGGCAATTTATTTGAGGACTTTAAATAATTTGCCATATAATATCCCACTTGTATCGCATACTCAAATCCTTCGTGATTTATTCAAGTATTGGGATATACATTTACTAGCTTTATCATTAAATCTGAAAATCATGCTCATACCGTGAGCAAATATTTCGTAAATTTCAAATTACGAATCATATACACATTGTGGATCCATATCATAATATCTAGTAGTCCACATGGAGGATGAGTGGGCCCATACTTCTCATCCTTTATTCCAGATATATTTGGGATTTATTCCCAATATTGGCTAGTAATGATTTCATCATTTATCGAGAACAATCATTAAAGAATTCTTTTAATTCTTCACTTGAAATATTGATTTCAATAATTATTTAAACCGGGATGGTCATCAGGTTTTGCAAGCGAGTATTATTGAACTTCTAGTTTAGTAAATTCTTATATCGATTTCACTAGTATCGTATAGTGCTCAATATGATTTATCATAGAAATAATTCACCGACATATTCCATCATCTTTTGGTAACATTATTGTCTACTCTTGTTCAAACAGATTCTGACTCATACGCATCACATCCGGCTATTATTTAATTAAAATCGTAGCTCTTATGCTTCATATTATTTATTTAAAATCGGAGTCTTATTTCATACGCGTCGTATTATTCTATAAATAAATCATCAAAATTATTGCAAAATTCATCCTAACAAGGATCTATACATTATAATGGATCATATGCTCTCAAATCTTGAAAATACTATCCATCACTACCGATTAAAATCTTAAAAAGGATTTATCGATGTAAATTTGGAAAGATTAAGGATGCTAATGAATAAGGGTATCCCACAAGATATCCGATGCTTGATTGAAGCAAAGGTTCGATTATCTGGTGAGGTTTCAATTCCTTCTAAATACATGCCTGGTATGGGTAAAAGTAGTTTTTCAAAGAAAGCGAAGAGCAAAAGATTAGGAGGATGCTACAAGTGTGCTCGGTGGACATGTGACACTTTCGATGTAAATCATGAGGTACTTGTCCAGGAAATCGAGAAGATAAAATAGCATTCATTAAAGATGGATTGAGTAAGGAGCCTTTGGATGATATTCAACAGGCTCTTGAGACACATCCTAGTGGACACGTACAAGGTGAGTTAATGGCCTTATGGGCCAAATTCAAAGATCAACAAGCAGCGTTACAGTCTTGAAAAACTTACTTTAGAAGATCCTGTTTGTAAATTTAGTAGAAAATTTTAGTATAATAATTTTCTCATATTAATATAAGGAAGCTCGGTGTAATAACTTGAAGATCAATGTTTTTCTTGTAATTGTAAATATTGTTTTTCGATTTTAAGATATATATATATATGTATATATATATTATTTTTCAATCATAAACAGATATATGTCATTTTCACTTAAAAAATTTGCATTTTTTTCTCTTTCATATTTGTCAAAAAGTAAATAGTGCACTCAATTATTGGTTTGAAAATTTTTCTTTAAATAGAGGATTCATATATCTCTCATGTTCATACATTAAAAGTATAGTGCAAAAGAGAGATAGGAGTAGAGATGGATATGGAGATTTTAGAATCATCTCATACAAGTCAACTTTTACCTCGCCATATTAAAACCGTATGTATTCTTGGTGGATCTAAGTAGTAGGCCATATCCAATATGTGGATATGGCAAACCGACTTTTAATAAGAGTTAGGAGACAAGAAATCAATATACTATACTGGAGGAACCAACAACAAACTTTTAGCTAGACTTATAATGGCCGCACAATCATGGGGAATAAGAGTTTGGCGTAATACCTTTCCATCTAGTTGGATCTAATACTCGAATTGGAGCAGTTCTACCATGGGTCGGCAAGGTTGGGGCTACAAAGCGCAATCCATCCACAAGCTGCATGATGTATATGATGAATAATAGTGATGCTTTCATTGTCCTTCCGGTGACTACAACACCTTTGGAGGAAATATTCAATATAGCCTCGTTGTACGGTGGAATTTTCATGTCAAACCAATAGGTTTGTTGGATATTAATAATTTCTTTGATGGCTTACTAGCGTTTCTAGATCGGTGTAAATAATAAGTTTATCTCTCATGCAATGAGAAAAATACTTATTTCTACTAATCTGTTGATGAACTACTCATCAAATTTCATGCATATGTTCAAGAATGCTGTGGAAGCCCAGTCCGTCGGTCACTGACCTTGGTGTCAAGCGAAAAAGAAATTCGGATCCTTTAAATATTTCATTATGAATCCTAATGTTGATGGTGGCGCGAGTTACGAGATTTATACTCTCGAGGCGCATCCCTCATTTATGGATTCAAGATGTATATTCTTTTGCATTTCTATATTTTCGAGTGTTTAATGCCATCTTTTGATATTCTCAATATGTTCCACTTCGACTTTGTACTTCTTCCGGAGTAATAATAATATCATATTGGCTTTATTCAAATACGAAATCTAGTGATTATGCTTCTTCAAGAGCATTTTATTCTCATATTAATACAATCTCATATCATCGATCGATTACTTCATATAAGCTTTCCATGCGATATATTTTCTTTGATTTATCAACATGGGATCTATTGACACTTTACTTTCGTCTATTTATCCAATGGTAACTTCAAGTACCACTTGCTCAATTTTCTCCATTCATATTCCTAGATATATGAAGAAGTAATTTTATTCTCATCGTCTACTTCTTGAGTATGATTAGAATATTTGATCAACTACTTCTTCCAGGTAGGATTAGTTATAACCAATCGTGTAGTATAACACACCACATTGAAATATGCAAACCAATCGTGTGGTATTACCCACCACATTGGAAATATACTCAAACTATAAAGTGCATAAATTTAAATTGCAGAAATTAAATTTCCTCCAATAGGTGGTCGAACCTACCTTATGGGAATTATTGCAATAAATATAAATTTACGAATTTAAATTCGAGAATTAAATTGCATAATGTTTAACTACTTCTTCAGGAGTAGGATGCCTTAGTAGAAGGTATTACCCATCACTTAGCATATAAAATGTAGAAATATATAAAACCTTCCGCTTAGTGACGGTTGAACCCATCATCAAGTAGGAGGTATTGCAGAATTAAATTGCAGTAAATAAAGTGCGAGAATTAAATATTGAGCGCTTCTACAGGAGCAAATTTGTTCTTCTAGAACAAATACTCATTACTTCTACAAGAGCACATTTATCCTTTTAGAATAAGTATATTATGTAATTAAACTCTTCTGAGTTAAAATAATATTAGATCTTTTAACTCAAATGGACTTCAAGCCATTTTATATAATCAATGGATTTAGAATTTCTTCATGAATATTCTATCCATTTTTCCTTGTCGTCAAAATTAGGTCGGTTTTACCCTAAGGGTAAAATTGTCAATTCAATTAAGTAAAGGTAAAATTGTCAAAAATATTTTATCAATGTTTTACGATTGGAAAATTATCTCCTTTCTATTTCAATTTATCAATATCAAAATGTTCAATGACTATTTTGTAACTTTTTCAAAAGTTGGTGTCTTGATTTGTAAATTTTGAAAGTTTGATAATAACATATTTCAAAACGAGTTATTACCCTATCAATGTTGGTGTCAAATCGAAGCTCGTTAAATCGAGTATAATGGAGTCGAGAAAATTTGATTTTGATAATGTATGCTCCTTATATCTCGAGAAAGCGAATATTATAGTTTAATATATTATTATATTATAAAGTAATATAATATATATACCTTTTCCTTTTCTTAGGGAGAAGCGATTGAGCATCGTATTTCCTCCATTTGCCAATTCTTGAATTGCCCACAACTCTTTGTCTCTGCATAAATGTTTTATGTGAGTGATTGGGAAGATAGGAGAGTGAGGCGGAGAAAGTGGGAAAAAGATAAGAGAGAAAAGAAAGATAAGTATTGATTGGAGATGGATTAGGTTATTTATAATAATTAGGTTTACGTCTGAGAAGATCATCTATAAGATCTGTTGTAGAGCATACTCCCTTCATATTACTCAAATGGTAGAGGCTCGTCTTGATAACGTGTTATAAAAGTATAGAAACAATAGAGAGAATTTAGAGAGAATGAATTAAGGAATTCTCGTGAATGAATTTCATTAATAAAGCCTATTTATAGGAAAACTTGAATGGCGCAATCATAATTACATAATTTCATCAAAGGGTATAATAGTCATTCACATATAATAATTACATCTTTTACCAAATTATTCCTCCACCAAATTATTCCTCATAATTCATAACCACCACATTATTCTCAATTATTCATAACACCTAATAATTATTCTTCAATTATTATTCATAACAGTTTCTTTTTTTTCTTTAATTTTTTTTTTTTTTTTTTTTTGTGTTTGGCTTGCAAGGTATCTGGCCTATAAATGCTGTCGGAAATGATAACTTCTTTTTCATCCCCATTTTGTCTGCTCCTTTTTTACTAAAGGGTGATTGGGTGAAGAGTAAAATGGGAAGTGGTGGGAAAGGGAGTGTACTAAATAAAAAAAAAGGGTGCATTTAGAATCACCCCTTAAACAAACCACACAACGCTATTAAAAAATTATTTTTTTATCAATAATATTAGATGTACAATAAATTAGTACAACTAATTGGTACAATAGGGTAGCTAAATTGTATACTAATTAAAAAATGAAAAATTTCCACCCATTTATTAATCGGTACAACGGGATAGAGTATTGTACCAATTATTAATTGTATAATAAGCATTATTCTTTTTAGAGCTTGTTCGGTTTGTTTGCAAGGAAAAAAAAATCTCTCCTCTTTTCAACCACACACACATTTTCCAATAGAATATTAACCACACATTTTTTACGGAATTTCGTGCCCAACAATGTACACATGGATCGAACAACCTCTTAATAAATACATCACCTATATTGGAAAAATATAACATAATCCACATCACAATTCACCCTCTATTGGAAAATTCGATTTGCTATCTTACAACACATAAACTAACCTACCAAGTGCACTCATCTTAGATTTGAAAAATTACGTATTCATTACATATTAGATCTCACTTATATTGTAGAGAGAGAAAGAGGCTTCAATATTTTTGTTCATACAAAAAAGGCCCCTAAATTATTAAGTTCATAGATAAAAGATTACATATCATATCTCACTAAATTTTGTTCATCACATATTACATCTCTGTATCTCACTAAATTTTGCCTGGATTCTCACTTTTCATGTCTTTGTAGTTATCGACGGCTTCTCTTTCATCCATCTACAAGCTCAACTACAGAAGTATTTATTTGTTCTTTGTTCTTCGTTCTTCATTTTAAATTTTTTGAGGGAAAATTCGTTCTTGCTTTTGTATTTTTGTTTTATATTTTTCTGAGGACACATTATTATTTATACTATTATAAAAAAGAAAAGGATATTGGAACCTGCATTTATTTAATGTATATTTATTTAATAAAAATAGATAGTGAATCTCACGCTGGAAAGCAGAAATCCATTCTAAATTCAAAAGTTAAAACGAATTCTTTTGGAAAAACTCGCACTTCCGTGGTTTAGTTATACAAAAGTGACTAATGCTTGTATGGGAATCGATTTATTGTATTCACTCGATGCATGTCACCTCGAAATTTGATTATACCCGTGTGTATTACATCATGCGACACACTTTCGAACTAATAAGTGTCTAATAACAAAGCCATAACTAAGCATTAGTAGACCAAACCTTTGCTTTGGATCCAAATTGATAAGGGGCCTAATATGATTTGGGTATGTTAAAATTGAAAAGAAAAGTTCTAAATCTTGTAGCCTTGCCGGCATGTTAAATTTTAACTGTTATTTTCTTGTCATTATATTGACTTTTAATTATTAGATCATTGTGGCCTTGCCCATACATTTCTTTTAACGTAACTATTGAACTTTTGGTTTATTGGTCTATTAAATCTTTAGTTCTTTAAATACTTTTTTGGGGCCACGATTGAGGGCCCAATTTTCATAGTTCACTTTGAGCCACAAATAACTTAGGTTCGGTTCTGCTAATAAGCATAACAAACCGTGTTCACATAGACAGTAAATTAGCTATATGTAGTTCTATTTATTATTTAGGAAAAGAATAAATAAAACTTTAGTTCCGATGTTATTGAGTAATTGGGGTGACCACAATTAATATTGAAGTGACATATATCTTATAAGTACAATAATTAGCTAATACATAAATATATGACGAATCCACATAAAAATTCAAAATCTTATTTGATGAAACAAAAGCATCCCACCAAACTAAGATATTAATGGCCATGCTTATTTTCACTTCGTCAGCAGAGTCCTTTGGTCACGCATCTATCAGCAAAATTATAACCGATTATTATGTCATGCAATCTATTAATATGTTTGCGCGAAAAATTGGCATTCTCTCAGAATATCACTTTTCTTTACTCAAGTAACAATCAGTACAATGCAGACAGCTCTATCGACCATCTCATCTCACTTCATCTTCACTGCTCTCCTCAAGTAAAGCTAAAAGGTCGAAAGAACAATGATACGAAACATTAATAAGTGCTAAGGAAAAATAAAGTAAGCAAATGGGCTATCACGGTATAACAAACCTACCGGTTTTTGTAAAGGCAAGTTCTGATGCTTTTTCCACACCCTTCGATCGGTAAGGGGCGATGATGTGAGTTGCAGACAAGAGAGAACCGAGTAACTCATTCTCGATGCAATCATACCTGCAAATTGCAGTTTTCAGATCGTGAGCATAAAAAAAAGCCTTACTAGTACTCAGTCAAAATCAAACTTCAATTTCAAATAGTGCCCGTATTAAACTGAATGGTGACTTTAAAGACAAACAAAAGTTTAGTGTGAGTATACTTACAATCTTTTGCAGAGGTCATCCGTGATCGTAGCTAGATGGATGATCTTCATTTTAGTCTCCGTAAGTCGATTTTGATCATACTTGGCAAACGGCTCTTCCAGAAACATTGAAAGTCTTTCGATATTTCTCTCGAGCTGCTGCTGTTGGCTCTCGAAAAGATTCTGCTTTATCTCCCTTTCTTCTTTGCTCATCTCATTCTGAAACAGTTCATTACCGAACATATAATATGCAAATGGATATGAATACGAGAGAATCTGCCTTGATCTCGAGAGTCTATAGAATCCATTTGGCACCCAGCTGAAATCTCTAGACGCCATCTCGCCTTCTTCAAGAGTCGCTATTTTGTGTTGTAATGTTTCCTTCAAACTTGCTTCAGCCTTTAGAGATTCGGTATGAGCTTTGTATCGGTCATAATAGTGCATGAAACGCTCCGCTTCTTTCCTAGCAAGCTTGTCTTCAAGTCCTTGTTCTTCTTTATATCGACCACATTCGTGATTATCAATTCTTTCCCAGTCGTGTGCGAGACCAGTAGCTCCACCACATAGCCAACTGCAAATTGGGGGTTAAAACTGTTAGGCATCGTCCTCATTCTGTTTCTTTTTTCAGTTTTCTATTTCGGTTTTCAGTTTTTTGTTTCAGAGATAGAAATAGCATCTTTATAAAATATTTTCATTTTTTTTGAAAATATGTTTCAAAGATAAGAAAGTAAACGAGTTCTGAGTGGACCAGAGTACTAAGAATTAATGCAAATAGTCTAAAAACAATGAAGAGAACAAGAAAAAAGAAAATGTTACCAGAAATATTGTCCACAAATACACGTCACTAGGTTGCATCCTCCATTTTTCTCCACCGGCTTATGGCATTTAGGGCAAAATTTTGTATAGACCGCAATCCAATTGGCATTGGGTGATTCGCTATTGCACTTCCTTCTCCAAAGTTCCCACATCGAACACGAGCAAGGAGAGTGTGTTTCAAATGAGCAATTAAAACAGAATTGCAAACCGCACGCACATTCGACCTCACAATATCGGTCCTTCTCAATGCGAATAGCATTCCCACAATGGGGAACACTCGGGCACCATTTTACTCTCTTATTATCCTCAATGTATGATTCTAAGAGAAAACGATCAAATTTGGCGGCCAAGGTAGGATCCCTTAAGCTTACAAGACTTCTTATCTTTCCTTCGTCGCAAATTGCATTGCACTTGTGGGCCATGCATGTAATTCGTCTACTCTGTCCCTCATTTATCTTCACCGTAAAATACTCCGTCCAACCTTAACCACGCAAAGAAGAAAAATAACCCCTTAGAGTCATCCTAAAAGAAGAAATATACAACTAGCACAACAAAATTGTACAACTTTTATAAAAGACGTGGTTCATTTAATTTAAAAGTGATCTGATGCGTGGAAAAACAAAATTCTGCCAACTGTAAACAGAATGTAAGAAAACATATGTACTTACAATCATTACAAAAGCTATGGCCACAATCGACTGTGGTCGTGTCATCTGGAGGAAACTCCTCAAAGCAGATTTCGCAGTTCACTTCGGTCGAAAAGTGAGACGAGGAATGATTGGCCATTGGTATGCCGGCTTCTGCATACAACTTTTCTTGGCCTCTTTCGACCAACACCGCTAAGACCATATCGACGTCCCAATAATAATGCATTAGCAAAGCTCGTGCACGACTCTCGTTTATCGATAGCAAGTCCATCACTCTCGCCAAGTCTTCTTTCTGCACAAAAACACCACAATTTCGCACTTCCAGCATCTTTAATATCAAATAAAATAAAATTTAAAAAAAAAATGAAAAGAGAGAGAGAGTATTAGAATTGATTGCGAACCTGTGCAGCCAAAAGAGACTCCTTTCTGATTACCTTCATAACACAAAATACAGTACAATGAATTAAAATCCATCCCCTTCTATTAATAATCATAATTTTCAAAATTAACAGAGCGATCGAATTTTGTGATCAAAATAGATCCAAAACAGAGACAAAATTGGAATAAAATTTAAAAACTCACCTTACAAGAAGCAGGTTTGCGATAGGTCGCGAGCAATTCATTGTCATCTTCGGGTTCTTCGTCATCATAATCATGAACAGAACTATGGCAATCATCATCACTGCTCCAATATCCGTAATCGTCCTCCATCACAGAAATTCTGTGTATGAATTCTATTCACTCTCTGTGTTTCCGAATCAATGTCAACTGTGGATGTGTGAAATAAAGTCTGAGAAGAGAAATTTAAAACCGAAAGCAAAAGCTCCGATGGTATGAAAGGGGACGGGATGAAAGGGTTTTAGACTTTGATCATATTTTATGGAAGGTCTTTGGCTTTTGGACTTCTAATTGGACAAGAACTAAGAGTAGGATTTTTTCCTATTTATTTATGAATAATTATATCGTCACCATAAAAATTTATTTTTATACCATAAATTAATTATTTTCTTTTAAATAATTTAATTAAACTTATTTTAATATCCGCAATTTAAACATACTAGTGTTTTCACCCGCGCATTGCACGAGTAGATTTATGTCCAATATATAATTTAGAATTTGTCATGTTCAAATAAATCGTTGAACCCTCCATCTCTTACAAAGAAGGTACGAGACAACTCGTGATCGAGGGTAAAATTTAAAATTGATGCTGCATAAAGGGGAAAAATAAAATCGTTGAAACCAAAACTCAGTTAAAAAAAGAAAATTTTATAATAAAAGACCAGAAACCTCTCGCAAATAGGGGCTGGCGTTGATATCTAATTTGTGAGTTAGATATCTAATTTGCGAGTTAGATATGTTGATTTCCGGAAAGCTACGATTACTCCACAAAAAAAAATCTTAGAAAAGTACTATACGGTATAGAAGGAAATTCGATAAGCTAAAGATTTGGATTAATATAAAAAAATAAGAGATAATTATATCAGTTAATTAAGAGATAGAGATAATTATGGAGATTTGGATCAATTCGTGAATATTAGGGATTCTGTTATCTCAAACCTTAAGAGGGAATTAAGAATAAAATAATAATTATTTAATTAAAAAAATAAAAAAGAGCAGAAAACTGACCTCAGTTTATTTATACTAGTCTTTTTCACCCGTGCGTTGCACGGGAGGCTAATATATCAATAGTTACATGTTTCGATATATATTAATTCTATATCAATAGCACCACCAAGATACATGTTTCGATATATATTAATTCTATATCAATAGCACCACCAAGATAATAAATCGAGTATTTGTGATTGCACTAAACTTAATAATTAAGATAAGTAATGAAAGAATTCGATAAAAATTTCGATAGAGTTTTCCCTGTATATCGTACAAATCTTTCCTATAAAATATTTAAGGAACACCTCACCAAAATTTGCATAACTTAATTTACAATTAAACAGAAAATCTCATAACTTAATTTACAATTCTCCTAAAAATCTCAACAATAAAAATAATTTAAAAATAACACCATCAACTATTGTCAACAACATAAACACAAAATAAATAATACAAATGACTTATATTTTTCTAAGAAGTAATGAATGGACTTAAATATAAATCTTACCCCTAATTTTCTCCAAGAAAATCAAATTCCTACTAATCTACCAATGAATCGTAATACGACAATAACATGAATTTTTTACGTAAGCCTCTCGAACTTCGAAGTCCATTTATGTGAAAAACCTTTAGAAATATAAAATATAATACCACAGTTCAGATAGCATAAATTTAACTTACTCAAAGTGTAATTTTCGACAGTAAAGCAAGTTGAGCTAACCTTAACTCGAGTACAATGCTACTTATAGATAAGAGTTTCATATCATTAATTTGTATAACTCTAGCAACTATCTCAACTGGACATTATCTTCAAACAATATAATAGTAGAAAACCAATAATATATAAGTGCAGTTATTCACTTCTTATATCAACGTAGATGATATAAAGGGTTTGTGTAAAAAGTTAAATAAAGTAAACAACGTACATCACATGATTAATAAGTGTCAGACTATACATTACTAAAAACTTCTTTATGCACGACATTCGTAGTAGCTTTTGTAACGCCCCGTCCAGTTCCACATACATATACGTCATAAATGACGTCATATCAGAGTGCGCCGTGCACGCATCATGAACATAAACATAAAGCCACCTTTGGGCTTAGGCCACCTTCGGGCCGTTACATAACATATGGCCACATTCGGGCCCGTACACGGGTTTTCTTTTCATTTCATAACATAATGGAACTAGACGTGCGTCCGTCATTCATTTAGACACGAAACCCTAAATTCATTTCTTTCAAGCATATAACGTAAGGCTAGGGTTTCGTTTTCATTACGTACCGCAAGATCTTTCGATTCTTCGCCCACACACCACATCATAGCGTCTAGTGACCTTTTCCCACTCTCCACGCACATCACCTACGTCAAACATACAACATACGCACATAATGAGTCATAAAGACTCGATTGGATAATAGATGCAATGCAATGCATGTCACACGTTCATTTTGGGCCCTCTTGCGAATCACGTGCTTACATTGGCGCCATTCTTAAACATATGGCCGGGTCCCATAACATAACATAACATCATTGGAGACATCGATCTCCCATTGGGGCATTGGTTCCCCGTTAGACCCAAATATCGGGGCGTAGGTCCCCGCGGGGCGTAGATCCCCCGTTAGGCCAAAACATTTTCATTTTGTAAATATGTGATAGGCATTTCATACACACGTCTGCATTCATGACATGATCATAGATAGCACTTACCATTATGCCTTGTTTCTTTCACATCGTCATCATTCATACGTAACCCATAAACAAGGCTTCATCATCACATCGTGAACACAAGCATAAAACATTACATATTCGTGCATTAACGTTAACTTCACATAAGGCCACGACATTCAAACGTAGAGCATACGATTACAAAGTGTTCACGTTAGTTCACGTTGGTTCATATAAGCGTACGTCACATAACACGCATAATATTCCACGTTGAACCACATAATCATACATGAATGCCAAGCTTATCACATTCTTCATTCATTACATATAACATCCACTAACTAGGTTTCTTTTTCTTAGGACCAACTAATGCTTAGACACGACATGGAGGATCATATACGTCACACAATCATGTACACATCATCAACATATCATGTCAACCACATAACACAAGGCCAAGAGATCCTAGCATGCCTCTAAGTTCCCAAATCATCATATTCATGTCATATCTTGTTTACTTCATGTATAAATCATGCAAATACGTCATAAAGCATGTAAAGCAACCATTACCCACCATAGATGGGGTTCAAACAAGCATGGAGACCATCTTCTTCCTCCTCTTCTTCCTTCTCTTCCTTTTCTTCTTCTTTCTCTTCTTTCCTTTCTTCTTGTAATCATAGATTACACAAGCATTACATAGGTCATATATGGAGTGGGAGATGATTCCATGGGTTCATGAGGGTCTTGGAAGGGTTTTGGGAGTGTTAGAACCGAGCTTGGATGAATAGTGCCCAAGAAATGACAAGAAGCATCTAAAATAGCCATTACGCTGATTTATAATTACGGCGTAACTTCCACATTTACTGGTAGTAACCCATGACTTTCTGGCCAGTAACTTCATATACTTACTAGTAACCCGATCAATACTGACGGTATACTATCATCATCTGGCCGTAATAAACTCTCTGAAAATCCACCTCAGTATTTCATCTTCTTGACTTACGGTAGTAACTTCCATTCCTTACGGTAGTAACACCAATATCTGGCCGTATCTACGAACCATCTACCGTAATTTGCTCTCTGAAACTTTTGGACATTTTCCACTTTGTTTACCATTTACGACCGTAACCTTTGAACCTTACGGCCGTAATCGACATTCTACGGCCAGAACGATGACATTTACGGCGTAACCCTGTTATCTGAAATTTTCCCATTTTCATCTTTTAAACGGCCGTTTCAGTATTAGGGACATATCCTATACATTAACACATATCGTGAACATATCATATACATGAACGTCATACCGAAACATCGTCACGTCATTTCCTCTCATATACGGTATTATATACAGAATCATATACGTATTCACATACGGTTCCGGGACGAATTCGGGCGGGCCATTACATCCTTCCCCCCTTAAATAAATTTCGTCCGCGAAATTGCTTAGACTCGACTCGGGAATTCGTGTCTCCTATCCTATTTCCTTTTCCATGTCTCCTCCTCATCATATACATCTACGGGACAAACGTCATTCTATACGGCACAGTCATATCACATATACAGATCTTCATACATGACGGTGCACATAACATACAACGGTCCCATTTCCAGAAAACTGACCCGAATAAGAACCGAACAAATCATTTAATCACATACGTAGGAAATATACACAAGAATTCCGGACGAGACTTTCTGAACATAAACATATAAACATACATGCATATCGGAATTCAGTGTGAAATTCCCCATTTCTGGCACATATACCAAACCGATCCGTACATATATCAGTCCTGAACACCATACTGTGGCATTCACCCGATAACTCAAGATAAGAAATACGGAAAAGGAATGAAGATTCCATGGCATATCATATCATATATACGTCATACACATCATCATTCGGATCATTCGGGTAAAGAGAGCGCCGCATTAACTGATATTTCTTCATATCTCATACATACATAACATTAAGCAGGTAGAAGATGAGCCGTGTACCTGATGGCGCACATAACGATCATAGAGAGTCGAAGAAACAAGAGGCGAGCAAAAGAGCTATCCCTTCATTGCATAACATAAAACAGCTACACAATCGCGTCGGCTCACGTTCGTGTCACTCTTACGCCTTTCATTTACATAGCCACTGAGCTTCTTTCACATAACAAGAACAAAGAAAACAACGAAAGACCACGGCTATCAATCGAATTCCATCGGATTGAAACATTTCATATTCGAGCTCTTCTCTTTCATTTCATATACGTACCAGCTCAACATAGCACTGTCCTCGGACCACATAACTGAGCTAAGGTTCAACATCATATAATATAGCACTCATGAGACTCGTGGAACTCGAGATTCATTTCATCTAGCATATCATTCACATCTTCTTCCCGGGGTAACATAACATAAAGAGAAAAGCCATTCATTCGTTCCGGGAAGTCACGTTATTCGAACATCATTGCACATAATTTCCCGACCTAAAATGCCCGACATATACTTCCCCGACGGAATAAAGAACATAGGAATATTTCATTCGTGCATTTTCCGGGATTCAACATAACTGTAATAGAACATCCGTAACATAGACATAGCCATAACGAGCTTTTAAATATCCCGGCGTATACATATCATATAACATAAGAACATACTGATTCGATTATCATTGACGTTCAACGAATCACAGTCGGGACAGAAACTAACACATAACGAATCATACGGCTTTCCGTTTCCCCTAACGGATCATACGTACATCTTGTCACTAACCAGACCGATCAAACACATTTTACCACGGCCATGAGGAATGTAACCCTCGGTTCATGCATTCAGTTAGCATATAACTTCTTATCATGCATCCCATTGACATAGTTCATCACATAAAGAAGCAACCAAAACAACTGGTAGCTTGAGGCCGAATGCATACATATCACATGGTCATAGAGCATAACTGAACTTCTAACTGAAGCATAACGAGCCGCATAACATTCATAAAACATAGCTCGTCACATAAACATAAGACTTGGTCGACTCGTTCATATGATTGACAACTCATAACTTATAACTTAAGAAGCAACCGAAGTTACTGGCATAACGTGAGGTAACATAGACTTACATACTCAGCAATTCACAAGAGAAGGCCGAGCTAGCATAAAGAAAGCCGTAGAGAAACCGAACATATACATACATAATGTCATAAATCATATAAAACATATGCAGGTTATATATCAAAATAAACGATACCTGCCGTATACATTGAGCCATTCCAGAAGTCCGGTTAGACATTGAGAACTTCAAGAACTGAAGAATACATCTGCCTTTTTCTTTTCTTCATATACATGCATAACATAGACATACACAACATCGGCCGTGACTTCATAGACATACATAACATTAGCCATGTCTCGCGGAGAACACTGGCACATGACATAACATATAAGTGTCGGCTACTCTCATAACGAGAAACAAGAGCCTCAGTCACAACTGAATATAAACGGCACAACATAGGCCTTTCGGTAAACCCTGTCGTTTCATGATCAAACACATAATCATAGACATAATATTGAAGAAATGCCGGGCTACTCATATTGTCACTGGACACATTACATAAGACATCACATAACATAAGCCGTTCAGTAGTGCCAACATTTCGTGAGGGAACATCTGAACATAACCGTACGGTGAGTTAGGCCGAACTCATTTCGTTACACAACATAACATAGCATATCGCATATAGCAGATAACATATAGCCTGATTGCACACGTTGACTTAACTCAAGTTCGAAATAAACGAACATGCACATTGGTCATGTTCGAAATAAATGAATAAACATATCGGCCACTCGTTACATAACATCATCCGTATGCATCACATGATAGCGTAGCATCTCCTTCAAGTTCATTAAACATCTGGGAGACATAACATACTGCAACGAAATACATTCATTCATATTTCATTCTGAGACGCTCTATTGATTACACGAATCAATCGGAGTAAGCTCAGTTCCCCTCATTTCGTCATACCATACTGCATAAACATTCGGTTGAGTGACATCACGGATACACATACATTTGCTCAACATCTGGAGCCATTAACGTCACGTGCATATTCACATTCATATGCCGTTTCACTGTACGACATTGAACCGTGAACCGTAGTTCAAACACCACATGCCTTTCGTTCCACTACACAACATAATGAAGTCACTCCCATTTCATTCATCGAAACTAACATTCATATAGCAATCCGTTCATACGTCATCACAGTCATGTCATACTCATACTCGGATCTTCATTCATCAAATCGTCATACACATCGCGGAGAGAGACAATTAGGGAAAGATGAGACATTCCACACTTTACATTTGGTTCCCCGGTCAACACATCTCATAACATGCATTCATACTTCCATACCATAACATAACGACCATAGCATACATCCCATATCCCTGCACACATTGTCTTATACGTCCCAAGTTCCGTACCATAACATAACATAACATACTTTCACATTGGGACGTACCATAGGCCACATATGCATAGGTATCGCATCGGAGCACAAAGATACCATATCATGTCATAAGATTGCTCCCGTATTCCTACCATAGCATTCATGGCATTCATATCGTCATATACGTTCATTGCATTCACATCATAACATAACATCATACATCATACCTCATCGTGGAGTGGCGAAAGAGTCCGTTGATGTGTGGGGAATAAAGAATCTTGCTCTGATACCACCTGTAACGCCCCGTCCAGTTCCACATACATATACGTCATAAATGACGTCATATTAGAGTGCGCCGTGCACGCATCATGAACATAAACATAAAGCCACCTTTGGGCTTAGGCCACCTTCGGGCCGTTACATAACATATGGCCACCTTCGGGCCCGTACACGGGTTTTCTTTTCATTTCATAACATAATGGAACTAGACGTGCGTCCGTCATTCATTTAGACACGAAACCCTAAATTCATTTCTTTCAAGCATATAACGTAAGGCTAGGGTTTCGTTTTCATTACGTACCGCAAGATCTTTCGATTCTTCGCCCACACACCACATCATAGCGTCTAGTGACCTTTCGCCCACTCTCCACGCACATCACCTACGTCAAACATACAACATACGCACATAATGAGTCATAAAGACTCAGTGGATAATAGATGCAATGCAATGCATGTCACACGTTCATTTTGGGCCCTCTTGCGAATCACGTGCTTACATTGGCGCCATTCTTAAACATATGGCCGGGTCCCATAACATAACATAACATCATTGGAGACATCGATCTCCCATTGGGGCATTGGTTCCCCGTTAGACCCAAATATCGGGGCGTAGGTCCCCCGCGGGGCGTAGATCCCCCGTTAGGCCAAAACATTTTCATTTTGTAAATACGTGATAGGCATTTCATACACACGTCTGCATTCATGACATGATCATAGATAGCACTTACCATTATGCCTTGTTTCTTTCACATCGTCATCATTCATACGTAACCCATAAACAAGGCTTCATCATCACATCGTGAACACAAGCATAAAACATTACATATTCGTGCATTAACGTTAACTTCACATAAGGCCACGACATTCAAACGTAGAGCATACGATTACAAAGTGTTCACGTTAGTTCACGTTGGTTCATATAAGCGTACGTCACATAACACGCATAATATTCCACGTTGAACCACATAATCATACATGAATGCCAAGCTTATCACATTCTTCATTCATTACATATAACATCCACTAACTAGGTTTCTTTTTCTTAGGACCAACTAATGCTTAGACACGACATGGAGGATCATATACGTCACACAATCATGTACACATCATCAACATATCATGTCAACCACATAACACAAGGCCAAGAGATCCTAGCATGCCTCTAAGTTCCCAAATCATCATATTCATGTCATATCTTGTTTACTTCATGTATAAATCATGCAAATACGTCATAAAGCATGTAAAGCAACCATTACCCACCATAGATGGGGTTCAAACAAGCATGGAGACCATCTTCTTCCTCCTCTTCTTCCTTCTCTTCCTTTTCTTCTTCTTTCTCTTCTTTCCTTTCTTCTTGTAATCATAGATTACACAAGCATTACATAGGTCATATATGGAGTGGGAGATGATTCCATGGGTTCATGAGGGTCTTGGAAGGGTTTTGGGAGTGTTAGAACCGAGCTTGGATGAATAGTGCCCAAGAAATGACAAGAAGCATCTAAAATAGCCATTCTGCCGATTTATAATTACGGCCGTAACTTCCACATTTACGGCCGTAACCCATGACTTACGGCCGTAACTTCATATACTTACGGCCGTAACCCGATCAATACGGCCGTATACTATCATCATACGGCCGTAATAAACTCTCTGAAAATCCCCTGTATTTCATCTTCTTGACTTACGGCCGTAACTTCCATTCACTTACGGTAGTAACACCAATATCTGACGTATCTACGAACCATACGTAGTAATTTGCTCTGAAACTTTTGGACATTTTCCATCGCTTACCATTTACGATCAGTAACCTTTGAACCTTACGGTAGTAACGACATTCTACGGTCATGAACGATGACATTTACGGCCGTAACCCCTGTTATGCAGAATTTTCCCATTTTCATCTTTTCGACGGCCGTTTCGTATTCCGGGACATATCCTATACATTAACACATATCGTGAACATATCATATACATGAACGTCATACCGAAACATCGTCACGTCATTTCATCTCATATACGGTATTATATACAGAATCATATACGTATTCACATACGGTTCCGGGACGAATTCGGGCGGGCCATTACAGCTTTGGTTGGATGACCATCATCATAACAGAGCATAAACTTCAAACCCTACCTATTTGTTGCTTTGGAGACTGCAAGACATAGTTCGATAATGAATATGTAAACAATGAGTTTTAAGATTTGATTGTAAAATATAATTAATTTACATATATATTATAGAAATGACAATATAGTGGGTACTCCAACACCCTGTTTCTGTTCCGCTAGGAAATGTTTTTCATCATCACCACTCCCATCCTCATTTAATTGAAGGCGAGCGAGTATAATATAAGGATTGCAATTGGATGGGATTCCCATCGACCGTCATGCCCCGCTAGAAAATTCACATTCCTTGCACTACCTATCGTGATTATATTGTTGAATAGAAGCTTTTATTTGTATTTTTTTAAAATATAAGTGATAATGACATTTAATTTATTTTATAAATATTTTCTAAACATACTAAACACGTAAAACATATTTGGTGTAAATTTAGAAATTTAATATATTCGGTATATTAATATTCTATTTAAACTCATCAATTTAGATTTTTACTTTAAATAATTTAAATTGTATAAGATTTTTAATGTGGTTGATAAAAAAAATCTTATAGATTTTACATTTTCTTAATCAAATATTGAATGATTTGATATTAAGTTTAAATTATTTTGGATAAAACAAATAAATTGAAATATATGTGATTAACAATTAAAACAAACAACTTGATCGATGATTTTAAAAAATTTAATAAAATCTAAACTAACAAAATCATTATAAAATAAATAATTTAAAGTAGCCAAAATTCGCAATATTTATTTAAAATATAGAATTATAAATAAAAATATTTATCATAATTGAGAGCCAATTAAAAAATTCTAATTGAGTTTCATAATTTCAATCGTTGATAGAGTCAATAGTCAATTATTTATTAAATATATAATTTACAAAATACGTAATTTAGATATTTACTTTTCTTCTTATTAAATCATTATTGAAAAATATGTAATTTAGATATTTACTTATTTATTATCACTATAATTAGACTTTTAAGTTAATATGAAACTAAATAATATAGGAGATGGGATTAATCGTTCAATCTATATATATTTGAAAACGAAGGTTTTAGTTAAAATAAGGATTGTATTTTAAAATATATAATTTTGGAAGTAAGTATTATCAAAATTAAATATAGATCGATTAAATTCAAGCCAATAATTATCACCATACAGTTGAATAATACAATAAATGGATAAATTGATTTTAATTAAAATAAACTATTTATTTAGAAAAATATTATTATAAGATAAGGAATTCAAATTGATATGAAATTAATATGCTATAAAAATCAAAATCACAAATATGACTTGGACAATGTAATTGGAATATAATTACTTGTCTTTTTTAATTGGATTTTTTTGTGCTTTTAGCAAATTATCTTATTTGAGTGAGTTATTCAGTGATCGATTTCAGGTATTGCATGTAAATGCTATAAAATATTTTATTTCTTCTACTTTTTTTCTATAAAAGGTTTTAAGCTGGAGAGTTAGAACGATAACTTCCTTTTATTAGAATTATGACTTTCTTACACAAGATTTTTGTCATAAAAGCGAATTAAGAAGATATTTTATTTTTTTTTAAATTAAGGTATTATGTTAACTAATTTTTAATATACATTAATTTATTTATATGAACAAAAAATTAATTTATATTTATGTAGAAAAATATTTTAGAAATCCAATATTCTTATTTTATTGGTTAAGCAATAAAATAAGTTTTTCTACTTTTTTTTAAAAGCATAAACTATAGAGTATGTTTACACATGGAACATATGCATATGTCTTAATGTATTATTTTTCATAAAAATTTTATCCCTTGAGCTTTCCCACAAATGCAGGCCAAGAGCGAGAAATGAGGTTAGTATTTCAATTCTTGAGATTCCTCACATTCTTTACTTTGATAATCAAGTCCTATTTAAACAAATAAAAAAATCAATCATAAAAGAGTTATTTTTTAGTAAATTATGTAAACTATAAAAAAAGGAAATTATGGAAAAAGCGTACATTTACTTTTGAAATTGCTAAAATCAAGTGCTTTGTTTAGAATATAAAAAATCACGTTTTCTAAAAATATGATTTTAAAGATATAACTTATTATTATGCATCACATGAAGTATACCTAATATAAGAACTTAAACTTTTATTTTGAAATAATATGTCGACTCAACCCAATGATATTTAAAAAATTATAATAAAAAATTTATCAATGCAGAAAAGTAAACATGTTTGTTCACCATAAGCAATTCAAACGAATGTAAATCAAATGGATATAAATTATCTTCCATGTTGGATAGGAATATCTCATTAGATGGAGATGCTAGCAATGTCTCGTCCAACGCATGGAAATTATTTGGCTATTGAGGAAAGAAAGTAAAATCAATCCACAAAATTACCTTCGCAATAAAGAAAAAAAGTGGAGTCGATGTAGTAGTATAAAAAGTTAATGATAGTAACGAAAAAAAAAAAAAGCAAAAAGGAAGAAGAAATTTATTGGTAAGAGGGAACAATTGTTTCAACTATTTATGGCAGACAATTCATTAAATTCTTTAAATTTATACTTTAATTTATTTCATATAATTATAAACAAAAATTATTGACCTCTTTTCAACCTAATGATCAACTTAGAAAGAAGAAGAAGATGATTATTCTATAAAATAACTGTATTATATATAATTGTAATAATAGTAGTAGTAGTAGTAGTAGTAATAATAATAATAATAATAATAATAATAATAAATTGTATTAGAATTTTGTTGGATAAAAAAATTGATGATACTAATGCAAAAAATACTAAGAGTTTGAAGAAAGTCAAATCAATCCATGAATTTGCCTTATAAATTAATCATAGCCAAAAAATAAGGAAAAAAGATGAAGACGAAATTTTTTAGTGGAAAGAAAGAACAATTATTTCAATAATTTATCATAGACAATTTGTTGAATTCTTTCAAATCACGTTTTAATTTATTATCTATAATTGTTAGCAAAAATAATTGCATTGGAGATTAGGTTAGGTAACAAATAAAAAAATATAATTAAATTAAAAAGAATATTAATGCTGAATATAATGATGGTGTATATAATAAAAAGAATATCATTAAAAAGGGTAACGTCTATTTAAGGCAAAAATAATATCTATTTTAGGAAAAATGCATTGGGAGGAAAAATATAATGATGTGGAATTAAAAATTAATTAAAAATTTCGGAAAAAAGATGTTTTGGAGGGAAAAAATGCTATTTTTATATATATATAGATATATAGATATAGATATATAGATATAGATTTTCATTATCTTTTACTTTTCACACGCCACGTACACTCGAAATAAACTTCAGACATTCAACGCCCCTCGGCTCCAAAATTTCTTTCCGTCTTCTAAAGTTCTATAGGAGATGCTAAGTTTTACTTTAGCAATCTCACCAACCATGACAAATAAGTGGAAGAAAAAGAGAATAAGAAAATTGAAGAGGCAGCTGAAAGATTAGGCAAATTAAGATCCAAGTAGTCCAATCCTTGTGAAATTTGATAAACGTAATATTATTATTACTACTCTAAATAATATACTTTTCAACTATAACAAAATTAAATTATCATTATATAAACTATTATCAGTGTTCCCTTCGACTATTTTAGTGTATATATGTACATTCAATAATAGATTATTATGATGTATTTCTAATATAATATAATATATTACTACTATTGTATATCGACTATAATATACTTATTATTATAAATAATGTATTACATACTAAATTGTCTTAATTGAGATTCTTATGTACTATATATATGGTATTTTTTTCTTTCCTTATACATCAATCCAAAAATAAAAATAAAAAATAAAATTCTAACTTTTGAAAGGAAACTCTATGTTTTTTCACCTGCTAGTGGAACAATTTTTATATATTTATAGATTAATATACACCCATATAATAATTTTCACACCTTAAAAAGTATTTATTAGTTACAATAATTTTTTAAGAAGGGTATAGTGGAAAATTATTTATATGATTTACATTTTGGGCAATCATATTCGCATCACAATTTTTTTTAATAGAAAAAATTTTAACTACACTACAATTTTTACTATTTTTTATATTTACTAATATAGTCATAATTACAATGACACAAATACCCTACAAATTTTACAATTTTGTCACACTCTCAATAACATGACCTACCAGGATTTCCCTGTTTCTTTTACATGCACACTTTCCTCAACTAGTCTTGTGTAGTAGTATAAAATGATGATTTTTTTAGTCGTAAATTTTTAAGTTTCAACTTTAATTTTTTCAAAAAGTATAAAATTAAACTAACATAGTATTAGTAACTTATATGTGACATTTTGACCATTTTATACTCTAAATAAAAATATTAATATCTCAAATTTCTACCAAGTTAGTCTAAACACCTAATCTATAAAAAAATTCCAATAAGATTTAGTCACATATATCTAAGTTGATCAACTGTGATACCAATCCAATTTTAAAATTGTAAAAACATGATATCTCAATTAGAAAGTTGCGAAATATGTTATAAAAAAAATGATCAATATACATTATTAAGTTATGCATTGAATAAAAATACATTCTATTTTTAAATATTTGTAGTTTAATCAAATTAAAGTAATTTTAAACATCGCTAAAAATTAGTTATGCAATTATATTTCTTAATTATTGGACTATAAAAATATTTGTGATATAATTTTAAATCAAAAGATTATTATACAACTACATGACTTTGTAAAGGATTATATTTTTTTAAAAGGAAAGTTATTAATAATTATTAAGAAAGATTATCATCCTGCAGATGTGTTCCCCATCTACTAATACATAACAAATGAGGATAATAACTTCTCCCAATATGGGGAGGAGATCATTACTCCTAGTATAAATAATACTAGCTCCGTCCCAAAAATATAGTCCATTATTCCTTTTTTGTCTGTCCCAAAATATAAGCCACATTGCTTTTAAAAATATAGTTAAAATATTACTTATCTTTTATACTCTCATTTAATATACATTATTATCATCAAAATAGAATAATTGAAATAAAACATCTAATAAATGAGAGGGCATATTAGGAAAATAATCTTGAATTGTACTTTTCCAATACCATTAATTATATTTTTTCTAATTTGTATGAAGATAAGAAAATGAATATAATTTTGGGACGGAGGTGGTAGTAGTAGTGATGATTGTCACAGCATTAAATTATATTTCAATTGAGAATTCGCATTAAATGATTGTAAAAACATTAAATAATTGTAAATATTACTACTTACGTCTTCCATAAATATACTCCCTCCGTCCCACTAAGATAGCGCCCACCATTTTTCACACATATTAAGAAAACATCTTAAATGTTCTTGGAATTATAAGATATTCATATATTCTTCCAATTTTACCCCTATATTGAATGGTCAAAAAATAGTGTAAACATGTTTAAATATCTTGGGAGATGAAATATCTATCTTGATATTTAGTATTCCAATTATCTTAAATAGGGGTATTTTAGTACATGGAAAATCAATTATACATTTAATAAGGAAACTAGACTATAATTTGGGACGGACAAAATTGGAATACTTGCCTATCTTAGTGGGACGGAGGGAGTAGTTTACTTTTAATTTCACAAAGATTAAGAAAAATACAATTAAGATATGTTTGATTGTCATGATTTGCTATGGGAAAATATGAAATCTTGGAAATTATTTTCCAAGTTGGTTGTTTGATTATAAAATTTTCCATAGAAATGATTTTTTATGTACAACTACTTGAAGCATATTTTAACCTATTTTAAATGGAAAACAATTTCCACCTCTCCCTAGAGAAAATATTTTCCATGCAAAGTGGAAAATATTATCTTTTCCATCGTTTCCTATCAAACACACCCTTAATAGTATTGAAAAAGTAAAATTTAAACTTATTTTCCTAATATACCCTTTCATTTATTGGATGCTTTATTTTAACTAATATATTTTGGTAATAATAATATACATTAGATAATGGTATATAAGACAACTAATATTTTAATTACATCTTTAAAAAGAATGTGGTATATATTTTGGAACGGGCGAAAAAAGAATAGTGGACTATTTTTATGGGATGGAGGTAGTAGTATTCTTTACTCGAAACAAACTGCATTAATTACTTTACCAACCCAACTTTTAATTTTGAAAAAACCTCAGGGCAGGTGTGCACAGCATTAGCGCCTTTTTTTTTTTTGAATAGGTTTCACTTGCACTTGTTACGACTTCGTTTTTATTGTTAAAGGTTACAACTATATAATGCTATAATTCTTTAACATGCAAGAATCTTTGTTTTTTGTTTAATCCTCAACCTATTTTTACCATTCAATCAATTGATCAATGTACATCACAACCTACAAAGGGCGATACAGAGTTTTTTGCTAAATTTTATCTTTGACACGCACACTCACATGAGTATTAATATGCATGGTTATTGTACCGTAACCATTTGCTTGTTTAATAATGGTCCAATCAAATAGAAGGATATCGTTACCACACGACATCGCGCATAGAAGATATTTAATGATATGTTCACTTTAACACGTCTATTGAATCAGCATTAACACGTTTTTGACTATCTGTGTAATCATCTAATATTTAGAATGAATACGGCCCAATGAGATTGAGTTAATATCTCTGTTTGCACCCCCATCCAATCCCATCCTCCCCTTGTATATATATTCACTTATGGTTCTATAGAGAAAATGAATGATTTTGTATATTATCGGTTGATGTGAGTGAAGAAAGGTAGTGAGACTAGTGAGTTGAAGTCACCTACAATCATTTTTTTTTCAGATTTAGTGTTTGTTTGATAAAATTTTAAACATTTTTTCATCATTTCCAACCATTCATTACTCATCGAATTACAGGGAGGGGGATTATCTGTGCAAGTTAGAGATGGCTCGTATGAAGCAGACTACTTGTAAGTCGATTGGTGGAAAGGCTCCCAAGAAAGAATTGACTACCAAGGCTGCCCGTAAGTCCGCCCCTAAAAGAGGCGAAGTGAAGAAGCCACACCGTTACCATCCTAGCACTATTGCTCTTCATGAAATTCGTAAGTATAAAAAGAGTAATGAGCACTTGATCAAGAAGTTGCCGTTTCAAAGGCTTGTTCGCACGATTGCTCAGGATCTTAATACCGATCTGCGATTCCAGAGCCATGCTGTTTTAGCACTTCAGGAGGCTGCAGAAGCCTACCTTGTGGGTCTTTTTGGGGACGCCAACTTGTGTGCCATTCATGCAAACCGCTTGACTATTATGCCTAAGGACATTCAGTTGGCTCGCAAAATCAGGGGTGAGCGTGCTTAGGTTTGAGATATGTGCGGTGGAGGTTAATGGTAGTGGTTTTTTTTAGTTTGTTCCTTGTTAAAAATTATGTATGTGCTAGAAAATGCCCCCGTTAGTGTATGTGTATTTATGAGTATTTATGAGTTTTCATGTGAAATAGGAGAGAGAATGAGTGAGATTGAGTGGTGGAGATTTATGTAGTACAGTGGGTCCCAGAAAATATATGGATGTAATTGGTTTGACTTTTGATGTGAATGTGTTAAAATGTGTAAAAATTTGTTAAAAGTTGTAAAAGAACGGATTGAATGTCAAGCTCTAAGCCTCTAATAGTTACTATTAGTCAACGGCTATGGCTGTAATGGAGGTGTTACCTTTGGGTTGCGATGATGATTTTCGCTGTTAATTTTACTCTTATATATGGATCTAAGTATTGTTTTGAACTGTTTGTGGCGACCAAAAAAACAAAAAAAAATCAAAAAAATCATTACTTGATTTGAACATTTTTTTTCTTTTTTGTTAATTTTTTAAAGCATTTTCTGTGCTTCTCAGCACATCTAAAAATTATTTTTTAATCTACAAAAAATACCCTTAATTCTTATTGCTATTTAATAATTCTATTAACATTTCAAATTTTATTCATTTACCTGTAAATTGATCTAATCTATATAGATATATCTAATCAAGAATTATATATGTACTAATGTACATTTTTTGACTGCAAACATTCGGGAAATATATATTTATTATGAAAAAATGTTTTAAGTTCGACTTCTGAAAATCTTGAGCAACATTGTCAACTAGCAGAGCCACTAGAGCTCAACTTCCCTCCATCATTGAAGCATCCGTCTAACCTCTTACACAGTGTTAATCTCGAGTTAAAGTTGGTGCCACCACAGCCTCCATCCAGTACGTACCCAATGAACTACGTACGCATCTCATAGGCATGTGCTTGAGAGGTGGGAAAAGAATGAGTCGACAAGAAAGTGTTCACGGTCATTCGGTCAATGTTGACATCCTCGTCCCTTAGTTCAATTGAAGTTGGCACCAACCTGGGAAGAGTATCTATGACTATGATCAAGCTGCCATTGGATGTCCTAATTGTGCGACCTCGCTTCTCGAAAAGCAATCCAAATAGGGATATCACCAATTAAGTCGGGCCACCTAGTGGTTTTTTCTCTTTTTCTTGTTTTCGTGTAACAACGCCACTTTTCTTTTTGGGTTTGGGATAACTGTATTAAACGTTCATTGAGTTAAAATTGTACACAAACAAAAGAAATTGTCTATGGACTTTAAAAAAAAATGTAAATAATCAACCATTGGTTGGCCTTTTCTTGGTCAACCGGCCCATGCGTGTTGTGACTAAATCCTACAGTAAGTGTACGGGTCCAATGAATAATAAAGTGGATCTTAAGAGTTTGGATATCGTATCCACGAAAACTGTATTATTCTCATCTTCAATTAATACTAAAATTAGCGGAAACGAATAGAGTGAAATCAATTGTTTTCTAAAAACTAAGTACTAAATTAAAATACGAAAAACTTAAGGTGCATGACTAAAATTATGAACTAAACTAGAGCAATTGGAAAGATAAATTTTGTTTAAAATCAAATATGCGAGAAACGAGCATTAATGTTTCGAATCCACTTTTCAACCAATTTTTACTCGGATCGTTAACTTGACAACGGTTTTCTATTTAGACGATTGAAATTCCAATATTATTAAATAATCTTTCTTGAGTAAAATTTAACATATCCTTATGATCAAGATAACTATATTTCTATGATATCAATGATGTAGGAAGGCATTAAAAATCACAACTTTTACAAAAGATCGCTCAAAGCATAGGAGTATTCTCATCCCTATCGAACTCTACGGTTTTAACATACGTCTAACCTATTCTAGATTTCTCAACACATAAAATAGGTCACAAAAATTCATAACAACTCTGGCCAAAAGTTGTAGAATCAATCAAAACAATATTAAAAACTCAAAAATCGAATAATCGTCTTAAACATCAAATTATTAATCCAAAAATAAAAATTAATCTCTAAGCTTCATCTAACCTTAATGCTACTAGAGAATTAGCCTAACATGCTATAATAAAGGAATAAAAAGAAGAAGAGAAAGCTATAACTGAATTAAAGTTGTGATCTTGAAGTTGAATATTCAATTCTAGATTTTTCTCCAAAAATTTCCACAAAAATCCAAGTATAGAACTCTAATTTTCGTACTTGATCTCCTTCCAGACGTATGTTCTACTTTTAGGTTGAGTTTAGCTTTTGCTAGAATCCCAAGAATTGGAATCCAAGTCAAAAAAGGAAAAATCTGCCTCATTCTACCCAACAATGCCTTGCGGTTGCACGTGTCACCACATGGTTATAATTTCTACAACTTTATATTTTTCCATTCTAGTCCCCGAATTTTAATTGCAGCCTTTGTCCTCGACTTCCAATTGTGTACAATTAAGTCCTCAAACTTTTAATTTCTTCAATTTAGCTTCAATTTCACTTTTCTTTGTTTCAATCAACTTTCATCTCTTCTATTTGAGTCCTCCAAGCTTTAATTTAGCTCCTTTTAGTCCACTTTACTGTTCTTTTCTTCAAATTCTGATTTTAAACTAAATCAAAGACAAATTAAACCAAATTAAATACGAGATTAACAATAAACGAGATAAAAACAATGTAAGAGACCTAAATAAGTGTATAAATTGCATCTATCAATGTGCAACGGAAGCCATCATGCGTGTTAATGTACTTTTGTGAAGAAACACAGTTAGAGAAAAAAAATAGAGTTATTTTCACATTACCCCCCAACCTTTCTGATTTGTTACAATTCCAACCCCATTCTTTTTTCGCCTTCCAGGGACCCCAACCTATCATAAATTATCACCACAGACCCCTGATAACGTTTTCCATCCAAATCAACCGTTAACTTTCCTTTTTTTGTCTTTTAGTGTAGGCGCAAAATGGTCAAGTAAAAATCACTGAAAGGTTGGGGTCCTGTAATGAAAATATTAATAATTAACTTTAATTTAATTCTAAATCTTCCCAATTTTGATATTTTTATTTGATTTTTAATATATTTCTATTTATTCGTATTTCCACACAGTAGCATTTGTTCGTATTTTCACACAGTAGCATTTCTTTAGTATTATAAACGCGCACACTTTAATTTTAACCAATATTTAATAATAAATATAATTATTCTTTCAAAAAAATAATTAATATAAATATAATTATTATACTTAAATAAAATTTTATTAGAAATATATCACTGTAAAAAATATATTGAATACAAAGAATTAATAAAATCGAATCTCAAAATTTTATGAGCAATATATACTGTAAAAAAAATATATCGAACACAAAGAATTAATCAAATCAAATAAAAAATTTTAAAAAAAAAACAAAAACAAACCCACCCCACCTTACCCTCCCCCAACCCCCAAAGGCCACCACCACGCGTGGTGGTGGTGATGGCCATTCTTTGGGTTCAAAACCACCCGGCGGTAATTTGCTGGTGGTTTCGACCACCGGCAACCACCGATCGTGGTTCTTGGTGGTGAAACCACCGGCAGCCACCACGCTTGGTGATTTCTTTGGTGGTTTCACCACCAACACGTCTAGTTCTTGGTGGTCGAAACCACCGGCAATCTCGTTCTTTGGTGGTTTTGACCAGAACCAGCCACCTACCAGAAATCAAGCGTGGTCGGTTTCAACCACCGACCACGATCTGGTTCTTTGGTGGTGAAACCACCGCGACCACCACCACCACTCTATGGTGGTGGTCTTTGAAGCGGTGGGGGAGGGTAAGGTGGGGTGAAATGGGTTTGTTTTTGTTTTTTTTTTTAATTTTTTATTTGATTTGATTAATTCTTTGTATTTGATATATTTTTTTATAGTATATATTGCTCATAAAATTTTGAGATTCGATTTTATTAATTCTTTGTATTCAATATATTTTTTACAGTGATATATTTCTAATAAAATTTTATTTAAGTATAATAATTATATTTATATTTATTATTTTTTTGAAAGAATAATTATATTTATTATTAAATATTGGTTAAAATTAAAGTGTGCGCGTCTCTAATACTAAAAAAATGCTAATGTGTGGAAATACGAACAAATGCTATTGTGTGGAAATAGGAATAAATAGAAATATATTAAAAATCAAATAAAAATATCAAAATTGGGAAGATTTAGAATTAAATTAAAGTTAATTATTAATATTTTCATTACAGGACCCCAACCTTTCAGTGATTTTTACTTGACCATTTTACCCCTGCACTAAACGACAAAAAAGGGAAAGTTAACGGTTGATTTGGATGGAAAACGTTATTAGGGTTCTGTGGTGATCATTTATGATAGGTTGGGGTCCCTGGAAGGCAAAAAAAAGAATGGGGTTGGAATTGTAACAAATCAGAAAGGTTGGGGGGTAATGTGAAAATAACCCAAAAAAATATAACATCTCAATGATCTCATATATTTTTTAAAAGATTTTGTGAAGAAGTGGAATTTGTGATTTTAAAGACTCTTAATTCTCAAGACTACGTATGTTGTACATCTCACAAAGTAGTATTATTATTATTATTATTATTATTATTATTATTATTATTATTATTATTATTATTATTATTATTATTATTATCGGTTCATAAAGTTATTTTATACATATGTATTCATTAGATGTTATCTTATTTAAGTATCATTTGTTTTGAAGAGAGCTCTGAAAGTTTTATAGTTGTCTAAGTAATCGATTCTCGTAATTAGATGAGCCTGTGCTGTGTTCTATTACTCAGATTTAACTGGTTACAGTTTACTATTTAATACCAGAGGCGTCTCTAAATAATTGTAGCATAGATGCGTCTACGTGATCCAGATGCGTTTGGAAATGCAGTGCGGAAAGTGAATAGTAAACAGAATAGAAAAACAGTAAGAACACAGGATTTTTAACGTGGAAAACCCCTAAAGGGTAAAAAACCACGTGCCTGCACCCTGCAGACAAATAGATCCACTAGTTGCCAAGAGTTTAAACCGATTACAAGCAAGCTAAGGTATGTTTACGCATAAACAATACAACATCTAAGATAATAGCGAGAAACACTCCTGTTACTCTCTCCTAGCATGTAATACGAGCGGGCATCCCACCGCTCTTCATAGCTTCTTGTAATCCCGCAATCTGACCTCAGATCTGCACGGTCCTCCAACTGATCTTCACCTCCCGTGATGATCTTCTCTTGTTGAGGCTCTTGTGTAGTGAATCTGACTTCTCCCGAAGATTTCACTTGATGAATATCAAGTAGTGGACTTTTAAGAACGTTGCACTTGATCTTTGCACGAACAAACCATAGATCTAAATATACAAGTGCATGGGAAAGTCAAGAGGATGAACTATGAAGCTTGAATAGCTCTAAGCATTTTCTTCCAAGCTCCTCTGCGTGTGGGTGTGTGTTGTGATCCCTCTTACTCCTCTTGTATTCTTATACAAGTTAGTTTCTTGCCACAAAAGAAAACTTCCTTGTATAAGGACTCTAACAATCACGCCTCTGTTCTGATAACGATTTCTCCGACTTGGACCGTCAAGATCTTGATCTTAACCGTTGGATTTGAAGAACCACGAGTCCTAAAGACTCTATCAAAATGTCACACAAATCGGACAGTCGGATATTGAGATACCTCAGTTTTTCCACGACTGCGCAGGCTGTCCTGTCAACTCGGGATTAGCCTTAATTACCTTGTATCAAGATCTTTCCAAAAGATAGAAATCAAGTTAATATGAGATAATCACAATAAGGTAAGACAACAATTAAATACCTCAAATAAAAATCTTACTTACCTTAAACTCTTATATTATCAATAAGAATAGGAATCCTAATATAATATGGTAAGTAAATAACTTGGAGACCAAGCTAGTAAATATGATCATTTTAGAACTCCTAATTTAATTCATAGTCAACTTATTAATTAATCACATGGAAGAAACATATTCTAGAACATCCTAAATAATTCATGTGAGACACTAAGTTGACAATTAATTAATTTAGTCATTAAAACAAGTTTGACAACCAAATTAATTAAACTATGCATGAAATAATATAATGACAATTAAAATCACATGCATGAAGAAAAATAGAAATGACAAGCAAAATAAATAGCTTGTATTTAATTAAGTCACGTTCACTTAATTAAAAAGCTAACAAGCTCCCTTCAATTTCTTTAGCAATATAAACAGTGTTGCTTAGAATATGAAGTGTTACTCGTGATGAACGGATTTTAAATCCCTTTTCCCTTTCCCCCTTTTTTAAGTGAGTAAAACACAAGAAAATAACTTAGAAGTAAATATGATCAACATTTGGCCAAAATTAATTCTCAAAGTTCAATAATTATAATATATGCCATTTTTTAACTTGACCATGATGACGAGGGGAAATATATAGAAAGGAAAAAAAAGAAATAAAAAATATAAATAGGCAAATTAGTCTTGTATAATTACCAGTTGTAGAGTTTGAGAACCGAGGTTAGATAGTAATTCAAGCATCATATGTGAAAGCACAATATTCATGTTGATTCTTGCTATATCATTTTTTAGTCAATAATTTTAAGGATATTGTTGATTAACCTCTTTTTAAGTGACACGCTAATGTATCAAAATATCTTTATTTAGTGATTATTTAATGAACATTTTCACATCAAATAATGATATGTTACATCAATTGGATACTTGAAAAACGTTAAAATTAGAATGTCGCCTCGAATTACTCTTTTTTTTTTGAACTATTAGAATGCGACAATCAAACTTAAGATATAAATTTTATGAATGCTGTTGTGAACGAGAGAGTTTTTCATTTAATTCTCGTTATTGAATTCATTACAAGTGACCCCTATTTATAGAAAAATATTGGGGCACATCGTATTACAAATATTGATCCAGTATCCAATAGTCATTCACACAATAAAAACATAATCATTACATTTTATCATTACTTTTTCTTTTTCTTTTGCTTTTCCCTTTGTGGCTTTTACCTTATGTTTCTACAACACTCCCCCTTGAATGGCTATTGGTGCATCGTCTTTAAACTTGTTTAGAAAACCCAATGGGGAAAAAACTTCCAAACCTGAATGATCATATCTTGCTTCAAGAAAGCTTCGTGAGAATAAAACTTGAAGAGAGAAAAACAAAAATAAGTTGCTCCCCACGATATGATCATTCTTATAGAGTTCATATCTTTGCCTGTTAAAACCTTATTAGGGAAAAACCCGAGTGGGAAAAATCCTAATGAAGGAAAAAGAGTACATTATTCATGTAAATACGCCATGAATGTTACCTCGTTAAAAAAAAACTTTCTTAGGAAAAACCAGGTGGGACAAAACCTTAGCCAATGAAAAGAGTGTAACATATTTTACACAAGTATACTTCAAGCGTATCAAAAATCCTTTAGGTAAGTATCATATTTATCAACTGTATCATATTGATTGCTTATTTGCACTCGACAATCTCGATCTTACATTCTTCTTTGTATCGAGATATATATATCAAGAATCTTCTCTTGAAATTTTCTATTAGTTGTGTTTAATTTGCCTCATTAAAAACCTTATTTAGGAAAAATCCTTTGGGATAAAAACCTCAAACAAGGAAAGAGTACAATGTATAACAATATCAATGCTTTGTGCTATTACAAGCAATGTCATTCATTTAATGGTTCTATATTTATTTTCCCAATCAAGCCCGTATATATTTGAAGAGTATATATTTCAATATTCTTGATATATCTCAATATCCTCATTATAGATTAATCGTATGTAGCGCTACATTTTCATACATGTAATAAACACATTCCAATTTCATTTCTTTCCCCATAATGATATAACTTATTGAGATATCTCATTATCAATCCTCTTTAGGATTACACAATATATTTAAGTCTATGTTCTCTTCAAAATGTATGCCTCCTTTATCAAAATTATCTTCTATCATTTGTTTTGATATACATATTTGGGAATTTTTATAATATCAATACTTCGGGCTTGCTAATTTGTCAAAACATGTATAATTGATATATGAGATCGTTATTCATATTTGAATTTCAAATTCATGATGCATTTCATATATTATTTCCAACTATTAATACTCCCTCATGTTAGCAACCAAACTCGGTATAATTTATATGATTTTCCTCATATATATTCTCAATTTTAGCTTTAATAGGGAATTTATTGATCTGTGTTTTGTTCTCGATATTGGCAAATCGATTGGAGGACTTTAAATATTTTACCAATTATATCCCTCTCGTATGCTCATATTCAATCATTCTGGCCTTATTCAAATTATTGGGATATACATTCACTAGTTTTATCATTAGATACGGAACTCGTGCTCATATCACGAGCAAATCATTTCAATATACACATGTGACTACATAATGAATCCATATTATATTATATAGTAGTCAACATAAAAAGGGTGAGTGAATGCCATATATCTCATCCCTTATATATGTTCAGAATATATTTGGGATTTATTCCCAATCATTGGCTAGTAATTATTTATAGAGAACAATCATTGGAAATTTCTTCCGGTTCTTGATTTCAATAAATTATTTACATCAATCGACGGAATCTATATAGTGCTCAACATGATTTATTACAGTCATCACATGCATAGCCAGCGACATATCACGTCATTCTTTGGTGGCATTATTACGATTACTATTGAAGCGTGGAATCTTATCTCATCGTTTCTGTTACGTCCCTATTAAGCGAAGTCTTACCTCATGCAGCGTTTATAAATCATCAGAAACACTTACAATATTCACCGCAACAAGAGGTCGGATATTATAATGGATCATGTGCTCGAATCTTAAGTAAATACTATCCCCACTTGCCGATCAAAATTCTAAAGAGAATTTATCTATGTAGACTTGAAAGATTAAGGATACTAATGAATAAGGGCATTCCACAAGATATTCGATGGTTGATTGAAGCAAAGGTCAGGTTATACGGTGAGGTTTTGATTCCTTCTAAATACATGCAAAATGGGTAAAAGTAGTTTTTCGAAGAAGCGAGCAAAAAGGTTAGAGGATGCTATAAATGTGCTCGGTGGACTTGTGACACTCGATGTAAATCATAGGTACTTGTCCAAAAAGCGAGAGGATAAAATAGCATTCATTAAGGATGGATTGAGTAAGGAGTCTTTGGATGATATTCAGGCTCTTGAGACACATCCTAGTGGACACGACAAGGTGAGCTTATGGCCTTATGGGCTAAATTTAAAGATGAACAAGAGCAGTATAGTCTTGAAAATCTTACTTTAAAAGATCTGTTTGTAAATTTAGTAGAAAAATTTAGTATTATGATTTTCTCAAAGCAAATTGGCGTAGATCGATGTATTTAGCGTAATTGTAAATATCGTATTATTTTTTGAAATATATATATGTATGTAAATAAATAAATATATTTATATATAGATTTGATCCACAAAGTGTATGTCATTTCATTGATATTTTCTCTTTTGTTTCTTTTTTCATATTGTCAAAGGTAAATAGTAAAATCACTTATTGGTTTGAAAATTTATCTTTAAATAGAGGGGTTCATGTATCTCTTATTTATGCGTTGAAACTTTAGTGTAAAGAGAGATGGAGATGGAGATGGCGATGGGAATTTTAGAATCATCTCATGCAAATCAATCTTCACCTCACGATTAAAATGTATGTGTTCTTGGTGGATCTAGACTTATAGGTGATATCAATATATAGATATAGCAAACCAACTTATAAAGGAGTTAGAAATAAAACATCATATATCTTTGTATGGAGGGACCAATACCAAGCTTTTAAAGAAAGTCTTACAATGGCCGCACAATTATGGGGATAAGAGTGTCAAGCGTATTACCTTTTCATCAAGTTAGAGCTAGCAATCGTATTGGATCGATACAATCATGGGTTCAAATTTGGTGATGCTAAAAGCAGTCTATTCATGTTGCATGATGTACATGATGAACAATAGTGATGCTTTTATTGTCCTTAGTGGTATAACACCTGGAGAAATATTCATTATAGCATCATGGGCACAAGTGGAATTTTCATACCAAACCCATAGGTTTGTTGAATATTAATTATTTCTTTGATGGTTTGCTAGCATTTCTAGATCGAGTGTATATTATAAATTTATTTCTCGTTATTGAGAAATATACTTATTCTGCTAATACGGTTCTTTGATCTACTCATCAAGATTCAATCATATGTTCAAGAATCATGGAAAAGTGAAACGTCGATTCTGAACCATTGGTGTCAGCGGAAAAGAGATCCTTTGGATCTTTCATTATGAACACGAATGTTAGGGATGTGAGTTACGAAGGTATTTATACTCTCGAGGCGCATCCCTCATTCTGAGTTCATCGATATTTCCTTTTTGTATTTCTATATATTTTTGAGTGTTTATTTCCACCCTTTGATATTCTCAATATGTTCCGTTTTGTGCATCTTCTAGAGCAATAATAATATCATATTTTGTTAGAATATAAATGTCTATTGTACCATTAGCATATTATATGCTTCTTGATGTCGTTTCTTCTCATATCAATACAATCACATATCATCAATAGGATTATTTCAAATGATCCCACCATATGATTCATTTCATTTGATTTGTCAATTGGGATCTATTGAGCATTTCTCTTTTATATATTTATTCAGCGGTAACTTTGGTACCTCTTACTCAAATGTTCTCCATCAATATTTAATAAGCGTGGAGAATGAATATTCCTTCATTAAATGTTTCTTTGAGAGTATTTCGTCATTGTATCAATGTATCACAATATATTAATCTCATAATGAGATTTTCACCATAGTATATTTTCTTTCTCTTTTATCACCATGGAATTCTTTGAGCAATTTATCAACACATATATCATCATTTGCTCAAATCTCTTTGTTAATATCAATATAACATTCTTGTCAACTATATGTAAATCGGTTACTATTATTTAGTACCAATCGTGGGGTTTAATCCAACCACATTGGTAATATATATTCTAAGCGTATTAGTATAACCCACCACATTTGAAGTATAAAAACATCAATTATAGAGATTAAATTCTCCCCAATAGGTGGTAGAACCTCTGTATGGGAATTATCATAATAAATATAAATTTAAATTTCAATAGGCGGTATAACGACCATATGGAAATTATAGTAATAAATGTAAATTTAGATTACAATATGTGGTAGAACCTACCATATGGAAATTATCCATTCCAGATCATCATAAGGTAAAATTTTTTTTCATTCCAATCCAAAAGTAATGTTGTCCATTCCAGTCCACAAAATTGTCCATTCCAGATTAAGTAAAGGTAAAATTGTTCTTTCCAATCATTTATCAAAATATAATTATCATGTTTTCCTTTCAACTTCAATTTATTTATTTATAATTACCATTTAAATAAATCACAAACTTATTATTTGGCCATATATTAGTTAAAAATTCCATTTCTGCGATTATCAAGTTTTAGGTCCCAATACTAACATCCATGATAAATTTATTAGTTATTAACTAATCAATTGCTAAATATATTGTCCATCACGTTAATGCGTGTAATGAGCATCAGTCCTCTTTAAAACAATATAAACTTCATTGGAAGGATGAGAAAATGATATTATTCTTAAAAGTGCAAATTTCTAGTCCATAACTTCTTTATATCGTGAAACATTGAATTATAGTTGTGAAATAATTCTATAACTTCCATTTGTCAAAAGAATAATAATAATGGCTATATACTTTTGTTGACCCTACAAGTTCTCCATGATAATTGCAATTGACTTTCTTTCCATCTCACTTTGTTTAAATACCAGTTTATTTATTGTTCAACAAAAAAATATCACTTTGTTTAAAATAACTAAATAAATTAAATAATTAATTTGAGAAGGAATTACGACATTTAAGTTGTGTGGAGAATTATTCGATCTATACCGTTGATGGAATTTAGAGCACTATTATTGATCGTCTCTAAAGTCCATAACTCAAAAACTCGAGTTATCATCTTCAAAAGTCTCGATATTCAATTTCCTATCTTCATTCTCTCTCGTAAATCGGTGGAGTAATCTGATCCACTAATTCCTAGGATATTCCTTTGCCAAGTGGACTCTAGTACAGGGAGATTTCCATGTTATATCGATGCTCCAACAACTTTGACTCTTTGCTTCATGATCTTCACAAACTATTCACCTCCATGGCTCTATCGCCTTTGAGCTTCTTGGATGAAAAATTCGTGATTTCTTTGAAGAAAATATTTCATGGTAGAGGATGTCTTGCAGTGAGGAAGATGAGATCGTTGTTCTCAAGTAAATAATTGATTTCAAAGCAAAAAAGAAAATATATCATGCTAAACGTTTAATTTGTTGAAGAAATTCAACAAGTATGGTATTCTTATTTTTGTTTATCCATGTGAAAAAGAATGAGAAATGCAAGAACTTGATTTGAGAGAGAGAGAGAGAGAATTGTGTGTAGGAGAACTAATACAATGAAATAAGATGAAGAGGAATAATGGAGGTCTCGGATGAAGGCAATAGGAACTTTAATCTAAAGAATTATTATTTTCAAAAGAACCAACGAGTAGAATTTTAGAGACAATTAAATCTTGATAATCGTGTTGTGAGCAGAGAGTTTTTCATTTAATTCCGTTATTGAATTCATTCAAGTGACCCTATTTATAGAAAAATATTGAGTAGCGTCATTATTCTGAAATATTGATCTAGTATCTGATAGTCGTTTGATAAAAGCATGTCATTCGTTTTATCATTACTTTTTCTTTTTCTTTTGCTTTTCCCCTTTCGGTGGCTTTTACCTTATGTTTTACAACAAATGCTAGTATTATACTACTATATATATAAAAACACACACACATATAGAACTAAACCTCTTACAAGGCTATAATAGATACCGAGTTTGATCTGGTACCCGTGACGGGTACCAGACCCACTCTCTACAGCCCCCCTCCGCCAAGTGGGGGGGTGCAGGGCCCACTCATTTTTCCTCCCTTTTTCCTCTTGTTGGGTACACTGTTCTGGTACCCTTCGCGGGTACCGGAACAAAACTCTAATAGATACTAAAATTACATTTGTTTAATGTCATGTTCTTTTAGAAAAGCATGTTCGGTCTTGTCAGTGCTTTTGCTCGACATATGAGTCAAGTCATAATGATTTGTAACTAATTCTTTTCACAGAAAAAAAAAGTATAGTGAAGTAGAAGTTCAAAGATTTAGGGGCCTCTGTTATTTGAAAGGAAAATTTAGATAGTTGCAGTAAATAAAAAGATTCGAACAAACCTTTCAAAACAAAAACAAAACCAAATAATAATAAAAATAAAAATAAATAAATAAATAAATAAAATTATAAATCATAAATAATCATTATGACTCGACATATGAGTCAAGTCATAATGATTAAAAACCAATTCTTTTTACATAAAAAGCTATCAACTCTGGTGGGAAATTGGTGCAAATAGCAAATATATATATACATATATATATATATATATTTATATATTTATGGTGATTGCATTTTTAGTTCGAAAAAAAGTAGCTTAATTGATCCAAAAAATATTTTGGTGTCAATTTGGTCGAAATAGATGAATTTCGTCAATCCGTGCCATTAATTTTGTCAATTTTTCTATTTTGTCTTTTTCTCAGGGAGCATTTTGGTCATTTAACTTAGGGTAAATTCCACAAAAAGATACCAACCTTCGGAGGTTATTACGGTTAAGCTCTATAGTTTAAAACATGTATACTTTAGTCCAAAATTTTAGTTAAATTGCATAATTTTACTTTTTAATTTTATATATATATTTATTTAATCCATAATTAATTTTATCAAATTAATTTACTACTAATTAAATAATTTTTATCTAAAATTTTTAACATAATAGCATTTATTCGTATTAATATCATAACTTTAAAAAAAATTTAGTATTAAAGACGCTCACAATTTGATTTTAACCAATATTTAATAATAAATATAATTATTGTACTTACATAAAATTTTATTAAAAATATATCATTGTAAAATATATACCAAATGTAAAGAAAAAATAAAATAAAATAAAAAATAAAAATTTAGAAAACTTTTGCCTCCCCCACCCCCTTTCCAAGAACCATCAACAGGTGGTGGTGGTGGTTTTCAAACACCACCAGCTTTGAAAATCACCACCACCAGATCTGGTGGTTTTCGACAATTACCAGCTGCTAGTGGTTGTTGAAAACCGCCAACAAGATTGGTGGTGAAAACCACCAATGTTGCTGGTGTCAAAAACCACCAACACTGGTAGTTTTTGAAAACTACCACCACCAGCAACTAGTGGCTCTTTGGCGGGCGGGAAGGGTTTTTGAATTTTGAATTTTGAATTTTGAATTTTTATTTTATTTATTTTTATTTTATTTTATTATTTATTTACATTTGATATTTTTTACGGTGATATATTCTTAATAAAATTTTATGTAGGTATAATAATTACATTTATTATTAATTGGTAGTTAAAATCAAAATGTGTAAGTCTCTAATACTAAAGAAAATTTTTTAAAGTTATGATATTAATGTAAACTAATGCAAATGCCACTTGTTGAAAATTTTTGATCAAAATTATTTAATTAGTATCAAATTAATTTGATAAAATTAATTATGGACCAAATAAGCATATATGAAAATCTAAACGGCAAAATTATGTCATTCAACTAAAATTTTGAACTAAAGCATACATGTTTCAAACTTTGTAAGTTGATTGTAATAAACTGAGACCTGTTGTGAAATTTATCCTAACTTAAATGACCAAAATGTCCCTTGAAAAAAAGATAAAATTGAAGAAATTGAAGAAATTAATGGCATGAATGGACGAAATTCATTCTTTTGGACCAAATTCGTACCAAAATATTTGTTTGGACCAATTGAACCACTTTCTTTTTTATTTCGGATTAAAAATGCAGTCACCATACTTTTTTCTGGACTATTTATGTGATTTCCCAACTCTAGTTAAATAAAATTAGCAATAATGAAAAATATAGAGTTTTATGTTAAGGCCTTGTTCTATATATATTAAATTTTAAAAATTTAAATCTACTTTTTCTCGCTTATCTTTTTCCGTTACACAAATATTGATTTGATAATTTATTTACATTTTTCATACATCTTCTCTAAATTTCAACCATCAATTCTATACGAAATTCGAATAAATAAATTTTAATGTGTACAGAACAAAGCCTAAATCTTTATTCTAAAAAGCACGTTTAAACCTATGCTTCGGCGCTTGAGTTTCACATTTTATCACCCTTAGCACTTTATTTCTCATCGACTATGCTTTTAGCATGCATAGTCACATTTAAACATGCTTAGGCTCAAGAAAAGACCACAATACTTTTCCCACTTCCGCTCCCGCTCTCTTTCGCACCCTTATAAGCACACTCTCATGCACATTTCTATAAAAAAATTTGTGCGAGTCACATGAGCTCCGACCATCAGGAGAAGTTATATATTATTCATCTCATTTAACGTAAATATTAAAAAAAAATTTTAATTGATGATGCGGTATCGGGTGCTCAATTTCTTCTGCACACTAGTGTGTAATACTCTTCCATGCTTCGCACTTGGCAATCCATCATGGTCCACCAATCATGTCGCGGCCTAGTTTTTTACTTTGTATAATAACAAGATAACTACCACTATGATGATTGGATGACGATTTGACTTGTTCTTCGGACAACCAATGAAATTACGCTACCTTAAACCAATGAAATTACGCTACCTTAACAATGTCTTTACTCCTTTATAAGCGGTGAACTTTATCACAACTGTCAGTGAACTTTAAGAGATATTAGATGGGTTACTAAACTTTTAAATGATACAAGTCAGTCACTAAACTTTAACTTTATGTCAAATTGCTCCACTGAACTCTCACTTTGATTTCAACTTTCGCCACTCAATTGTTTGATGTATCCTAATTTGATGAAAATTTGCTCATAACAATAACTGATTTGATAATTTTTAAATTTTTTTAGAATTTTCTCATTTACTTCATAATCACTTGCAAAAAGAATTAATTTAATAAAAAATTACCCAAAAAACCACCCCTAGTACCACCAATTTCATTGGTTCGATTATCATGTTATTATTTTAAAATTTTTTATTTACTTTCTAACTACAACGGAAAAATTAATTTTCAAAATCTTTATGAAACAAATACCAAATTTGGTGCTTAATTTTGAATAGATTTGATTCACCATTTTCTTCATTTTTTGAGATATTTTCTTCATTTTCTACTCGCAACGGTTTTTTAGCGATGTTTAAAAAAATATATAAAACATAATTAAGTAGTAAAATCAAAATTTGAGCTTTTGAAATTAAACACATATAAGCGTATGCTATGTGACATACAAATATAAAATGCGTAAAGTGACAAAATCAACCTTTGCACTTCAATGTGGTTTAAGTGAATTTTTTAGAACAATGATTTTCAATAAATTTACTCGTTGGAGAAAAAGAAGAAAAAAGAAAAACCATATGTAACGGATACATCTATTACTATATAAATCCATAGGTTATTTTCCCACCTAAAGTTCCTCTTCACGCGTTTAGGCTTTTTTTTCTTTTATGGCTTACACGGCTGTAATAAATATAGCCATGTATGGATTCTAAACAATTAGGCAGCTGGCTGCCTTGGTTGCAACACTGCCTTAAATGCAGTGCCGCACAAGTGGCAAGGGTTCGATTCCCTTGCCATGCGCAATTAATGTTTTTTATCTTTTTTTTTTGGGGACAATTTTAAACCTTTTTTTGAATTACTTATAGTCCAAAATATATACTGTCTTTTTTCAGATTAAAGTGTCGTTGAAAAAATAGTATTTATCCTACATTACCCCTAATTAATGATTTTTATGTATAAGAATAATGTTAAGTGAAAAAAAAAATTGTTGAAACAATCAACCGTCACAACCATAAAATTAATTACTCCTGCCTTTCATTGGAACTGGATTTCATAAATCACACCAATCATAATTGCAGACAAATGGAGTGCTTTTATTTCAAAATTGAAATTCATTCTTAGCAGGAACACAGAAGCTTCATTTTTTTGGTTGGACGTCATCACCACAAAAATTCAAAATTGAAATTCAGTTTCTACGCAGAAGCTGATTGAATTTGAGGTTTCAGTACAGGGGCTTCTTAAATGACGTAAGAACTAAGAAGTAAGAAGTCAAACAAAGGAGTAATGGATATGTGATTTACAATGCTATAGGAATTTGAACATTTATGTAAATTAGAAAAGGGTATAATGGTCAAAAATTAAAATTAGTACTACTTAATATAGTAAGAGCCCTATATATTTGGGACGACCAAAAAAGGAATAAGACCCTATATATTTGGGACGGAGGGAGTATTTTTTTACTTGGTCCATTAAATGTAAATGGGATATGAATCCCACATCGAAACTTAATAAAAGAAAATTGAATTCTTTTGTCTATAAAAAGTGGAGGTTGGTTTCTTCATATAGAACAATCATCGGGTTTTAATAATTAGGCTTATGTATACAAATATTAAAAAGTTTTTTGAAAAAGTTTCATTATTATTTTATTTTACCGGTTTAAATCGTGGTTTTTATAATTTTTTCCGGTTTTGATTGATTTTTTGGTCGGGTTAGATCAAAATGCTTTGTTTTTCAGTTTTTTTTCTTTTTTTTAGTTGATTTTTATGCCCTTTTTAAATTTTTCTTAATTCAGTAAGTGGGATATGAATTTTTTATTAATTATTTTTACTTGGTCCATTAAGTGGGATATAAATCCCACATCGAAACTTGATAAAGAAAATTGAATTCTTTGGTCTATAAAAGATGGGTGTTGGTTTCTTCATATGGAACAATCATCGGGCCTTAGCAATTAGGCTTATATATACAAATATTAAAAAAATTGAAAAGCTTTTATTATTATTTTATTGTACCAGTTTAAATAGGGGTTTCTACGATTTTTGGCAGTTTTGATTATTTTTTGATCGGTTTAGATCTAAATGCTTTGTTTTTCAATTCCCCCCCCCCCAGTTGATTTTTATGTCTTTTTTTATTTTTTTCTTAATTCCTCAATGGGATATGAATTTCATGTTCAAACTTGATAGAGAGGGTGGACTTTTTTGGTTTATAAAAAGGTAGATATAAATCGCACATCGAAACGTAATAAAGAAGATGAAACTTTTTTGTTTATAAAATGTGAAGGTTGGTTTCTTAGCAATTGGACTCATATATCCAAATATTAAAAAGTTTTTTCAAATAGTTTCATTATTATTTTATTTGATCGGTTTAAATTTGCTTTTCTATCTGGTTTCTCTATGACTTTTGTTCATTTTGATTGATTTTTTGTTTGGTTTTGATCTAAATGCTTTATTTTTCAATTTTTTCCCTTTTTAGTTGGTTTTTATGCATTTCTTAATTTTTTATTAATTCATTTTTAAGTGAGAGTAAGTGAGTTATGAATTCCATATCGAAACTTGATAAAGAAGATTGAATTTTTTTGTTTATAAAAGGTAGATATGAATCCCACATCGAAACTTGATAGAGAAGATGGAATTTTTGGTCTATAAAAGGTGGAAGTTGATTTCTTCACGCGAAGCAATCATCGTGCATTAACAATTGGGCTTATATATACAAATATAAAAATATTTTTTGAAAAAGTTGAATGAATATTTTATTCCGTAATTGAAAATTATAATATTTTCATTACAACATTGGAAAGGTTTTTGAAAATTCTTTTTAAAATATTTTATAAGTTAAATTATAATTATTAAAATTTAATTATTGATGCATTTTGTTAGAGAATTTCTAGCTTCCTTCTTTTAAAATATGTTTTTGCTTCACTAAAATTAATTAATATTTATACTACATATTTTTAAAATAAATATCATATATTATATACATTTGTGAGCACATATTCTTATTTACTAAAAATAACTTAATTTTTTAATTGTAGAGATTAAATTGGATTTTTTTATTAGTGGTAAATAAAGTTCTTATCTATTTAAAATAAAAAAATGTTAGAAAAATGTTTTACTTAAAAATGTCATATATAATTTTTTTTATTTGACAGAACATTATTTTGATTTTAACTATGGTTCCTAAAGTAATTTTTTGTTGCAATTTTTGCTAATTTTTTTATCATTAATAAGGAAATTTGATCTAAAAATATTAACAATTTTAAGTTCATGCTTATCTATATATTTTTCGTATTCGCAAGATTACTATAACATGTAATTCACTTTCTCACACTCAGTGCTTCATACTTTCTGGAGACAACACTTATCTAATTGAGAATCAACTAATTAATGTTTAATAAATTTATTCGAATTTTTGAATAAATTTGTTATATATCTATTAATTATCTTACAAATTTTATTAGTCTTGATGCAAGAATTTCTTCAAAAGTTATTCACCCTTAAATCCAATTTCATTAATTGCCTTGCAATATTTAGAGTTGCGAGTAGCGGGAGCTTAAAAATATTGATATGTAATAAGGATTGAAGGTTTATCATATATCAATATTTTCAATCTCCCAGGAGCACAACCACCAATGTTGGACATAAGAAAATTTTAAAATTTTTGATCATTTGTAATAAGATAATGAGATTAAATTACTTTTATTTCATGACTTCCATACTCTATATCTCAATTCATTTTTTATAATTAAGAAAAATATGTCTTTAAGCAGTAGAAAATTCCCGTGCATCGCACGGGTGATAAACTAGTTATTATAAAGTTGAGAACTAATTAATTTATGTATACATATTTAAATAAGAGCTCATAAGTGGAAGATTATAATTATAATTATATAATAAATTATATAAATTCGCCAACTCATCAATTTATGTATATTTGACTACCATGGCCGACATATAAAGTAGCCAAATTGAAATCAATCTAAAATTCAGCTATGCAAATGAGACAAGTAAAAGTTCAGTTACCTAACTGACGTTATTCTGAAAGTTCAGTACTGTGGATGCAATTTAACATTTAATAAGCTCTAGAAGAACTGAAGAAGGCCAAAGTCCAGATATGCGCACACATACACACACGAAAGCTTCACGCTCTCACACGTACGCAACACGGACGCGCTTGAGCAGAAATCCTGTTACATAGACTCTCTCATTTTGTAGTCTTGCGATCTTTCATCACTGTTATTCGACTCCTTCGATGTATCCAATCGCTGGTTCATCGTCTTTCATTGAGGTAAAATCGATTCCTCTCTTCTCCATAATTCTCCTGGTGATTATTTGTGTTTTATTTACTGATATATGAAGATTTTCGTATTTGTTTCGGTTTAGTGTTTTACTGGATTCGATGCAATTGGAGTAGTGATTGTTCAATTTACTTACTTTTATTGGCAATATAAACTGTCATGATGAAATTTGGTTTAATTTTGAGTTCTGTAATGTTTTATTGAATTGATTAGGTTGAGATTTGGATATAATTTCGCATTTATGAATGAATTAGATAGTACAATTTACTTTATCTATAGTGAATCTGGATTCTGTCTCGGGAGTCTAGTCTGATTTGGTTTTGCTCTGTATAGATTTGAGGGGGAAAATGGGGATCAAGAATCAGAAAGTAAGAAAATATTGTAGTCAAATAGTCAGTCAGTGTTATTGCCCTTGTTATTTCATAAATTGGTTTTTGCAATATTGCAATTTAGGAAGTATTCAGCCATTAGATATTGTTCCATTTATCTGATTGCATTAAGTGCTATCCCACTCTCTTCACGCGATGGTGATTCGGTGGTGATAATTTCAGAATGCAGTAGGATTATAACTCGACAATATGGCTTCACTCTACATGGGCGTGTCTCATTATTTTTTTCCTTTCTGTAAAATTAGCGAGGCTTCTCATTTATCCACTCATTTTCGTAACCACCTAAACTGATAAATTTCTCCTTTATGATGTGTTATGTTAGTTGAATTTCGCCATTTGTGTTGCTGTTATTTGAAAATTTAGCTGCCTCCTCAAATTTTATTTTTATTTTCCTTCCAATGATTGTTCTTAAGTTCCTGTTATTGAGGTTATCATTTAGATCTCGAATTGATTGAGTTGCACTTTCAGGTGTGAGTCGCTGATTCTTACTCTAGTATTCATGTTGGGAGCCTGGTCAACTTTCGTTCTCCTGTAGAAATGTAAGGAAAGAATATTCTGAAGCTGATGAAGGAACTTTATCTTGCACAAAGTTTTTAGCTTAAAGGATAAAAAAATCAACAAGAGGATGGAAGTTTGCCAATCTCTCAATTCTAACAAAGGAGTAAAGCACTTCCCCTTGACTCCTTTCCGTATTTTCAGAGGTCTAATATGCTTCTTAATCTTCGTTTTAACTGCATTTATGTTCTTAGTGTACTTCGTACCTCCGGCTGCTGTAATGCTGCGGCTTTTCAGTGTACATTACAGTAGAAAATCAGTATGCTTTCTGTTTGGTCTTTGGCTCGGTTTATGGCCATTCTTATTCGAAAAGATAAACAAAACTAGAGTGATCTTTTGTGGGGAGAGAGTTCCAGCAAAAGAACGTGTCTTACTTATAGCCAATCACAGAACAGAAGTTGACTGGATGTATTTGTGGGATCTAGCATGGAGGAAGGGTTCCTTGGGCTACATCAAGTATGTCCTCAAGAGTAGTTTGATGAAATTGCCAATCTTTGGCTGGGGATTTCATATATTGGAGTTCATTCCAGTTGAGAGAAAATGGGAACTTGATCAGTCAGTAATGCGTCAAATGCTTTCAACCTATAGAGATCGTCGGGATCCTCTCTGGCTTTCTGTTTTTCCCGAAGGAACTGATTATACGTAATGTCATCATTCCTTTTGCCTTCATTACCATCATCTGTATGTATTTTTTCTCGTAAGGTCGTATATGTATTTTTATGGGTGCTAATACAATACAGTTATTATCTTGATTTTGACTACAGTGAAGAGAAGTGCAAACGAGGTCAAAAATATGCTGCTGAAAATGGATTGCCTGTGCTGAAGAATGTGTTACTTCCAAAGACAAAGGGTTTCTATGCTTGCTTGGAGATCCTGAGGAACTCCTTGGATGCAGGTTCATTCTTGTATTTGATTTGATTTTCTCTTCTATTTATAGTGTTATTTGGTGTTACCGTAAAGAACAAGGGGATATCTCTTTTACTAAGGTTGATAAAACCTTAAAGCTGTTCCTAATATAGACTTGCTGACTTATTTGATGGCAGTTTATGATGTCACAATTGCATACAAGAACCAATGCCCAACTTTCTTGGACAATCTTTTCGGAGTGGACCCCGCCGAAGTGCACATGCACATCAGACGCATCCCTGTCGACGAAATGCCAGCCTCCGAGAACGAGGCTGCTGATTGGTTGATGAATACATTCAAGTTCAAGGATCAGTTGCTCTCTGATTTCATCGCTAACGGAAAATTCCCTCAGCCAGGAACAGAGAACGAACTTTCGACTATGAAATGTTTGGTTAATTTTGGAGCTGTGATTGGTCTCACTGGATTGTTCACATTTCTTACTGTTTATTCATCCATTTGGTTTAAAGTGTATATAGGTTTAGCTTGCATTTACCTGGCTTCTGCTACATATTTTGATATCAGACCTACTCCACTTCTTGGTACTATTAAAGAATTGCTGCAAAGGAAAAGTTCGTAGAATTCGCTGTGATGTTGTAAAAGATTGGGTGTAAATTCTTGCTTCTTAATTGTTATGGTATAAAGAAGTTTCAGTTTTCCTTTTTCTTTTTAGTTTCAATTTTAGTTTTATTTTTATGGGAATGCATGGCTGTTTTATTGATTAGCCTTTTGTCATCCCTATGGTAAAAGTATTCTCATCCTTGCCTCTCTTATTGTGTGAATTAAGCGTTAATACTCTCTTATCCACTTGTAGGTATGGTAAAATATCCATATGTGGGTAGACTGTGACATGTATTTTCCTTAATGGTTGTGGGGACATGTGTTCCAATCTGCCAACTTGTGAGCATTTTACCATGCCCACAAGTGGGTAGGAGAACATTACAAGTGAATTAAGTTAATGTTGGAAATGTGAATGATTAAACTCAATTTTACTAGTGAATTAGTAGTGGGCATTTTTTTTTTTTTTTTAAGTAAGTGTTTGTTGAATATGGCCAAAGACGTCAATTTTTTACTAAAAACAGTCTTGTCTTGCATATTAAAAAGTAATGTTAGACTTCAAAAAGCAATTCCAAACACACACTAAATCCAATTCTAGCTTCCAGACATGGTATAATAATGGAGGTGAATTTTTGTAGACATTGTCTGCTTTAACTCAGACAGCATTTTTTAGTGGAATTAACATGATCAATGGAGATGCTCCTAAAAAGCAACATACTCATCGGTTAACATGATTCGTCAATTTTTTGAAGAATTTAAAAACTGGTGAACACCATTAATACTTATTTCTTCACAATAAGAATTAGTACTGTACGCATTACAACTTTAGTCTAAGGAACAGAAGATGTGTGACATAATTTCTCCTTATATTTATATACAACTACAATGACATTCCTGTCACAGAAAAAATGAACAACCACACTCAACACTTTGTTCCCTTAAATATATAGCAATTTTTGCATTATATTTGCTTAAAACAAAAGACTTCACAAAGCTTATTGTACCTTTGAATGTCAAAGTTATGGACTTGCATGAGCTTCTTTTGCTTGACTTCAAAACGGCACTGGAAATAGCCATTGAAGGAGGGCTCCCTTGAAGTCCTCAAGAAGAACGCATAGGCAAATGCAAAGTGGGCTGATGTCACAAAGAAGCAAATGGGCTCCATTACATCCCAACTTAGCTCCCAAAATGTTAGCCTCATAAAGCCCAATGTCTGAAGAATCAGAAAGCCTAGCCCAAGGTAAAGTTCTCTTTGGACCAAAGATTGGGCTTTTTGGTCTATTACGAACTTCTGCCTTTCTAGTTGGGCCAATTCTTCTCTTCTTGGATCGTTTGGCATGGCTACTGATTGGAGAATTAATTTCTCCACTGACTTGGCCACCTGCAAAAAAAATAATGCATCCTTACTAAGGCCTTGTTCTATTCAAGTATTCAATATAAACCAACACAAATTTTATCAATTTTTTCTCTCTCATCATTTACAACCACTCATTCAATTATTTAATATATTTTTACCAAATTTCAACCACATATTCAACATGTACATCAAGAAAATTAACTTTATCACCAATCAAACATACCCTAAGTTGTAGTGCGTAACATGTACTGGACAGTGTTAGACAACATTATTACCTTTCATGCATTGAAAATTAAAAATGATTTATAGACCTGTAATTGGAAGTATTCCATTCAAAATAATAATAATAATAATAATAATAATAATAATAATAATAATAATAATAATAATAATAATAAAATATATTAAAAAATATATGAAAAAATTATCAAATAAATATAATAAATAGTTGAAAATAATGAGATACTAAGATATATAGAAAAATGAATTTATAATTAAAGTTATAATCCAACAAGCCCAAAGATTGTTGCATCAAATTAACTTATATGGGAACATTTTTCTATGTTACTTATGATTCTAAGTGAAAATTAAATACCGGAGTCGTATGAAAAGAGATTAATCAAATTCCCTAATCGGAAGCACAATTTTATTAGAAAAATAGATAAATTATTATTTGCCCCAAATACACCTCCTTATTGTAACTTTAGTTTAATTAGTTTGTAATTAACTTATCTTTTACGAGAATATCACACTTAAATTCGAATGATGTAATTTGATATGGTGTTAGGATGTGTGTTTTTATGTGTTTTGATGTGATTTGATGTAATATAGGAAAGAGAATGAGTGGAATTGAATGGTGGAGATTTGTGTAGTACAGATAGATCCCACGAGATTTATATGTAAAAATGTGTTAAAACTTATAGGAGAACACGGACTGAGTCTAACCGGCACGTTATTTAAAACCTTAAACAAACATAAACAAAGGTACCCCACCCAAATCATAGAGCGGCCATTACAGTTTGAATTCACGTTTCTTGTACATTTTTATTTTCTAATGCGTTGTGACAACTACTAAACTTGTTAGAAATACGATCGGCCAACTTTAACAATTAACAACGTCACGAAATTCTTCACTCTTTGTAGAGCTATCAACTAAGGAACACACGCCACTTTCGCTGAGTCAAGATTCATTCAAATGTTTATTATCTAGTTAAAAGTTATCTTTTCAAAAAGAATTGTGATTCTTTCGAAAATATATATATATATGATTAAAAAGTAAATAAATGTTACAGGGAAAATAGTATATTTTAGAAAGAGATATATCATTAGAAATAAGTACAATAAAAAAGAAAAAAAATTTATTTTGAGCTTTGTCAAATAAGTGCATAATTAGAAAAATATAAATAATTTTTTTTTCTAAATAGCTCATTTTAATTTCTCTTAAGTGATGTATAAATTCGAAGTTTGACTTTATTATTATGCACTTTTAGTTTTATATTTTTTACTTTGCACAACATATATACATTTGTGCCAGCATAACCTCGAAAGCTGCAAGCCTGCAATCGATGCTTAGTTAACATGGTTACGCGTGTTAGGGAGTAAATTTTTATGGGTGTCAAATAGGAGAGAGAATGAGTGGAATTAAATTGTAGAGATTCGTGTAATATATAGGTCCCACGAGATATGTGGATGTGATTGGTTTGACAAAAATTAAGAATGAATTAAAATTTCTTAAAATTTGTAAACTAACACACAATATATGGTAAAACTTTTATTTTGTGAAAAAGTTGATCATTTTAGCGTAGTCTCATTTCACCGATCACCTTCGTAAACTTTTAACTATTATAGTGCACATTTCAAGAGATCAAATTTTGTTTACCTGGTCTGGCTGGAGAAAAACGACGGTACCGACGACAATTACCTCGCCGGAATTGTCCAAGGCCTTGGACAAGTCTACCCCATGCTCTCTATCATTACAAACGTCACCGCAGATCCGAACAAACTCGCCGTAGGGAATGGTGCTTACGGGAATACTCCTTAGCCTTTGCTTCACCTTCTCCAGCTGAACAAACCTCAGCATTTTCTTCGCATCTTTAATTCCGACAACAAGCTCATCGGCTTCCTCCGGTGACCGTGCAGGTGGCGACGGAAGCGGATTCATCATCCAGTTAAGAGTCAGACGACTCAGACGGTGGTCTCCGGAGTTGTTGTTGATAGCATGGCGGTGGAGAAAGCGGTGGAGGAATCTGTTGCCGGAGGAAGTGAAGAGCTCACGGCGGAATTCTGCTTTAGCAGCATTAGGCAGTGTTGAGTTTTTTGAGAGTAGAGTTTGAACAAGGGATGATGAGTGTGCCGCCATGGAGTTGGTGGTGGTCGTGAAAAGACGCCTCGCTAGTTCTTTATTAAGTGCCATCGGGGACGCTGGAGAGAGAGAGTGTCAGTGGTGGTTCTAGAGAGTAGAACTTTTCCGGCGGTGGACTGTCTTGGTAGGGAGTGTGAGATATATATGGTGATTCCCACCTTTGAGGAGGAGAGAGAAAATATAATGTAATCTCTTTAGATAAAAAAATATATATATAAATTTTTTGAGAAATTATATTTTAACATTTAGTTGCACAATCAAAATACATAAATAGTTATACAAATACAGTCACAGTCAATTTGTGGTAGTTAATTTGTCAAGTGATACTGTGTGAAAAAAAAAAAAAAATGATATTTGCTACCTCTCTTATTTGTAATTGCGTTAGTACTTGTGGCAAAGTCTTAAAATCCTCATCTTGATACGACTCAGTTTCGATAATGTTCTCCTACATATGTATGGGTAGGGAAACATGTAAAGGATCTATTTGAACAAGATTAAAGTTTAATAAGAGTGTACTTGTACAAAATCAAATTTTGATCTTGTTCAAATAAGCCCTTATGAAACATTACCGGACTTCGAGTGGGTAGGAAAACATTATCGGACTCAATAATATTTCAAATTTGGATCTCTAATTCCACTAAGTATTTTTCCATTACCTAGTGAAATAAAACTTGCAGGGATGGTAAAAATTATATTTGAAGTATTTATATTGTAAGGAACACACCGCAATAACTAACATTAATATATCAACATCCTTTCCATATATATAAAGATATTACTAGTATACCGCTTTTCTCGCTGTGGATTCGACTTTAGGCCTTCATTTTGATATATTACAAGAAATAATTTGAAAGAATTTTTCAAATTTTGGACGATTTTTTCACTAAGAATTTTGTTGGAGACTAGCGGATGCTTACATTTTGATGTCACAAAAAGACTCTACTATACTGTAATGATAATTCAAAAATAAAGTGAAATTGATTTAATTACAAAAATCAGGTGTAGTGTTGGCAATGGATCGGGTTCGGATAGGATCGGCCAAATCCAAATCCAAATCCAAATCAATCACCCCGATCCAAATCCAAATCCAAATTCCTCGGATTGGATTGGATCAGATCGGATCGGATTGGATCAGATCAAGAAAAAAATCCAAATACAATCCATATTGGTATAGGTTTTTATAAAAGAATAAAAAATAATAAAAATAAATTTTAAAAAATAAAAAATAAAAAATCAATTCAATTCGGATCGGATCGGACTTAATCCGATCCAAATCCAAATCCGTTTGGATCGGCCAATCCACGGATCAATGATCCATGGATCGTTGGATTGACAAAAAATCGCTCCATTCGGATCTGGTATCCATCAAATTTGAATCGGATCGATTTTTCTGCCATCACTAATCAGGTGCCTCATACTACTTCATAATTGTTCAGTACAAACCTTGTGCAGAACTAGACGGTCAGCAAGTATGACTCCACAAGTAAAATTTTTAATTTTTTTTTAGATGGCTTAGTTTTATGGGAATGTGAAAAAATGTCCCACCCAAAGTAATGGAATTTGGCTAAACTTATGTGAACGTTGAGGCTTTGTATGGGAGTTCTACTTTGAATGTCATTTCTACCAAGAAAATTTGTATTATTTACTGAAATTGGATGCTGGTTGAGTTTTTTGTCAACTTATTTCTTTTGGAGCTTTCAATGAACTTGTAATGTCATTGCACAACATCCATTATAGGAGCATTACACTTGTAATGCAGTACAACTATTTTGTAATTCATTACATTTTGTTTGTAAGATGCGATGCATCAGTAATTCAAAAGAAGACTACTAAAGACTCGTTGTGCATGATGGATTACAAAGACATTATGGACTCTTTGTAATGCTTCACAATACTATTACATTTATATAGAGTCCAAAAATAAGAAAGTGCAATTTATTTCAAAATAATTAGACTTGGCTATTGCCCAGTGGAAATCTAGGAGTCACCGAGATCTTAAACCACGCGATTGAACTGACCAAAATCAAAATTTTTAACTACCTACTTTTAGTAATTATGCTAATTTGATCTGATTTTTGAATTATCCATCTTTAATCACACATTTCTTCTAAATATCACCATAAAAAATAAAAAATTAAGGGTATGTTCATCTCTTGTTTATAAATATTTTTAAAGAAAAAAGAATTATCATAATTTTGGGGGGGGGGGGGGGGGAATGATAAAAATATGTTCAATGATTGTAGGAAATTTTGCATTTTTTTTAGAAGGGGATAGAGGAGGGGGTAGGAGGTGCCACTCAAACCTTGATCGCATGCTAAGAATTTTAAGATCCTAACCATTGAACCATCACAATCGAACCATTGCATTTGTTTACAAGTATGTAATTCTCAAAACATAATTTTTAGTAAATAAATAAATTTAATTTTATTTCTTAAACTTTGCCTACAAAATTTTGCTAGTATGATCACCTCATTGCTGCTTAATTAGAAGTATGTATGATAATGTTAAGGTAATTATATTATACATCCAATAATGAGATAATATATATTAAGTGAAACATAATAAGCTCATATCCAATTGGGCACTCGATCATAATTGTACATCACTATTTTTTTTCTTTTGACCAGACATACATGTCGCTTTTAGTATAACTTTCTACACACAATTTTTTTTTTTTTTTTTTTGTAGAAGTATCTTTTTTGAGCTTTTTTTTTTTACAATTTTTTTAGTATTATTAGTTGAGTTTGAAATGATAGGCAAATGTATTGTCCCGTTCAATATTTAGATTGAACTCGTCGTTTCGGAGAAAATGTAGTAATTAGTGAAAAATCAACTATAAAAATGTGAGAAAAATTAAATTAAAGACATAAGCACGAAAATGAACAATGACTAAAAACACTCGTTACAACTAAAATGTGTTAAAACATCCTAGTACATATCGTTCAGACGTTCACGTACCTCGTTAACCAAATTGATGGTGCATCAGTAGACTAATTACTTGTTTGTATAAACTATAAAGTGTGAATATGGTTTACAGTTGTGAATTGTTCCATTTGTGTACAAGAAAAGAAAAGAAAAGCTACCATGTTTGTAGCATATGTGGTGCATGGCACGCAATATGGGATCAAGACATGAATCTTTGACCAACCCAAAATTAAAATTAAATCTTTTTTAATAAAAAAATAAAAATTAAATCTATGTCATATGTAAATACAATAATGTCACTTTTGCTGAATGTGAAATTTTAAACAATATAATCTATGCCAACCAATAAATTATGCAGATCCGGAGGCATGTATATTTCGATCACTTTGTTTTAGATACATTTATAGGTATTTTGCCATTTTTTCTTTTTAACTAGAGTGATATGATAATCTTTTTAATTTTTAACGGTGTTAAATCTGTGGTATTTTTTTTGGTCAATTTAACTGAATATATTAAAAAAAAAACTATGGAAAATTATCAATAAATTTACTTTTCAGAAAAGTTGGGAAAAGGTCACCAAAAGTGTTTATTAAATAAATAATTTAATACGTAATAATTTACACGTAGAATGACACTATGACTGCTGTTTTGTTCTTTTTTGCTGAACCCAATTTGTAAACGACAAATTTCTAAACGAATAATAAATTTGTAAACGACAAAATACGGTAAAGATCTTGTACCCACTTGTGGGTATTTTACGGTACCCATAAGTGGGGAAAAAATTTCGTAGAGGGTCGGGTGAGCCCCCACCATCAGGGGGCAGTTATGTATTATTCGTTTAACTTAACGTAAATCCCAAAAAAATTTTTAAAAAAATTTAAAAAAAAAAAATTTCGTCTGGTGATGTGGCGTCACCAGACGTGCCCACGTGGGCGTGGGCACAGGCCCACGTGGGCACCAGATCAAAACCGCGACACAATAATAATTATCTCGAGTTGAAATGGACATTGCCACCAAGTTAATTCAGCCTTCTTTATCTATCATCAAATGGAGTTTTCTATTAGACCTTGAGCAACGGAAGTGATATTGTACTGTTAGTTTTTGAGGATCTAATTTGGAAATCAATTAATGTTCATTGATGTCAAACATTTATCGTATTTAATCCCTCTCTCAATATTTTTTATTCGAATTATGATCCTACTCTAATTCCATTTGTGTGATTAGATTTCGACCATCCATATGAGAATCAATTAATATCCAGTAAAATCAAACCTTTTACGGTATTCAATGACCATCATTTGAGTGATGCAACTCATACATTTAACAACGACCTTGTGCTACCGAACAGATATGTTATCTTTTATCAAGTATTATATTTTGTCTGACACATGATATATTTGCGTGACATCGATATTCTATGTATTAACATTAATAAAAATACAGTTTTCACTATGCTTTTGGCATTGACTTTTCCTGCCCAAAAATCGAGCCTGAGGAATATATGGTTATTATTGAAAATTTGGCTAAAAATAAGAATTGTGCATAACTAAAATACGGAATTTATATAAATTTACGGTAATTATTGTGGTAAATTAGATAATTATTATGTAAATAGCAGGGTGAACAATTAACTGTGATAATTTATGCTTACTAGTAATACACCCGTGCGATACACAGAAACAATTAAATTTATGTACAATAAATCATTGATGTAACATAATAAATAATAAATATATTGAATATGAATGTTGAATTATACAATTGATGTAATTTATGCATAGGCGATTGCATAATTGTAAATAATTATTAAAATTTATAATATTGTATATTATAGTTAATGTAAAAACGCTGAATAAATTCGCAATTGTAAATTAAAAAATTCACGTGCATCACATAATTAAGAAGTTTATCAAAACGTGTAACTTTAATTCCAATTATCGTGCATCGCATTGTACAACAGTGATCGTGGAGATTAATTAATTGTAAACGAACCATTAGGAATGAATATATACAAATTCTTTGATTATCAAAACTTGTCTTTCTCTTTGGTCCAAATGAAATTTACATTGAACACCTTTTTTCTTTCTGAAATAGATATTACGCACTCTAAATTTTATGATTTTATGCATTTTTTTACTGATTAGCTGTAATTGCTACTTAATTTTAGCTCTATTGTATAAGAAGTATTATGCTTAATTTTATGTAATTTAAATTTGTACTAATACTAATAATTTTCTGTATTTCCATAATTCATTTGATTTCTTTCCATTTACGTAAATTGTATTTTAATTTCAGAAAAAAAAACTTTTTGTTTTATATACTTAAAAAATAAAAACGCATGCAATGCAAAATCCAGTTAGTCAGCATATCACATCAGCCCTATTAAAAAAGAAAAATATGAATTAACTTTTTTAATTAGAAACCGTGTGTCATGTTAGCGCGGCCAATAGGGCATCCAACAAACGTGGCACTTCAATTGTAATAATATAAAGATTAATAAATTACTACTTACTTAAAAATCGATAAGTTATTCAACATAAATCTAGTTATAATTTTAATTACTCACAATTTGATTTTAAAAAATAAAAAAAGTAAAAAATACCCACTATTTCTGAATAGTCCAATTCACACAACCAAGCAAAACTATCAAAACCCGCAATTTTAATATGATGAAAATAAGTAAAAAATATTTATTATTTAATATTTTGAAGTAGAACTTTAAAAAATGAAGTTATATTTAAAGTCTTTCCAAAATTAATTTTTTCTAATTAAATGTTTGCTTTAAATATTGGTTTATTTTTAATTATATTTTTAATTATCACTAATTAATATTGGATTGTTTTCAAAACTAAATTTATAATTTTTTTAAAAATATTTAATGTGTGTCACATTGACATCTTTGCTAACGTGACACCCCAGTTTTTTTAATATAAAAAGATTAATAAATTACTATTCATTTAAAAATCGATAAATTATTAAACATAAATCTAGTTATAATTTTAACAGCTCACAATTTGATTTTAAAAAATAAAATAAATAAATAATACTGACTATTTTTGAATAGTCTAATTCACATAACCAAGCAAAACTATCAAAACTTATAATTTTAACTCGGTGAAAATAAAAAAATATTTATTATTTAATATTTTGAATTATCATTTTAAAAAATGAAGTTATATTTAAAGTCTTTCCAAAACCAATTTTTTCTCATTAAATGATTTCTTTAAATATGGTTTATTTTTAATTATATTTTAACTACTACTAATTAATGTTGGATTACTTGCAAAACTTATTTTATAATTTTTAAAAAATATTTAATGTGTGCCACGTTGGCATCTTTGCCAACGTTTATTTTAATATAAAGATGTTTTTAATTACTACTAATTAATGTTGAATTATTTCCAAAACTAATTTTATAATTTTTTAAAAATATTTAATGTGTGTCATATTGGCATCTTTGCTAACGTGACACTCCAGTTTTTTTAATATAAAGAAAGAATAATAAATTACTATTTACTTAAAAATAGATAAATTATTAAACATAAATCCAGCTATAATTTTAACTACTCACAATTTGATTTTAATAAATTAAAAAATATCCACTATTTTTGAATTATCCAATTCACGTAACCAAGCAAAACTATCAAAACCTATATTTTTAACATAATGAAAATAAATAAAAAAATATTTATTATTTAATATTTTGAATTAGAACTTTAAGAAATGAAGTTATATTTAAAGTCTTTCCAAAACTAATTTGTTCTCATTAAATTATTGCTTTAAGTATTGGTTTATTTTTAATTATGTTTTTAATTACTACTAATTAATTTTGGATTATTTTCAAAACTAATTTTTAATTTTTTTAAAAAATATTTAATGTTTGCCACGTTGGCATCTTTGCCAACGTGGCACTCCGGTTATTTTAATATAAAAATTTGTGGTATTTTAGATGTTAATTGCCCATTTAATTATTATTATTATTATTATTATAACTTTCCAATTAAACTCGACAAGGAACATTGTGTTTAAGGAAGTCTTCCAAGATTTAGATCAGGTCGTTGTTCTTCTTTGTCATAGTTTTTTAGAGCAATGATCTAGTCCCCATAGCAGGGGAGGAATTTATCAACCCCCCCCGGGGGCACCAAAGAGGGGCTATGAGAGGGTGGGGGTGCGGGTTCAATTAGCGCGGGGGCTTGAACTCTATCATAGTTTTTTATTGTCCAATTAGATTTATATGATGCTTTATATTTCGCACGCTATTATTGCACATGTTTCCGATGCGAGAGCGGCTAATGAACAAGCAATATTTATATGTAAAATATAGATTTTATAGTTTCAAAATTTATTTGTAATGCATCACATGGGTGACTAATTAGTATATATAATATTGTGGTAATATTATTTGCTCTTTTCCATTTTTTGAAAGGTTTATCACGTCTTTTATTTTTTGAATATAAGGTGAGGATCGTAAGGGTGGGGTGGTGTCTCAAACCCGAGTCAAGCACTCTGCAACGGAGTGATTTTTCCACTAGGCCAACCCCCTCTTTTATTGATAGAGTCATATTCGGAATTTATTCAAAAAATTTTCATATATTTTATTGATAGAGCCATATTATTCTTTGTTTTTTGAATCTCCTGACTATGCTATTGCTTGAAATCTGAATTTCATATCCGTTCCATTAATTGTTCATCTCAATTTAAATAAGAAACGAAAACTATCAATTATGATTCAGTGTCCGATTGCACACGGGCTTATTATGCCCATTTAATTAGACTGCCACGGTTCCCTAATCAGTTCGGTTCCGAACCGCCGGTTCGGTTCCAAAATAGGGAACCGAACCGAACTGCAGTACGCATTTGCCCGGTTGCTTTGGAACCGCATGGTTCCGGCCTGCAACCGCCTCGCTTTTTTTTTTTTTTTTTTTATATAAACGCCTTACCCGCTTGACTATTTAACCCCAACTAAAAATTTTTTAAAAATTTCAATAATATAAGTATATAACTATATAAGATTATAAAGGCTTGAACTTAATTTTTACCAACAATTGCTGCCTACGATCCTCTCGTGAGGAATCAAAGCCTACGTAGTTCTCTTTACCTCTTTAATTTAGTCACTTGTCGCACCTGGTTGTTCCACTTCCTTCTGCTAGATCATAATCGCCATCAGAATCATTCTCATATTGTTGGGCTCTTTCATCTGCTTTAATATTTTTTTTTTTTTTTTTAAATATCCGTTCCGGTTTGGAACCTGAATCGACGGTTCGAACCGAACCGTCCGGTTCCTCCATCGAAACCCGAATCAACCGCCGGTTCCGGTTCGATTCGAATCGAATCGTCAACCGTTCCTGCCCGGTTTGACTGTTCAACCGACGGCTTTCGGAACCGTAATCAGGGTCTGTCTACATTTAATTCATATCATCTCATCAGAGGATGCATGATATAATCACATTAATATTATCCAACATACATCCAATATTGAAATACATATATTAAGTGGACACAATAAATTTGTATCCAATTCAACATTGGATTATAATTGCGAAAACAATATATATATATATATATATTTGAACAAAAATATATTACTCTGATACAATGCGAAATTTGCAAAGGCACATATATATATAATAACGTGCTTCGTTTTAAAAAGTTTTTATGACAAGAAAAATAAATCTTTAATATATAAAACTAAATTAAAAATTAAAAAAAAAGAACAATGTAGCATAACAAAAACTAAGATATAGTCAATTAGAAATTAAAGAAAGCACAATGTAGCATAACAAAAACATAGATACCCTCAATTAAAAATTAAAGAAAGCACATAACAAAAACTAAATAATATATAGATATATGCATCTCCATATGTATAGATATATGCATCTCCAACTCTGCGCAGCAATGCCTAACTATATCTGCCGTTATATATCCGATTCTTGCCTGAAGACATTAACGAGCTCTTCAAGGGTCTGCATAAGTACGCAAGAACGATCTAAACTTCCCTCATCGTTCACGTACAAACGAACTGCTGTGGATCCTTGCCGTAGTTGGCATGAGGGGTATAAATTCATCCTCTAATCTATCTTACCACGAAGTAGATTTCCTCATCACCCCAATATTTGTCCCAGATTTTTTTCTTTACAAAAATCCCATATAGGAAGAGCAATCAGTCTTTCACCATTAAAGAACTGTATATCACAAAAATCCAGAGCGTATAATTTTATGATGAACGCACCACTCTGAGGTTGTATTGTCATAAACATATATAATGATTTCATACATAGCAGCTTTAATGTATACAAGCGAACCGGTGCATGAAGTATTCTAGCCCGACATTTCTCCAAGTCGAAAGAAAGGATCGTTTTATATGGAATCAACCAATGCAAAGAGCCGTCTGAATAGACCGATAAACCTGGAAACGACCAATCATACGGTAAACATTCTTCATGGGCATCTTCCTACATATTCAAACGCCGCCGTAAATATTCTAAACTTAAAAATTCTCTCTTCTTTAACTTCACCTTCCTTTACTTGAATTGCTACTAATCTATCGAGTGGGTCTCTTGGCACGAATTGATATTCACCAGTAATGGGATTGAACACACAGTAATTGTCATCAAATTCGAACTTGAGAAGGAGAAGGCCACCACACGAACTCAACAAGGTAAACGAATCGTCATGGAAATTTTTGCTACTCAACTTTGTCTCGCATTGAGTAGGGTTATAAGGAGGATCTAATCGCAGGCGGTGAAGAACGTTCAGATACCATGGCAAGAAATAAATGTGGTTGCATATCTTTGTATGCGATTGAACAATGTTTTCATGGTCAGACTCTTTAACTAATATGGAGAACCTTTTGTTCAAAATGCGACATCGAACTGCTAGTTTTAAGAATATCCGATGGAAAATATCAAGAACTAGATCATCCGGCAAGCTTTCCATAATCTCGAAATTGAATTTGTGATGTAACCCAACAGAGAACCGTATAGATAAAGAGAGAGGGGGAAACCGATGGGACTTGAACAATTTTGACGCAGCCCAAATCAAAGACCTTAACGCTAGTCTAAATATTGGCCTGACAAAGATGTCATCATGATTCAGATCAAGTTTGTAATCTATATAATATATAAAAACAGAAGTGATTTTGGTGTTTTTCCCGCCTAAAACTCGTCTTCACAAGTACCAATACTCTCTTTACACATTTCTCTCCTTTCATTTTTTTAATATTTATCTACACAAATGATTTATAAGAGCTGTCAGAAGATTTTTGACTAAGGAAATCAATTGCTCCTCGAATCACAACGCTGCCATTAAGCGCAAAGACTATTGGTGCGTGGCCAGGATCAATTCGACCAATGCATTAATTATTTTTTTTTTTGCTTTTCCATTTTTTCTTTTTTGGGCATTTTCTTTTCTTTTTTTTTCTCTCTTTCTTTATCTTTTCCTTTTTTTTTAAGTGGAGAAGAATTCCATATCGAAAATTTATAAAATGATATAGGATTTCTTATCTATAAAAGGAGATTAAATTTTTTATTATGACAATGATTTGGGCCTGAGCAATCGGGCTCATACATGCAAGTATTAAAAAGTTGTTCTAAAATATATTTCAATATTATTTTATTTTTATTTTTATATATTTATTTATTTTTCTTTTTTTACCCTTTCTTTCTAAACGGGATGATTTGGGTCTTAATAATTAGGCATATATATAGAAGTATTAAAAAGTTTTGTAAAATTTGTAAAAATATTTCAATATAATTTTATTATTTTATATTTTATTTTCATTTTTCTTTTTTTTTCTCTCTTTCTTTATCTTTTCCTTTCTTCTTAAGTGGAGAAGAATCCCACATCGAAAATTTATGAAATGATATAGGATTTCTTATCTATAAAAGGAGGTTAAATTTCTTATTACGGCAATGATTTGGGCCTGAGCAATCGGGCTCATACATGCAAGTATTAAAAAGTTATTTTAAAATATATTTCAATATTATTTTATTTTTATATTTATTTTTCTTTTTTTACCATTTCTTTTTAAATGGGATGATTTGGGTCTTAATAATCGGGCATATATATAGAAGTATTAAAAAGTTTTGTAAAAATATTTCAATATAATTTTATTATTTTATTTTCATTTATCTTTTTTTTCTTTTTCTTTATCTTTTCCTTTCTTTTTAAGTGGAGAAGAATCTCACATCGAAAATTTATGAAATGATATAGGATTTTTTATCTATAAAATGAGGTTAAATTTCTTATTACAGCAATGATTTGGGCCTGAGCAATCGAGCTCATACATGCAAGTATTAAAAAGTTGTTTTAAAATATATTTCAATATTATTTTATTTTTATATTTATTTTTCGTTTTTTTACCCTTTCTTTCTAAACGGGATGATTTGAGTCTTAATAATAGGGCATATATATAGAAGTATTAAAAAGTTTTGTAAAAATATTTCAATATAATTTTATTATTTTATTTTCATTTATCTTTTTATTTTTCTTTTTGTCCATTTATGGGCTTTTTAAAAAAAATCGTATTTCTTATTTTTTTTCTCTTTTCTTTCTTTTTAAGTGGGAGAAAAATACCATATCAAAAGTTAATTAAAATAATGAGGGATTTCTTATCTATAAAAGGAGGTTAAGTTCCTTAATGTGGCAATGATTTGGGCCTTAATAATTGGGCCTATATATACAATGTATTAAAAAGTTTTTTGAAAAGTTTTCAATTTTATTTTATTTTATTTATTATTATTATTATTATTATTATTATTTTACTATTCATTTTTCCATTTTCTTTCTCAGGGGAAGAAGAGTCCCCACATCAAAAATCGATAAAAGGAGAATAAAAAAAACTATCATATTATTATTACAACATTGGAACTACGGTTTGTGGAAATTTTCTTAAAGCATATTTTATCTTCACATTTAAGTTATAGTATCAAAATTAAATTATTAATACATTTTGTTGGAGAATTACCAACTTGCTTCTTTTTAAAATATTTTTTTGCTTCTCTAAAATTAAATTATTATTTGTATTGCATTTATTTAAAAAAATAATATATTATATACATTTATGAGCACATACTCTTCGTTACTAACAATTACTTAAATTTATTGATGATTTTAAAAAAACAAATTTCTGTTTTTCTTGGTTTTTTCTTTTTCCTTTCTTACTTCCTAAGTGGACGAAGAGTTACACATTGAAAGTTTAATAAAATGAGGAGAGGTTGGGTGCCTTTATGTAACAATGATTTTGGCATTAGTAATCGGGTTCATGTATAAGTACTAAAAAAATTGATAATATTTTGATATTATTTTATTTTTATTTTTTTCCTTTTATTCGTTTCTTTAAATTGTATTTTTCTTAATTATTTTTTAAGCGGTCCATATGAATCCCACATCAAAACTTGATAAAGAAGATGGAATATTTTGGCATGTAAAAGATTGAGTTTTATTTATTCAGGTGGAGTAATCATTGAGCCTTAGCAATTGAGCTTATATTTATGTAAATCAATCATTGGGGATTAGCAATTAGTTTTGGTGATAATTTGTAATAAGATAATGCGATTAAATTACTTTTATTTCATGATTTTCATATTTTATATTTTAATTCATATTTATTATAATTAAGAAAAATACGTCTTTAGACAGTAAGAGATTCTCGCAAGATCGACATAACAGATTAGTTAAATCACGATAACACACGTCATTACGCCACGATTTAAGCATATTAAGCTATCTAATTTGGGCGCGGGATCAAAACTGAGAACTTCTATTGAAGTAAACTTGATAGCAATTAGGAATTGAGCTTGGAGTAGGGATGTGGTTGTTTATGGAAACTAGTTTTATAATAAGACCAGCGTAAGAAAATTAGCATTGCCGGAATTTGTGGGCCCTAGGCAAAACAGCAAAAGTCTATGTCGGAGAGTGGCAGATTTGGGGGCCCACCCAGAGAAGGAAAACGTTTTTGAAAAAATAAAATAATAATAATAATAATGATAATAATAAAATCAAAAATCAAAAATCAAAACTTTGACCTTTCAAATTTATAGTTTTATTGTTAGGAAATTTAAGTTATAATTTAATAAATTACCTCATTGTTCTGTGTTTTAATCTGATGAATTAAAATTGTCTATATTTAATAAATTATTAAATTATGAAATGTGCGATTTTATGATTCGTATTTTGCTAATTGAGTATATTTGTTTCATTCTATTTTTGCATTTCTACAAATATGTGATTTTATTTTGAAATTTGATGCTTCTTGTTGTAAATTTTATTATACCATGTCAACTTCGCCCCTCCCTAAAAAATAATTTCTTTTGCATGGAGCTACTATAAGTGACCCCTTAACTTTGAATTTTTGGATCATCCGTTGATGTCAAGGCCCTGTACAGGGCTCTTAGTAAATAGTTTAATTAAGAATCACAAGAAAGAATCACAAGAAAAAGGCTACATAGAACAAATATAACTAAAACTTTGTACAAAATAAAAACTCCCAAAAAGGACATTAATAATGTAAAAAGTTGAAGAACATTTTTATTTTTTCTTCTAGTATTTTAACATAAAACATCAAACATCTAAGCTATAACGATCAATATATCATTAAAAAACGATTTTCAATGGACATTATACATTGTTAGTTCATTTAAACTCCCTCAAGCCTTAGCACATCATTAGAAGTAACTCATATCCATGCTGATAAAGTATTCAACTTTCTTTTACAAGTTCTTCAAACAATCATCATATATGAATTATCTAAACAAATTAAGCATGAAAAATGAATTGCCATTGTCAAAAGTTAAAAAACTAGTTACCTCTTTGGGGACCCTTGGGCCAACCCAATTTTTTTGGGAGACCTTATGCGATTTAGGTGATCACCTATGTTTAGGGCCACCCTTGAAAACTAGTTTCCTTATAACTTGTTTAAGGAACATAGTTTTAAGTAAGCTTTTGAGTGTCAATTTTTTCTGTAATTGCAAATTTGGTCTCTTTGATGGTTTATTCTCAAAACGAAAAAATTTAATGAAACCCTAGCAAATTAGTAATTATAATGACCTTTATATAATTTCGTTATTCGTAGTATGCATTGTTATGTCACTAATGCCACATTAATTTAATGATTAAGAGAAAATGTTCATTGCTAATGAAAGATTGCTCTTGCAAGAATGCCAAGGATAACACTAAACCATCGAAATACGGTGGTATCGAATGAATCTTCGACTAGAAAGTTTTTTTGTTCTTTTTATTTATATTTATATTTTTTATTTTTGAATGAACTAGAAAGTTTGAGAAAAAGATACTTCCACTAGTACTATTCTTGTACAGTGATAAAAAGGGGGAGTGGTATGTATTTATTATTTAAAATTCGTAAACGCAGTCCCCAACTTTTTGTCTCATTTGCACTAATGGTGACCAATCTTTCATTCCCTTTGTACTTTGGTCCCCAACCTTCTTTTGGAACACAACATCCCCAATTTTACAAAAATTGCCGTTGTTAGTCTATATAAACCTAGTTAACTTGGAAAACTAGGTTGTTGGGTCATTTTTATTTTCTTATTTGGGATATGTTTGGTCAGTACAATAAAGTAGCTTATAATTTATATGGAGAGTTTATAAGTTTCTTCTATTCAAATAAACTCTATTTATTTGAAAGAACTTATAACTTATTTGAAAAATAAGAGTTTATTTGAAAATTTTTTTACCAACTTTTCAAATAAACTCATGAAATTTTCATTTTTTATTCCATATTTACCTTTTTCTTTGTGTGAAAAAAAGAAATATGATTATTTTAAATATGTCCTTTTCGGTCATTTTGTATTTCTGACCTAACTTTTCATTTAATTTTGCCAAATCTATATATATATATAATACCAGAGTATTTCACCCTAATTTTTAATTCATTTTTTAATATTTTCCTGCCTAAAATCAAGGATTTTTTGGTCTTTTTCTTTTTTCTTTTTTAATATTATTATTACCAAAACAAAATTCTAATATATATATATATATATATATATATAATACCAGAGTATTTCACCCTAATTTTTAATTCATTTTTTAATATTTTCCCGCCCAAAATCAAGGATTTTTTGGTCTTTTTATTTTTTATTTTTTAATATTATTATTACCAAAACAAAATTCTAAATCTTCTAAAATTTTACACATGAAAATCTCCTAAAATAATAGAGTTTCCATATTTAATGGGATTTCTACAACTTGCTTTACCAATCACATTCTATCTAAATATTCTCTCTCTCTCCCCCTCTTTTTTTCCATTTTCTAACAATAAATTTAAATTAAAAAATAAAAATTATTACTTTATTTTATTTGACTTAACAAGAGCTTTAAAACGAGTATAGTATTAATATATAAATTTTTATTTTTAAAAATTTAAAATTTAACGCAAATATATAAAATTAGTTTCCTATATAAATATAAATTGATATTAACATAGATTAATAAGATAAAAAAATTTTGAAAATCTATATATATATATATATATATATATATATAATATATATAAGCAGTCTTTTTTTCCACTTAAACACATTATTTTTTCTAATTTTTTTTATTCCAGATCATTTTTCCCCTATGAATTTGACATAATATTATATATATATTTAATAATTCATTTATTTTTTAAATTAGTTATTTAATCAGTTAATTATGGTTTCCACCCATGTCCTTTATAATTTTTTTGCCCCTTAATATACTATCACTTTAGTCCATATAATTAGCATTTCTAATACAATGAGATATAATAAATGTTCTTCATATTTGCCTCTGTTAGATAGTTATCAATATTACAATTATGTAAATATTTTAATTTATATTAATTATTAAAATGAAATTTCCAACAAACATTCAAGACATAACAATTGGAACGTCACATTAATGTATGAAAATTTAATCGTTCGATTTTATAAAATAGTTTTTTCGAAAATTTTTAAATAATCCGATGGGTAATTATATTGCCACAACACATTTTTATTGATAATTTACATTATATTTATTTTAAATATTCCCAATGTTTACATCTTAATGTAATTACAACCTTAATTTTTTTCCCATCAATACTGATTATTTTTAATCTTTAGCTAATTATAAATTTGAGCTATAATGATCGTTTTTGTCTAAAAACTTTCCAATCAATATTGATTATTTTTAATCTTTAACTAATTATAACTTTTTTCCTATCAAGATCAAGCTTTTATCAAAAATTTTATTTATTTAAACGTCAAATTACTTATTTATTCATCATACTTTTAAATATTGTTAAATATAATGGACGTAAAATGTGAATATTTCTTTTAATTTAAATATCTCTAATAAAATATCAAAATATAAATTAATATTTACGTACAAAGTAAGTTAATTACTAAAAATTATTAATCATGAATTTTGAGGGCATAATTGTTATCATAAACAAAATTAAGACTTTTTCAAATAATTAAATTATGGTGTACTCAATATATTTTATAGCGTGAATATAATTAATTTTATTCGAGTTATTCAGCAATTTTTTTTTATCTTAGATTACATAACATAATTATACTACTTACACACGATTTGATTAATCGTACTTAATTATTATAAGATTGTATATCAATTATAATAAGGTTCAAATTATTACAATACTCCGATATTATTTTTTAGTTCCAAAGAAGATAATTTTTCTTGATAGTATCTTATATCATGATAATCAATAAGAGCCAAAGAAGTATTTTTATTTAAGGAACATTTATTAAATACACCTTATGTTTTAGTGTATTTACAATATACCTAACATGTTTTAAGATATTATTATATTTATACAGTGCATTTCATTAAGTCTTAACAAAACACATCTTATATTGAACAAAAATTGGAAAAAAAAATTACTTACTAAAATGAAATTACCCCTTTTCGAGACTGATAAATTACACCACGTATATTTTAATATGTAACACTTTACATATCATTATTCTTCAAAATATAAATTAAAACTTATTTTATGAAAATATATTTTTTCTTACTTTTTATTCTAAAACATTTTTTCAAGTTAACTATATATTATATATAGAATATGATAAGTAAATTGAAAATAAGGAATCGTCTTCCTCATTGTTGTGATCAGTTCTACCACCGCTACTATAATCAATTGCAATTTTCATAAGAAATAATTTCAATTAATTTTGAGGTTTTCCTTTTTAAAGAGATAAATATGTAAATTAAAAAATTAAAAAAGGAAAAAAACTGAGTTGCACAATATTACTAAATATCGTGTACTATAACACTTGACATTTTCTTATTCATTGAATAAAAATTATTTATGAAACGTTAAAAATAAATGAATATTTCTGTAATGTTATACATTTGAATAATTTTTAACGGGATTGATCTATCGCCTCTCCGAGTAGTATTATAAGAATCGGGAACAAACATTTTATTTCTTTTTTTTTGTGAAAGTAAACAAATAGTTGGTCAAGTATGATGGAAAATCATACTTTGAGGAAAAAATATATTTTTTCTTTATTATTCAATTAAGTGCAATGATTCTGTCAAGTATATTGGTGTGAAATATTTGTTTTTATGAATGCCATGAGACATTATAATTGCAATATTTTTATTTATTCATGACTCTATTATTACAATTAATTGTGCACATCATACTTACATTAATTGAGTTGTATTAATTAAATTGACGAATGCTAGAAATTTTAATTTAATGGTCTAATTTTAGTGATAAGTAAATAAATATTTCAATTGCACATTTAATGAATAAAGATTAAATAAGTTGATACGTAAATAAATACCTAAATTGCTTATTTTATAAATTACATATTTAATAAATAATTGGTTATCGACCCAATCAAAGATTCAAATTATGCGATTCAATTGGAATTTCTTAATTGTCTCTCGAATATATTAAATATCTATTTAGGATTCTATTTTTTAAATAAATATTAAGAATCCCAACGACTTCAAATTATTCATTTTATAACGATTTTTATCTATTTAGATTTTATTCAATTTTTAAAGATCATTGATTAACTGTTCTTTTTTAATTATGAATAATATATATTTCAAGTCATTTGTCTCATTCAAATTTATTTATCTCATTCAAATTAATTTAAATTTGATTATAGCATTAAATATGGTAAAAAAATATGATTAAATATCAATGATTTTTTTATCGACCACATTAAGAAACCTATATAATTTAAATTATTTAAATAAACATCTAAATTGATGAGTTTAAAAAAATGATATTAATATGCTGAATAGATTAAATTGGTGAGTTTATGTCGAATATATTAATATACATGTTTACTATGTTAAGAAGGTATTTATTGAAATAGATGTCATTAATACATGTTTAAACAATATAAATAAAAATCTTTGATTAAACGATCATGATAGGACATGGACGGGGATGGGCATTTTTTTGCAGAATGGGGACGGGGAATGAGAATCTTCATCATGTTGCAATTCTTATAATATCCTCGCTCAGATTCGATTAAATGAAAGTGGGTGGGAGCGATAATAAGTGTTTCCTAGCTGTGGTAGAAATAGGGTGTTGGGGTCAGTACCCGCTATATTATCATTTCTATAATATAAATATATATTGGTTATATTTCATAATTAAATTCTAAAATTTTATTATTCATATATTCATTGTCAATACCGTACATCACATGAGTATGTAATTAATATCTCTCGAAATTTGGAGTTGTATATAATAGAATATAGAATAATTTTTTTAAAAAAACCATAGGCTTTAAGAAAATTGATTGAGTTTTTTATTATATTTATTTTGATAACTATAGTATTTAATTTTATTAATTTAATTTTATGTTTATACATATTTAATAGATTTAATTTTACCATAAGTAAAATGTGATATATTAACATAATCTCTATCACTAATTATCATGTCATATAATGCACGGGTGTAAATGCTAGGTAAGAGTACGGTACAAATTGATAACTAATCATAAATTAATTATTCCATTGATATTTATCAAAATTATTATTTGTTAAAAAACTAATTACATAAAATGCACGGGTGTAAATGCTGGGTAAGAGCACGGTAAAAAATATTAACCTTTTGATTTTATAATATTAATATCAGTAGGATTTACTAATATTTTAAACATATCACCCCATGCAACGCACGGGTAAAAAATACTAGTACTAATATTAAATCGGCTAGTTTTTCAACTATCAGCTATAAAGTATAAGTTATAAACTCTTAGTTGGCTTATCAGTTATAAATTAACTTATCAGCTATCAGCTAACTTATCAGCTTATGTTACCAAACAATCCTTAATAAATACCCTTGCACATTTTACCAAATACCCTTTTTGTCCTTTTCCCTAATTTCTCTTCACATGCTTGCTAATCCTGTTGAGTCTATAGATTTAATTTGTTGCATCCTCTTTTTCCTTATTCCATTGATTAAATGACATTAATTTTCAGTAAGAAGAAATAAAAACTTTTTAGAACTTTCTACATTCTACTTTTCATTTATTTAAGATTAAGATCTAATCTTTTTTTGAATTGGTTTAAGATGTTTTTTTCCTTTTTCTTTCTTTTTTTTTTTTTTTTGGTTTGACAGATCAAAGAAAATATATGTAAGAATAAGAAATAAAGGACTTTCTCACACCAAATGTGAGCTCCCGAATTTCCTTGCTTATCTAAAGCTTGACCCCAATAAATTAAATTCAATTGTCTAGGGTTCACCCACGTCTTTAGTGTAATTACTTTTATCCTTACAAAGTTATCTTTTAATGTACTTGAAGCGTTTCAATGGAAACAATAAAGGTATTGATTTAAGTAGAAAATAAAAATACAAAAATGTATGAAAATTTTACAAAAATATCATATATATATATATATATATATATATATATATAAAGAAGTTTTAATGTAACTTCACGTTCGGATTAAATATTACCACAATATTTTTGCGTCTATAATGTAAACACACTATTCTTCTAATCATTTGATTTCTATATTGCTAATATCTTCACCTCTAATATAATAGTGGATCAAAAAACCTATTTACAGCTCATTTATCATGCCCTTCATCTCCACATTTAACGTGCATTGCACCTCTTGACAAACTAGTAGAAATAGAAGTCAATGCTTATGGTTTTCCGGCCTTTGCTTTTTGTACATTTATTATATTTTTTCCCTTTGATTAGATTATTATTATTTTTTAGTTATTAGTCTCTAATTAATCTCATATACGTTTTTTTATTCTTAATTCAAATCTAAATCGAACTAAAGCAATATCCATTCAAATCTAATATTTATATGATTAGATTTATCATGTTTAACTTTTAACCACATATTACAATAATAATCAAGCTCATTCTTCAAAAATAATTTTAAAAAACACTTTACAAAGTACGCACAAATCTTAATTTTATTTTTTCAACAGTTCATATCAAGCATATCCTAAATAAACTATAACTCAATATGCATCAACTATCATTTTTATATTGTATATCAAAACATGGTTATATTATATATTCATGAAGTATAATTAAAACAAACATCATTGATATAATTTTGGGTTTTAATTGAATTCCAATTAAAAATAATTATTTCGACAGTAATTTAGTTACAATTGTGCTATACCACTAAGAATGTGCCACGTATACTAGTGGTTATTCATATTTCTTTTCTTTTTTTTTTTTTTGTAATACAATAATATGTTTCAATTTCTTGATTTCTAAAATATTCATAGTTATTTTGTTCATTTTTTTGTCCAATTTCATGTCAAATTTGTTAATCACAATCATGTTAGACTTACATGCCTATCACATGATTAACTAGAGCATTGGTAAAATTAACAAGTATTTAAATTAGGGAATACATTTATATATCAGGGAATAATATACCTAAAATTCCAAAATTAAACATAAAATATTATACCAGAACATATAAAATAGTTAGTTATTTGGCTTATCTTATTCCCGAAAGTTAAAATATTATTGGAGAAAGTGACAATGGTCAAAATGAGTTGGAAAAATATTATTATGAATAAAATCTAATGGTAGCCATCTTTCTATGTATTTTATTAGTTTATAATTGGAGCATTACCTTCTTCAATATAAATAGATCTCAATGGAAACAAATTCTTCCAAATCTCACAATTTACACAAAGGAATAGTCGAACCAGATTTTCCATACATCAGTATCAAATAATTTAGTTATACATTAAATTTATTTTTAAATTCAACATTGCCTCAATTTCGTTTTAAATTTATTTTATTTTCAATTGAACATTATGTTGATTTATTTTTTTAATTAATACAATTCTCCAATTGGTACATCGTATAGTTATTATACTTTACAAGTTATTCGTGAATATTAATTATTCTTTTATCATTTAACAAACAAATAACAACCATCCAACTTAATTTTATGTTTCAAATTTTTATTGATGGCATCATATTAAAAGTTATGAAAGTTATTGGAGAATGTTTCATATTTTAATTTTAAATTGTAATCATATGATTAATCATTTGAAAGTTATGATGACAATAACCTTTTTTTTATTTTAACCTGTAGCCTCAATTTTACATAAGTTTAGTAATAAAAAAAAGAAAAAAAATATTACATAGATTTGTAAGATCATATGGTACGAAATCTTAGTTTTTTGTATTATTAGATTATGTTGCCATCAATTAAAGACAACTAGTCTATCACCCGTGCGATGCACGGGAATTTTCTACTGCTTAAAAATATATTTTTATTAATTATAAAAAATGAATTGAGATATAGAGTATGGAAGTCATGAAATAAAAGTAATTTAATCTCATTATCTTATTACAAATGATCAAAAATTTTAAAATTTTCTTATGTCCAACATTGGTGGTTGTGCTCCTGGGAGATTGAAAATATTGATATATGATAAACCTTCAATCCCTATTACATATCAATATTTTTAAGCTCCCGCTACTCGCAACTCTAAATACTGCAAGGCAATTAATGAAATTGGATTTAAGGGTGAATAACTTTTGAAGAAATTCTTGCATCAAAACTAATAAAATTTGTAAGATAATTAATAGATATATAACAAATTTATTCAAAAATTCGAATAAATTTATTAAACACTAATTAGTTTATTCCCAATTAGATAAGTGTTGTCTCCAGAAAGTATGAAGCACTGAGTGTGAGAAAGTGAACTACATGTTATAGTAATCTTGCGAATACGAAAAATATATAGATAAGAATGAACTTAAAATCGTTAATATTTTTAGACCAAACTTCCTTATTAATGATAAAAAAAAATTAGCAAAAATTGCAACAAAAAATTACTTTAGGAACCATAGTTAAAATCAAAATATTGTTCTGTCAAATAAAAAAATATATATACGACATTTTTAAGTAAAATATTTTTCTAATATTTTTTTTATTTTAAATAGATAAGAAGTTTATTTACCACTAATAAAAAAATCCAATTCAATCTCTACAATTAAAAAATTAAGTTATTTTTAGTAAATAAGAATATGTGCTCACAAATGTATATATTATATGATATTTATTTTAAAAATATGTAGTATAAATATTAATTAATTTTAGTGAAGCAAAAACATATTTTAAAAGAAGGAAGCTAGAAATTCTCTAACAAAATGCATCAATAATTAAATTTTAATAATTATAATTTAGCTGATAAAATATTTTAAAAAGAATTTTCAAAAACCTTTCCAATGTTGTAATAAAAATATTATAATTTTCAATTACGGAATAAAATATTCATTCAACTTTTTCAAAAAATCTTTTTATATTTGTATATATAAGCCCAATTGTTAATGCACGATGATTGCTTCGCGTGAAGAAATCAACTTCCACCTTTTATAGACCAAAAATTCCATCTTCTCTATCAAGTTTCGATGTGGGATTCATATCTACCTTTTATAAACAAAAAAAATTCAATCTTCTTTATCAAGTTTCGATGTGGAATTCATAACTCACTTACTCCCACTTAAAAATGAATTAATAAAAAATTAAGAAATGCATAAAAACCAACTAAAAAGGGAAAAAAATGAAAAATAAAGCATTTAGATCAAAACCAAACAAAAAATAAATCAAAATGAACAAAAGTCATAGAGAAACCAGATAGAAAAGCAGATTTAAACCAATCAAATAAAATAATAATGGAACTTTTTGAAAAAACTGTTTAATATTTGGATATATGAGTCCAACTGCTAAGAAACCAACCTCCACATTTTATAAACAAAAAAGTTCCATCTTCTTTATTTCGTTTTGATGTGCGATTCATATCTACCTTTTCATAAACCAAAAAATTCCACCATCTCTATCAAGTTTGAACATGAAATTCATATCCCATTTATGAATTAAGAAAAAAATAAAAAAAAGACATAAAAATCAACTAAGGGGGGCGGGAATTGAAAAACAAAGCATTTAGATCTAAACCGATCAAAAAATAATCAAAATTGGCAAAAATCGTAGAAACCCCTATTTAAATTGGTACAATAAAATAATAATAAAAGTTTTTCAATTTTTTTTTAATATTTGTATATATAAGCCTAATTGCTAAGGCCCGATGATTGTTCCATATGAAGAAACCAACACCCATCTTTTATAGACCAAAGAATTCAATTTTCTTTATCAAGTTTCGATGTGGGATTTATATCCCACTTAATGGACCAAGTAAAAAAATAATTAATAAAAAAATTCATACCCCACTTACGGAATTTAGAAAAATTTAAAAAGAGCATAAAAATCAACTAAAAAAAAGAAAAAAAACTGAAAAACAAAGCATTTTTATCTAACCCGACCAAAAAATCAATCAAAACCGGAAAAAATCATAAAAACCACGATTTAAACCGGTAAAATAAAATAATAATGAAACTTTTTCAAAAAACTTTTTAATATTTGTATACATAAACCTAATTGTTAAAGCCCGATGATTGTTCTACATGAAGAAACCAACCTCCACTTTTTATAGACAAAAGAATTCAATTTTCTTTTATTAAGTTTCGATGTGGGATTCATATCCCATTTACATTTAATGGACCAAGTAAAAAAATAATTCACAAAAAGGTTTAAAATTGTCCAAAAAAAAAAAAGAAAAAAAGCATTAATTGCGCATGGCCACTCGTGCGGCACTGCATTTAAGGCAATGATGCAACCAATGCACCCAGCTGCCTAATTTTTTAGAATCCCTACAAGGCTATATTTATTATAGCCGTGTAAGCTATAAAAGAAAAAAAAAGGCAGCCTAAATGCGTGAAGAGGAACTTTAGGCGGGAAAATAACCTCTTGATTTATATAGTAATAGATAGCGAATCATGTGCCAAACAATTTTTCTTTGTTATTGTTTGCCATATATAATATATAACTTACAAGGTTTTACTGTCGTGCGACGCACGGGGTGACAACGAGTATATTATAAAACTTGTGTTGAATTGATTTATATGAAGAATGCGCTTAATTGGAGTATAAGCATCACCAGGCCACTCGAGTTTTTCTATATTAGTTGATTCAATTAGAATTTAGACATACATGGTAAAATTCGAATGAATAATGTACCTATAAGAAAACATATAGAATGCAATACTAAATATAAAATGTTTTAAAAAGTAATATTGATAGAAAAAAAAAGAAAGAAAAGTTGATTAGTAGGAAAAATTTATTGAAAAAGGTAATGTACCTTCTATGTACTGAATGTAATATTTTCATTTTCATTTTAATTTGAAAACTAACAATTATTTAATTTTTCCTTATTGAATAAAACTATAACACCCTATAATTATAATGTTTTCTTCCTTACATTGTACAATCTTATCTTAGTCTTAATAATAATAATAAGAGATGTGCTAACTAGACACTGTGCCATATTGACAGTCTGGCATTCATTTATTTAAAATTAAAAAATAAAAATCTCATTTTGGAAACAAATATTAAATACACATTATTATTTTATTTTCCTTATTTAATTTATGTAATTTTATTTATTTATTATTTTTTTCATTATTTTAATTTTTTATATAAATTTTAATTTTTGAATTATTATGTATATAATTGAAAATGAGCAAAATGGAAACATTAATGAAAATGTGATATGATGTTAAAGTTACAAACTACAGTCTCAATTGAATTATTTTTAAAAAGGAGAATTAACTTGTTTATATACATTTTAATTTTTGAATATTACATTTTAATTTTTTATATACATTTCAATTTTTAAATTACAGTGTCAACTTAGTATCAGGTTGGTCCGGTTTTCTATTTAAAAAATTATTTTTATTTACTTAAAGTAAAAAATCAATTCAATATTCAAAATTTAATTCGAGCTAAGTGTAATACAAAATCAATTCAATATTTATACAATTTATATGTGTGTGTAGGGTAACAATAAGATCGTTGTTAATCATATTTGAAATACATTTGAATAGTTATATATGATTGGTAAAACATGTTATCTAGTTTTTTTTAAAAAATATATTATCAAAATTTTGTTCCCAAATATTATATTCTTACCTAAAATCATCGATTACGATAACTGGTATGACATTTTTTCTTATAAAATACTACCCACATCCCATAATGATAGATTCACTATTCTTTTTAATTAGGCCATCCCAAAATATAAGTCATATTCCTTTTAAAGATATAATTAAAATATTAGTTATCTTATATACCCTTATTTAATGTACATAGCTATCACCAAAATAATTTAATTGAAATAAAACATCCAATAAATAAAAAGGGTATAATAAGAAAATAAGTTTAAGTTTTACTTTTCCAACATTATTAATTGCGTTTTTCTTAATCTTTGTGAAATTGGAAATGGGTTATATTTATGGGACAAATGTAGTAATATTTTGCATCAAAATTTGTAAACACGGGCTCAGTATAATCTATATCTATATCTATATATTAATAAACCACGAAGGATTTCCCGCTCAAAATATCACTTTTCATAATTAAATAAATATTATTTTATTATTATTAGTCAACAATTGGTCGTATTTTCTCTTCTCACACGCAACAATCAACCGTAATCAACTTTCCTTTTTTAGATTTCCAACATTCAACCCTAATCAACTTTCCTTTTTCACCGTTCAATCTCCCCAAATCCTGTTAATCAAAGATTTGATTCAATCCCACACGATTTTTTCGTTGGCAAATCTCTTCCGCCAAATCTGCATCAAATAAAATAATCTCCTTTCCTTTTTCGCCATTCAAACTCCCCAAATCCCCTTAATCAAAGATTTGATTCAATTCCACGCAACTTTGTCGTTGGCAAATCTCTTCCGCCAAATCCGCATCAAATGAAATCTCTTCAGCATCAATTGGATATCTTCGGCTTCAATTCGCACGAGATTTCCGAACAACAACCGATCAAATCTATTTCTTTTGATTACAATCGTCTTTTGTGTCAATTGTCATTTCGTAGCTTTAAGGTAAGTTGCACCAGATTTAGTATTGAATTTATTTGTTATTTATCTTCGACTTTTGCTTCTCAATGATAATCAATCTTCGATTTTTGCTTTCTTTTGAGAACATATTCACCTACCTCGCGATGCTTCGAAGAACACTGGTCTCCTTGTGCTTACCTGGGCTCGTGGTGGCTGCCCCCTCCGTCTCCTCCTTATCGTCTCTGTAAGTATCGTTTGTTTAGTCCAACAACTTCATTGGATATTATTTTTTGTATTAAGCGATTATTTTTGTATTTGATGTTGAGGTAAAATCGGGCTGGTAAATCTATTCTTGCTTATGGCAACTTGATAGTATTGGATTATGATTTGATAAAGTCGGTACACATCTAGGTGGGTTTTTTTATTGGAATATCACATCAATAATTGAACTTTTGTAAATCTTAGTTTTGAGATAATTTTTTTTTTTGGATAACCGTGGGTGTCGGGGACCCCGCTTTAACAGTCAACCCACTATTCCCACGAGGCCCTGGCGACTCGATCGGGAGACTGCCCCAGTGGCCCCAAGAAGTTTTCTACTCTCGCGGGGAATCGAATCGGGGATTGGTGAGATCCCAGGCACCGCCCTTACCGCTGGAGCAACCCCTTGGAGTTTTAGTTTTGAGATAATTTTGAAATGGCTATTACACCCAAAATATATAGTTCTGTCATTGATGCTGCCAGAACCTGCACATGTCTCCTCTGTGATGTTAACTATTGCAAGATGCAACTAATTTGGAAGGCCACTTGAGCGTTCACGTTGCCGATGTTTATCCTCCTTGAAAAATGTATTGTTTTCTTATCCTTCTAGGTATTTCACAACTTTTATATTTCCATATATGTTTTAACTAGAATTTCATGTTTCCTCTGTAATTGGGTAAATAGTTCTAGACACTTGGTTTACAAGAAAGAGAGAAATCATGTATTGAACATTTAACTTTCTAAAATTTAGGAATTATTGTGCTTGTAGGAGGCATTTTCAACAACACGTTAAGGCCATCCATTCCGTCCCACTGTGATCCTGAGTGGAAAAGGTTGATGAGCAATGTTGGGGTCCAAGTAGAAAAATGTGTGAGATTTGTGATAATTGAGTATCAATGAACGGTGAGATGCTAAAATTATGGATTATGCACTTTATTTGAAGTGAAAATTCCTTCAAGCCTACCCGTGTCCTATTGGAGGTACAAATCCCTTTTTTTCCTGGAATTCATATTGAGATTTCTATCATAATAAGGAATCAACATTTGTCATTAGAATATAATTATCCAATTTGTAGGATTTAACTGGTGGACCACTGAAACCTTTATCCACAGTTGTAATTTCCCTTTCTCCTCTATTCACATTTCTCATCAATCTATTTTCCTTATCGGGGTAAAACTCTTTTCTGTTTTCTTCCACATTAAGTTCATTAATGATTTGCTCGCAGTGAAGGAAAATACAGTTGGAATAGCTCCCCATTTTGAACAAGTAGAGAAATTTTTATAGCATTATTTGTTGAAACTCTCTAAATTTGTATGAATGGATTTTGAAAAAATTAGAGAAGTTGATGGAAGTTACAGATTCGGAAATGGAAAATGAAGCTTTTCCTCAATGGCAGATGGGTGTGCAAGTCATTGGGGATAGATTACTTCTTTTCTAACAGTAATGAGTTCAGTGATGAGGAATGTGGATAGGACGATGTCGTTGGAGAGGTAAATATTGCTTTGTAGAGGTAAATATATTTTTACCTCTTTGAAACATGATCAATTTTCCAGCAGCAACTCCATTTGTTGAATCTCGTATCTGTACGGTACAATTTCTTCATTATTATTTTTCGTAAGTTGATTATATTTGTTGTGTTAACAATCCATCTATCTGTGTATTGCAATAATTAAGGTGCAATCAACAGACTAGATGATAGTGGATGATGGACAAATCTCTTTGAATTTGTCTGATGGTGGTGGGTATAGTGGCCCTTCAGCTAAAAGCTCATTATCTATACCAAATGATGGGGTCAAAACTCCTGATTTTAAGGCATTTGAGAGCTCTACTACAGATACTAGCAAGAAAATTGGAAGCGCAAGAGCTGTTTAAAACTTCACAATTGGATACTTTTGTGGGCTCTACAAAGCCATTGTTTGGTGTGAAACTGGGGAAGATGAATGTACACTGCTGTATAGTCATTAGAGCTAGCAGGTTTTATGTCTAAAATTTCACCATTGTGTACGTCACCATTAGATTTTTTTATATCTTGAGCTAGCAGTTTGATACCTTTTTTACTATTCAATGCAATATATATTTATTACCCAAGTATATGCACAAATTGCCTGCTTGATATACTATAAACAAAAGGAACAAATGCTTGGAAATGGTTCATTACTTTCTAATATGAAGTATGCTTTTCCATTGTTGTGGACATCTTGAAACGTGAAAATGCGCAGCGGATTTCAATCTTTCTTGACTTTTTGTCATAATTGAGTGAATAGTGACACCGTCCATAATGTAGTGTATAATTTCTACACAGATTTTATATTTTTAAGTGACATTCTATTGTATCATTCTTACAAATTTTCTAATCACTTAATGCACATTTTTATCATCCAATGAATATGCGCGTGTAGAAGATGCACATTACTTATTAGGAGAGAGTAGGGATAAAATGCTGCATTTCTTAATTACAAACTAATTTGTCTGAAAAATTGAATCACTTTATATTGTGTTTTTCTCAAGTCTATGCATTAATCTTTCAAACCTTGAGGTAATTTATGTTGTTCGTATTAAGTCGATGTTTTGGACAATAATGTATGCTATTGGTTTTGAATTGATTGTCACATTGAGTTGTTGGGGGTAATTTTTAAATTATAATATATTGAAATTGTTGAGATCTGCCATGAGTATTTACCGGATGGGTTTGTCCGAAATATAGTTGAAATTTTGTCAATTTTTATAAAGTTTTATTCATTATTTAAATTGATTAAGTATAATGCCTTGACCAGTATTTTGCTCATTAATTCTTTCAAAACTTGATGTCATTTATATATTTTATGTTTTGTTTGTATTATGGATAATAATTGATTTTATTGGTTTTAAAGTGCTATTAATGTTGAGATGTTTGGAAATAATTAAAAATTATGAAAAGTTTTTTTCCATTACTTTTGTTATGAGTGTTAACATGATGGGATTGTACGAAATACAGAAGAAATGTTGTGAAAATTTTAAAAAATATTTTGCATTTACTCTTACACAGGTTCTAAATCATATGTTGGATATATCTTCCCGCGCAACGCGCGGGTGAAAATACTAGTTTACTTATAATATCATTAAAATTATTTATTAGGTAATAGAAATGAATAAATATAAAATTGTTCCAAATTTGAACTCCATAAATATTAAAAATTTTGAAATATTTGTTTGAAAATAGCATTCATCGTCTAATCCGTTGGCTTTTCATATGTGTCATATATAATAACATTCAATCTTTCAATCCTACACGATTGATAACTTTGAATATTGCCATGTATAAATACCGGCTTTTTTAACAAAAGAACGACTTGCGAAGTAATTACCCTTGACTTTTGCTAATAGTCATATCATATGATATGACACAATCAATGGGAATTATCTTATCTGAAACTTGAAAGATAATTTGGTATCAAACAGAGTCAAAGGTATTTTTGGGACAACTTTTTGATGTGCATTGGTATCAGACATAATTTAGGTCACAATAACATTTTTTAACACGTTTTTTTTATTTTAAGTTTTGGATAGTTTATGCGATGTGGATTATATATCATATGAAATGATGAGATCTCTATACAACGTATTTATAGGTGAAACTTTGCATATTGATTTTTCAGTAATGGTTTTGTAGAATAATTGAAAATTTTACTCTTGTCCGATTTTCCTTTAATTAAATATATGCGTGTATTTAATAATTATTTTAGTAATTGACGCTTGTCGGTATATTTTATCTTTGAGCAGTTGTAAAAACTAACATTAAAGAATTTAATTTTTTTCAAAAAACCCCTTAAATTTCAGCTGATGTAAACGCATAAATTCATGCCCAATTTGTAAAAATTACATTTATTCAATTTTTTTCCATAGTTATATAATAATAACAATTTGATTTTCGTTTTTCATGTATGTCATATGCAAGAATATTTAATGCCCCATTATTTTCAATAAACCTATTAATTAGTGTGGTTTTCCTAAATTATACACTCTTAAACGGAAATAATAATTAATGCATTTTCCAAAAATTGTTATTTTTATTTTCTTTAGCATACGTGTTCCACATTAGCAATGTCCAACGTGGCTCTTTTACTTTTAATAATAGTTAGATTTTATATAAAATTAATTATTTAATTGAAAAATTAAAATGTATATAAAGGAGTTAATTCTCATTTTGAGAATTAATTTAATTGGTATTGTAAGTTATAACATTAACCTATTATCACATTTTCATTAATTCATATAGGACTAAATATAAAAAATAAAAAATTAATTTTTCATAATTGTAATTTTTGGCCAAAAAATGAAGAGATGATTAAATCATAGTTTTTAATAATTGTTTTTTAAAACTGAAAAAACACCGCCAATCATGGGACTATGTAAAGTTAGCATTTCAACTTTTTTTTAATAAGATATCTGTATATATTGTAAGTTATAATTTTGATCTCTTATCACATTTTCATTAATGCATGTAAAACAAATATAAAACAATTATAAAAATTTATCGAAAATTAGAATACATATACAAACATAAAATGAGGAAACAATACTAAATGAGAAAAGTAGAATAAATTAAATAATAAAAATAATTAATCACTAAAAAAATGCCAAATATACCACCTGTAACGGCCCGTCCAGTTCCACATACATATACGTCATAAATGACGTCATATCAGAGTGCGCCGTGCACGCATCATGAACATAAACATAAAGCCACCTTCGGGCCCGTACACGGGTTTTCTTTTCATTTCATAACATAATGGAACTAGACGTGCGTCCGTCATTCATTTAGACACGAAACCCTAAATTCATTTCTTTCAAGCATATAACGTAAGGCTAGGGTTTCGGTTTTCATTACATACCGCAAGATCTTTAGATTCTTCGCCCACACACCACATCATAGCGTCTAGTGACCTTTCGCCCACTCTCCACGCACATCACCTACGTCAAACATATAACATACGCACATAATGAGTCATAAAGACTCAGTGGATAATAGATGCAATGCAATGCATGTCACACGTTCATTTTGGGCCATCTTGCGAATCACGTGCTTACATTGGCGCCATTTTTAAACATATGGCCGGGTCCCATAACATAATATAACATCATTGCATATAACTTCCCTACATAGAATACCCGACATATACTTCCCCAACGGGATGAAGAACATAAGAACATATCATTCATTCCTTTCCGGGAGTTAACATAACCATAGCATAACATCCGTAACATAGACATAGCTGTAACGTATGAGCTTTCGAATACCTCGGCATATACATCTCACATCACAAAACATGGATACATAACCGGCTCACTTACCATTGACGCTTCACGAATATAGGTCGGGACAGAAAATAACCATAACATACATATGTAGGCTTCAACATACCTTTACTACTTCCCGACATCATTTCCCGAGATAGAACATACCGAGAAGGCATTCAAGAAGTACTTTGGGACGTGGCGTAACAAACTGCTTTCATATAACATAGCGAATCACATGGTTTTCACATTTCGTAACGAATCATTCTCATTCTGAAACGGAGCATACATACATGTCATCACTAACCATAACAAACCACGCCACACTCGGGTCATGCATTCGGTTATCATATAACTTCGTACCATTCGTCCCATCGACATAGATCAAGACATAAAGAAGCAACCAAAACAACTAGTAGCTTAAGGCCGAATAGATACATATCACATAACATAGAGCATAGCTGAAACTTCTAACCGACGCATAACGAACCCCATAACATTCATAGAACATACTTCGTCACATATACATAAAACTCGGTCGATTCGTTCATATGATTGATAGCTCACATTACATTAAGAAGCAACCGAAGTCACTGGCACAACGTGAAGTGACACATATATTCATATACTCAGCAACTAACAAAAGAAGGCCGAGCTAACGTAAAGAAAGCCGTAGAGAAACCGAACATATACATACATAACGTCATAAATCATACAAAACATATGCAGGCTATATATCGAAATAAACGATACCTGCCGTATACATTGAGCCATTCCAGAAATCCGGCTAGACATTGAGAACTTCAAGAACTGAAGAATACATCTGCCCTTTTTCTTCGTCATAAACATACATAACATAGACATACACAACATCGGCCGTGACTTTATATATATACATAACATCAGTCGTGTCTCGCGGAGAACACTGGCCCATGACATAACATATAACTGTCGACTACTCTCATAACGAAATGTGAGTTTCGCCACAATCAATATAAACGGCATAACATAGGCCTTTCGGAAAACCCTGTCGTTTCATGATCAAACACATAATCATAGACATAACATTGAAGAAAGGCCGGGCTATTCATATTGTCACTGGACACATTAGAGCCCTCGTTCCTTACATAAGACATCACATATCATAAGTCGTTCAGTAGTGCCAAAATTTCGTAAGTGAACATCTGAACCTAACCGTACGGTGAATTAGGCCGAACTCATTTCATTACATAACATAACATAGCATAGAACATAGCATATAGCCTGATTACACATGTTGACTTAACTTGAAGTTCGAAATAAACGGACATTCACATACTCGCCACATTCGAAATAAACGAATGTGCTTCATGGCCAAGTTCGAGATAAACGAACAAATACATCGGCCAGTCGTTTCATAACATCATCCGTATGCATCACATCATAACATAGCATCACATATATCATAGAAGCAACAACACGTGAACAACTTTCATATTGGTTGAGTTCGAAATAAACGAACCAACATACCGGCCATTCATTACGTATCATTCATCCTTACACATTATCTAATCGCACCCGATAGCATGCATCACATCATATGCCGTTTCACTGAACGACGTTGAACCACGGTTCAAACACCACATACCTTTCGTTCCACTATGCATCACCATTTACGGCCGTAACATTCGACCCTTACGGCCGTAACCTGACATTTACGGCCGTAATTCCAACATTTACGGCCGTACTTCTGCTCCTGCAGAATTTTCCCATTTTCTCATCTTCGACGGCCGTTTCGCATCCCGAGGCATATCCTGTACTTCAACTCATATTATGAGGATATCATATACATATACAACATGCCGAAACATCATCACGTCATCTCATCGCATATACGGGATCATATACGGTATCACATACGTATTCACATACGGTTTTCGGGACGAATTCGGACGGGTCATTACATTGATCCCGAGTCAATTTTAAGCCAATTTCGAGGACGAAATTATTTAAGGGGGGAAGGATGTAATGACCCACCCAATCGTCCTGAAACCGTATGTGAATACGTATGTGATAATCGTATATGATCCCGTATAGCGCGATGCGAGATGACGTGATGATGTTTCGGCATGTTGTATATGTATATGATATCCTCATGATATGAGTTGAAGTACGTGATATGCATCGGGATGCTTAAACTGACCGTCGAAGGTGAGAAATGGGAAAATTTCGCAGAGCGGGCCGTAAATGTTGGAATTACGGCCGAATGTCGGTTACGGCCGTAAAGGGTCGAATGTTACGCCAGTAAATGGTGAACAGTGGAAAATGTCCAAAAGTTTCAGAGAGCAAATTACGGGCGTATGATCTGAAGATACGGCCGTATTATTGGAGTTACGGCCGTAAGGCATGGAGTTACGGCCGTAAGTCAAGAAGGTGAAAGGCAGGGGATTTGCAGAGAGTTTATTACGGCCGTATGATGGTATGATACGGCCGTATTAATCAGGTTACGGCCGTAAGGATATGGGGTTACGGCCGTATGTAAGGGGTTACGGCCGTAAATGTGTACGTTACGGCCGTAATTTTAAGTCGGCAGAAACTGGTTTTAAGGTCTTCTAGGTCATTTCTTGAGGATTATTCATGTGAGCTCAGTTCAAGCACTCCCATAACATTCCCAAGATTATGCCAAAACCCTCTCCATGATCCAAATCAAGAAATAAGTGCATGTAATCCCTATGTAACCTTGATTACAAGAGAAAAGAGGGAGAAGCGAAAAGAGAGCATCGAGGTTCAACATGACACATCTTTGAAACGAGTTGGATTTTGAAGATGATGTCTTCTTAAGAGTTGTAGTCCATTGAGTCTAGATTGCAACAAGCTTTGAATTACCTCATTTGGACATCGGACGCAAAAGTTATGACCAAAACATTGAAGGCCGTCAGTGCAGAAAATTTTCAGCAGAAGGCATTACGGCGGTAATTCAAGGACATACGGCCGTAATTTCATGTCGGCAAAGTGAGTTTTCTCGACTTCTCTTGATATTTTTGGGTATTTATTCCACTCTAATGTGTCTCTAAGGTCCATTTGACACCCAAGAACCTCTCCAAGCTCCTCAAAACCCTTGTTGAAGCTTTATGCACCAATAGTGAGCTTGTGAATCTTGGTTCTACAAGAGGAAAGAAGAAGAAAGGAAGAAGAGGAAGAGAAGGAGAGGAACAAGAGGAAGCTTTTCTATGCTTGTTTGAGCTTCATTTATGGTGGGTAATGGTTGCTTTACATGCTTTATGACGTATTTGCATGATTTATACATGAATTAAACAAGATATGACATGAATATGATGATTTGGGAACTTAGAGGCATGCTAGGATCTCTTGGCCTTGTGTTATGTGGTTGACATGATATGTTGATGATGTGTACATGATTGTGTGACGTATATGATCCTCCATGCCGTGTCTAAGCATTAGTTGGTCCTAAGTAAAAGAAACCTAGTTAGTGGATGTTATATGTAATGAATGAAGAAGGTGATAAGCTTGGCATTCATGTATGATTATGTAGTTCAACGTGGAATATTATGCGTGTTATGTGCCGACAATATGTGACGTACGCTTATGTGAACCAACGTGAACACTTTGTAATCGTATGCTTTACGTTTGAATGTCGTGGCCTTATGTGAAGTTAACGTTAATGCACGAATATGTAATGCTTTATGCTTGTGTTCACGATGTGATGATGAAGCCTTGTTTATGGGTTACGTATGAATGATGACGATGCGAAAGAAACAAGGCATAATGGTAAGTGCTACCTATGATCATGTCATGAATGCATACGTGTGAATGAAATGCCTATCACGTATTTACAAAATGAAAATGTTTTGGCCTAACGGGGGATCTACGCCCCGCGGGGGACCTACGCCCCGATATTTGGGTCTAACGGGGAACCAATGCCCCAATGGGAGATTGATGTCTCCAATGATATTATGTTATGTTATGGGACCCGGCCATATGTTTAAAAATGGCGCCAATGTAAGCACGTGATTCGCAAGAGGACCCAAAATGAACGTGTGACATGCATTGCATTGCATCTATTATCCACTGAGTCTTTATGACTCATTACGTGCGTATGTTGTATGTTTGTTGAAGGTACCGTGCGTGGAGGGTTGGCGAAAGGTCACATGATGCTATGACGTGGTGTGTGGGCAAAGAATCGAAAGATCTTGCGGTATGTAATGAAAACCGAAACCCTAGCTTTATGTTATAAGTTGTAAAGAAAGGAAATTAGGGTTTCGTATTTAATGAATGACGGATGCACGTCTAGTTCCATAATGAAAGAAATGAAAAGAATGACGTGCACGGGCCCGAAGGTGGCCAATGTTTATGTCGTGCACAGAGCGCTCTGATTATGACGTCATTTATGACGTATATGTATGTGGAACTGGACGGGGCGTTACATGGCATTGCCATATAGGTACTTTATCAAGCTGGCACTTTAAGTTTTATTATATTAGGATTTCAACTATATACATAGTTTAAAAATTATTTTATATATATATATATATATATATATATATATGCACACACTAAATAAGAAAATAAAAATAAATTAAATAAAGAAAATTAAATTATTAAACCTATATTTAATGTTTGTTCCCGAATCAGGTTTTTTTTTATATTTATAATAATAAATGAGTGTCAACTTGGAAATAAATAAACAATAGTAAATATGGAAATAAAAATAAATTAAATAATAAAATTAAATTATTAAATGTCATTTATGTTTGTTTCTAAATAAGGTTTTTAAAAAAATTAACTAAAGGAGTGCCAACATGGCACTGTGCCTAGGTGGTACTCTTCTTTTTATAATGTAAAGATGTTTTTCAAAATTGAAAAACCACCGCCAATCGTGGGACTGTGTAAAGTTAGAATTTCAACTTTTTTTTAATAAGATATCTATATATATTGTAAGATATAACTTTGATCTCTTATCACATTTTCATTAATGCATGTAACACAAATATAAAACAATTATAAAAATTTATCGAAAATTAGAATACATATACAAACATAAAATGAGGAAACAATACTAAATAAGAAAAGTAGAATAAATTAAATAATAAAAATAATTAATTACTAAAAAAATACCAAATATGGCATAGCCACATAGGCACTTTGCTTAGGTGGCACTTCAAGTTTTATTATATTAGGATTAGGATTCATAATAATTTATTATCTTATTTTATAATATTACTAGTATTTTCTCCCGTACGTTGCATGGGGAAATATATAAGAGTTCGAATTTTAGAAGAGGAATGGAAGATTGAGATGTCGATTTGTGATTATCCGAAGCGTGATTTTACAATTAAATTTTATTTTTTTAATTCAGAAAATGAAAATGTTTGCGGAAAAATGATCTCATATTATATAGGAGATATATAAGAGTTCGAATTCTAGAACAGAAATGAAAGATTGAGTTGCAAATTTGTGATTATCCTTTTACAATTAAATTTTATTTTTTTAATTCATAAAAATAAAGCTTTTGGCGGGAAAATGATCTCATTTTATTAATATATATATATATATATAGATTTTATCTAAATATACCATTTTACTCTTCCCATGCAATGCATGGGGGTAATACTAGTTAATATATTATATCGAATAGATAAATGGGACACGGTCGAATTTCATTTTTGGTTTTTATGGAAAATCAAAATTTAATTTATTTTCATACAAAAAAAAGTAAATAATAACAAATATAAAAAAAATGTATCATGTGTGATTTTTGATAAATTGTCAGTTGGTGACTAAAAATTATTACCCCGTTAACCAACCATTTTTATTACTTTTTATCAATTCTTTATTTACCCTAAACTAATTATATCCACATATCTCATCACATCCACAAATCTCCATCACTCAATTCCACTCATTCTCTCTCCTCTTTATATTAAAAACTTTTGAAACCCATTATAATTTATTCCTTATCACCCTTTATATAAAAATGTATAGTTTCATATTATTGAAAAGACAAAGAGGCTAATTTTTGTTCTTATTAATAAATATCATTATTAAAGGACAATAAAATAGTTACAAAAACTTAATAGACATTGAGAATGGGAATAATAATAATAGGTTATGATAGGCTTGTAAGTTTAAGAAATATGTGAAAGCAATATCGTTACAAAAAGTTTTTCCCTCTATTCACACTTTTAATAGTAGATAGATCATCTCGAAATTGATATGTATCCAGAGCTGTGACAATTTTATTGTCCCAATGCTGATGTGGCGTGGAATAATTTAGGTGATGTTGGGCAATTTAAGTGACATGGCGCTCCATATCAACGCTGGAATATTAAAATCAAACATGTAGACCATCGTAGATCAATAATTAATTATATACATTAATGAATTATTAATTTCTACATTACGCGGGGTCTGTTAGAATTCTCAAATTTCTATTATCTTATAAATTTAGCTAATTATTAATTTATGACGCTATCCCAAAGTCGGGACAGAAAAAAATTATTATTTTAGCGAGGTCATTAAGTAATCGAGATTAAATTATCGAGGTTTTACTGTTAAACAAAAAGCGAGCAATTAGAATTATAATAAAAGAAAGAACTTTTTTAGATAATCATGTCACATGTTAAAGTGTTACTTAAAGTTAACAAAAAAGTTAATATGTCATTAAAAAAATTCGTTTAGCATATTTATTAACACAACTGTTATAAACATAAATTTAACATTTAATTAATTTATGGCCCCATTATAATATGTGATTTAACAATGGATGTTCTTATACCATTTCACATATCTACTTTGCTTTTCACTCTCAGTTATCTTTGTATGTGAGAATTCCATGATCTTTTTTAAAAAATATTATTTCACGTACATACTACTTTATTATTATATACTCCACTAAAAACAGTAGTCAATGGTTGTGAATAGTATTTACCCAATTGCATGTGAACACATCACATTTCCTTATTGCTTGTCCTGGTCAATAGATTGATAGATATTAAAGAGAAACCACACTAACACAAAATTGCAAAATGAATGCATTTTCCAATTTCATATTTGTCATGCCTCAACCAACCTATAGTATAAACCCTTTCATGATCACCGACGATGACGTATTGGAGGAGCGTAGAAGTAGAACCTTGTCGGGGGAGGTGGAGACGGTGGCCCATGCAACTTATCTGTACGCCGTAGAGACGGGCTTTTAGGACAACTTATACGATGATTCAAAATCGAAGTAATGTAATGTGATTGAGGAAAAACAAGGATTGTAAGGGTTGCAAAATCGAGGACTAGTACTCTGACTCTCGTTTGTTTCTGGGATCAATGGACCAAATCATTGTCATGGATTTAAATTGTCTTTAGCAAAAAGACTGATGCGATGTAAGCATTTTTGAGGAAGCAACTTTATATATAAGAGGAGCTAGAATAGATGAGAAAATTACAAAGATAGCCAAATTTAAATGTTGAAAGGCCCTTCCCTGTCCTTCCTTAGAATTTTCCACCGCAGACCAACACTTCGAGCAGTGTTCTAAAAAGCGTCAAAAAGCATAAAGCGTGAGCGAGATGCTTTGAAAAAAAAGGTGAAAAAGCCTAAAAGGTGCACTTAAACGCAGAAAAAGCACGAAGCATGCCCGTAAAGCCTTTATAAGCTTTACGTTTGTTAGAACCTTCTGACTAAAGTTCGACCAAGAACTTGGCTAGCACCGCATCACTACTTGTTCAACTCAACTCGTTTTGCAAATCCTCTGCCTTACCATATCATTCAATCTCCAAGCATCTCGTTCAACCTTCTGCCTTACCATTAGCCATTAGATTTGGGTTTGAGGGTTCGTGTATGTTCAAGGGGTTTCTAGTTCATATGGGTTCAAGGGTTCAAATCCAATTGTTTCATTTGCCTTCTTTGTTCATCTGCCTTTTCATCCCAGTTCATTTGGATTCGAATCTGGTGGTCTCAACCTCTAGAAACCACCGGAAGGTAGAAAATGGTGGTTTGTGACCACCATTCTGGTGGTTCGTCAGTAGCAAGGAAAGATGGAAGGGCGTGGGGTGGGGTGAGAAAGTTTGATAGGAGCCCCAAAAAAGGGGTCGGCGAAGACAGGTTCAGTAGTATAGGGTCATTTTCAAAAGTTTTGCCCAATTTGGAATTAGATATTTTTTGTGGTCAATAAATCTGAAAAAATGGAACAAATTACGCAAGAAAATCCAGCACCAGACAGGCTTTTCTGCGTGCCACCTCTTTGGTTGACTTTTATGACAAGGCTACCATGCTGCGTTTATTAGTGTATGTGTTTTTATGTATTTTGATGTGATATAGGAGAGAGAAAAAGTAAAATTGAATTGTGGAAATTTGTGTAGTACAGGTAGATCCCACGAGATTTGTGTGTAAAAATGAATAAGATAACGGGGTCTTAAATTGTACCGAGTGGCGCTTTAGCATAAAGTTTCCGGAACCATGGTTCCGGATCTTATGGCACCAACGCGCTATTTTAATGGCCCGTTCGATATCCGTTTTGAAATTTCAGATCAGATCTAGAATCAGGACGGCGATGGAGAGTTTCAGGAGTTTTCCGAATTTTTTCCGGTGATTCCGTAGCCACCGTGACCAGCGGTCAAAATTTTGACAATATTTTTTGCCGATACGGAATCACCGGAAAAATTTGGAAAACTCCTGAAACTCCGCACCACCGTACTGATTCTAAATTTGGTCCCGAATTTCAAAACGGATATCAAACGGGCCATCAAAATGATCCGATGGTTCGTTACTTAAAAACCCACCGATGGTTTGGAACAGGATTGAGCGTTTTAGAGAGAAATTTTGTTGTAAAATCTCATTTTCCTTTGCATTGAGTTTGAACTAAACATTTTACAATTAACCTCCTTCACATTTCTTTATTAGTTTTCATATTTTTTAACTAAAAAGAATCAATCTACATAATATATACCATCTGTTTATAAGCACACATTTCTTTGTTACACAGACACACAGTACCCACAAGACACATCACCTCAACATCGAATGTGATTACATCACCGTGATCTCAACATCGAATGTGATTACATCATCACGATATAATCACATCAATATCATGACATGCATCCATCCATGTGCACAATAACTAGTACATCACTTCTCAAATGTACGCATTTCAAAACAAGAAATAGCAACTATACAACAGAGCTAGCGAGTATTAACATGATCAGCTTCACAATTTCGAATTAGATAGGCATCTAAAGCTTTGGATGGTTGATTGACAATCATTTAAACGCATACGACTATACATTCAAAGTGACGACAGTCCACTTAGCATACATTCAACCAAAGATCGACCGACCAGGATTCTTAACGTTAGTAAACCAGTTCACATATAACTACACTATATAATTACAGCTACTGAGAAGCAAGTACCTCTATAGACTTAAGACACTGGCCTATAGAACTAAAGGGATAGACAACGGGTCAAGAGTTTTTATATTACAGAAACGAGCAACCAGAATTCTCACAGTTTTGTTAGAGTCAGGAAGTGACTAGTCATAATCTTCGAACGTCATTTGCAAACAGTTTTGAGTCTCTTTGCAGACTGCACAAACCCAGGAATGACTTGCAACTCATCCAATTGCTGTTATATAGTAAGAAGACAATTGTGTTTATAAACCAAGACAATTGTGTTTATAAACCGAAAGAAACGAGCAGTTAAAATAAACACACTCCCAAACATACCTAAATCTCAAGAATAATCTAGTTCTTGATCGCGAATGCAACTTTTTTCTACCTAATAGTAACTCACTCACTTAAAGTCAAAACTTTAATATTAACCACACATTCAAAACAATCACTCATTATTATCAGCACATCTGAAACCCACACCAGTCTTCAATATAAAAATTAATATACCAAAAAAGAAAATACCTCCGATAGGAAATGCCTCTGAACAACATCTATGATCTGCTCCTTGGACGGGTTAGGAATGCCATCCACCTGAGGAAAATTTTCCGAGGGTTAAAGTTGAAACTTTGAGCAAAAAAATAACATGGCAATAAAAACCCACTTACAAGTTTAAAATGGCGCAAGTATCTCCACAAAGCAGCCATCTCGAGTTTGCCAAGGTCAATTTTCTATAAAGAGGATATTAAAGTAAATTTGTCATCACATTGATTATCTTTTTGTTTTCAACAAGAAAATCAGTAACAATGATTATATCTACACACTAAAAAGCATAAAGCTTTTTCTCACCGTGGACCCCCTTGGAGTCGAGATGGAGCCTTTCGAATGTGAGTCACAAGAAAAAGACCGGCTAAGAGTCTTGTGAGAGGACCCGGTCGGCCTGTGACTTCGATGCTGCCTTGATCGGTGACACTTTTGAGTTTCATCGGATGCTAGAAAAACACAAGACAAAGCACCATTACACTTACTGGTGGGCCTAAAGAACAAGAATAAAGTAATGCAATCGCAGAGGTTGTTGGATAAAAAGATGTACAAACTACAAAGAATCCAATGTGAAAAAACCTCAAAATACCTTTCAACCTTAAACCAAATTCAAATAGTTAAAATAAAAAAAGTAAAAGTAAGAAAATTCTAGTTTATCTTTTACTAAAGATATACGAATATGTACTCAAACTCACCCATATCAGAGCCATTCCAAGGCACGTTTTCAAATTCAATGTCATCATCCTCTTCGTTCCCAGTAGGAGCTTCAATTACACTTAAGGCGTTCCTTTGCAATTTTACCTCTATGCCATTCGTAAGAACCTGCATTTTAGAGAATACAAATCAAATGTATACTCCCGATAAAATTGAAGCATATTCAATATTCTACTGATCGATTTACCAACAAATTGAATGCTATTTGCAAACTTGCAAAATCATGTAAAATTAATTAATAGTTGGGTCAAATTATGATTTTAAAAAGATAAATTTTGTACTGGCAATCCACAATTTATGTCAACCTTATACCAGAAACGAATTGGAAATAAATGAACACCAACTATATTTAATTCCAACTTCCATTTATTAATAGTGGAATAAAAATCAATTACCATATGACCAATTCGGAAAAAAAAAAAAAAAAAATTCAAAGATTCAACAAACCATTAAAAGGCAGAAAAAAGAAAACAATTATTTTGCAGATTTAATCTTGACTGTTGAATGAAGAAAACCCCAATATTGAATCAATTATTTATTAAAATGAAAAATCACGAATTATGGAGAAATTTCTACTACTATGGTTGTGCGATCCTTGAATTATTGACCAGAGTACGGGAGTATTCAATACAATGGCAGATCCAATCACAAAAAGCCACATGCAAGGAGCTCCATTATGAAATTCCCAAATTTAGACCACATAAAGAAACCAAACGATAAAATTGAAATAAAAAAATAACTCAAAGAGGAACAATAATTCTAAATAACAATGTAATCTAGCACAATTTGAAAAATCCCTTCTCAATTTGACACAATACACTCGAATTTGATTAGGAGAAAAAAATGAAGAACTGGCAGCGCAAAATTAGTCATAGTTGAATCCAATAATTCGAAAAAAATAATAATAATAACAAAGTGCATAAATTTACTAAAAAATAATCTCACATTTGTTTAAAGTTTAATAAATTAACAAACAAACCCACATTACAAAACTTGAATTCAGAATTGATTACTATAACACAAAACGTGTAAAATTATGCAAGAATTTACCAGCCAATGCCATCCACCAAGCCCAACAGCTTTCTTCACCACACCTTGAAGCCCCACCAGCACAGACTTCGTACGGTTATTTCCGGTCACCACCACCTTGGTGTGACGTGGCAGCACAGAAAGCTCCTCTTCACTGCTCTCACCACAGCTCTGAAACTGCGACGAGTGTGAAGAAAATCCTCCATTGTGTACATTACTCTCCACAGCAGCTTCCGACATTTCAAAATTTCTTCACGAAAACACAACAAAATTAACCAGAATTTGGTACCTCAGGCTTTCGATTTAACCGAGATCGGAAGATCCTGCATTGGTGAGTACGAAAATAGAGTCTTCTGGTCAAATGGTGTCGGAAATTGAGAGTGAAATTTGGGTTTTTTTAGAGAGAGAAAAACACAGTTTGTAGAGAGAGGAAGAGGATGAGAGCGACTCTGTGTTTTTTTACTTTGCTTTGTTGTTTGTTTTTGTGTGAATGTTATGAATCCCGAAAACATGAAACGCACCAATCACAAGTCGCCACGTATGGGAAATGGCTCGTCAATCATGCAATTGAGGCTTGCGTTGCGGCATGATACAATCCCACTACTGCCATGAGTTACATGGAGTTGACCGTTTGACTCCATTTACAATGACAAATATGCCCTTTTCTTTTTACCTTAATCTTTTCCAATAGTGCATTATTTGGGAACTTTTTTGTGGAAAATTCTCTTTTGACAAATAAAGTGTACGGACAACTTTAACAATTATCTTATTTCTATTTTATGGCAATTGATTTTAAAGTGATTTGATATTTGAAAGTATAATATATATATATATATATATATTCTTGACATATTCTATTTTGTACCTGTAACAAAATTAGATTATATTATGTCGTTTTAGTTTGAGAATGAATAAGAGAATGTAAAATTAAAAACTAAGTTCAACTTACAATGGTTATGTGTTTCAAAGTACAATCTTGAAAATATTGATTAAAAATAGCATCACTAAACAAGCTTGTATCACTACTTTTTAACTTTTTTAAAAAACAATTGCACCACATTTTTATGTTAATGCAATAATAATGTAGTATATGTCGACAATCGAGATTAATAATTCACATGAGTCATATTGTTGACTATGAATCTAAAGCGACATATTTGAAAAGAAGGGCTCATGTTCTTGTTGTTCATTATGGGTGAAGTTATCCATTTCTTCAACTAAATTGGTAATTTTTCTTATTTAGATAAATAGCATGTTTCTCTGAAAATGGTTGTGTGATTTAATGAAACTCTTGCCTTGTTTCTGTGTTTTAATATTTAAGTCATGATTCGTTGCCCATATATGGGTGTCTATATGTGGTCAGATGATGGGTAAATGTCCCCCCCCCCCCTCCTCAAGGGAGAAAAGTGTTAATCATCCGCCCACTTGTGGGTACCAGATCACTTTTCTCAATTTTTACATTTACAATTTCCATTACTTTTTAATTAATTATTTTAAATAATCCCACAGTTTCATCAACAAGTTAACAATTTGGCAATTATACACATCACAACACTAGAGCCAAATAGACATCTAATCTAATCTAACTATTAATAAAAATTAAACGGCACACACTCCCAAAATTACCATGGTTTTGAGTGTTAATGTGTTGGATCTTTGTACCTTATGTATTATGTGCGTTCTTTCAAAAAAAAAAAAGAATAGCATAAGTGATGTGGATAGGTTGTGTGCTTCGTTCATCGTATCTAGTATCTGACTTGTCCCGCATCACTTACTCAATAGGGGGTGATATATATCTTGTTTGATGGTACTAAAAATTGTCATGGTTTTGAGTACTTGACATCTTGGGTTTGTGTACCATGTATGCATGCATTTTGTGTGTTCTTTAAAAAAATAATAAAATAATAATTAGAGAGCCAGGCTAGCAACGTTGAACAGTGCCAACATGGCAATGACAACTTGGCAAGTATATTCTGAAAAGATTTTTTTAAAAATTTTGAAAAACATATTATATAACAAAAAATTATATTTGGGTAACACTAATTGATTATTGTTGTTAATCTACACCATTAATTGCGTGTTTCTTAAATCAATGAATAGTTTTAGGGAAAAAATTAAGGATATTTAGTAGTTGGTAATTAAGATGGAAATATGAAATGATATGGAAATTACATAGTTGAAAATTATTTATTTACCAACTTGAAATTAATTGTTTATTTCGGTCAACATAATTAATAAGAATAAGAAATTAATAATAAATTAATTAAAAATGAAAAGCAAGAAATATCATTCATTTAGTGTGGAATTTGAAGTTTTGGATTGGAAATTTTAATCTTATCTTAATAATACTAATTAATAATAATATAGTAATATTAAATTGAAGTGCCAAGTTGGAAAAGTATCTTGTTGGCAATGCTAATGTGTTTTCTCGAAACTTAGAAAAAAAATTATGATTTTGGAAACAAACTATATACACATAATATTGGTGTGTAGTATAAAAATAATTGTGGCTATTCCTTTTTTTAATAATAATTAAGGAATATTAAATATTAATTAACCAAGTGGTAAATTAAGTGTTATTGTATACTATTAATAATTGTCTAATGATTACTTGTCAAAAAAAATTACCTAATGATTAGATTAAGGGATATCTTTAGTTTAATGAAAATCCAATTTTGGAATTGAACTAAGCGGTTAATATTTTATTAATATACATATATATATATATATATATATATATATATGTATTCCTAATCCCACCCCACCCCCAAAAATCCTGTTGAAGACAAATCAATTGAACCTAACATAATATCAGTTGAACCATGTTATTTCAATTAATTATTTTATTGGAAGATGAATTCAGCTTAATTTTTAGTAGTCAACTATAAAAATGATATAGTGTCGATATTGGATACATACTCAACTCCATGTCCATGTGCTTCATTGAATATACACCGATGTTAGGCACAGAATGAATTAAAATATTTATTGAAAATCAATTACTAATTCTACTAAGGCTCTAACTAATTTCATTTTTCATTTTTTTTTGACAATGCTTATTTCATTTTTCAACTAAATTAAAATCGCATGATCTTTTTACAGAAAAAAAAAAAGAAAAAGGAAAAAAAGCATGGAAAGAGAGAAAAAAGCATGGTCTAACAAGAAATCTATATTTATTGAAAAAAAAAATCTATACTTATTGAAATATTTTCAATCTCAAATTTTAAGATATAGGATAACTAGAATTACTGTCAAATATAGTAATTCTCTCACGTGCATTGCACGGAGGAAACACTAGTTATTCTTTTAAGGACCAAGTTCCAGATTTTCCTTTTGTCCTTTGATATATTAATATTATAATCAGCTAGTTCTATAGTGAAAGTGCTATAACAATCACAATAATTAAATTACCGAATCTATTCTTTTCAAAGTCATATGAGACATGGTTGATTTTTTAAATAATTTAGTGCTCATTTTGATAAATTTATATCAAAATCATAATATATGCGTGGTGGTAAAAAAATAATAACAAAATAATTGATTGTATTCGTGTTCGTGTGGAGTCTAATAATTGATTGTATTGGTGCCTGATCGGTTATGTTCGTGTGGAGTCTTTTAATTTTTCAAAAGAAGACATATATTTACTCTAATAAGCAGAGTGATTTTTTAAAAATTCAACATGGCTACGCACAGGCTATTTTGGACAACACATTAGACAAGGAAAAGCGCTAACTAATTGAAAGTTACTAGTAAAACTTAGAAATCTTTCTAAATATTATGAAAGCTCCTTTTGTTTAGATTTTTTCAATGTTAATTATTGTCATTCAAAATTAATTTCAACCATTCATTTTATTAATTCAATGACTTTTAATTATTGATAAAAATTTCACAGGTGTTTGACTATTCATGAAAATCAAGTTTCGAAATAGCTAAATATATTGAAGCAATACAAAAATGGCTAAATATATTGTCACTATGTTTATACTTACACCACATCTTTTATATTATAAAAAGAGACATGCCACATTGGCAGCAATGCCAACGTGGCACTCATTAATATTTTTTTAAAAAGCATAAAAATTAGTTTTGTAGTTAGAAAAAAATAAATTTTATTTTTGGAAATAAACCAACATTAATTGATAGTTTTAAATAGGAAAAATTCTTTAAATATAATTATTTGTTAATGAAACATAAATTTATCATTAAATGTGATAAATAAAGTTTAATAAGAAAACATTAGTTTTGGAAAAACTTTAAATGCAATTTCATTTTTCAAATTTCTAATTAAAAACATTAAATAATAAGTATTTTATTATTTACTTTCATCGTGTTAAAAAATATTATAATTTTAGATAGTTTTGATTTGTAATGTGCATTGGATTATTCAAATAGTGGATTATTCTTAAATCAAATAGCGAGCGCTAAAATTATAATTGAATTTGCACTGAATAATTTATTTATTTTTAAATAAAGAGTAGTTTATTAATCTTTATTTTTATATTTTGAATTGTCATATTATCACACCATTAATCTTTATATTATAATTTGTGAAGTGTCACGTAGGCAAAGATTCCAATGTGACGCATATTAAATATTTTAAGAAAATTATTAAATTAGTTTTGGAAATAAACCAACATTAATTAGTTAGTAGTGATTAAAAGCATAGTTGAAAATAAACCAATATTTAAAACAAACATCTAATGAGAACAAAATTATTTTGGAAAGACTGTAAATATAACTTCATTTGTTAAAGTTCTAATTCAAAATATTAAACAATAAATATTTTTTATTTAACTTTATCATGATAAAATTGTAAGTTTTGATAGTTTTGCTTGGTTTTGTGAATTGGTTTGTTCAAAAGTAGTGAGTATTTTTTACTTTTTCCTTTTTTAAAATCAAATAGTGCGTGGTTAAAATTATAACTGGATTTATATTGAATAATTTATTTATTTTTAAGTAAAATAATAATTTATTAATTGCTAGATTATTATAATTGAAGTGTTACGTTTGGTGTACGCTATATTGGCAGTGCCAACATGACACACGGTTTCTAATTAAAATAATTAATCGATATTTTTCGTTTTTAATACGCCTGATGTGATATGCTCACTAACTGGATTTTGCATTGCATGCTTTTTGCCTTTTCTAAGTATATAAAATTAAAAATAAAATTTTTTCTACAATTAACATACAATCTATGTAAATGGAAGGGAATCAAATGAATTATGTAGATGCGGAAAAGTATCAGTATTCCTACAAATTTAAGTTATATAAAATTAAGCATAATACTTCTTATATAATAGAGTTAAAATTAAGTAGCAATTATAGGATATCATTAAAAGAACGATAAAATCATAAAATTTAAGAGTGCGTAATATCCATTTCAGAAAGAAAAAAGGTGTTCAATATAAATTTGATATGTACCAATGCGAAAGCCACGATTTGATAATTAAAGAATTTTTATATATTCATTCTCAATGGTTCGTTTACAATTAATTAATCTCCACGAGTGTTGTTGTGTAGTACTATGCACGGCAATTAGAATTAAAGTTACACGTTTTGATAAACTTTTTAATTATGCGATACACGTGAATTTTTATAATTTACAATTTTGAATTTACTCAGTATTTTTTGCAATATATAATATTATAAATTTCAATAATTGTTTACAATTATACAATCTCCTATGCATAAATTACATCAATTGTGGAATTCAATATTTATATTTATAATTTTATATCAATTATTTATCGTACATAAATTTAATTATTTCTGTGCATCGCACATGCGTGATACTAGTTTTAATTGTTACTATAAGAGTCCTTTATCTTTTCTCATAATTGGAACTATCTCCAACTTTTTTAATCTAATTATTCTTATTAATATTAATTTTATTAATTAATATTAACTGTGCTGTCCTTAAAATTCATTAGAATATCATAAAACAATTATTTGGATCTCATATTTGAAATTAATTTTTAAATTGACAACAGTTACGAAAGTTTTAAAAAAAATTGCTCTCCAATTCACAACAAAATCAATAAAATATTAAGATTATTACCATCATTAGGATCAAATATTTTAATTCATAAGATATTAAAATTAAAAAGAAAAAGCAAGAGGTTTTTTTTGGAAATGATGAAAAGCAAGAAGTTAAAAGAGTAATGTGATTTGAATAATAAATAGAGACTGGAGAATATTGGTGCAGCTAAAAGATGGCGTGTACATAAGCATGGGGCGCATATACTTTCCCTTTCAAAATCTCACCCTAACTCATCGCCATTGGTTTTATTTTCGTTAACTATTTTGTTTCCTAAAGTTCAACTCTCTACTTTGGAAAAGACAAAAATGTTGAAAATATCAAGGTAACAAAATTATTAAGAGGGATCAAAGGGTTGGTCCAATAGCCAGGCCAATGTTCAAAAACACCCGGGTATTTATGGGCCCGTCCAATTTTCATTTTAAAATTTAAAATTGGATTCAAATTCAACACGATGAAATGATGCTCCAATAATTTGAAAAAAAAAAATTGGACACCATATTGGCCTGTGGTAGTCGATCAAAATTTTTTGCCAAATTTTGGTCTCAAAGTTGAAAACGGAAATTGGACGGGTTCGTAAATACCGCGGGTGCTCCGTCAGCTACGGAACACCCGAGTGTTTTTTAACATTCCTTCCAATAGTCAAGGGTTCAACCTTTTATTAAGGTCGGTCCCGAAATTCCATCCCTGCTTTTATGTTTCCTGTTTTAAAAAAAGAAAAAAAAAAGACTAATGGATAATATGTAAAATAACAAGGGTATTATGGTAAAACGATAAAGACAGCAAGGCGCGTGAGAAGAGGTTACAAATACAGAACCGTAAGGGAAAGCCAGAAATTAATGGACTGGACCCACCCCGCTCTCTACCTGCCGTCGGTGTTGTCTTTTCCGACCTGGGCCCACTTTTATTTCCCTCACAATCTGTACATACAAATTTACTGTAGTTGTATTGTACTATCTGTATCTATCTATCTCATAATTCTATAGATAACCTCAATCATTTTTTTAACAATTAAATAAAAAAGTTTCCCGCCATTACTAAGCAACATGGACCATGGATCTGGCGAGGAGTTAATATGATCCGTTGGATCATTTCAGAGAAACTCTGTTCGACTATTCGCTGGAACGGATTATTGGACAACTGAATAATAATTCTACAACGCCAACAAAATGTACAACAAAGTGATGCAGCGGAAGCTAATAAAACACAAGATAAATTTAAATAGTAGTTGATTCTATGAATACCCGAATATTTAGAATCAATAATTCGTTGATTCAACTAAAGAATACCGAAAGATTGACTAATTGGAGAAAACTCTCCAATATATTGAATTCATTCAAAAACCAACCTCCCTAATAAATAATAACAATGACTATATATAAGACTCTAACGACTTGTGTAACAAGTAATAATTAATCCTAACATAATTAAAATACCACCTAATTAAAAGACTACCATAATAAGATAGTACCATAAATAAAAGACTACTATGATTAAGGCCCATTCCATGACTCTATCACAAAGGCTATTATATCATGATTTTTCTCTTCTATTTTTATTTAAAATTAGTATTACACCCGTGCGATGCACGGGGAAATTATAATCTGTTTAAAATAATTTTAAAATACGAATTAAAAAATGAAAATATATGAAAATATTTCGATCCTCGGGCATATTTTTATAAAAGAAATCACAGGTGATTTATCGTAAATATATTTGATTTTTGTTGTAAACCATATGTGGTTTACTGTACGGGTATAACTGGCAGAAGTTTTAAAAAATAGCTGTGGAAATATATTAAAGTTTGAACTAAATACAAAATTTATTTTCTAATCATTGAACCCCTAATGCACATTATCATTAAAGTTATTTAAAGCTATCTTTTTAACATGGTAAAAATAAATAAAAAGGGTTTTTTATTTAATATTTTTAAATCAATAAAAATAATTTTTTAAACAAAAAATCACTGCTATGACATTGTACCAAGTTGACATTCAAATTTCTATTAATTATTATATTTCAAAAATTAAAATGTATATAAAAAAGTTAATTTTTATTTTTGAAAATAATTCAAGTACCATTGTAATTTACAACTTTGACATTAAATATCACATTTTCATTAATGCTTGTATATAATTCATTTTAAATTATATTTATAATTCCCAAATTAAAATTTATATAAAAAATAAAAATAAACAACAAAAAAAAGAAAATAAGGAAAAAATACTAAATAAAGAAAGTAGAATAAATTAAATAAGGAAAACAAGATAATAAATGTATATTTAATGTTCGTTTTCAAAATAAAACTTTCTTTTTTTAGTTTAAATAAATGCGTACCAACTTGGCACTACCAACATGGTACAGTACCTAGTTGGCACTCCAGTTTTTTTAGTATAAAGATTTTTGTTTTTAAAAATAGAATATGAAATAATATTTTATTTTTTTAAATAAAAAAATAATAACATCCGCCAAGTTGGAATTGTCCACCATAGCTCATTTCTTTTTATATATAGTCAGATAACAATAATAAAAAAAAAAGATAAGCGCATTTATAATTAAATTAAAATAACGAAATCACATCCGACATGGCTCATTTATTTTTATATATAGTTAGATAATAATAATGATAAAAAGATAAATGCATTTTATAATTAAATTAAAATAATGAAATCGCTTGTTTAGTACAAAACAAAAATTATACGTATTAAACAATTGAAATTTCTTTTTTAAATAGACACGCGCCATGAAAATAAAAAAATCTTCATTTTTTATTTAACTAATCCCTATATAAGTTATACAAATTTACATCATAACGGATGTTTAATTTTGGAAAAAATGAATGGAAAATTAGTACTTATAAATTCGTTTAATTAGTTTTTTTTCTTAAAAAAAATCGTGTGCCAGCTAGGCATCGCTAATGTAGCAAAGTGCCTAGTTGACACTTCAAATTTTTTAATATAGAGAGCTATATATATATATACACACACACACACACACTAAATAAGAAAAAAAATAAATTAAATAAGAAAAATAAAATTATTAAATGTATATTTAATGTTTGTTTGCAAATTAGGTTTTTTCCCATTTATAATAAATGAGTGTTAACTTGGAAATATAAATAAAAAATAGAAAATATGGAAATAAAAATAAATTAAATAAGAAAATAAAATTATTAAATGTCATTTAATGTTTGTTTCTAAATACGATTTTTAAAAAAATAACTAAAGGAGTGCCAACATGGTAGTGTGACTAGTTGGCACTCCAATTTTTTTAATATAAAGATATGAATGGGTCAAAGGGCTTTTGACTGATTCACATTTTTTAAATTATGGGCAAAATTGTTTTTTAAAATTATATTGTAACCCTTATAGTAACACATGTGGCATGAAAATCTTGTAAATTGATGACAATGACAGAGACAATTGTATAAATATTTGTTTACAATTGTTTTACACATTTGTATAAATATAATATAATAATCACTGTTCTAGGATTTTTCGCTTACCCTTGTCTAGGCATGAGGAGTGTATATAGAGAAAGCTAAAATAGTAAGTTGGCGGTGAAATATGTGATCAACTTAGGCGTGCTTAGAGAAAAGGGCACACCCTTTCGTTGTGTCACTTATTATTGTTTTGGACTTGATCGTCTAAAGCACACCTAGGCGGGAAAAGACTCATACATTTCATTGGTTCACTTGTGATTTTTCAAATTGGGGAAAAATTAATAATTTATTATAAAAGCCCATATTCTAGTAGTAGGCATTTTGCATGTGACATTTAAATTAAATTTTATCTTATAAATTTATAATATATATCAAAAAATTATTAGAAGAAACGACCAGATTTTATTTTTACTATAGCGTAACCAGTGGCAAAGCCACATGTAGTCCTTTGTAGGCACATGCCTACAGAGGTTTTTAGATTTTTTTTAATACTAAAAACGTGAAAATGGCTTGTAAGTTGTATTATTGTTTACTATTTAATTTCAAATGGCTAAATGACTAAAATGTTAAAGCCTAAAAATCTAATAATATAATACTCATTACCTAATTACCCACTAGCCTGATTACCTAATCCCAACTCTCGACGATCCAACCCAATTTGAAACCCTCATAAATTTATCAAATTAACCAATTACTCAATATGACTAATCAAATGTATTATGTTTTGCAATTTCTTTCATAATTTAACATTGTTTCAATTCAAAATTATTCTAATATATAGTATCTTACTAGATCTTTTCTAATAATATAAAGGTTATGTTATAAATATTCCATTAAAAAATTGTTGGAGGTGCTGCTCCCGAACCCCCGAGAAGGGGGCTCCACTCCCCAGTCTGCTTCTTAATGTGCCTACACAGGTTCCATAGTCTCGCTTCGCCATGACCGTAACCCATGGACCACGAACTTCATTCTTTTATGTAGTAATGCAATTGCTTTCTTCTCGACTCTAACTAAAAACTATAGGCGTGTATTGCTCACTTTGGTGAGCTTAGAGGTGGCAACGGATTGGGTTCTGGTCCAATTGACCATACTCGAACTCAAACCGCGATGTTAAACCCAAATCCATACCCGAACCAAACCGTGGATCATTCGGGTCAATTCGGTTCGGGTATCCATTCGGGTCGGTGCTCAAATCCGAACGGGTAGCCATTTACCCGAAATTTCTTTCTTTTTTTTTTGTTTAATTGCCAACTATAATTTACCAATATTTAGAAAACTAAATTGAAGCAAAACCAAATTGAACAAAATTTTTGCTTATACTTAACATTGAGTCTTTTGTGTTGTTGGGCCCAATCACTATGCATGCGATATAAAAAAGGCCCATCTACAAGCATTGAGCACGTGAACTTCCTATGCCTTGTTATAAGGCATCGCTTCTGTTTTTCAATTCAAGAGAACTGATGTGGGATGAGGATTTGAAAATGTGAATAGTGAACACAAACGCCTGACACTATATGCATCTCTTCGGTGGTTTTTCTTTCTTTCGTCGTTTTTTTGTATTATATTATTTTTTTATCATTTATATAATTTAATGTGGGGTACTAAAAACTTTTTTTAAAAAGTTGATTATTATTATTATTATTATTATTATTATTATTATTATTATTATTATTATTACTTGGGAATGTAAACAAGTATTTTTAATAACAAGCTAATTCACACACACAAAAAAAAAAAAAAAATTGCGGGTATTCGGCTCGGGTTCGGGTATATCTCTAAAATCCATATCCGACCTATATCCACCTCGAGTTTTCGTATCAAAAACCATATCCAATCCGTCGACCCGTCGGTTCGTGTTTTTAACCCCATTCGTTTCGGGTACCCGCGATTTTCGGATTTCGGGGATTGTTTTGCCATCCCTAGGTGATCCCAAGTGACCAAGGTACTAATACTTTAAAAACTATATCTTTATTGGAAAAATGAAAAGTACGTTAAAATTTTTACAAATATGCATGTTTTACTTACTTATAACTAAAATAATTACTTAAAAAAAAAATCACACTTGTGTGATACACAGGATCCACTAACGTTCATAATCCACGATTTTATAACATATGACAAAAAATTTCATGGAATGTAAAATATGTGTAATGTGTTCATATATTGGTCTACATAAGCAATCGCAAAAATGAATAACATTGTAAATATATTTGAACACGATAGTTGTGTTGGAACTAGTTTGTGAGTCGTTGCCATCAAAGATCATGATTTTCAATAATATGATAAACTTTTTAGTTTATCTAAGGTATATAGTATTATAAAATTTAAATAGTTTCATACCGACTCACCTTGCATTGCCAAAAATTACTACATTAGCAATTTATTTATGTTGACTAGTTAAATCGTCAAAATAGTGCACGTTGAGTCTATGTAAAAAAAAATAATAAAAAAAATAAAAGATTAAGTATCATGTAAAACTGCAATACTTAGGCCTTGTTTGATTGGGGGTTTAGTTGTTCCGTGCGGTATTCCGTGTAAAAATGTGTGGTTAATATTATTTTGGGAAATGTGTGTGTGGTTGAAAATGAGTATGAGGTATACGGAATTGCGTGCGAATTTGGTTAATACCAAATAGAACAAGGCCTTATTTTCAATAATTACTAAACACTAGTAGATAAAAACTATTGTCAATTTAAAACCCAATGAGAACAAGATTATAGTCCATTTAATAACTAACTAGTATTTTCTCCCGTGCATTGCATAGGGAGATTTATGGCCAAGTTATAATTTAAAATATGTGTAAAATAAAAATTATAATAACATATTTTTATTTTTTTCATGGTAAAAAGATATGGATGAGAGATTTAAAAAAATCATACATGATAATAACTCGGATTTGAGGGATAAGGAGTGATTCTATCAAAAGATGAGGGGTGATAAGTCGAGTTGGAAAAGACATGTAGAAGCGGTAAAACTCGTTGCCATAATTAAAAATTGATTTTTTAATTCAGAAAAATAAGTGAAAGTGGCGGGAAAATGTGTTGGTTTTATTAATATATATAGATAGATTAGAAAAATATATAAAGAAAAATAATAATAGTTTTTTATAGACCAAGAAATTAAAATGTCTCAAGATACTATCTCCAATATTAAAAATAAGCGTTAACTACACGAAAAGTCTCCAAGTTTTACACTTAGTTGCATTTTGGTCTCCGATCTTTAATTAAATCTAGATCACCAGACCTTCAATCTTTCGTAAGTTGACATCGTTAGTTAATCCAGAATGTACAATTTCGCCAAAGTTTTCTATTATAGGAGGTCACCAGCCTTCTTGGTCATAACCGCAAATAAAATAAGGTTGGGGACCATTATAGCAACTTTTTGAATACAAATTAAATCAGACAAAATCCGTATGTATAAATTAACATTTTTATTAAAATATGTATAAATTAACTTTTTTATTAAAATAAATAAATTATAATATCGATATAGATTTAAAGTTAATTTTGGTATTGTTATAATGTAGAAAAATCATTTTGAAATATTTTTTTATTTTAAGAAGTAAATTTTAAATCAGCATTAATTACATAATTTATTTGTATCAATAAAATAAATAATTTATATTAATTAGTTCAGAAAAATGTTGTGGTAGTAATTTTTTTAATTTTAAAACATCAAATTAATTAATTAAATTGTAAATATACATCAATCTTAATGTGAATCAATTAAAAAATTGATTATATCAATACAATAATTAATTTAAAAACCAATTTAGATATCTAATCGGTGAATAATTATTTTATTTAGAATTTTAATTCATTGAAATGTAAAGTTATATAAATTTTAACAATTGTTTTATATTAATAAAAATAATTAATTATATCAATAAGTGGAGCAAAAAAATCTGGGCATAAGTTTTCTTTTTTTTTTCTGAACATTAAATGAATTTTATAAATCTATATGAATTACACTAGAATAGTTGATTGATATTAATACCATAGTTCATTTGTATCAATTAATGTTGAAAACTAATTCATAAATAAATTTTTTAGATATTAAATTAAGAAAAATTAAAATATATATCAATTACAATAATTTAGTTATATCAATATCATAATTAATTTATATCAATTAATTAAATTAAAAGCTAAGAAAGAATTTTTATTATGAGATATTAAATTAATTAAACTTTAAATGAATATTAATTAAATAATTGATTATATTAATACAATAATTTATTTACATCAATTAGCATAGAAAAATATTATTGTATAGAATAGTTTTTTTAAAACAAATTTTTATACAAGGGGGATATAGGTGAGGGATCGGCATCGTTCGAACACGGAACCTCCCGGTCAGAACGTGAGTATTCAACAATTGCGGAACAATTCAAACAACTTAATTTTCAAACATTAAGATAATTCAATTTTAAATATATATTAAGTTTTTCTAAGAAAAAATATATTAATCTTAATCCATATTTCAATTAATTTACATTAATATGAAAATTAATTTCCATTGTTACAATAATTAATTTAAATCAATTATTGTAGAAATTGTATTTGTGAATAAGCTGTTCTAATAAATTAAGTAAGTTACAAACCTGTATTAACTTTAAAAATATTATATATATATATATATATATTAACTCAATAATTAATTTATATCAATTATTGGAGCAAAATAATTAATTTTAAAATAATTTTTTTAAATATTAATTGTAGTAATTTAGGAATATATATCAATTACAATATATAATTGTCTAATATCAATATCATAATTAATTTGTATCAATTACTGTAGAGTACTAGTAGTAATTCAGAAATAATTTTTGCGGATATTGAACCAAAATAACATTTAAATCTATGTTGATTTCAGTAATTTACTTATGTCATTATCATAATTAATTTATATAAATAAATGAATAAAAATAATTAATAAATAAATTTTCCTTTGAGAACTTGAGTAAATTTTAAATCAATATTAATTACATAATTGATTTTCATCAATACAGGAATTAATTTATATCAGTTAGTGCAAAAAATAATTTATGATTTAAAAAAATAAACTGAGGAAATTATAAATTTATAGTATTTCCCCCGTGCGATGCACGGACTATTAAAATGGTTTATTTATAATATAAAATAAAAATAATAAAATATATATAATATTGTAGATTTCAATAATGGAACCATTATCTTGTAAGAAAAAATATCATATCAGTCATTATAATTAATGATTTTAAATAATAACAAAATACTTGCATCAAAATTTAAACAATACTTATTTGAATAAGAAGATATAGTCCTATTAAAATTTTTATAATCAATGACATTTCAGCAGCTAAGCCATGACAAATTTTTTGAAAACGAATTTTAAAATATTAAGTGTTGGAGAATTTATGCGATATGGATTGTGTATTGTATGAAATGATAAGATCTCTGACAAAGTATTTATAGATGAAACTCTGTATATTGACTTTTTGGCAACAAAATTTGTTCAAAATAATTGAGAAAAAACTTAAAAAGTCCATAATGTGTGCAATACTAAATATAAAAGAATTGAAAAATTAATTTCAAAATGAAGAGATGCTTAAATAATAATTTTGATAATTATTTTTTTAAATGGGTTGCGAAATAATGAAATGTGATATGAAAGTTATCGTTTTCTATTTCTTTTCTAATTAAATAATTATTCATTACATATTTAATTATTTAACTACTCATTATTTGATCTTTAAAAAATTACTCATTATTTAAACCATTTAATACACATTACCCATGAAAACTATCTAAAACTACCTTTTAATGTGGTACAAATAAAAAAAAAGGTTTTTTGCTTAATTTTTTAATATATGTAAAAAGCTTTTTTTCTAAAATAGAGAACCACAACCTGCGTGCATTGTGCCAAGTTGGCACTTAATTTTTGTTATTAAAAAGAATATATATATATATATATATATATATATCATATTTAAAAATAAGTAATTAAAATGTAATATCCAAAAATCAAAATGCATATAGAAAATGTGAATTTTCATTTTCAGAATTAATTTAACAGGTATTGTAAGTTGTAACTTTGATATCTTATCACATTTTCATTAATACATGCTCACTAAATAAAAAAATTTTAAAAAATATAAATTAATTAAAAAATTAAAATACATATAAAAAAGTAAAATAAGGAAAACAACACTAAATAAGGAAACTAAAATAAAATAAATAATAAAAATAATTAATTCTTTGAAAAAATGCCAAATATGGCACTGTCAATTAAAATACACGCTCAAAAAATGCTAGTCATGATGTTCATAAACGTCTTTCAATATAAACACGTGTATGGTGGGGCTTGAATCTGAAACCTCTAGATTCTAATACCTAAACGTACCCTCCTAACCAAACAGCTAGGCCTCGTCAAAACTTGCTTATAGTGCTAGAATGAAGAAGGAGAAAAAATCTGCTTTGATTGCATCTTAGTTGATAAATTGCGTGACTATGAAATGTCATGCTAGATTTTCACCCTTTTTATGTCCGTGCATGTGACCTATTGTTTTTCATGGTTTAATTTGTATCAATTCAACTAGAAAATAATAAAAATTAATTTATGTGACTCATATATGCATGTAATTGTTATTTTTTCATGATCTAATTAGTCAAAATTCATCTAATTAATTTTTTTTCCTTTGAAGTAAAAAACAACAAAATTTGATTAATGCTACTCGTGCAGGTTTTAATCACAAATCAATCCCATACATGTTTTAGCCACAAAAAGTCACAATTTATGTGACTGGTGCATGCATGAAATTATTGCTTTTTATGATTTAATTAATCACAACTCATCTAAAGAACAATAAAATTTGATTTATGTGAACGGTCTGCCTCATGGTTGAGAATCGCTCTCTGTTTCTCGACATGAGCTTTAGTTTCAATCTCGATAGTGTTTTTGTTTGCTATATATTGTAGTCAAGTTTGGTGTTTTTTTTTATGGGGATAGAAGTGAACATCAGTCGGAGATATGGAACAAAATATGGTGTGTGAATTGTGATAATATTTTGGTGAGAAAATTTTCCTTTTCTGACCAAGCATATGTAGAAAGATTGTGTTGGGAAGGTGGTTTGGTTTGAGAGAGTTTGAATCCATAATCAAAACCATAATTGATTCCGTTCAAAAAAAAAAAAAAAAACCATAATTGATTTATCAATTTGAAAGAAAATACTAACAAAATTATTTAAATTGATATAATAATTTTTTTGGAATGAAAATTGATTAATACTTAAACTCAATATTAGTTGATTTATGAAATTTTAAAATAGTATGATATGTGGAACTCACCTAAAAGTAGACATGCGGTAGACAAAAGTATTTTGATTTTTCACAATTGTCAATAAGTATTCGCCTAGAAATCTTTTGTGAAGAAATAACGGTGTGTTTAATTACAAAGCCGGAATTTGGTTGGAAAGGATATGATTTCCAAGTAAATGATCAAAAGTTGTGATCAAAAGATGGAAAAAGCTTTCTAAGCAAAAGTTATGCAATCAAACAAACCAAAAGATGGAAAAAGGAAGGAAAAGTTTGTCTTTTAAAGGCAAATGGGTGCAGTCAAACACATCCAGAAAGTTAAATAGCACCCATAATTATCAAGTTGTAGTAGTATCGTGGTGAGTATTCTCGCTCATCACGTGGGTGACTTAGGTTCGATCCCTGGCAATGGCAATATGTTGCACTTTTCTATTTTTGGTGTTTTTGGGGAATTTTCATTTTTCAGCCCGAGGAATTAGCGAGAATTGTTCCATTAGTGACGCAAATTAACTCCCTATCAGGACCCTATATAACAAGAGCATTCCCAATGTATCTGTGAAAAATATAGGGGGAAAAGAGCTAAGGAAAAAAGTTGGGGGGAAAAAGTATAATCTAAACTAAAGTGAATGGGAAAAACTTAGGGGAAAAATAGTTTAGATTTTTAGGTATTTTAGATTTCACATTAATTCAAATAAAGGCTTTTTTGTTGAAAATAGATTTTTCCAATTTATTTTTCGTCTGTTTTCTTTTGATTTAGATACCAAATTTCAAAGTGACGTTGCAATTAGTTGGTTGCAATCATATACCATATTAATTCCGTTAAAAAATTTATATTAATTGTATAATTTCTAGAAAAAAGTAAAAAAAGAAGAAAATGTCAAAATTTATATTAACAATTTACTTTTTTTTATTTTCTAAAAATTTTTAATGTAAAAGCACGCGCCCAAAAAACATTTGCCTAAGGGGAATAATATAGCCACTACATTTCTTTCCCCTCAAATTATTCCCTCAAGTTATAAAAAGTATAAAACAATAGAGAGAATGAATTCTAAGGAATTTCGTGAATTTAATTTCATTAATAATCGCTCTATTTATGTGAAAACTTCGAATGGCACAATCGTAATTACATAATTTCATCAAGGGTATAATAGTCATTCACATATAATAATTACATCTTTTACCAAATTATTCATCCACCAAATTATTCCTCCACCAAATTATTCCTCATAATTCATAACCACCACATTATTCTCAATTATTCATAACACCTAATAATTATTCTTCAATTATTATTCATAACACTCTTGAATGACTATTAATACAAATGTCTTCCTGACCTGTTTGGAGAAAAACCCAGTGGGAAAAAACTTCCAAACCGATTGTAGGATAGCTTGGAGTGGTTATATACTGCTTCATCAAAACATTGCTCCCCCTGATGTCTATCAGCCGCATATGAGTATTCACGTCTTTGCCTCGTTAAAACCTTGTCAAGAAAAACCCAAAGGGGAAAAAACTTGATCAAGGAAAAGAGTACAACCGCCGCTCGATTTCATATCTTGAGAACTGATATCTTTACTTCGGTAAATGATTTCAATATCATCATCGCTTGGATCTAAAGCATTAGCTCCATTATAACTTGATCCAATAGATACATCAGATCAATTTCTCCTATCGTTCTCAATATACCATGAATATGCCTCGTTAAAACCTTATTAGGAAAAACCCAAAGTGGGAAAAACCTAATGAAGGAAAAAGAGTACATTATTCATGTGAATACGCCTTTAAAGTTGCCTCATTAAAAACCTTGCTAGGAAAACCCAAAGGGATAAAACCTCACTAAGGGAAAAGAGTGCAACGCTGTATTTTATACAAGTATGTCAAAGCATTTCAAAATCTTTCATACATTTGTATGAGTATCATATACATTGGTTTTATACTCTTCGTGCTCATTTAGAGTGCATCAATTTTCTTACACAACTACAAAACATTCACCATGAACACATGTCTCCAAACACACAATTTAAAGCATATAAATTCATAGTAAAAACATGTAAACATATAAGTAAACCTTCATAACTAACTAACACTTAAAATATATCATTTAACATTTAATACTCACTTAATAGGTTATTTCATTCCCGGGCTTAGCTCACCCTTTAGGGTACTCATAAACACGGTTTAGCTCATCCGATCCTTTAATTTCCTTTTGGTACTACACACACGATCGGTAATTTAACTTTCATGAGCATGCAACATATAATGACCACCATGCTTATCTTTAAGCTTGAGCAATAGTCATCATCATCTCATCATCTCATAAGTTAAGGATTTCACATTCACCATTTATCATCTTCAATATATCTCAATATTTTCATTATCATTGATCATATGTAGCGCTACATTTTCATATCGTGTCGACACTTTTCAATTTCATTTCTTTCCCCATATCGACATAACTTATCGAGATATCTCTTTATCAATCCTCTTTTAGGATTACACAATATAGTTATGTCTATATACTCTTCAAAAGTATATGCCTCCAAGTATTAAGACCATCTTTTATAATTTGCTTTGATATATATGTTTGGGGAAATATCAACGCTTCTAGCGTCTAACTTATCAAAGCATCGTAGGCGATATATGTGATTGTTCATAGCCTTTCATGCATCTTTGAACTTCAAGTTCAGATTTCAATTTCGAGGATATAACATGATGCATTTCACATATTATTTTCAACCTTTAATACTCCCTCATGCCGAGAAAATTTAGAACACCAAAACTCATACAGTTGGTATGATTTTAATCATATATGTTCTCATCATTCAAATTTTAATACGGGAATTTAGACCGCTTGCATTCTATTCTCGATATCGGCAATTTATTTGAGGACTTTAAATAATTTGCCATATAATATCTCACTTGTATGCATACTCAAATCCTTCAGGATTTATTCAAGTATTGGGATATACATTTACTAGCTTTATCATTAAATCAAAATCATGCTCATACTGCGGAGCAAATATTTCGTAAATTTCAAATTACGAATCATATACACATGTGACTATCTAGTGGATCCATATCATAATATCTAGTAGTCCACATGGAGGATGAGTGGGCCCATACTTCTCATCCTTTATTCCGGATATATTTGGGATTTATTCCCAATATTGGCTAGTAATGATTTCATCATTTATCGAGAACAATCATTGAAGAATTCTTTTAATTCTTCACTTGAAATATTGATTTCAATAATTATTTAAACCGATGGTCAATCCGGTTTTGCCAACGAGTATTATTGAACTTCTAGTTCAAGAAATTCTTATATCGATTTCACTAGTATCCAGATAGTGCTCAATATGATTTATCATAGAAACAATTCACCGACATATTCCATCATCTTTTAGTGACATTATTGTCTACACTGCTCAAACACTGAGTTACTCATACGCATCACATCCGCTATTATTTAATTCGAAATCGTAGCTCTCACGCTTCATATTATTTATTTAAAATCGGAGTCTTATTTCATACGCGTCATATTATTCTATAAATAAATCATCAAAATTATTGCAAAATTCATCATAACAAGGGTCTATACATTATAATAGATCATATGGTCTCAAATCTTCGAAAATACTATCCATCACTACGATCAAAATCCTAAAAAGGATTTATCGATGTAAGCCGGAAAGATTAAGGATGCTAATGAATAAGGGTATCCCACAAGATATCCGATACTTGATTGAAGCAAAGGTTCGATTATCTGGTGAGGTTTCAATTTCTTCTAAATACATGCCTGGTATGGGTAAAAGTAGTTTTTCAAAGAAACGGAGAGCAAAAAGATTAGGAGGATGCTACAAGTGTGCTCGATGGACATGTGACACTCGATGTAAATCATGGGTACTTGTCCGAAACCGAGAAGATAAAATAGCATTCATTAAAGATGGATTGAGTAAGGAGCCTTTGGATGATATTCAACAAGGCTCTTGAGACACATCCTAGTGGACACGCATAAGGTGAGCTAATGGCCTTATGGGCCAAATTCAAAGATCAACAAACGCGTTACAGTCTTGAAAAACTTACTTTAGAAGATCCTGTTTGTAAATTTAGTAGAAAATTTTAGTATAATAATTTTCTCATATTAATATAAGGAAGTTCGGTGTAATAACGAAGATCAATATTTTTCTTGTAATTGTAAATATTGTTTTTCGATTTTAAGATATATATATGTATATATATATATATATATATATTATTTTTCAATCACCGACAGGTATATGTCATTTCACTAAAAATTTTTTCTGCCATTTTCTCTTTCATATTTGTCAAAAAGTAAATAGTAAAATCAATTATTGGTTTGAAAATTTATCTTTAAATAGAGGATTCATATATCTCATGTTCATACATTAAAAGTATAGTGCAAAAAGAGATATAGGAGTAGAGATGGATATGGAGATTTTAGAATCATCTCATACAAGTCAGCTTTTACCTCGCCATATTAAAACCGTATGTATTCTTGGTGGATCTAAATTAGGCCATATCCAATATGTGGATATGGCAAACCGACTTGTAAAAGAGTTAGGGAGACAAGAAATCAATATACTATACGGAGGAACCAACAATAAACTTTTAGCTAGACTTATAATGGCCGCACAATCATGGGGGAATAAGAGTTTTGAGCGTAATACCTTTCCATCTAGTTGGATCTAATACTCGAATTGGAGCCGCTCTACCATGGGTCCAGCAGGTTGGGGCTACAGCGCAATCCATCCACAACCGCATGATGTATATGATGAATAATAGTGATGCTTTCATTGTCCTTCCAGCGCTACAACACACTGGAGGAAATATTCAATATAACCTCGTTGCACAAATGGAATTCTTTCATGTCAAACCAATAGGTTTGTTGAATATTAATAATTTCTTTGATGGCTTACTAGCGTTTCTAGATCGGTGTAAATAATAAGTTTATCTCTCATTCAATGAGAAAATACTTATTTCGCTAGTAATCGCTGATGAACTACTCATCAAATTTCATGCATATGTTCAAGAATCAGGAAGCCCAGTCCGCTTCACTCAATCGTGTCAGCGAAAAAGAAATTGATCCTTTAAATATTTCATTATGAATCCTAATGTTGATGGTGGCAGAGTTACGAGTATTTATACTCGAGACGCATCCTCATTTATGGATTCAAGATGTATATTCTTTCATATTTCTATATTTTCAGTGTTTATTGCCATCTTTGATATTCTCAATATGTTCCACTTCTACTGCTTTGTACTTCTTCCTGAGTAATAATAATAATATCATATTGGCTTTATTCAAATACGTATATCTAGTGATTTTGCTTCTTCAAGAGCATTTTATTCTCATATCATATCATTGATGAGATTACTTCATATAAGCTTTCCATGCGATATATTTTCTTTGATTTATCAACATGGGATCTATTGAGCATTTTACTTTCATCTATTTATCCAATGATAACTTCAAGTACCACTTACTCAATTTTCTCCATTAATATTCTGTATATATGGGGAAGTAATTTTATTCTCATCGCCTACTACTGAGAGTATGATTAGAATATTTGATCAACTACTTCTTCAGTAGGATTCGCTATAACCAATCGTGTAGTATAACTCACCATATTGAAAATATGCACACCAATCGTGTGGTATTACCCACCACATTGGAAATATACTCAAACTATAAAGTGCATAAATTTAAATTGCAGAAATTAAATTTCCTCCAATAGGTGGTCGAACCTACCTTATGGGAATTATTGCAATAAATATAAATTTACGGAATTTAAATAGCAAGAATTAAATTGCATAATGTTTAACTACTTCTTCAGAGTAGGATCTCAGTAGAAGGTATTACCCATCACTTAGCATATAAAGTGTAAATATATAAAACCTTCCGCTTAGTGACGTTGAACCCATCATCAAGTAGGAGGTATTGCAAGAATTAAATTGCAGAAATAAAGTGCGAGAATTAAATATTGAATCGCTTACGGGAGCAAATTTGTTCTTCTAGAACAAATACTCATTACTTCTACAAGAGCACATTTATCCTTTTAGAATAAGTATATTATGTAATTAAACTCTTGGAGTTAAAATAATATTCGATCTTTTAACTCAAATGGACTTCAAGCCATTTTATATAATCAATGGATTTAGAATTTCTTCATGAATATTCTATCCATTTTTCACCGTCGTCAAAATTAGGTCGGTTTTACCCTAAGGGTAAAATTGTCAATTCCAATTAAAGGTAAAATTGTCAAAAATATTTTATCAATATTTTACGATTGAAAATTATCTCATTTCTATTTCAATTTATCAATATCAAAATGTTCAAGGACTATTTTGTAACTTTTTCAAAAGTTGGTGTACTGATTTGTAAATTTTGAAAGTTTGATAATAACATATTTCAAAACGAGTTATTACCCTATCAATGTTGGTGTCAAATCAAGCTCTCGTTAAATCAGTATAATGGAGTCGAGAAAATTTGATTTTGATAATGTATACTCCTTATATCTCGATAAAACGAATCTTATAGTTTAATATATTATTATATTATAAAATCATATGATTTACCTTTTTCCCTTTCTCTAATTATTCCATGGATGAGGTTTACTTGCAATCCATTTACGTGATCGGAAAAATTCTTTGGGACTCCATTCTTCCAATTTTTGGGATTTCAGACATCTCCAACAGGTTGTGTAGAATGAGGAATTGTGGGAGAAGAATATGAACAAAAGGGAATTTTCAATGATGTATTTGCAAAGAGAGAGTTATTTAGGATTGATGAGGATGAATTAATTCATTGGTAATAATCCAGCTTTCGACATGAAGATCATCTATAAGATCTGTAGAAAGCATACTTCTTTCATATTACTCAAAGGGTTGAGACTGCGATAACGTGTTATAAAAGTATAAAACAATAGAGAGAATTTAGAGAGAATGAATTCTAAGGAATTTCAGAATGAATTTCATTAATAATCAGCTCTATTTATAGGAAAACTTGAATTCAAGACAATCGTAATTACATAATTTCATCAAGGGTATAATAGTCATTCACATATAATAATTACATCTTTTACCAAATTATTCATCCACCAAATTATTCCTCCACCAAATTATTCCTCATAATTCATAACCACCACATTATTCTCAATTATTCATAACACCTAATAATTATTCTTCAATTATTATTCATAACACCCCCATCATTATTCCATATTATTAGGTGGAAAAAAAAATCCAAATTTAAGTTTTTTTCACCCAACATTGGGATGCTCCAAGGGGAGTTAAACAACTACAGATCCCTACAAAGTTATTTTTACAAAATTATTACGTATATTTAAAAATTGTTTTAGAAAGAATAATATTTTTTCAGTAATTGTGTCTCCCTACGCTCTTGATGGTTTGCACATAGTATTAGTAAAAAAATTCGTCACACTTGTCTCATCTAAAATGATTAGTTATTTCTTTGTATGTTTTACAGTTTGCCATAATTGGATTTGTGTTAAATACTAACTCAATCGCGTCATGAAATAATTTGAAAACTTGAGAAATGCCGATCGAGTTGATTGTCATAATCCTCTAATCTCCACATGTTGCTACAATACTATTAAAGTTGTCATTAATAATAATTGTAATATTACATTGTAATTGTAATTGTGATCATACAGTTGTAATTAATTACAATTTTAATATAAAATTAGTGTACATTGTAATCGATTAATCACAACAGTAGACTGCTTTCTTCATGTCAGTGACTTGACCGTAGGAGTGCCAGTAGTCGCCGGTCCCTTTTATTGTTTTCTTCATGTTTTCTATAAGTACATTATCCTATCAAATTTACGATATATGTCTAATTAAATAAACTAATATAAAAAAGTCAACTATTTACGTTGTCTAGAATGATGCTTTCCTTCCAATTAAACTCATTTGTCATATAAATCTATTCAAATCAAGTTTTTTCCCTCTAAACAGGATCAAGTTTTATAATTAATGAAGCTTTGGAATTCTCTCTCTCTCTGTGTTTGTTTTCATTATACTTCACGAATATATAATATAATCATATTTAATATGCATACAATATAAAAATGATAGTTGATTTATATTAATTTATAATTTTTTTAGGATATGTTTGCTATGCATTATTTAAAAATAGATTTAAGATGTGTGGTTTTTGGTACATTTTTTTTAAGAATGAGAGTGATTTTTGATTGATGCGTGGTTAAAAAGTTAAAAAGGTCATAAAAATGTTAAAAATAATATTCTTTTGAAGAGCATGCTATTGCAAATGAAGGTTAACAAAATGTTCAAATTTTAAGTTTTACAACAATCGAGTTATGAAATTTTTATTATTGTGTATAAATATAGTTGTTCCATAATAACTAATTTTATTGACAAGATATATAAATTTAAAAAAATTGTAATGAGACAATAAAGATCATAAACTTTTATCATATCATCAATAAATTCACATAATTTAAATCACGCCAAACTTACAAAATCATGTGCAACACACGTATAATTTGCTAGTAATATTTAATATTTAATACAAAGAAAAAGCAAGAAACCCAAAAAATGCAATGCTCTTAATGATCCATGTTATACAAAAGTATTTGCACCTAAAATCCAATATTGCTTCCGTACATTCTCAATGGACTGGAATTCGGGCTATCCTTGCAATAAACAAAAATTTAAAAAGTTTTTTTTGAAAGAACCAAAATTTAAAAAGTTGTAACATCAAGAGAATCAAAGGTTCAAAATGATGTTGGAGAAAAATTAATTTTAAAATAAAAAATGTACTATCAAACAAGTGCTTTTGATCAAGCGCCCACGTGGGTACAAAATCCACGCCACGTGACGCTACCTGGTGGCGCCACGTGGCCGAGCAAATTTTTTTAATTTTTAAATTTTTTTTTAATCTACGTTAAGTTAGATGAATAATACATAACTGTCCCCTAATAATGGGAGGTCTCACTTACCCCCATCATTTTTTTCCCCCGACTGTGGGTACCGTAAAGTACTCACAGTGGGTATCCGATCATCACTAATCAAACAAGATCTCATGTATCTTTTACAATAAATATATTATACAGTACAATGTAACTCCATAGGCAGAAGGAAAATGGATGTCCGTACTAAGCCCACAGGCTATGCGATAATGCATAAAGTACTTTTGATTTTTCAGTATTGTCAATTGTCATAAGTGTTTGTCTGTATTAACAAAATAAAGAAAAAGGAAAAACCATGTCATCAGGTCGTTGTAGTATAGTGGTGAGTATACCCGCCTGTCACGCGGGTGACCCGGGTTCGATCCCCGGCAACGGCGAAATCAATATGTTTTCCGGTTTTGGGGATTTTCAGCTCGTATAAAATTGAAAAGAATTGCTTCAGTAATTCAACAAATTTATTATAGAAAAAGAAAATATAAAAATTAAATAGAATTGCTTCAATAAATTTGCTGAATTATGAATACCACAATAAATGCTAGACATAATTAAAATTACCCAAAAATCTTAACCTCAATATTAATTAATTAATTAATTTATATACACACCACATTGAGCGCAATAAAAACTAATTTTTCTATTATATTTATATTCACCATAATAAACCCTAATCACCTTAAATTCCATTAACGTCTTAATTAAAAACACTAAATCCTATGTGACTATATCTCCTTTATTCCCATTTGATGACCTAATTTCAATTGTTTCATGTTTGATTCTTATTTTAGTGGAACTCGCCTGAAGATTTTGGCTGTTGGTGCACTTGATTGCTTTTTTCTTTTCCTTTTTAGATCCCCTTGTGTCATTCACACGTTGCTTCAATAATTGAGCAAATTTATTATTGGAAGAAAAGTAAAATTAGTGGTGGCAATAGATTTTGCCTAAAAAGAATTGCTTCAATAATTCGAAAAATTTATTATAGAAAAAAAGTAAAATTAAATAGAATTGCTTCAATAAATTTGCTAAATTATGAATTATGAAAATAATTCAGAAAATTTATTATAGAAAAAAAGTCAAATTAAACAATTATTACAAGTATCAAGGAAGTTAATTCTAGAAAATTATGTATATTAAAATATATTTTTAAAATTGTATAAATGTGATATTACATTGTAATCATAATGTTGGAGTTGTATGTGTAACTATATTATGTGTCATATTGAAAAATAGATAATGTGATTTAAAAATCATTTTCTAACGCATGATGTCTATTAGGATGTGAAGTTTAGGTGACATGCAATATGACTCACCATTTTATTTTATTTTTGCCATTTCCAACAACTAATTTATTTCAAAAATACATTTTACTATTAATTGAATATAGACATGAAAAATACTTTCACCCCAAAATTCATCTATATCTATATTTATATACTATATTAAAAAGTGGAGATGTGTGGAAATTTTTTGATTTTCAATAATGCCCCAACTTATAATTCATTTAGTCCATTCTACACTTGTTAAAAGTATATTTATACAAATAATTAATAAGTAACTCTTCATATTATATTGATAAAATTAAACTATAAACATCTAATCTAATGAGATTTTATTTAATGTATATGACTTTTTGTATAAAATTTAAAAAGTGTAATTGTATAATAATTAATAACTTTTGATTTATAATTATGTCACAAACATTTTTTTTAATCCAATAATTCAAAAAGTGCATTTATATAAGTAAGTTTTGAGGGGTTTTTTAAATTACTTTGATTCAATTAAACATGAATATTTAAATATATATTGTACTTTTATTTAATGCATGTAACTTAAAAATGTATATTATTAATTTTTTCTATAAAATTTTTTACAACTTTCTAATTAAGATATCATATTTTCACAGTTTTAATATTTTATTGATATCATATTTAATTGATATCATATTTGATTGATTCAAATATATGTGATTAATCTTATTGATTTTTTTGAATTAGATGTTTGGACTAATTTCGGAGAAAATTGAGATATTAATATTTCTACTTAGAGAATAAAATTATCAAAAATATGAATTAGCTTACATATATAAGTTACCGATACTATGTTAGCTAAATTTTGTACTTTTTGAAAAAAATAGAGCTGTAATTTAAAAATTTATAACTCAAAAATTATTTAATTTATATAAAAAAGCTCAGTAAAACAATTACTATATCTATAATTTAAAAGGCGTACTCATAATATGTTTTTACTAATTTAAAATTCTTTTTAACAACCTTAGTTTACTTCAATTATTTTCATAAAGAATATTAATACTTTAATTTTTTTAATGCCTTTCATTCATCCTTTGTATCTTATAACTAGTCTTTCGAAAGTGGTAAACACGCAAAATCAACCAAAACCATCTTTCAAGGGTCCCGAAAGAATCTCCACCACCCGTCTTTCTCACACAAACAGCCATATCCACCAAAGAATCTCCACCACCGTCTTTCTCACACAAGCTGTCATATCCACCACCATCGTTCCCTTAACATTCACCAATCAACTTCTTCGATTGCCGTCTCACATCAGCTAGAAACTCATGATCTCCTACCAACACTCGGATCACACCCATTTTTGGGGAAAACATGTGGGGCCTATATGAGTCTTCCCACCATCAGGAGACAATTATATATTATTCATTTCATTTAATGTAATGTAGATGCTAATTTTTTTTTTTCAAATTTGCCGATGATGTGGCGGCGCCACATCATCCTATTGGCAGCTTATACTGCCAACAGGTTGAGATTGGATCATTAGTGCAGCTAGAAAAGCATAACTAGAATAAAAAATGCAATTCGGTGGTAAACGTGGAAAAATAAAATCGATGCCTATTAAATATATATAAAAAAAAATGCAGGATCTTTAAAGAATGCAATGCTATTAATATTCCATGTTATACAGAAATATAGTTTTGATCACCTATTCATATGTGGGTATTTTAAAACACCCATAAATTGATGTGGCAGTCTATCAGTGATTCGAATGAATATTTAGACCACATACTTTCGACCAAAGGCAAATTGCCAAATTATTGTATGGGTATTTTGACCCACCCACATGTGAGTAGGTAATCAAAACGACACAAAAGTATTAGTAGCACCTAAAATCCAATACAATAGTCGATACAACAAACAAGTCACACTCTCAATCGACTCCAATGATTCACTCGAGCTGTGGTTACAACAAACAAATACGTAGCCCTAATTCTGCCTATGAGCGATGTAATCCGCCAAAGCAATCAACGGAGCCGCCTTGTTCGAATCAAACTCCGCCAATTGTTCCTTAGCTTCTTGATTCAACTTCTCAGCAAATTCTCTAGCCTTATCCAATCCCAACAATTTAGGATAAGTAGCTTTATCAGTCACTAAATCTTTCCCAGCAGTTTTCCCCAATTCTTCCGATGATTTTGTCACATCTAATATATCATCCACCACCTGAAACAACAACCCGATCTTCCTCGCAAATGTTCGGAGTTTCTCCACCTGTTCGTGGGTCCCACCACCGAGAATTGCACCCAAGACGACGGAGGCTTCTAACAGAGCCGCCGTTTTGTGAATGTGGATGAATTCTAATTGGGGGAGATCGAGATTCGTATTATTTCCAGTGCAGCTTAGATCGACAACTTGACCAGCTACGAGTCCTTCTGTTCCGATGGCTTTGGCGAGTTCACCGACGGCCGAGAGAACGCTGTCGGGGGAGACCTGATTGGCGGCGGTGACGATGAATTCAAAGGCGAAGGCCAAAAGGGAATCTCCGGCGAGCACCGCCACATCCTCGCCGAATACTTTGTGATTGGTGGGCTTTCCACGGCGGAGATCGTCGTTGTCCATACAGGGTAAATCATCGTGAATGAGTGACATGGTGTGGATCATCTCCACCGCGCAGGCGGCGGGCATGGCGGCGGACTGGTGGCCGCCGACCAATTCACAGGCGGCGATGCATAACATTGGGCGAACCCTCTTTCCACCTGCTAACAATGAATACCGCATTGCTTCGTGGATCTTTGGTGGGGTTTTCACCGAAACAGCTTCATCTAATGCTCGATTGACGAAATTAGCTTTTTCGATCATGTATTCCTTGAAATTGAAGGTGGGTTGAGTCTCAATCGTTTCTTCTTCCTTGGTGATGATTGCTGATACAGAGAAAGAAGAAATCAATCGTTTCTTCTTGTGCTTGATTGAATTTTGTTCGAATCTGGGATTCTTTATTACGGGATTGTAGATGAGGCGAATCAAATTGAAGGATTTGTGGGATGGGCGGTTGAAGATTGAGCAAGTTTGAAGATTCATAGATCTCATCTTCTTGATTTGGCGGCGACAACTTAAGAGAAAATGGATTCAGAGATGAGATGAGAGATGCTGTGTAGAAAGATCAGATTTTAATTCAGCAAGTAGATAAAGTTTTGGATGAGATGAGAGTTTCACGAATTGCAGTTGCAGGAGGGAGTGTGACGTGTTGTGTGGTGGGGATACACTTTTCATCCCTGTGGCAAATGGGCCGGTGCTCCAGTAACGGCAGTGAGTATTATACTATTATATTTCGGTTAACATCAATTAAACTATTCTATCACGTCATATATATTATAAATAAACATTGAGATATAGACGGTGATAGGATTGTATCTTTTATTTTTTATGAATTTTAATATAAAAGGAAAGAGAGAATGAGTGATGTTGAATTATGGAGATCTGAATCCTACAAGATATATAGATGTGATTGGTTTGACCAAAAAAAGAATTGATACAAATGGTAAAAAGTGTTGCTTATCACACTAATAAAGAGGAAATATTGACAAAATAAAATATCGTGGAAATGTTGAGATAATGAAATCTTTGGTATTGTTCTAGTGCATCCGGGTGTCAGAACTACTGGCACCAGATATTCTTAGTCATCTGACCTCCAGATTTGAAATCAGGTGAATCTAGATTAAATCATGCGAGGCAGACTCCATTAATTTTGAAATTTTTGCGACACTGTTGGATGTCGTGGGGCCGATCAAACTTTTTGGCAAATTTTAGGCTAAAATTTGACCAAAAAGTTTGATCGGTCCCATGGCATCCACCAGTGTCGCAAAAATTTTGAAAAATTACCTGTTCTGCCTCGTGATGAATCTAGATCCAAATTCCTAATTTCAAATCTGAGATGACTGTAAAACTACCCGGGTGTCAGTAGTTACAGACACCGGGTGCACCTAACAAGCCTGATGAAATCTTATGGCGCGTTCTGTTTATTTTTTATTTTTTATTTTTATATTCTAAAATGTCTTTGATTTATACATTTGGGAAAATGATAAATTTATACAATAAAATTCACAAAAAAAATCTTAAACTTTTCAAATTATTAAAAATGGTCATCATCTTCAACCTCAACACTTACCCTAACGTTGCCCCACCCACCCCACTTCTTCCCCTTCAACAAGTCGCCGGCAACTTATGGTTGTAGAAACCACCAACTCTTGGTGGTTCGCAAGGAGGTGGTCGTCGCACTGGTGGTTCGATGATAGAGCGTGTTAATTCCATATAAATTGTAGTATTTCCTGGTACTTTTTTTTTGAAGAGGGATTGTCTATATTTCGTATCAAAGCGAGCAAAGTTGCTCAAGAACAACAATGAACAATCCACAGTATTACAATGAAAATCCCGAGATAATGCACAAGGGAATGGGTGACTATATTCGTCTCATGACAAATATGCTCGTATGTACAATTTGCCAACATGGCCAACAAAGACAAAATCTCATGGAAGATAGAATAGAGAAGATGACACTGCATGTCAGAGTGTAGTTCCTGGATAAGGACTTGACAATCCGAGTGCACGACACCGATAGTCATATGGTGTTGAAGTGCAAAGCGTAGCCCCTCAACCATTGTCGTATTTCCTCACAGACTCAGCTACGGTTCCGGAACCGCCGGTTCGCGGTTCCAAAAAATGGAACCGAATCGGAGCCGTGAACAGTACGGTTCCGGTTCGGTTTTGGAACAGGCGATTCCGGTTCCGGAGGAACCGGAACCGCCGGTTCCCCATTTTGTTTTTTGTTTTTTAAGGAGCCTTGACCAGTTTACGACTTGACTAATTAACTTCAACCAAAATTTTTTAAAAAAATTTAAAATAATATAAGGCCTGAACTTAATTTTTTACAGAAAATTAAGCTACCTATGTATCATCTCGAGAGGAATCAAAGCCGACGTAGTTCTCTTACCTTTTTAATTTATTCACTTCCTGGACCGGAAGTTGTGGTTTTACTTCATTCGGTAGTTAGATCATAGTCGTCATTGGAATCATTCTCATATTGTTGGGCTCTTTCATCTACTTTGCACAAATCGTCGACACATGTTTGTGCTTCTAATGAATTAGGGTGCAAAGTTGATCGTTTCGGATCCAAAATAAATCCTCCCATACTAAAAGCTTGTTCTACAGAAACAGTTGACACTAAGCTTGCAAATATATCTTTAGCAATTCGTGATAGTATAGGATAAGTATTTTGATGACGTTTCCACCATTCAAAGATGGGAAAATCTTTACCTACTTTGCTGTCGCCAAACTCAAAAGTAGTTGTTAGATAAATGTCAAGTTCGAGAGATCCATCGGATGAATCTTTAGGTCTTTTATGTCGTTGCCTCAACAATCGATCATCAACTCCAAGTTTAGTTAAATCTTCCCGAACTTGACTAGAAGAACTAAAAGCGGTAGAAGATGAAGAAGGTGATCCATAATGATTTAAATATTTATCAAATAATTCTTTAACTATTTTTAACTTGATACAATTGTATATCAATATCAAAATTAATATCTAAACAATTGTAATAATAAGTTAAATAAACAGTTAAACCTTCTATTTTAGTCATAGGATCAAAAATGCATGCAACAAGATTAATTAAAGGAATTTCCGCATAATACTTTAGCCATTTATTTTTCATCAATACTATTGGTTCTCCTAAAATCATATTATCATGATATTCATCAAATGCACCAACCACATTAATACATTCAACTAAAAGTAAATGTGATGTAGGATAATAAATACGACTTAAAACATGTGTCGCATCATAAAAAACTTTCAAGAAATCCAAAAGATTTGTACAAACATCCCACATTTGTGGATATAAAGTGACTTGAGGTATATTTTGTGAAATAAAAGTGCATAATAAGTCTTTGTATGCAAATGAGCTGTTTAGTAACATATAAGTTGAATTCCGATGAATCGGAATATCTTTAGGAAATCTTTTTGGTCTCTTACCATTTTCTTTACAATACTTATGCCAACTTTTCATTACCATGCTATGTGACCATAAATAAGAAATTGCTTGTTTAATTGATGTAAGTGCAACATTTAAACATTTCAACCCATCTTGTACACATAAGTTTAAAACATGACATGCACATCGAATATGAAAAAATTTACCGCCAATATTAGGGTGACAAATATTTTGTAACTCACTAATTGAAGCAGTATTTACTGCCGCATTATCAAAAGAAATAGAAAAAATTTGCCTAACTAGACCATATTCTTCCAAAATATTTTGTATTACTCTAAAAATATTATTGGCATTATGTTGATCATCAAAACATCTCAATGAAATAATTCTTTTTTTCATCCGCCATTCGTTATTAACCCATGAACATGTTATGCCCATGTAAGAATGTGTTTTCCAATGATCACTCCAAATATCACTACAAATAGAAATTGAATTATCTAATTTTGAAAAAAATTGTGTCAATTCTTTTTTTCGATCTCTAAACATTTTTAAAAGTGTACGTTTTAGAGTATTTTTAGGTACACGTTTTGCACTAGGATTGAAAGTTCTTTGGTAATAATTATTAAAACCAACCCTTTCACCAAAACTAAAAGATAAGTGTTCCATACTAATCATTTTCGCTAATTCTGTTTTATTTTCTTCATCTGAGTATTTAAATAATTGAGAAGTACCAAAAGAATTTCCATTCCCAGTAATTTGAGTTTGTGTCGACTGTAGTCCAACAAGCATGTTACCATGATCTCTTTCCAAATGTTTGTTGAAAGTGCCGTAGCCCCATCCGGATTTAAATTTGAACTTCTTGTCGCAATAGTTGCATAATACTTGAAATTCCTTACCGCCTATTGGTACTTTTTTGAAATGGATATTGAAAATATTGGAATTGAAAATTCTCTTATTCTTCTTATCTTCTCCTTCATGTTTGGGTTTCGGGTCCGAACTATCAATTTGTAGATTTTTATCATGTCCGCTTTCTTCCGTTGAAAAATCACTAAAACCAAAGATATAGTTTGATGTATCTTCACTAAAGCTAGACATTTTAATACAATAACATAAAAATATAGTAAAGATTCTATAGAAACTTAGAAAATAGAAAGTGTAATAATAAGAATTGAAAATATAAATATTGTTCGTAGAATTATAGGTTGTAGAAATTTAAAAGTAAATATATAAATTTATAAGATTGTAAGAATGTAAGTAATAAACTAAAAATGTAATTTATAATAATATATTGATATAACTTGTAAGTAGAATTGTAGAAATAAGAAATTTGAGAGATTGAAACTTGAGAGTTGAGAGTGAGACATTGAGAATTGTTATGTAAAAAAATACGAAGAATGTGAGAGTATTTATAGTGTAACACATAAATTAATAAAAAGATAAAATAAATTAAAAATTTTTTATGGTGTGTGGTGCCGGTGATCCACCTCACCCCCAACCCAACGGTCACATTTGTGACCGTTGGTTGAAACGGCCACAAATGTGACCATTGAATTAAAACTGGGTGGTTCGAACAGGAACCGCCCGGTTCTGGTTCCAACAAAAACGGAACTGAATTGGAACCGATCAACCCCGGTTTCGGTTCAAGTTTGACTGGTTCCAAACCGCCGGCTTCGGTTTGGAGCCGGAACAGTGGCCGAGTCTATTTCCTCATGCTTTTATTATTACAAACAGTTAAAGTCCTTGATTTTAATTGTGTTTTGTGTACGTTTTATGGATTAGATGAAAGAGTTGGATTGAATTGGAGTCAATTTTATCAGTTTTGATGAAAGAATAAAGTTCCAAGGCAAAGGCATCCATAAGATCACCAAACTTCAGGCGTGGTCACACCTTACGAGTTTGAGCTATCAACCAAAAAAGGCATGGTCACACCTTACGAGTTTGAGCTATCAACCAAAAAAAAAAAAAAAAGAATGAGATTGGAAAAAGTGAAGAGTTGGAAGACTATTAGAAGACCCTATTTAATTATTCATACTCCCAAAAAGAATATGAATATTTTATAAGAACCTTTAATGCAATTTTTTAATTTTTGTATTTAAGGAAGGATTTGAATTTAATTAGAATCAGGAAGCTATGTTCCTTCCTTCTATTCTCTTTTATTTTTTCTTAAATTAATTAGAACTAGATCCGACCAAACAGAGGAGGAGAACACACGTTTAATTTCTCCACCATGGTACGTGTTTTTCACTTCTTCTTCGACCCTAGGATTTTGCTTCATCTTCTACATGGATTTCTAAATTTCTATTCCATTTCAAAGATAATTGAATGTTGACCCCATAAGAATTGTGAGATCTAATGTATTGTTTTCCTCCTTTTTTTATTTTTTGTTTTTTAAAAATTTAATTTCTCTATTTATATATTTTCTGTGCTTGTGTTGAAGTTATTGGGTTGATTAATTATACAAAGTGCATGTTGCGTGATTGTTAAAATAATAGATCCCCAACTAGGATCTAAATTTGTAATTTTTTAAATTTTCTAATATTTGTGACAATTAGCATAGTTGACTAGTCGATCAGTGCAATTGTTTAGATCTATTGTGTTGTGCGGTGCTGATACATTTTTCATCTCTGTGGGAAATGGGCAAATGGGCCGGTTGTCACGACCCACGGAATTTTGGAAAGATTCTAGAGATGAACTTGTAGGAAATATTGGTAGAATTCTCTAGAAAGCTTTTACACAAGGTATGGAGGATTCTAGATCCTTTCTCTAAAATGCTGTAATGTATATAATAATGTAAATATCCTAGATATTTTGATGGAGAATTGCAGAGAATTCTAGAAGCTTGATATGGGCCGTTAGATCAAAATGATCTCCACCGTCCATTAGAAGGTGAAAAGTATAAATAGGGGTAGGATGCTTCATTTGTAATCATCCAAGAGTTGTAAAGTTTTCTTGTAATACAAAGTGTTTCTCAAGCTCATAAGTATTCTCACATTGCCTTTATTCCTCCAAGTTCTCTTTACTTAGCAACTTGGATTAGGGAGGCTGATTTAGTGTGAAGTCTTGCACGGGGTGGACATTTGAAGTGCTAAGGCTGCGCGTAAATTGGGTTGGAAACGACAAGTGCGTGACACGGTGCTCCAATAACGGTTGTTAGTAATATATTTTAGCTAACTTCAATTAAACTACTCTATCACGTCATCATATACATAAACATTGAGATATGGCTGGAAAACTAGAAATATTGAGATAATAAAAATATCGTGGAAATATTGATATAATTAAAATCTTAGGCTGCATTCTATATATATATATATATATATATATATATTTGGCTTCTATTTTCATTTTAAAAAACATTTTGGTGTTTTCTAATATTTTCAGTTGTTGTTTTGAGAAAATTGCGAATGCTTTTGGTTTATTATTTTGAGAAACTATTTTTGAAGAGAAAAAAAGAAAACTTGTTTGGTTTATACATTTAAAACAAGAAAAATGTACAATAACTACAGGTCAAAGCCGATCTTTACCCACTAAATCAAAATATCGTATTTCTTAACCACTAATTACAACTTATAAAAATTAATTTTACCAATTACTCTTTTTAGATGTTTATGGATATTTTTGCCCCCCATCTTTATTTTTCTATACTTTCATTTTCTCTCTATCTTTTAAATTGCACAAGAGGTCTTCCAACTTTCAAATGTTACATTTTGGTCCTCAAATTTTTAATTTTATTTCAAAAATATCCAAAATATTTGCACCCAAGGTCCTTTATCTTTCGGATTGTTCAATTTTGGTCTTCAAATTTTTGGATTTTTGACACTTTTAGTCCTTTTAACTCATCGTTTTCCTTGTTTTCTTCTACATTTATGAAATTCATCTATAAACACAATATTTAAGATAACGTAAATAAATAAATTTATCATCATGATAAAAAATATTCTAAGCATAAAGATAACTTTATACTTCATTTAATACTCTTGGTAGTAATTCAGAAACATCAATAGACGTACAAATATTACATTACCAAGTAACATAGATTACTACACCAAGTAATATACATTACCTTCCCGGTAATCTCGATAAATATCCAACTTCTCGCTTCACTGGTATCTCAATTTCTCTCTCCAGATTACCACTCCAGGTAATCTTGAAAAATATTCAACTTTTCATTTCCCTCGTCGCTCCCTTTCTCTGTCTACACACTTTCTCTCTCCAAATTATCATATTAGGTAATAATATTATCCTCGACAAATATTCATCTCCTCGCTTCCCTCGCCACTGACTCTCTCTCTTTAGTCACTTTTTGTCTCTACATTACCACAACTGGTAATGACATCATCGGGTAGGTAACAATATTATTGGGGTAGCTAATAATATTATCAGGGGCATATATTTGTATTATTGGGGTAGTGGTGGTGGTATTGGGGTAGGTAACATTTTTCTTACGGTGCGTAGATGGAGAAAGTCGAAGACAAGGGAAGGAAGAAGTTGAATGTGCGTACTGTGGAAGATATGACAAATTTATTTATTTATGTTATTTTAAATATAGTGTTTGTAGATGAATTTCCTAAATATAGAAGAAAACAAGGGAAAGATGAGCAAAATGTACTAAAAGTGTCAAAAATCTAAAAATTTGATGGCTAAAATGAAATAAGTCGAAAGATGGAGGACCTTGGGTGCAAATATTTTGGATATTTCCGAAAGAAAGTTCAAAAGTTGAGGACTAAAGTGAAAAATTTAAAATTTAGAGGACCTACTTTACAATTTGAGAGATAGATGATCTCTTGTATGGGTGATAATATAGGTTGTATAGGTTTTGGGTTTAACCGGTGGCATAATGGTAAATTAAATAGGGTGGATGGGGTGTTTATCTCTTATTAGGGAAAAATAGAGTTAGCGGTTAAAAAATAAAATGTTAAGATTAATTGAGCATTTTTTTCAAAAAATATATAGTTATTGGGCATTTTCCCCATTTTTTTAATATCCCTTCTAAGAGTGAAATCTCGGGTTTGAATCTGTGTCCCTTTTCAAAGTTCCCAAAATTGTATACATTATTTTTAATAAATATGTCAGTTGAGATGCTAATTGGAAAAAGATTCTAGAATTTAAGTTATTTTAAATAGATATAAATATAAATATAACAAAAATTTCTCTGTCTCCATCTCTTTCCAACACCAATGATCAATTCGCTGATAGCACCACCGTGCAAATTGAGTTGGAATCATCTACTATCTGGTGTTTAAAACACCAAATGCAACTCCCTCTTTTGACATTGTGCGGCAAATCCAAACGACGTACTATATGATATATCTAATATATCAATTAACAACCCGCTGACTCAAACAAATTAAATGAATCGGTGATACCTGTTTCTTATAATACAATTTAAATGTAACAAGTGTAAAAGCAATGTAATTCAAAAAATAAAAAAACCTCGACGGTGCCCACACATGGCGAATGCGCGACACATGTCCCCCATAAATGATAATTTTGGAGGCACTAGTAAAATTCGGTGCCAAGGTTGACACTAACTCAAACATATCAGTGGTTGTCATAGTAAAACGAATTTAAGTATTTTTTTGTAGGTTCGAACAATTTAGAAATAAAATAACTCAGAGTTGTACGTTGTTTATTAAAATGCTTGGCTATTTCGACCATATTTGATAAATGTACATTTAATCCCTCTTGAATATCACTTGACAGTTTTAGGATGAGTGTTCTTGAATTTGACAACTCCTACGCATATGACCATAGATACATTCCTACACCCAAACATATCTCATTCATTTTGAGACTTCTCCACGTACACATCTAATTCCAAAGTCCGATGAAATTACACTTTTAGGCTTCTCCACATTTGATAGTATTCCTCTTTTCATCCTTGATTCATCCATGTCACGATCATAACATCTTTTTATTTATAGCTTAATATTTCAATTTTTTCCCTTTAATTTTCCTGTACAGGTAATTTTTCAATTTCATTTTTAAAATGTTAAAATAATTTAATTGGATAGAGAAGTAAAACAAGTGACAATTTAGATACAGAAGGTAATTTTTACAATAATAATAATATAAACAAATTATAAGTCAACAGTAGCAATAAACTCTGCAAATCAATCAACAGGAAAGATTAAGAATGGCGATGAATATGAGCTGGTTTCTCTCACAAGGATTTCCATTCAGCTTTATCATTGTCGTAAACGGCCATGGATATATGAGCTAGTTTCTGTTCACTTCTCTTCCGATCTTTAAGTGCTTCTATAAACTCATCGTTCATACCTCTGGCTCCAAACCATTTAAGTTGGGTCAGATGTTCCAAGCCAATTGGCAACTCCACCATGATTTCGCAATAACCAATCAGTAGCTCAACAAGACTTGGCATTGAATCCTTCTCCACCACTATTGATCTCAATCTTCTCATGTGAAAAATGTGTAAATACTTCAGACTACAAAACTTCCCAGCCTTGAAGTGCAATGTAGCACCTTCATAAGCATCTATGACGGCAAGATTTTTGAGATTTGGCAAATCTTGCAATAGTTCCAAAGGATCATCACTTAACTTGCTGTATTGCAGTTCTACTCTGTTTAACTCTTGAAGAAAAGGTATCCATTGCGGAACCTTTTCCAACCGCCCATGAAGGTATAACTTTTGAAGACATCGAGGAATTGAAGACAACGGATAATCCAAGTCAAGTATCTCATCATCTTCAGTAGAACTTACAAGTAACCAACGCAAGTGGCTCAATTTATTAAGAGACAAACAGAGATCATTTCCATCTTCTTGTCTTAACTTACCAATCGCCAATTCCTTCAATTGTGTTAGCCTCCCTATCTCTTTAACTATCGAAGTGTCTCTCATTTGATCAGCATCTATGCACAAAAGTATTTGCAAGGATATCAAAGATCCAATTCTATACGGAGCCTTAAAGGATTGCATGCGGGTAGCCCCTACTAAATGATCTTCCCTTCGAATAGATTTGTAAACAACCAGATGGCGCAGTTTTTTAAGCTTGAGTATCTCAATGGGAAGTTCAATCACATCAGTTTCTCCTAAATTTAAACTTTCTAGATGCAACAGCTTACCAATTGATTTTGGAACAACTTTCACCCCAGTCTCCCCTAGATTCAAGTATTTGAGAAGAGAAAGTCTGAAAACTTCATTTGGGATCTCCCTCAACAGCCCTCTTGCCAAGTACAATACCTTTAGAAGCCTACCAGTGCCTGCAAGCAAATCATTTATGCGTTGTTCAGACACTTGATCTCTGAGCCCAGTTAATACAATTGAACGAAGATGTTTGAGGCTTCCCGTTTCAAATCCATTATTATTGGAACTATGAATTGCAAGGCGTCGAACATCATTCGACAACTTTGAATCTTTCCGGATTTGTGTATTTACAAAATTTTGCTCTCTTGACTTCGAGACAATAACTTCAAGAACGATATCATGGACAGAAACTGTAGGTAATTCTCTTATGTATCTCTCATGTTCCAAGATTAGGTTTCTATTAATGAGTTCATTGAGATATCCTTCTCCAACTTCATCCGCAGTTCTATTTTTGCTTCCTTGCACAAACCCTTCAGCGATCCATAATTCGACTAATGTCTCACGCTCAATCTTGACATCTTCAGGAAGAATACTGAAATACAAAAGACAGGACTTGAGGTAGTGGGGCAAATCGTAATAACTCAACAAAACTACATGTTTTACTCTTTCAAGTTTCCCATCGAGCTCATCGTCAAGGCTGTTGAGAGTCATTTTCCATCCATTTATGTCTTCCTTTGAAGCCAATAGACCACCAAGTGCAAGAATTGCAAGGGGCAAGCCCTCACATTTAACCAATATGCGTTTTGTGATGTCCTCGAGATGTTGAGGGCATATCTTATCTTTGAATGTCTTGATACAAAATAGGTTCATCGACTCTTTAAACGGTAAGGCCTTCATTTTATAGACATAGCCATGATATTCTGCACGAGTAGCATTAGCAACATCAAGTTTTCGTGTAGTCAATAATATACGACTGTTGGTGTTGCTATTGGGCAACGCATGCCTGATATCATCCCATGAGTCTCGTGTCCATACGTCATCAAGAACTAAAACATAGCTTCTCTCACGTAGAAAGTTCTTGATACATATTTTGAGCTCATCGCTGTCAAAGGATTCTACATGTTGGGGCAAAGGCTCATTCACTTCGACCCATAACTGTCGAATCAACTTTCTGAGAAGCTTCTCAGTGTTATACACTTGGGAAACAGTGACCCAAGCATGGCATTGAAATTGCTCTTTTACTTTTTTATCCTTGTAAATGCTATTAACCAATGTGGACTTTCCCAATCCAGCCATACCAACCACGGAAATGACTTTAAGATGAGATTCGCCATCAAGAACTTGATTAATGAGTTCTTCTTTTGGCCCTTCAATCCCGACAAGCATATTTGCTTCCACGTGACGTGCATCACCTCGCCCATCAAACTTGCGGATGCCTGCATTGGAGCTAGTTGCATTCATATTTGCTTCTGTAGCCCAGATGTTTTTCATACATATTTTTGGCCCTCAATTCCATTTCTCTTAACTGCAAAGCAACATTACGGCAGGCACCATAATTCTTAATTGTAGCATACACCTTCTTGAAACAGCCGAGAAATCCATCGACATGTAGATGTCCAAATCTTAGCATAAACATGTCGAGGACATCTTCGGCATCATAAGCAAACTCCCTCACCTGCCTGACCCATTCCTTGAGTTCGGGGTCACTATCTTCTTTGGCATCAGCAACCCTCAAGAAAGCCTGCATCAGCCTTAATTGACCTTCAATGTACTGGACTTTCTCACAAAGTCCGCCCAACAATTGTCGCTCTTCTTTGATCAGAGTTGCGAGCTGCTCCAACAAAAAGGTTACTGCACTCTCTGCCATAGTAATTTTTTTTTTTTTTTTTTTGTTTTTTGTTTTTTGTGTAGTTGCTAAAAGAATGTTTATATGAGTGGGGTAGTTTGTTGTTGCGCCTCTATTTATAATTGCTTACCTGCGTAGATTATTGGCAAGAGGAGGAAATGTTACATTGGACAACCTCAACCCCTTAGACTTTCTAAGATGAAGAAAATAATAGAATCAGAATTGCTTTGATTAAGCAATTGGGCATCTGATGTAAATCAAATGATAACTTTACCCGATTACACTTGCCTAGATGAAGAAAAGAATCGAATTCAAATTACTTTGATTAACTGATAATTGACAATGCGTACATGATGTAAAGTCTTCTTTTGATGCCTCTTCTGAGTGTAAATAATTAATGTTAGGTATTGCATTTGAAAAGTTTCGCATTTGTTCAATTAGTCTCCTGGAAATGAAATGTAAAGATCCTAGCGTCATCCATTTAATGCAATCTTTTCTTCATTCTCTTAAAAAAAAAAAAAAAAATTATTAACCGATTGGACATGCAGCCTTGTTCACATGAAGAAAGGAATGAAAGGAACAGAATTTTGGTCGAGAAATATGTATAGTAGAAGAAGAATATATATTGGTTTATGGTTACTTGTGTTAAATGCAACTTTGATCTTAATTAAAAAGAAATTTGCAGTAACGCGATTTAAAATTCCAAGTTAATTACTAAGGCTTAAGACAAATTGCAAGTAATTAATAACTTAGGTTAATTACTCACTTTGCTATATTTTATTATACCACTTGATTAATTGTTACTAAGTTGTACAGATATGCAACAATTTAGAGAACATTGAAAATATTTACTTATTAATGTTAATACATCTCAATGTTGTGCCAATTCACTTTCCTGACAACAAATAAAAATAAATGCACCAACATTCGAATAAAGCTAAACATCAATACTTTTTGTCATAAGAAATGACACACCAGAGGCAAAAGTTTATTTTACCCTTAATGATAGCGCATATTTTAAGAGTGATATAAACAATGCATTAAATCCTTAAAAAATTTACAAATTATTTTATATGTTAATATTTTATTCCGCAATCATCGAAATTGACTAATCAGTCCAAAAATTAAATTTGGCATCAGAGCTCATTAGTACAAATCGGACATTGGGTGTCGCCCTTTGGGTGGCAGTTTTATAAGAAATTGCCACCCAAAGACAACGGTGGCAGTTTTATAAGAAATTGCCACCCAAAGACAACGGGTGGCGGTTGCCACAAAAATCTGCCACCCAAAGTGTATATAAATTTATAATAAAAAAAATAAAGGGTGACGGTTGTAGAAATGAACCACCATTCAATGTCAAAAAACGGGTGACGGTTGTACTGTATAATCGCCACCTAAAATTTGATAAAAATTAAAAATAAAACAAAGGGTGACGGTTGTACAGTACAACCACCACCCAAAATTCGAAAAAATTCAAATTTTAAAATTTCAAATTTTAAAATTCACTTTGGGTGACGGTTGTGTTGCACAACCGCCACCTAATGTCAAAAAACGGTTGGACCAAGAATTTTAAAATGAAAAAATTAGATAAGAATTGTATCAAACTTAAAATGAAAGTATTAAAGTTGGACCAAGAATTTTAAATAAAAAAATTAGAACGAAATTTGAAGATTCAGATCTAAACATGGAAGCCCCGTCATCTCCCTGCACTATAGAAGGATTAGAAACGAAATTTTTTGAAGCACCGCGAGGAGAACTAGAAGCATATAATTAGAGTGGAGCATATTCAGTTAACTGTTGCTTAAAGTTGCACAATTCGTCAATATTGGTGGAGCACGGTGTCACGGTGAAGATGTGATTTGTCTATGATCTTTACATCCTCGTGGCAAGCCGCTAATTAACATTGTAGAGGATTGGTTAATGGTTGGACGACCTGGGGTGAGGCTCAAGAAGCCACCACAGCAGGGCCCAAATTTTTGGAAATTTTAGGGATCCCCAAGATGTCAAAAATGATTTTATATTTGTATTTGTTAACAATTTTACACATTCTAGTGGATAGTTCTGTTGGTTGGGGCTCCAAAATAGTTTCCTTAGAATCAGACATAGGGATTGAATGTTGATCCTTCTCCCTTTTTTATTATAAAGAAAATTTTATCCTCTGTGGTTGCCATATCTTTATTGTGCTCACTTAACACATGCCATCTCACAATTAGATGTATAATGTAATCACCTTAGCTGAAATGACATGTATTAAATATACACAATAAAATCGTGCCAAATCGGACACTAGATCATAAATGGTGCCCCATATATGTATCACTATTTTTTTTTTCATTTTTTTTTTCTTTAGGCCCTATCATAGTTTGTCGGTTAAAGAATATTTTAAATCTATATAGTTAATTTTTTCAATTTGTTATTTGTTTTTTAATTAAATAAATTTAAAATTCGTGTATTTTTTATTTTTTCAACTTGTATCTTAACAAATATTTGATGTTGTATGTTTACCTTTTGTTTTATCATCTTAATGATTTTTTTTTATTTCTCAGTTAAATGAATTTCAATTTTCAAATTTTTTTGTTGAAACCTGCATTTTATCTTAACAAGTATTTGATTTTATATGTTAGTTTTTGTTTTCTCATTTGAACAATTTTCAATTTCTGTGATTTAAATTGTCTATAAGCAATATGATTCAAAATATTTTTATTTTTTCTTTTAGCTAAAAAATTTTGCGTTTCAAAATGGTGTAAGAGATTTATGTCAACAAAAAAATAATAATAATATCATTAACAAAAGAATAATTCTTTTCCTCAAGATTTTTTTATATGTGATTAAGGTAATTATTTTGCATATTTTTTTTAGATAAAGCTAGACATCTATAATGATTGTTATAATATGTGATATATTCACGTTGAATGTCTTATTTGACTCTTAATGATTATTTAATATTGTATAAAAAAGAGTAAGTGTAATATAATTATTTTACATGATTATATTACTCTTTATGTAACTCTCTATGTCCCTATAGCATCTCTCCGTATTTTTTATTACATTATTTGATATAATATAAATATCTTAGAATATTGTTTATTGTGTTATATGAGAAATAAAATTTGAATATATACTATAATCTAATTTAGCAAGCCCATTTTTACATTGTCGATTCAAGGCCCCAAAATCTTAGATAGGCAATTATGTGGGGTTCTTACCGAGTGAGGAGTCCACATATTTATCTATGGGCATGGACTTGACATGATGCAAAAAGTGTTGGTATGTGGTGCATTATGTCGAATGGCGTACAAGCTCTACGCAAAGTCAGGTAAAAGGGTTGTAACCATACTTCTCAATAGGTTTATTTTGATATGAAATTTTTAGAATTTGTTCTAATTCTAAATAATTATACTCATATGTGGAATATGTTTTTTTTGAATAATATGTTTTGAATAAGTCTAAATAATATGTGGAATATGTTAATTCTCTAATTTTGAGTATTGGTACTAACCAAGCGCGTCAAAAAGGCTTGCCAATTATTTTGAAGTGTTGTGTCAATAGATATAGATGAGTCTTATATATTGGCATGCTTTATTGTTTTAGGAGATGCGTTACTTGAGATGAAGAATATTTGTAAGCTTAGACTGACAACTCTTCTTGTATTCTTTGTGGATCGTATCAAAAGTAGAAATTAGTGAGTCCGGTAAAGCTTTAAAGTTTTCAAATGATACTTTAGGAATTGGCGCGTAAAAAATTCTATATGGTTGTCATGGTTTTCATATGGTAAAAAATTTTAACAGTCTATTTTTGTCCAGTTTTTGTGTTTTTTGTCAAGTTTATTTTTTCTCTAACGAAAAACATGTGACGTAAATTAAAAGGGAATATAATAAGCCATAATTCCTAAGAAATCCCCCTTCCTGTAGGGATTATAGCCTAAAAGGATTAAAGGAAGCTAGGTTGCCGACAGGTGCAAAATAGGGATAAGCAAAACTCGAAAAAACGAAGAGCTAGCAGCCAAAACTGAGGGAGAGAAACCCTTTTTTCCCAATAGTTGCAATAAGGGTGGATGCAAACAAATCTAACTTTGGCCATTTTTTTTGTAACTGCAATCTCCGACATAGAATAATTCTATTTGAACACAGTAATTGATACAATTAAGATGTCTCAAAATCCTGTAAAATAAAATTTTCCTAACACCATTGTCTCGCTTTAAATGATTTTGACACATCAGATTGTGTCAACCATTGTATTAATCTTTGCGTTTCAAATAGTATTACTTGAGGAAAAATATTCGATCTTAAACTTTGAGGTGCAAAGGAACGAGTGAGTAGGGTTGGGGACGACTGTCACTTTTTAGTTGTAACGATATGATCTGGTTTGAATCTGCAATCTTATTTTTATCGATTTCTTGAAAAGGCTTATAAAATTTGTTATTTTTATGTCATGTGATTCCTTCTTGAAAGTAATTAAGACAACAATTGAAACTGATCTCATATCTGTATGGTACTACTTAAAGAGTTCGCTGTTGATGTAGCGTCCATGAAATCAACTATGATTTCATGTAGAAATGAAAGCGGCAGATTTTTTATACCATACATTTCATTTTCACGTGATAAAAAAGAAATACAATATTCAGAGCTCTCCCTAGACAAGATATAAGGCTTCTTAAACGACAATATTGATGTAGTAATCTTAATATTTCCTATTAAGATCATCAGCCCAAAGAAATTGCAAGCTAGTAACTCAAATAAATTATATTGACCTTATTTTTATGTCATCCTCACACTTTTCTTGCATTCCTATGTATGTTATCGGTCGGTTACTTAGCCTAATTGGTGTCTTTGACAGATGTCAATTGTTAGTCCACAATTCGAAGCTAATGGAAAAATTGAAAAATTCTATGGATCATATCGACCGTGACAGCATGCTCTATTCATGTAAAATCACCCATGTACATAATATATTCCACAAAAATAATAATTGAAATCTCACAAATCGTGGTAGAAACATTCCCAATATTTTTATGTATTATATATAGTCAAGATATGTTGGGGAATTCGGCGCTGCTAATTCCGCCCAAGATCAGTGGGATGAAAAAATAATATGCGACTGAGAAAATAATGGACACTAAAATAAGCACAAATATGGAATACCGAGATTTAACGTGGTTCGGCCAAACTGCCTACGTCCACGGACCCACACCAATATATTTCACTATCACAAAAGGAGGAGTACAAAAAATACCACACTGTATTTTTCTCTACCTACGCAAAGGTTTTAACACTCAACTCACTTTTATCTCTCGTGTATAGCTTCTAGACTGAAGCTCTCTCTTTCTCTCTACACAAGAAGGTATTGTTGGCTTTCAAGTGGTGATCATGAAGCTACAATGTGCCTTGTATTTATAGGAAAACTTGGGGTTGTTGGCACCTACTTTTGTTGAAATTCAAGGAAACCTACCATTGTTTTTTTTTCTTGCCAAACCTTCATGTGTTCCCATTGTGAGCCTATTCTTTTGACCTTCCTTTTTTTCCTTCTTTGTGTGCCACTAACCCACTAACAATCTCCCACTTGAAGACTGATTTCAATCAATCTTCACAATCTAGCTTTCACATTGGGATATCTTATTTTGTAGCTTCGTGAAAAATATGATGTGGGTCATCACCTCTGTCTTCATTGCAGAAGACCAACTGAAGCTGAGCATAGCTTCAGTTTCTCCTTGGTTATTGTCTTCGTCATCATATCGGCTGGGTTCTTAGCACCTTGAATCTTTTCAAGCGTCAACACTCCATCTTCCAAAAGTGATCTGATGAAGTGATAACGGAGTCCAATATGCTTGGAATGAAATGCCGAATTCTTTGCTAGATGTATCGCACTCTGACTGTCACTGTACAAGACATTCTTCTCCTGTTCAAAACCCAATTCTGCCAACAAACCTTGTAACCATATCATCTCTTTACTAGCCTCGGTTACTGCCACGTACTCTGCTTCTGTAGTTGATAACGCAACAATCTTCTATATCTGCGAAATCCAACTAACTGCAGTAGCACCAACTGTAAAGACATATCCGGTAGTGCTTCTTCTGCGATCTACTTCGCCAGCAAAATCTGTAATGGCCCGCCCGAATTCGTCCCGGAACCGTATGTGAATACGTATATGATTCCGTATATGTACCGTATATGAGATGAAATGACGTGACGATGTTTCGGTATGACGTTCATGTATATGATATGTTCACGATATGTGTTGACGTATAGGATATGTCCCGGAATACGAAACGGCCGTCGAAAAGATGAAAATGGGAAAATTCTGCATAACAGGGGTTACGGCCGTAAATGTCATAGTTACGGCCGTAAATGTCAGGTTACGGCCGTAAGGTTCAAAGGTTACGGCCGTAAATGGTAAACAGTGGAAAATGTCCAAAAGTTTCAGAGAGCAAATTACGGCCGTATGGTTCCGAGATACGGCCGTATTATTGGTGTTACGGCCGTAAGTCAAGAAGATGAAATACAGGGGATTTTCAGAGAGTTTATTACGGCCGTATGATGAGAGGATACGGCCGTATTTATCGGGTTACGGCCGTAAGGATATGGGGTTACGGCCGTAAGTCATGGAGTTCTACCAGAATGTGGAAGTTACGGCCGTAATTCTAAGTCGGCAGAATGGCTATTTTAGATGATTCTTGTCATTTCTTGGGCACTATTCATCCAAGCTCGGTTCTAACACTCCCAAAACCCTTCCAAGACCCTCATGAACCCATGGAATCATCTCCCACTCCATATATGACCTATGTAATGCTTGTGTAATCTATGATTACAAGAAGAAAGGAAAGAAGAGAAAGAAGAAGAAAAGGAAGAGAAGGAAGAAGATGAGGAAGAAGATGGTCTCCATGCTTGTTTGAACCCCATCTATGGTGGGTAATGGTTGCTTTACATGTTTTATGAAGTATATGCATGTTTGTATATGATAGAAACAAGATATGGCATGATTATGATGATTAGAGACCTTAGAGGCATACTAGGATCTCTTGGCCTTGTGTTATGGTTATGATAGGATGTGATGATGCTATGTGTACGTTTATGTGGCTTATGTGACCTTCGTGCCAATTTATATGACTTACGTGGCTATAGGAAACGATATGTAATGAACCAAGGAAGTGAAGCCATGTGTAGGAAGCTATATGTAATGGAACAACTAGAAGGCTAAGCTTGGCGTTCATGTATGATTACGTGGTTGGATGCTTATATGAACCAACGTGAACACTTTGTGGCCGCACCCTATATGTTTGAATGTCGTGGCCTTATGTGAAGTTAACGTCTAATGCATGCATATGTAATGTCTTACGCTTGCTTCACGACATGATCATGAAGCCTTATTATATGTTACGTATGAATGATGACGATGTGAAAGGAACACGGCGTGAAAAGGTAACGTTTATGTAAACGTATCACGAGCATATGTGTGTGAACAGTTACCAATCATGTGTTTACATATGGGGGACCTACGCCCCATAATGATGTAAACTGGCTACATGGGGGATCTACGCCCCATAAAGACGTGGTCAGTCGGGGATCTACGCCGTATGTAAAAGAAAAGCAGGTCTTCGGGGGATCTACGCCCCGTATGGAAAAAGTAAAGGCCTTGCTAATGAACGAACGGCGCCACGTATTCACATGATTTGTAATTGGGGCCCAAAGTAAACGTGTGACATGCATTGCATTGCATCTATTATCCACTGAGTCTTTATGACTCACTATGTGCGTATGTGTCATGTTTTGAAGGTGTTGCGCGTGGAATGTGGGCAAAGAGTCACTAAATGATATGACGTGGCGTGTGGACGGGGGATCAAAAGATCTTGCGGTACGTAATGAAAACCGAAACCCTAGCTTTACGTATGTGTTTAAAAGAAAGGTCTTTAGGGTTTCGTGAATATATGAATGACGGACGCACGTCTAGTTCCACGATGTTATGTATGTTATGAAACGAAGAAAAACGAAAAGAATGGCGTGCACGGGGCCCCAAGGTGGCCAATGTTTAAGTCACGTGCACGGCGTACTCTGATATGACGTCATTTATGACGTATATGTATGTGGAACTGGACGGGGCGTTACAAAATCTGCATCTACGAAACCTCGTAGTGTCACCTCGCCTCGTCTAAAGCATAAGCATTTATCAGTAGTTCCCCGTAGATATCTCAATATCCACTTTACTGCATCCCAATGCTGCTTTCCAGGATTTGCCATATATCTGCTCACAACTCCCACTGCATGAGTAATATCTAGTCTGGTACAAACCATGACATACATCAAACTTCCAATGGCTGAGGCATATGGAATTTTAGCCATGAAGTTTCTCTCCTCTTCTGTCTTAGGAGACTGGTCATTGGATAGACGGAAATGATTAGCTAATGGCGTGCTGACTGGCTTTGCACTGCTTATGTTGAACCTTTGTAGGATTTGATCAATATACTTGGCCTGCGACAACTGCAAAACACCTTTTTGCTTGTCTCTGCAAATTCTCATTCCTAGAATTTGCTTTGCTTCTCCCAAGTCCTTCATTTCAAATTCCACCGATAGTTGCTTCTTCAACTTCTTGATCTCGTCCATGTCCGAGCCGGCTACTAACATGTCATCGACATAAAGTAACAAAATGATATAGCTGGACTCGAACCGCCTGAAGTAGCAACAATAGTCAGCATTACACTTCATGTAGCCATTTTTTTGCATAAATCCGTCAAACTTCTTGTACCACTGTCTAGGCGCTTGCTTTAAGCCGTATATGCTCTTCTTCAATTTGCATACCAACTTCTCCTTTCCTTTCACTGAGAAGCCTTTCGGTTGCTGCATATAGATTTCCTCCTCTAAGTCACCATGAAGGAAAGCAGTTTTCACGTCTAACTGCTCCAAGTGCAAGCCCTCCGCTGCAACAATGCTCAACACTGATCGAATTGTTGTCAGCTTCACAACTGGCGAAAAAATCTCTGTGTAGTCAATTCCTTCTTTCTGCTGGAAACCTTTGACTACCAATCTCGCCTTGTATCTTTTCGAACCATCATGTTCTTCTTTGATTCTGTACACCCATTTATTGTTGAGAGCTTTCTTCCCTCTGGGCAACTCAGCTAGTTCCCACGTCTGGTTGGAGATAAGAGATTTTATTTCGTCTTTCATTGCAAGCTCCCACTTAACAGAATTTCCCACCTGACATGCCTCGTCATAGCATTCAGGTTCACCGGCGTCAATGAGCAACATGTAGTTCATGTACTTTCGATTCGGAACATGAGGTCGACTTGACCTCCTCACAATGGGAATTGGAGCTGGAGACTGTGGTGAATCAGCCTCGGAGACGGGCTCCTCTGTCTGCAGACTCTCATCTGTTTGCTTCGACATACTGCCTTCCGCAGTATCGTCCGGAACATATGTTGGATCGTCGTTTGTTGTGTCATTGGACTGAACTGTATTTCTGTCATTGTACATTACCTTTTCATTGAATATGACATCCCGGCTTCTGATGAGCTTTTTGTTCTGGTCATCCCAAAAGCGATACCCAAACTCGTCTCCACCATATCCAAGGAAAGTGCACTTTAGTGATTTTGAGTCTAACTTACTCCTGACATTGTCACTAATGTGCACATATGCAACACAACCGAATACTTTCAAATGAGAAAATTTCACTTCTTTCCCGCTCCAAACTTTTTCCGGTATCCTGTACTCCAATGGTACCGACGGTCCACAATTAACTAGGTATGCCGCCGTATTGACAGCTTCCGCCCAAAACTGTTTTGGCAGGCCTGCATGTATTCTCATGCTTCTGGCTCTTTCTGTCAACGTTCGATTCATGCGTTCTGCAACTCCATTATGTTGCGGTGTTCCTGGAAACGTTCTCTCCAACTTGATGCCATTTTGGTAATAAAATTTCTTGAACGCCATATCTTCGTACTCTCCACCATTGTTAGATCTCAACTTCTTTACTCGCAAACCAGTTTCATTTTCCACCATGGCCTTCCACTTCTTCAACGCCTCGAACACATCGGATTTGTGTCTCAAGAAGTAAACCCACATCTTTCTCGAGTGGTCATCAATGAAAGTCACGAAGTATGACTTTCCGCCAATCGATGAAACTGCAGTTGGACCCCACACATTTGTGTGGACAAGTTCAAGCTTTTCTTTCTTTAGAGTTCTGCCACTTGTATTGAAACTCACCCGTTTTTGCTTCCCGAAAATGCAACTTTCGCAAAAGTCTAAATCAATAGACTGAAGCCCTGGTAGTTTCCCTTTTGCATGCATGTACTTGAACCCTTTCTGGTTCATATGCCCAAGTCTTTGGTGCCACAGGTTCGCATCCTTGCTATCGAGAATCGCAATTGTCTTACACGCATTCGCCGTCGTGTATAGGGTGCCACTATCCTTGCCACGTCACGATTATCATGGCCCCTTGGTGATTTTCCAATTATCACCAGAGAAGCTTGTATCACATCCTTCTCTCGACAACCGCTTGACTGGAGATCAAATTTTTCCTCAATTCAAATATGTCTCACGTCTTTCAATTTCCATCTGCATACATTGACATTGATCTGCTTCTCCTATGCCCACCACGCAAGGATGATCGTCTCCGAGATATACTTCTCAAGTTTCCGACACATAATTTGCAAAAAGTGTCGATTTGCGGTGGCATGAAACGATGCTCCAGAGTCTATTACCCAATAGTTGGCCTTCTTCTCCATGGAGCATATCAAAGCATCACGTGCTTCTTCGGTCACGACATTGACCTTGATCTTGTTCTCCGTTTCCTTTGGAGCTGCCCTACACTGATTTTTGTAGTGCCCAACCTGACCGCAATTCCAACATTCAACAGACTTTGACTTGTTGGAATTTACGTGATTTTTGGATCTCAGTCTGCCATTCCTCGACTTGCTTCGTCCACGCCCATGCCCTCTATTTGAATTTCTACCTCTGCTATCTACGTTGAAAGCGGTCCCGGAAGTTGAAGTCAGATCATTGTCTCCGATCTCCTCGCCAAGATCATGCTTACAACATCATCGAACTTCAATTTCGACTTACCGCCGAGAGCCGATGGTGTGGATCGTGCCATTCCAACTCTCAGGCAATTGCCCAAGAATTAATAGGGCTCGAACTTCATCACTAAAAGTGATTTCCACCGTGGTCAATTGGTCTACTACCTCATTGAATTCGTTGAGGTGTTCTCCAAATCTCCCGCTTTCAGTCATCTTCATATTGAACAATTTCTTGATCAAATGAACTTTGTTTCTTTGTCGAGGCAATTTGTTCATACATCTTTGGATAGAGCTGCCATGAGAGATGCCGTTGTCTTTTCATTTTTAATGTTGAAGGCGACCGACTTTAATAGGGTCAATCTAATTGCGCCGAGTGCTTTTCGATCAAGCACCTCCCACTCGTCGTCTTTCTCGCCTTCTGGCTTTTCTTTCAATGGCTTATATAGGTCCTTCTGATACAAATAGTCCCCCATTTGCATTTTCCAATATCCAAAATTTTTGCCATCAAATTTATCAATTTTAGAAATTACGTAAATGCATGTCGCCATTACTCCCACTCGAACAAGATGTGATTTTTCGAGAAATCGTTTCTGATGTGGAAGATCAGTCTATGCTGCAACCACAGAGCATACTAAGAATTTCAAGAGATATCACAAACAAAGCTCTGATACCAGTTGTTGGGGAATTAGGCGCTGCTAATTCCGCCCAAGATCAGTGGGATGAAAAAATAATATGCGACCGAGAAAATAATGGACACTAAAATATGCACAAATATGAAACACCGAGATTTAACGTGGTTCGCCCAAACTGCCTACGTCCACGGACCCACACCAATATATTTCACTATCACAAAATAAGGAGTACAAAAAATACCACACTGTATTTTTCTCTACCTACGCAAAGGCTTTAACACTCCACTCACTTTTATCTCTCGTGTATAGCTTCTAGACTGAAGCTCTCTCTTTCTCTCTACACAAGAAGGTATTGTTGGCTTTCAAGTGGTGATCATGAAGCTACAATGTGCCTTGTATTTATAGGAAAACTTGGGGTTGTTGGCACCTACTTTTGTTGAAATTCAAGGAAACCTACCATTGTTTTTTTTTCTTGCCAAACCTTCATGTGTTCCCATTGTGAGCCTATTCTTTTGACCTTCCTTTTTTTCCTTCTTTGTGTGCCACCAACCCACTAACAAGATATATATAGGAGGCACTCATGTATGAACTATATGCGAACTGTAAAAATTGAATAACAAGCACGTGTTTAATGGTATCCTAATGCCAACGTTGACTTCCCAGTGCAAGTTCTCCACTAGATGCAAACCCAATTCCATGTGAAATGAGTTGTGTCCCTTCTGCACATTACAAGAATGAGAAAATGGCAGGTCAGTGAACTATTTGATTATTATTAATTATGTATGCTGTTTAAGCAAATGGAAGTTAAAATGTCAAAATAATTGCAATCAGTGCCCTAAGTAGAGATGTCAATAGAATTTTGTAACATTAATATCATCTCTATTACAACTGAACATATAACATATCTATATATATACAAACCTCATCAATCGGTAGAATATCACCTATCAACATATTGACACCTTATGGTGCCAATAATTCCACATGCCACATGTCACCCGCCCTGAATGGAGGGGGACTCACACCCATATTGTACTAATACATGGGTGTGATATGGCAACATGTCGGTAGGAGACGGGAGTGCCCCATAGTCATGAGATGCCATGCAACTTGGCAGAAGAATCTTTCACATATTTGTGTGATTTGTATTTAGGGATTAGAAGATATCTCTTACATTACATATTTGATTTGTTTGAATATATAAAACGTCGATAGCATGAAACGAAGATGTAATGGATTATTTGTTTATCAATGATTGAATTAAAGAAGAGAAAATAAAAAAAATTAATACAAAAAGTTAAATAGGCAATGTCTAAATTAATACAAAAAGTTAAATAGACAATGTCTAGCTATGTATGTAGGAGATTATGGAAGGGAATAGTCGAAATTCATAGCCTAAGTAACCGACTGATAACATACATAGCTTTCACCAGTTAGGCTTCATTTAAAACCAACATTTTTCATCTCCAATAGAGCCACATTTAATCGCTCAAAGGCCACAGCCAACTTAACAAATTAAAATGCTTCAAAAACTTAAAAAAACATAAAAAATAAAATAATAATAATGATGATGATGATGATGATGATGATAGTTACCGGAATTCGGAGTGATCCAATCACATTGCTTAACAGGATCTTGAACCAGTAGAGAAATAGCAAAAGCATCAACTCCATCAACTGCAAGTTTCACACGATCTTTCTTTTTGACGACAAACTTCTTGCAAATTTTACAGTTTGAGTCACTTGAAGAAGACAACTTCGAGAAACTCTCAGTGAAACATTGTTCCACCTTCGTCTGTGATAGTATTTCTCTTTTCTCTCACAAATATTTCCATTCATCTTCATCATCGTCATAAATAGCCATGGATATTTGAGCTAGTTTCTCTTCACTCCTCTTTCCATTTCCAAATGCTTCTACAAACCTGTCATTCATATCGTTGACTTTAAACAGGCGAAGCTTGGACAGATATTCCAAGCCAGTTGGCAACTCCACCATCATTTCGCAATAAGCAATCCGTAGCTCAACAAGACTTGTCATTGAATCCTCCTCCACTACTATTGATCTCAATCTTCTCATGTGAGAAGTTAATAAATAATTCAGACCACAAAACTTCCCTGCCTTGAAATGCAATGTTGCACCTTCATAAGTATCTGTGAGCTCAAGAGAATTTAGATTTGGCAAATCCTCTAGGAGTTCTAAAGGATCCTCCCTTAACTTGCTAGATGTCAATTGTACTTTGGTTAACTCCTGAAGAGAAGGTATCCACTGCGGAACCTTTTCCAACCTCCCATGAAGGAGTAGCTCTTGAAGGAATCGAGGAATTGAAGACAAAGGATAATCCAACTCAAGTACCTCATCATCTTCAATGGAACATACATATAAATATTGCAGGTGCCTCAACTTGTTAAGAGACGAGCAGAGATCCCTTCCGTCTTCTCTTCTTAACTTCGAAATGCCCAATCTTTTCAATTGTGTTAGCCTCCCAATCTCTTTAACTATCGAAGTGTCTCTCATCTGATCAGCATCTATACAGAAAAGTGTTTGCATAGATGACAAGAATCCAATTCTATACGGAGCCTTAAAGGTCTGCGTACACATTATGCCTATTAAATGATCGTATCTTGGAATATTTTTGAAAACAATGATACGACACAATTTTTTAAGTTGCAGTATCTCAATGGGAAGTTCAATCACATCAGTCTCTCCCAAATCTAACGTCTCTAGATGTAGAAGCTTACCTATTGATTTTGGAACAACTTTCACCTCTGTCCGACATAGACTCAAGTTTGTGAGAAGAGAAAGCCTAAAAACTCCATTTGGGATCTCCTTCAATTCCCCTCCTGCCAAAAACAACACCTTTAGAAGCCTATGATTACCTACAAGCAAATCTTTTATGAGTTTTTGAAACATTGAATCTTTGGTGCCAAATAACAAAATTGAACGAAGATGTTTGAGGCGACTCGTTTCAAATGTAATATCCATGGAACTATGAATTGCAAGGCGTCGAACATCACTGGGAAAGCTTGAATCTGTTCCGCTTTGTGTATTCACAAACTTTTGCTCTCTTGACTTCAAGACAATAACTTCGAGAACAATATCGTGGAGATGACATCGAATTTTCCTCATGCCTTCATAATCCGTCTCATGTTCCGAGACTAGGTTTCTATTAATGAGTTCATTGAGGTATCCTTCTCCAACTTCTTCTGCAGTCCTATTTTTGCTTCCTTGCACTAACCCTTCAGCACTCCATAATTGGATTATTAAGTCACGGCTGATCATGGAATCTTGAGGGAAAATACTGAAATATAGAAGACAAGACTTGAGGTAGTATGGCAAATCATAGTAACTCAACAAAACTACATGTTTCACTCTTTCAAGTTTCCCATCTAGCTCATCGTCAAGGCTCTTGAGAATCATATCCCACTCACTTATTGAATCCTTTGAAGCCAATAGACCACCGATTGCGAGAATTGCAAGGGGCAAGCCGTCACATTTAGCCAATATACGTTTTGCAACATGCTCGAGATGTGGAGGGCAGATCTTATCTTTGAAAACCTTGTTACAAAATAGGTTCGCCGACTCTTCAAAGGATAGGGCCTTCATTTTGTAGACATAGCCATGATATTCGACACGAGTGGCTTTAGCCACGTCAAGTATCCGTGTAGTCATTAATACACGACTGCTAGTGTTGCTATTGGGTAGCGCATGCTTGATATCATCCCATGAGTCTTGTGTCCATACGTCATCAAGAACTAAAACATAGCTTCTTTCATGCAGAAAGTCCTTGATACGTATTTTGAGCTCATCGCCATCAAGGGATTCTACATGTTGGGGCAAAGGCTCATTCACTTCGACACAGAATTGTCGAATCAACTTTCTGAGAAGCTCCTCAATGTTATACACTTGGGAAACAGTGACCCAAGCATGGCATTGGAATCGCCCCTTTACTCTTTGATCATTGTAAATGCTATTAACCAACGTGGACTTCCCCAATCCACCCATACCAACCACTGAAATGGCTTTAAGATGAGATTCACCATCAAGAAGTTGATTGATGAGCTTTTCTTTTGGCCCCTCAATCCCGACAAGTGCATTTTCTTCCACGTGGCGTGCATCGCCTCTCCCATCAAACTTGTGGGTAGCAACATTAGAGCTTGATGCATTGATAGTTGTTTCATATTTGCTTTTGTAGCTCAGATGTTTTTCATACATATTTTTGGCCCGCGACTCCATTTCCCTTAATTGCAAAGTAACATCACGACGGGCACCATAATTTTTCATCTTTGCATACATGTTCTTGAAACAGCTGAGAAATCCGTCGGCACGTGGATGTCCAAATCGGAGCATAAACATGTCGAGGACATCTTCGGCATCATAAGCAAGCTCTCTCACTTGACTGACCCATTCCTTGAGTTCGGGGTTGCTATCTTCTTTGGCATCAGCAACCCTCAAGAAAGCCTGCATCAGCCTCAATTGACCTTCAATATACTGGACTTTCTCATGAAGTCCGCCTAGTAGTTGTCGCTCTTCTTTGATCAAAACTGCGAGTTGGTTTAGCAGAAAGGTTACTGCACTCTCTGCCATTAATATTGTGAGTGATAGTTTTGGCTAAAAGAATGTTTAGAGTTTGAAGTATTGTGTGGAAATTCGCTTACTGAAATATTTTGAATTTTGATAGGAGTAGTGGTAGTTTGTTGCAGCCCATTGTCTATTTAAAACTGAGTTGAGTTGGTCTCTTGATTGGCAAGTGGATTAGTTTTTAGATATATTTTTACTGCAGTTGGTTGTACAAATATTGTTAATTGTCTTACAGTCTAATAAATTAGGTAAAAACAATATTTTTACTTTTGATATTAGCTGTCAAATTGATGTAATTAACCACGCTACAGATTTTTTATTCAAACAAATAAAATCTTAATTTATTGCATAGAGAGAGTGAAAACCAATGAGTACAACGGAAGTTTAAACTTGAAAGAGAGAGAGAGAGAGAGATTAATGTCATCATACAATTAGTCCTTCCTTTCTTACTTCATACTTTAATCCTCGAAATAATTACCCCTTAAATGTTAGCTGATTATCTTTTTGAGGCAATTCTAATTCGACTCGTCGTTAATTAATTCAAATTTAAACGTCGTCTTCAGACTTGAAAACAAAAACAATGAGTACAATGGAAGTTTAAACTTGAAATGATCTCTCACAAAATTCAAAATTTTCAACCAAAACAATGTTATAACTGAAAAGAATACTCGAAATTTCTTCGTCATACTCAGCTGGCATTTACTAGACTAACTAACTAACTAACTGTTAACATAGTTTTTACTAGTTAGGCTTCTTGAAAAACCAACATTTTTCATCTCCAATAGTGCCACATTGAAGCACCCAGAGTCAACTTAAGAAACTAAAATTCTTCAAAAAACTCCAAGAACGGTAAAATTTCACTAAAAGTGAAATGCACCAAGTAATAATAATGATGATGATGACACTTATTGAATCCTTTGAAACCAATAAACCACTGATTGCAAGAATTGCAAGGGGCATGCCCTGACATTTAGCCAATATGCGTTTTGCAATGCCCTTGAGATGCTGAGGGGAGATTTTATCTTTGAATGTCTTGTTACAAGATAGAGTCAAGGCGTGTCGAGAACATAAGTCATTCATTTTGTGGACATGGCCATCATATTCTACAAGTGTGGAAATGCAGATCCGAACCTAACTTCTACAGGGCCCAAAGCAAATTTGCAAAATCAGGCCCCGTAGTTGGAGCTATATCTGATCTTTTTTTTCACACGAAAATGGAAATTAAAATTATAGAGAGATTTAAAAACATAATATTATATTATCTGCATTATGCCAATAATGCAATAATAATACTTGTTATTCAATGATAACTAGAAAAATCAATAATTATTCAAGTTGATTTAACAAAAAATGGCAATTGAACAACTACAAATTAATATATTAGCAAATGGTAAGACAGTAATAAGAAAAGGAAAATCTAATCGACTACCGGCAATTAGCAAAGTTTTGGAGTAAAAATTGAATTTATAAACTTGGACCTAAAACAATATCTAAAAAAGTCGAAAAATTGAATGGGATCTCTGGCATATTGAGACCCAAAGCGATGGCTTGTTCCGCTTATGCCTGGTTCGACTCTGTGGCAATGGCATTAGCAACGTTGAATATCCATGTCATCAACAATACACGATCTGGCATTGCTATTACGCAATGCATACCTGATATCATCAATCCCATGAGTCTTGTGTCCATACATCATCAAGAACTAAAACTTAGCTTCTTTCATGGAGGAAGTACTTGATGCATATTTTGAGCTCGTCAGCATCAAAAGATTCCGCATTTTGGGGAAAAGGCCCATAATTCACTTCAACATGTAACTGCTAAATCAACTTTCTGACAAGCTGCTCTATTTTACACACTTGGGAAACAGTGATCAAGTATGGCACCGGAATCGGACCTTTACTCTTTCATCCTTGTAAATCAGTAACTCTCAAAGAAAAGTCTGTGTCATCCTCTGTTGACATCAATGTGTTGTGCTTTCTCATGAAGTCCGCCCCAACCGTTGTCTCTTTCTTTGTTTAGAATTAGAATTGCGAGTTGGTTCGATCTGATAAATTGCTCACAAAATGTTACGAAATTATAGTAATAATAATAATAATAATAATAATTTTTGCACTATCCATGTCTGAATTATGATAGCAAAACAGAGCATGGCCAAATTTTATCTCAATTTCAGTCTGTTTGTACTTATTTTCACACAATTACTTACTCAACAATATGCATATTCCGCTTCAGTCATTGAGGTTCCACCTGGATTTGAAGGTCGTCTTCCCTTCAAACTGGAAACAGGGTATATTGGTTTTGGAGACTCAGAGGATGTGCAGCTTTTCTACTACTTTGTCGAAGATGATCCACTTCTGATTTCGTTTACCGGAGGTCCTGGCTGTACTTCGTTCTCTGGTTGCGTTTATCAAATCAGTCCACTTTATTTCGATTTCGCTGCATGCGTGTCCTTACTCGTGGTCCAAGGTGGCGAACACAATATTCTTCGACTCTTCCGCGCATACGGGTTTCTCTTACGCAAGAACTCCAGGTGTGGCAGAGTGTACTGATATACAAGCGAGCCAGAGTCAAGGGAGCAGGCCGCACAGCTCCTATGTACAGGCACCAAGAATGCTTTGATATGTTCAAAAGCTGGATATCTTATCAACCTTTATGAAAAAACCTGGTATCACAGTTATAAAACATGGTAATCACAGTTATAATTAGTTGAGAATTTTATTCTTTTAGAAATGGACCTTGCTACATCACCATAATAGATGTCATAATGGTTGACATAATGGACATGTGGCATGATCCTACAAGTTCAACTACTCCATCACTTTTAGATGGATGGTTATTAAATATGCCAACTGTTATTATGTCAACCATTATGACATTCATTATGGCAGTCTAGCATTTCCCTTTAGAAATACGTCTCAAAACATTCATGTGTTGCATGTAACATATACTATCAACTTTATCATGCACGAGAGCGCGGGTGTAATTGCTGTATATATAATACTGTTAACAGGGACGGTTCTGTTGTTCACGAGGCCTGAGTCGAATTTACCAAAAGGGCCCTTAATTAATCGCAAAATCGAGGGGGTTTTCGGGGGTTCAGGGGCAGCGCCCCCGATATTTTTATTTTTATTTTTTATCGAACGCACGGTATTGAGTACAAATTCAAAAAGTCAATTTTTAGGGCACAAAAATTGGGTACAAAATAAAAAAAACTCATCAAATTAAGCAATAAGCACAAACTCACAAACTCACGTTACTCATCATTATCAAATTAAGCACAAACTCAATTTTTAGGGGAAAAAATTGGGTGAACTTACTTTTACAAATATACAATCATAACTCATAAGTCATAGGATAATACTTTTAAACTTTAAAATTGAAATTTGAAGCTAACTCTTAATCCTTTACTATTTTTACGAGGCCACAGCTGGCTTTGGTGCCTTGTGGCTTTGGCGCCTGCCTCGCAGGTGGCAGTGGGCCGGTGGCCGGTGAGCGAGGAGGCCAGACAGTGGCGGTAGGCTAGTCCAGGGACTGAGGGAGTAGGGTCGCTGGCTGGCTTCTCTTTCTCTTTGTTCTCTATGACTCTCTTTCCCTTTTTATTTTATGCCAGATGGAAGCTTAGTTCTCTGTGTTTTTTTTTCCTGAAAGTCTCAATAACTCACTTTCTCTTCAATTAGTCAACTCTAATTCAAGCAAAATGAGTATGTAATGTCTAGTTCAAGCAATGGGCATAAAAGAAATAAACAAACATTCACAAAAAATGGGGCGAAATTCCTTTTTAAGTTAAAAAAAAGGCCCATAAATTTGAGTTCAATACTTACATTTATCAATTATTTTACATTAAAATGGGACTACAAATCTGTAAGGAATTTAAATTTGGGCTTTTTAATTAAAAAAAACTGGACATCAGGTATAACGAACCAAAATGGGCCCCCGAAAGGGTCGGGCTTGAGGCGGTCGACTCACCCGCCTCTAAACAAAATCGTCCTTGACTGTTAATATCACTTTTGGTCTAAAAAAATAATAGTAATAATAACTTATTAGCTACTACTCCCTGTCCCAAAACAATAAGCTCATTTTGACTTTCATACATATTAAGGAAAATGTAATTAATATTATTGGAAAAATAAATTGAACCATGTTACATAGCTATAATCTGGCTATCCATAATTGCCATAATGAAAAATCTGATATTTATACCCCTGCTTACACAATCAGGTATTTTGATTTCATTAATGAGAAATTAATCTTTTGCTTTTATTATGGTCAATAGGTCACTTCAATTATGACACTCTAGTTTTTTCCAAATAAATTTTAGTTATATTTTTCAAATATACTCTTACATTAAATGATGATAATACATGTTTATTAATAACGAAGCGCATTAAATAAGATTATAATAGGAAAAATAATAAAGAAATTAAAAAGATACAAATAGAAAGTGGGCTATATTTTGAGATAAATAAAAAAGGAAAGTGAGTCTATTGTTTTAGGACGGAGAGAGTAATAAACAATCAAGATAAACATTGAGTTTATGCCTGGGAACGCGTAGTTAGACTCGTTAAAGCTCAGTAAACAAAGAGATTTAGAATTTTAAAACCATTGTGCTTTGTTATAAATAATTCAAAAGTTGGATGCATTATTGTGAATGAGTTGTGAATGACTATGAAATCATGTGAGGATGAAAATAATTCATGAATAATTGTACAACTTGATTGATAATCATGTGTAATATGACTCATCATTTTTGTTTTGATTCTACACTTGATGGTCTATAAATAGACCTCAATTCATGAATTGATGGATGAAGAAGAAGGAAGAAAGTTCAATATATTTCCTCTCTATTCTCTTTTAGCATTTAAGGTATTTTTACTTTGATTTTATAACACGTTATCAAGACGGTCTCTACACTAGAGCTCACTCTTGTAGTAAAGGAAATATGCTCTGATTTGCATCTTATAGATGACCCTCATATCGAAACCTAATTATTACAAGATAATCGATTTTTTTACAAGAAATTTTATTTTGTTATTGTTGTCTTACAGTACTAATTCAAATTTCAAAACAAAATATACTAGCTCATCTAAATTTTTGAAAATGTAAACACAAGAAAACTTGATTTTGTCGCTCTTGATATTTACAGTGATAATTATTCATCATGGACACTTGATCTTTGAGATTCACTTGATCTCAAAAGGGTTAGGTGAAACAATAATCGAAGGAAATGAAAGATCCCAAGCAGGATCGTAACAGCAGTTAATTTTCCTTCGCGACACCTACATGCATCTCGATGGTAGAATACCTCACGATCAAAGATCCATACGTTGTGGAAAAAATTTAAAGGACGGTCGATCACCAAAAAGTGTCGTCTGCCCAAGGCCGGATATCGATGGATGCACTTGCGCTTTGCAAGATTTTAAATCGTAAAGATTACAATTAATTATTGAGAATCGTTACAATTACTTTTCTGCGGTGAAGAAATTCGCGAGCAAGATATGTTAGAAAAAACTTTTTCAGCATTCCATGCCTCGAGCGTGCTCTGCAGCACGGCGATGTCGAGCGTAGATTTCAAAGCGTCCGAACTTGTATCTTGCTTATTAATGTAGAACAAAATAATGAACTACTCATGAAAAACCATGGGATCGTCCAACGGGATCCACGGTGATACCGAAAACAAATGGAACTATATGGCACTGAGGTAAAATGCAGCGTTAGGAAAAATAATTACCAGGACGTGGGCGTGGGCGTGGGCGTGGGCCACGTGGGCGTGGGCGTGGGCGCGGGCGTGACGAGGGTTTAGGCATTGAATTCCAACATGATAATGGAAAAGCTCATTTACGATATAATGAGCAGAATCGGCAACATAATAGCAGGTTCAAATTTCGAGAAAAATAATGGAAATGATTCATTTGATAAAAGGCGATGTGAGATGCTAATCGATGTGGAATACACGGGCATTGGTCCGTACATGTCGTACACCAAAGCATTTGGTGGACTTATATATAAGCTTCGACCAAGGGAAAAGAGAAAGGAAAAGAAAAAAGTTGAAACCAATTTTCTTGATTGGGATAGCGAGTCAATGGAACTCATTTTGATACTCTGACTTTTTCCCATCAGATCATACAAACATTGGAAGTTTGATGGAAAATATCGATTAAATAATTCTCTAATGAAGTATTATTATATTTATGGTGTATTATGTGTGAAATATTTTTCTATAATGCTTTGTGTGATAAGTGTGGAATTGTTATCTTTATATTTGTATTGTTATTTTCCATTAAGTGTTATATGTAATTGTTGTTTGTTAAGCTGGTATGAATTTTATATTTTAAATTTCTTTTGTAGACCATGACAAATTGCCAAGATATTTGCCTAGGTGATAAGCGCCTCATACTATTTTACAAGATAAGAAGTTTTTCTTGGATTTGACAATACGAGAAAATTATGTCTATACAATTCTAAGTGCATCAAATATTATTGAAGGCTCAAGTAGAGCTAAATATTATCTGCCAAATGATACACAATTGAATATAGATGATGCACTTTATTCTAGCAAATCGGAAGAAATTTGCTTAGTTTTAAGGATATCCATCGCAAAAATGGATATCACATTGAAACAATGGAAGAAAATAATAAAGAATATCTTTACATAAACTCATTTCTATCCTGGGCATAAGCGATTAAAGAAAAACTTCCATAACTTCCATCTGGAATGTATTATACATTCATAAGAGCGATTGAGTCTAACAACATCATAAAATCAAAATTTATTGACTCAAAGGTTCTTAAACTTTGGCATGATAGATTTGGGCACCAGGAAGCGACTATGATGCAACGAATAATTAAAAGCTCACATGGACATCCTTTTTAAGAACCTTAAGACTATTTTTGCAAATGAGTGTCCATGTGAAGCTTGTTCACAAAGGTAAATTAGTCATCGGACCCTCTAAAACAAAGGTAAATGTTGAATCGCCAACTTTTGAAAGAATTCAAGGTGATATTTGTGGACCTATACACCCACCTTGTGGACCATTTCGTTATTTTAAGTGTCTTAGTTGATGCATCTACTAGATGGTCACATGTTTGCCTACTTTCAACTAGAAACGATGCATTTGCTAAACTATTAGCCCAAATTATAAAATTGCGAGTTCATTTCACGATTATTCGATCCACCATTCGATTTGATAATCTTGGTGAATTTAGATCAAAAGCATTTGATGATTATTATGTGACTATGGAATTGAAGTTGAATATTACTATTGCTCATGTCCATACACAAAATGGATTGGCGAGAATCATTTATTCGCGCTCTCCAATTTATTGCTAGGCCTATGCTTATGAGGTCAAAACTCCCAACTTCTACTTGAGGACATGCTATATTACATCTTTGCGGCATTGATCGTCTCGACTAACCAGCGCATATCATCAATACTCCTTTTACAATTAGCATTTGGTCAAGAACCTAATGTTTCTCATCTTGAATTTTGGTTGTGAAGTACCAAAATAATTGCACCCCACAGCGTACCAAAATGGGTCCTAACTAAGGCTTGGAATTTATGTTGGGTTTAATTCACCGTCAATCATCGGTACCTAGAACCTTTAACGGTGATCTATTTAATGCATGCTTTAATGATTGTCATTTTAATGAAATGAATTTTCCAACAACGGGGGAGTACAAAACTACATCCCGAAAGAAAAATGAACTTTCCTGGAATGAGAAGACTCTAGCTCACTTTGATCCCGAAGCAATAAATGTGAGAGAGAAATTGAAAATCTTATTCATTTGCAAAGAAGCGCATATGAACTGCACGATGCATTTGTGAATACAAGGAAAGTCACCAAGTCGCATATACCTGGTAGAGAATACAGGCAAAAATTGATGTCCCCGCAGACAACCTGTTCTGACAAATGAATCTAAATACGCCCGGGCGTGGTGGACGATTAGTTCCAAGGATTACGTACCTAGAAAGAGAAGGGTACAAGACAAAAACCAACAAAGAATCTGCGAAGTAATGATAAAAGCGATTGATCAATCAAATAAAATATTTAAAGTTCCAAGAGAACCGAAGCATCCAAGAAGATTAGAGGTTCCCGAGAACTGTATATTCGAAAACCATGAGATATCAATAGATTATTTACTATCTAATAACTTATGGGAGCAGGAAAGCTTGTTGTAGATGATATATTCTCCTTTAATGTTGCCAGGTAAAATTGTGCAAAGTGAGGATTCAACCACAATCATTAAAGATTGCCGAAATAGAAATGATTGGCCAAAATGGAAGGAAGCCATACAGAAATTTGAATTAAATTCTTTGTATAAGCCTTGAAGTATTCGGACCTGTAGTTCAAACACCAAAAATGTAATCCCTGTAGGATACAAATGGGTTTTATTAAGAAAGAGAAATGAGAAGAACGAAATTACAAGGTATAAAGCAAGGCTTGTAGCGCGATTCTCTCAAAGACCAGGAATTGACTATGAAGAAACATATTCTCCGTAATGGATGCTATTACTTTTAGATTTTTTGATAAGTCTCAAATTTTGTATGAAAAACTTGACATCGTCTTATGGATATAATAGCTGCAGATATTTATATGGTTCATTGTGATGATATATATATGAGAATTCGAAGGAATAAAAGTGCTGAAGCACTTAGTGCATGCCCAAATAATGTGTTATCAATTAAATTGCAAAGATCACTATATGGTTTGAAGCAATCCCAGGAAGAATGTGGTTCAATTGCTTAAGTAATTACCATTAAAAGGGGATACAAAAATGATGACATTTGTCCTTGTGTCTTCATAAAGAAAGCGGATCTTGGATTTGCAATCATAGCAGTCTATGTTGATGATTTAAATCTCATTGGAACTCCTGAAGAGATTAATGAAGCGATGAAGTACTTGAAAACTGAATTTGAGATGAAAGATTTAGGCAAACCAAATTTTGTCTAGGTTTCTGAATTGAACATTTCCCGGAAGGAGTTTTTGTTCATCAATCTTCATATCTTGAAAAAGGTTTGAAACGATTTGGTATGGATAAAGCACACCCTCTAACATCACCTATGGTCGTTCGAACACTTGATGTTGAAAGGGGCCAGCGTTCGGAGCCACTGAAGATGGGGAAGAAATCCTTGGTCCGAAATGCGTATCTTAGTGCAATTGGAGCATTACATTATAAACAAATTGCACTCGACCAGACATAGCTTTTACGCTAAATCTCCTGGCAAGATATGGTCATACACCTACCAAAAGACATTGGAATGGTATTAAACACATTCTCAGATTGTATCTAAGAGGTCGTCGATTTAGGTTTATTTTATTCACATAATTCTCGATCTACTTTAGTTGGATATGCAGACCTTGAGGATACTTATCAGATCCCCATAAAGGCAAGTCCCAAGCAGGATATGTATTTCTGCGCTATGAGGAGCGCTATATCTTGAAATCTACAAAACAAACTTTGAGCGCAACATCATCAAATAATCTTTGAACTCATTGCAATTCATGAGACAAGTCGGGAATGTATGTGGTTAAGGAATATGACTCATCATATACAAACATCATGTGGGCTATCCTCAATAAAAGAAAAATCAATCTTGTATTGTATGAGGATAATGCAGCTTGCATCACACAACTCAACAAAGGTTACATCAAGGGAGATAGAGCGAAGCATATCTCTCCAAAATTCTTTTATACACATGACCTTGAGAAAAGTGGTGAAATTGATGTTCAACAAATTCGCTCAATTGACAATTTAGCGGATTTGTTCTACAAAGGCGTTACCAACATCAACCTTTAGAAAATTGGTGTACCAAATTGGCATGCGACTTAAGGACCTTGAACAATGTCATTATGAGGGAGTAGTGTACTCTTTTCCTTGATCAGGTTTATCCCATTGGGTTTTCACGACAAAGGTTTTAATGAAGCGGCAAAGATATTTATACTCTGTGGTGAACATCGAAGCGGTTGTACTCTTTTTCCTTCGATCAGGTTTTATCCACCTTGGGTTTTCCGACAAGGTTTTAACGAGGCAACACATGGGCATCCCACAATCAACTTTATTGTATAAATAGTCATTCAAGGGGGAGTGTTATAAATAATTCAAAAGTTGGATGCATTATTGTGAATGAGTTGTGAATGACTATGAAATCATGTGAGGATGAAAATAATTCATGAATAATTGTACAACTTGATTGATAATCATGTGTAATATGACTCATCATTTTTGTTTTGATTCTACACTTGATGGTCTATAAATAGACCTCAATTCATGAATTGATGGATGAAGAAGAAGGAAGAAAGTTCAATATATTTCCTCTCTATTCTCTTTTAGCATTTAAGGTATTTTTTTACTTTGATTTTATAACATGCTTCAATTTGTAATTGCTTAGGTCTTTTAACTAATGGCAAGTGGATGAAAGGTTTTACATAAAATTTATTTATACCATCAAGTAGATAATCTTTTGTCATTTTTTATTCATTTTTTCTTAAAAGATGGTCTTCAAGTCATTTTTTATTCATTACAATGTGAACATGGGAATTTTGCATTAACCATGAGAATATATTAATGAGATTATGCTGAAAGAACGGTCTTAATTTGCTCAATTAGTTGTAAAGGCATTACGAAAAAACAATTATTCCAAACTAGTTTTTACACCCGTGCATTGCACGGGAGTAAAACTGTGTAAATTGAAATTTGTAGTAAAAATCAATAAAAAATAAATTATTTACAACGTAATTCACATTTGTACGTATCTAATTGATAGTAGTATAACGTTTGATAAAATGCATAAATTTGAAAGGCGTATATTTTTACACTCTTATTTAAAATACATATTAGTTCTTGTCAATATAAGTAAAATGATTACAATTAACCTACTAATCAAATAAGAAGCCTTCTCTAATCCATTTCGTAATTATGATCACATCATAGACCTCACATAAGAACATTGTAGCAATAAAAAAAATTAAAATAATGTAAAACTAAGAATTAAACAAATTGAAACTGAAATCAACACATTGTTCAACCGAAAAGTAAATGTAATACAAAGCAACCTCATAAACAACACTAACAATAATAACGATGAAATATCACAAAAGAGATAGTTCATAATTTTTCATTTTCTTGACTAATCATGGATCCCTAACTTCATCTACACAATTTTCCTGCCATCTTGGATCAAATTAGAAACATATATAACATTACTGTTTTTTAATTAATTAATATAACAATTAAATTACAGCAACATTTAACGAATATTAAATATTACCATATAAAATGTATTTAATGTTTATAATATATTACTATATAATTGTTACGTAATTCTTTTTATTCAATAAAATTAATATTTTTCAAATTCTGATAGTGGTCTAACAATATAAAAAAAAATACATATCATAAAATTAAATCCAAAAAAATAGAAATAAAGTATTACATTGCTCTAACTAAGGCTGTAAGTTTAGACCGCCAAACCAAATCGAATCCACAATTTTGAAACTGTTGGTTTGGATCCACGTGGATCCGTCAACGATTTGGTTTTGACCCAAACCTAACCGCTTTAAAATGGTTTGGTTTAGGTTTCAATTATTCTAACTCATTTGAAACCGGCAACCCGCCGAGCTCAAAAAATGACAAAATTCTTGTAATCCATTCTCTCCTATCTAACTCTCCAATAAACGTAGTTGAACCCAATGTAACACCCCGCTCAAAGTTGACCCGACATAATGTATATGTGTATGATGGGTTCATGACATGATTGGAAGTATATGAGGTAGGTCAGGAGTCGAAACGGCCGCCGGAATGGAAAGAATTGGAAATTTCAGCAGAACAAGGATTTACGGCCGTAACTTGGTGATTTACGGCCGTAATTTATTGAGTTGAGAAAGGTTGGTTGGCACCAAGTCTCGGTAGGCCGCAGGCCCAACTTTGCGGCCCGCAGAAGTCAGGTTACGACCGTAATTGGGGAGTTACGGCCGTAACATGGAAATTTACGGCCGTAAATGAAGGTCGGCAGAATGATGTTCTAGACTATTCCAGTCGGTCAAACACGGTTTAAAGGTCCCCAATTCATGTCTAAGCTCCCAAAAACACCCAAAAGCATTTCTAAAGGATCCCTAACCCTTCCTACCTTGGAGTGATCTTCATTCACATTAGTTGGGGGAGCTAGAGCAAAGGAGAAGGAAGAGAGCTTGAGCTAGGGTTCGGTGTTCTCCAAATCAAGTAGGTAGTAGATGAATAGAATATATGTGTTATCATGTGCTATAAGTGGATTGACTATGCTAAATGATGTTATGTTGTGATGCTATATGAAGGATGCTATGCCTATGCTATGTTATGTGAAGATATAGGTTATGTTATGGTAGGGTTTGCTATGTTGTGATATGGTATGCTAGTAGGGTATGCTATGTTATGTTCAAGTACGTGAGATGATGTCATGTATGTTATGCTATGTTGCAATGATAGATGAAAGATGATATATGACATGACGAAGAGCACATGAGGCTAAATGGTAAGAGGATGAAGTATGTATAACATTGAAAGTATGATCAATGCATATATGAGTTGTAGATTGTGTGCTTGCGATATGTACGATGTTACGGGCGGTTTAAAGAGTAAAAACCTTTAGACGATGGCCCACGGCGCCCCAAAGAGTAAAAGAACCTTTGGGGGACGACCATTACGACGAGCGCCGCAAAGAGTAAAAGACCTTTGCGGGACGGCCAATGATATGATGATGTTACGGTGCCTTGTAAGCACATGATCTATAATCGGGCTCAAAGTATGAACATGGCATGCATTAGCATTTGCATCTATTGCCTACTGAGTCCCCGTGGCTCACTATGTTGTATGTTAATGTTTTATATGCAAGCGGTGGTGGAGAATCCTCCCGAACGTGATGCGGGGTGTGAGGAAGAAGGGGGAAACCTAAACATCCTGTGGCCGCATTTTATTTTGATTATGTTGTAATAGTTAGGTGAACGGACAAAATATGTTTTTTATTATATATAAATGCTTCCGCTTTTGAATATATAAAAGGAAATGTATTTCGTGTGGGTAAGAAAAGACGGGTCGTTACACCCAAAACCCAATAAATTAAATTAATATCATCCCAATTTCCATTAAACTTGCCAATTATAATTTCACCGTTGATTACTCTCATCCTAAGTTCTAATCACAACCTTTAAGTCGTTCAGTCATCCATTATTTCAAATCCATATTCAAGCCAATGATGCAAACTCGACCATATTTAAGCAGGACTGATAGTCGTCTTGCCAACAATCAAGGGAGAAAAACACGACTTGCTACCAAAAGTTCTCTTGTTGCAATGTGATGCTTCAATAGTGAGAATAAATAACGAGATTAAGCCCAAGTCTGTAGCCAGACGTTGGCCAAGATACCACTGCTTTGGGCCCAAGTTCAAGAGGGCCCAAAATGGTTAGTTATTAAATTAAATTCATTTTGTTATTGTTATTTTTTCTAGCTTTGAGTCCACGTCATGTGATCTTTATAAATTGGGCCAATAACTAAAGTTAAATAATATACAATTGTGATTTTTTTTCTCAGTATTGAGATACACTCATTTAATAAGTACTTATTTGATGATTGTTAGTTTAATATCAGTAATTCTATATCAATGATTTTCTTTCGAGTTGTTGCCTTGCCGGCATATTAGTTTTTCTATTGTTATTGCCTTGTTTGACTTTTAATTGTTGAGTCTTTGTTGTCTTGCAGCATATTATTACTTTTTAATTTTTGAACTTTTAGTTTGTCAAATATATTAAATTTTTAGGGTTTATGTATTAAGAACCATGGCTAGAGGGCGCAAAATATAGAGTTCCCTCTGGGCCTAAAAGACTCTAGCTGCATCGCTGATTAGGCCTTTTGACTCGGGATTGAGAATTTTCAAAGAAAGCTTGTTGATTGTCTTACATATGTCTAATAAATTAGGGAAAACATCTCTGCTATTAACATTTTTTTTTTATATATTAGAGGTCAAAATGATGCAACCACGTTACACCATTTTATTCAAACAAATAACTAGGGTGTGTTTGATTGCAAACCCCGAAAATAGTTTGAAGAAAAACGTTTTCAAGGTAAATGAATTTCGAAAAAAAGTTTTCCAGGGAAAATAGTAGTCGTAGGTGTTTGATTGAGTTAATTTAAAAGTTGGAAAATGATGTTATTTTTTTTATTTTTGTATTTTTTTAATGAAATTTGATCATTTTCCTTATCTTTATGGTTAAAGTAAATTGCCCATTAAAAAAAGAGAGAAAAAAATGGCCAAACTTTTCCCGGAAAATAAAAATCACCTTTCCCCAAGGAAAGCATTTTCCTTCAAAACAAGGAAAAGAACGGAAATCGAGAAAAAGTTGGAAAACCTTTTTCAGGAAAAAAAGTGCAATCAAACAGCCACGGGTGGAAAAAAAGCTGGGAAATGAGTTTTCCTGAAAAAAAAAAAAAGCATGAATCAAACACCCTTAATTTATTGCATCTCATCACTTTGTCATGAAAATAGAGAAAAGGACTTGTAGGTCTCTGGCTAATTAAGCTTTGCTTACTTGAAGTATGTTATTAATTAACCAGAATCATGTATGATCAGTATCGCTCATATTCATTTTCAACCACACACACACATTTTCCAAAATAATATTAACCACATTTTTTCTGTGAATCTGTGCGAACAGTAAACCCCAATCAAACAAGGCCTTAATAACTTCCATCGGTGAAGTAAGAAACCGATCGAGGGATGTCTGAGTGACTGAGTTGAACCAAATTGGCTTGTGAGACGGTGTTCGGCCTGACTTGGACAAAATTGCATAAGCTTGTCTCGAGGAAATTCTTTTTTTTTTTTGGGGGGGACCCCAAGTTAACTACATTACCTATTATATAATGTGATAAATATATATATATATATATATATATATATACATACAATATTTACAGCTTTGCCTAGACAAGATAGATTGGACTTGATATTTAAACCACAATGATTTAGCAACCTTAATGAAAAATTTACTAGATATTCAAGTTTTTAAATTTAAATTATCGGATAATCAACCCTAATTATAATTTACAAAAATGTCAAGTTTTTCGAAATGATGTAACAAAAATGCCCCCCGCAACGATTTCAAGATTGTTATATTTTGCAACAAAATCGTTATAGGTAAGAGAATAACGACAACAAATTCGTTATTTTGCAACAAATTCGTTATTTTACCAATGATAAATTGATCTCCCATCTATAAAAATTTGACATTATTATAAATATTAATTAATTAATATATGGTAAATAAATTAGTAATTAGAATTTGAAAAGTGGACAATCAAGTAAATCTCTCATATTTCTATCTAGTTTGGACTTGACGTTGGTTGATTTAAAAAGATAAATAAAAGAACTTCAGATGTCTATTTATTAGACTTCAGCATCACATCAACACTAAGCACGAGTCCTCGTCAACTAATTGGTGTCAAATAAAAATTGTCGACAAAAATTATTTAATAGGTGCCAAATAAATTCGATAAAATTAATTATAGACAAAATAAAATTAGTATCAAATTATTAATTCAACGAAATTAATATCATGCTACTTTTTATTTCGTACCAATTTCGCAGCAGCTGCTAAATTTGTGGACCATTTCTGCCAATTTTTTAAAACTAATATTGAAATCGTGAAATAAAAAAAATACGAATAAATTGCAAAAAATTAAAATTAAAATTGTAAAGTTTAAAAAGATTTAAGACTAATTTGAAATTTTGAAATAAAATGTTATTTCAAATTTTACTCCCAAATTTTAGTGCACAAAAGAACAAAAAAGCTAATTGGAATTTGAATGTCGTCTTCAAAATTTCCAACTCGAGGTTGTTTGTATTTCTTGAAGACAAAACAATGAGTGTGATGGAAATTTGAACTTGAAATCATCCCTCACAAAATTCAAATGTTGCAACTAATTAAAACAGTATTGTAACTCTCACAATCAACCTCACGCACCAACTCCAAAGGTGTACTTGTAGAGATTACAGAAGAGAATACTCCAAATTCATAGACTAACTAACCGACCGATAACAAACATGGCTTTTAGCGGTTTATCAGTTAGGCCTCATACAAAACCAACTTAACAAACTAAAATGCTTCAAAAACTGAATAATAATAATAATAATAATAATAATAATAATAATAATAATAATAACAACAACGACGATGATGATGGTAGTTACCGGAATTCGGAGTGTTAACAGGAACTTGAACCACTAGAGAAATCAGCCGCAAGTTTCGCATGATCTTTCTTTTTGACGCCAAACTTTTTGCAATTTTTATGGTTTGAGTCACTCCAAGAAGACGAATCTGAGAAACCGCCTTCGTCTGTGATAGTATTTCTCTTTTCCTACTCTGTTCTTCCATGGCACGGCCATTGCGTTCTCTCACAGTAGTGGCAATAAACCGAAATCATTCAATAGGAAAGATTAAGAATGGAAATGGAATCCGGAAGATACGAGCTGCTTTCTCTCACAAGTATTTCCATTCACTTTCATCATAGTCGTAAACAGCCATGGATATTTGAGCTAGTTTCTCTTCACTCCTCTTTCCATTTTCAAATGCTTCTACGAACTCATCCTTCATATCGTTGACTTTAAACAGGTGAAGCTCGGCCAGATGTTCCAGGCCAATTGGCAACTCCACCATCATTTTGCAATAACCAATCTGTAGCTCAACAAGACTTGGCATTGAATCCTCCTCCACTACTGTTGATCTCAATCCTCGCATATGAAAAATTCCTAAAAACTTGAGACTGCAAAACTTCCCTGCCTTGAAATGCAATGTCACACCTTCATAATTATCTATGAGAACAAGAGAATTCAGAATTGGCAAATCTTCCATGAGTTCTAAAGGATCATCCCTTAACTTGCTGGATATCAATTCTACTTTGGTTAACTCCTGAAGAGAAGGTATCCACTGCGGAACCTTTTCCAACCTCCCATGAAAGCTTAGCTCTTTAAGGAATCGGGGAATTGAAGACAAAGGATAATCCAACTCAAGTATCTCATCATCTTCAACGGAACATACATATAAATACTGCAGGTGCCTCAACTTGCTAAGAGACGAGCAAAGATCCTTTCCGTCTTCTCTTCTTAACTTCGAAATGCCCAATGTCTTCAATTGTGTTATCTTCCCTATCTCTTTAACTATTGAAGTGTCTCTCATCTGATCAGCATCTATACAGACAAGTGTTTGCAGAGATGATAGGAATCCAATTCTATACGGAGCCTTAAAGGTCTGACTACGCAAAGTGCCTATTAAATGATCGTATCTTGGAATATTTTTGTAAACAATGAGATGCCGCAATTTTTTAAGCTGTAGTATCTGAATGGGAAGTTCAATCACATCGGTCTCTCCCAAATCTAAAGTCTCCAAATGTAGAAGCTTACCTATTGATTTTGGAACAACTTTCACCTCTGTCCGGGATAGAGTCAAGTTTGTGAGAAGAGAAAGCCTGGAAACTTCATTTGGGATCTCCTTCAATTGCCCTCCTGCCAAAAACAACACCTTTAGAAGCCTATGATTGCCTACACGCAGATCATTTACGAGTTTTTCAAACACTGAATCTTTGGTGCCAAATAACAAAATTGAACGAAGATGTCTGAGGTGACTTGTTTCAAATGTAGTATCCATGGAACTACTAATTGCAAGGCGTCGAACATCAATGGAAAAACTTGAATTTGTTCCGCTTTGTGTATTCACAAACTTTTGCTCTCTTGACTTCGAAACAATAACTTCGAGAACGATATCATGGAGATTATATACATTTTTCCTTGTGCCTTCACAATTGACCTCATGTTCCGAGACTAGGTTTCTGTTAATGAGTTCATTGAGGTATCGTTCTCCAACTTCTTCTGCAGTCGTGTTTTCGCTTCCTTGCACTAACCCTTCGGCAGTCCATAATTGGATTATTGTCTCAGGGGGCACCGTGTAATCTTCAGGGAAAATACTGAAATACAGAAGACAAGACTTGAGGTAGTAAGGCAAATCATAGTAACTCAACAAAACTACATGTTTCACTCTTTCAAGTTTCCCATCTAGCTCATCGTCAAGGCTCTTGAGAATCATATCCCACTCACTTATTGAATCCTTTGAAGCCAATAGACCACCGATTGCAAGAATTGCAAGGGGCAAGCCGTCACATTTAGCCAATATACGTTTTGCAACATGCTCGAGATGTTGAGGGCAGATCTTATCTTTGAAAACCTTGTTACAAAATAGGTTTACCGACTCTTCAAAGGATAAGGCCTTCATTTTATAGACATAGCCATGATATTCTACACGAGTGGCGTTAGCCACGTCAAGTATCCGTGTAGTCATTAATACGCGACTGCTAGTGTTGCCAGTGGGCAGCGCATGCCTGATATCATCCCATGAGTCTTGTGTCCATACATCATCAAGAACTAAAACATAGCTCCTTTCGTGCAGAAAGTCCTTGATACACATTTTGAGCTCATCGCCATCAAGGGATTCCACATGTTGGGGCAAAGGCTCATTCACTTCAACACACAACTGTCGAATCAGCTTTCTGAGAAGCTCCTCAATGTTATACACTTGGGAAACAACGACCCAAGCATGGCATTGGAATCGCCTCTTTACTCTTTTATCATTGTAAATGCTATTAACCAACGTGGACTTCCCCAATCCACCCATACCAACAACTGAAATGGCTTTAAGATGAGATTCACCATCAAGAAGTTGATTAATGAGCCTTTCCTTTTGCCCCTCAATCCCAACAAGCGTATTTTCTTCTACGTGGCGTGCATCGCCTCGCCCATCAAACTTGTGGGTACCAGCATGGGAGCTTGATGCATTCATAGTTGTTTCATATTTGCTTTTGTAGCTTAGATGTTTTTCATACATGTTTTTGGCCCTCGACTCCATTTCCCTTAATTGCAAAGCAATATTACGACGGACACCATAATTTTTCATCTTTGCATACACGTTCTTGAAACAGCCGAGAAATCCGTCTGCACGTGGATGTCCAAATCGGAGCATAAACATGTCGAGGACACCTTCGGCATCATAAGCAAGCTCTCTCACTTGACTGACCCATTCCTTGAGTTCTGGGTCGCTATCTTCTTTGGCATCAGCAACCCTCAAGAAAGCTTGCATCAGCCTCAATTGACCTTCAATGTACTGGACTTTCTCATGAAGTCCGCCTAGTAGTTGTCGCTCTTCTTTGATCAAAACTGCAAGTTGATTTAACAGAAAGGTTACTGCACTCTCTGCCATGATAGTAGTTTTGGCTAAAACAGTGTTTAGAATTTTAAGTACTGTGAGGAAATTTGCTTACTGAAATGTTTTGATTTTGGATAGGATTGGTGGTAGTTAACGTTGCTTGTATTGCCCATGGCCTATATAAAACTGAGTTGAGTTGGCAAGTGGATTGGTTGTTACATATATATTTTAATTGCAATTGGTTGTATAAAAACTACCAAGTCATTTTTTATTCATTAACTTTCCTGTGATATCTGCTTCAAAGAGGATGATTCCAATGTGATGCCTTAATATAATGCGAATAAAAAACGAGATAATTAAGCCTCTGACCCGGGATTTAGAATTTTCCCTAAGTCTACATAAATTAGGTAAAACATCTTTGTTATTAATATATATTGTTTGTTTTGATATTAGCTGTCAAAATGATGCAACCGCGTTACATCATTTTATTCAAACAAATAAAATCTTAATTTATTGATCTCATGACTTTGTCTAAACTTAATTTGTATCCTTTTTTTTTTCTTTTTGAAGAGAACTTTGTATCTTAAAACAAGTGAATAAAAAAATAAAAAATAAAAAATAGAGATAGCTTGCGAGACGCCGTTCAAGCCAGAAGCCAACCCAGCACATTGTCACCGCGAAAAAATGCGGTTTAACTCAAACTTGTCAATAAATATTCTCGACTCTGCGAAATATTTACATTGTCAACGCTTATTTCCAACTAAAAAAATTTATTACAAGTGGGGTTTCTGACAACTAACAAGATGTCAAGATCATGTTAATGTGAAAATAAGGATTAAAAGTTTTACCTAAGCAACCAATAAGGCAATATTGATTATGAATTTCAAGTTGGACGGGTACTACTTTTTGGGTGAATGGTAAAATACTATCGACGCACAAGTTTATTTTTATTTGTTATTTATTTATTATTTATTATTTCTTTATTATTTTTTGCATCACCTTCAGATAATACTTTACATACTACACTGAAAAGTATTTTTAATAACTATTATATATATATATATATATATTTTCTTTTAAATTTTCAACACAACTATTATCTATTTATTTATTCGTCATTTTATATATTTTTCTAACCATAAAGTGCATTCGAGATGCTCTAATTCCATTTAATTGATTACAACTCTCGACTAATGAAAATGAAAAGGGATCAAATGTTGCCTATACCATGTCTAACATGCGGTATCAATTAGCTGGACGGTAACAATGGGAATGAGCGATATTAAAGTGGTTGATGTCGCTTTAATATCAACCATCCCAAGTTTATTTCAAATCAATTAGCTAGACGTCTTATTTATGTTTTCTATCAAATTAAAGTGGTTGATCGACCATCCCAAGTTTATTTCAAATCAATTTTATGTTGGTGGGGGCTCGCACTCGGGCATGGTGGTTCCTTTTCTAATTGAACTCACATCACAAGGTATTGAAGTGGGTGTCAAACCTATTATCAATCTCAAGGTACATACTCCGGAATCCTCTAACACTTCCAAGTCATGACTTCAATTACAGGATCCCTTATTCTCATGGAATGGGATTAATATCCAATGAACCTTATGAGTCTCCCAAGAAGCAGCATTGCAAAGGAGAATTTTTTTATATTAAGCGCTGCCCGATAATCGAGAGTGTTATCGAGATATTCAGACTTACAAGGCGCTTGTGACTCAAATTTACGATCAACAAATTCTGGAGCGAAAATGTGATTATGATTATGTAAACGGACATAGGAGAAGATCTCTTGATGATGTATCTACAAAGCCAACCGAAGCTTTTAAGTGTCTTCCGGAGCAAATGGCCGCTCCTCTTTAATTGGGCAAATACCCCTCAAGTCCAAAAAGCTCTCAATGTTCTGAAGGGGAATGTTAAAAACTGGAGGATATGCAATTGTCCTTTAACAGCTTACACAAGGATTGTCGATAGTACAGTGCCTTATCATAAAAATCTTAGCATCCAAGGTTGTGCCACAGGAGCAGGCCACACGGCTCCTATGTACAGGCATCAAGAATGCTTTGATATGTGTTGGGGAATTAGAACGCTGCTAATTCCGCCCAAGATCAGTGGGACACAAAAATATATGCGACTGAGAAAATAATGGACACTAAAATAAGCACAAATATGAAACACCGAGATTTAACGTGGTTCGGCCAAACTGCCTACGTCCACGGACCCACACCAATATATTTCACTATCTCAAAAGGAGGAGTACAAAAAATACCACACTGTATTTTTCTACCTACACAAAGGTTTTATCACTCTACTCACTTTTATCTCTCGTGTATAGCTTCTACTAAGCTCTCTCTCTACAAGATCTCTCTCTTTTCTCTCTACACAAGATGTTTTGTGTTTTTGGTGGTGTGATTGAAGTTGCAAAATGCCTCGTATTTATAGGGAGGGATTGGAGAAGAATGGAGTTGTTGCACCTAATCCTCACACGATTGTCAAACAATGCATGCATTCCATCCACCTAACTCACCTAATTCTTGACTTTGAACCTGCAACTTCTTCAAATCTTGTGTGCCACCAACCCACTAACAATCTCCCACTTGAAGACTGATTTCAATCCGTCTTCACAATCTGGCCTCACCTTAGGACATCTCATTTTGTAGCTTCGTGAAAAATATGATGTGGGTCACCACCTCTGTCTTCATTGCAGAAGACCAACTGAGGCTGAGCATAGCTCCAGTTTCTCCTTGGTTACTGTCTTCGTCATCATGTCGGCTGGATTCTTACTGCCTTGAATCTTTTCAAGCGTCAACACTCCATCTTCTAAAAGTGATCTGATGAAGTGATAACGGAGTCCAATATGTTTGGTTCTGGAATGAAATGTCGAATTCTTTGCCAGATGTATCGACTCGCCACCGCAAGACATTCTTCTCTGGTTGAAACCCAGTGCCGCCAACAAACCTTGTAACCATATCATCTCTTTGCTAGCCTCGATCGCCACGCACTCGTCGTAGTTGATAACGCAACAATCTTCTCAGACCGCTAAATCCAACTAACCGCGGTACCAATCAGAAGACATAACCGGTGGTGCTTCTTCCGCGATCTACCTGCGCCAAAAATCTGCATCTACGAAACCTCGTAGTGTCACTTCGCCTCGTCTAAAGCATAAGCATTTATCGAGTTCCCGTAGATATCTCAATATCCACTTTATCGCTTCCCAATCGCTTCAGATTTGCCATATATCCGCCGCAACTCCCATCTTTGCATGAGCAATATACAGTGCAGTACAAACCATGGCATACATCAAACTTCCAATGGTGAGGCATATGGAATTTTAGCCATGAAGTTTCTCTCCTTTCTGTCTTAGAGACTGGTCGTTGGATAGACTGAAATGATTCGCTAATGGCGTGTACTGGCTTTGCTTTGCTCATGTTGAACCTTTGCGAGATTTGATCAACATACTTGGCTCGTGACAATCGCAGAAACACCCTTTGCTTGTCTCTACAAATTCTCATCCCTAGAATTTGCTTTGCTTCCCAAGTCCTTCATTTCAAATTCCACCGATAGTTGCTTCTTCAACTTCTTGATCTCGTCCATGTCAGGAGCACTGCTACTAACATGTCATCGACATAAAGTAGCAAAATGATATAGCTGGACTCGAACACTTTGAGTAGCAACAATGGTCGATTACACTTCATGTATCCATTTTTCTGCATAAATCACAAATTTCTTGTACCACCTTTTCTGGGCGCTTGCTTTAAGTCAGTATAGGCTCTTCTTCAATTTGCATACTTCTCTTTTCCTTTCACCGGAAAGCCTTCCGGTTCTTGCATATAGATTTCCTCCTCTAAATCACCATGGAGGAAAGCGACGTCTAATCGCTCCAAGTGCAAGCCCTCAGCAACAATGCTCAACAACTCGATCGGAATTGTTGTCGACTTCACAATCTGGCGAAAATATCTTATAGTCAATTCCTTCTTTCTTTGGAAACCTTTGACTACCAATCTCGCCTTATACCTTTTCGAACCATCATGTTCTTCTTTGATTACGTACACCCATTTATTGTTGAGAGCTTTCTTCCCTCTGGGCAACTTAGCTAGTTCCCACGTGCGGTTGGAGATGAGAGACTTTATCTCATCTTTCATTGCAAGCTCCCATAAATCTCCCACGACATGCCTCGTCATAGCATTCAGGTTCACCGGCGTCGATGAGCAACATGTAGTTCATGTACTTCGATTGAACATGAGGTCGACTTGACCTCCTCACAATGGGGTCTGAGCCGAGAGCGTGGTGAATCAGTCTCCGAGATGGGCTCCTGTCTGCAGACCCTCATGCATGCTTTGACGCATTTCCTTCCTGGAGTGTCGTGCGGAACAACATATGTTGGATCGTCGTTTGTTATGTCATTTGGTGACGCATTTCTGTCCTTGTACATCACCTTTTCATTGAATATGACATCCCTGGCTCGATGAGCTTTTTGTTACCGATCATCCCAAAAGCGGTAATCTGAACTCGCCTCCACCATATCCAACGAAAGTACACTTTAGTGATTTGGAGTCTAACTTACTCCTGGCATTGTCACTAATGTGCACATACGCGACACAACCAAATACTTTCAAATGAGAAAGTTTCACTTCTTTTCCGCTCCAAACTTCTTCCGGTATCCTGTACTCCAATGGTACCGACGGTCCACGATTAACTAGGTATGCCGCCGTATTGATGACTTCCGCCTAAAATCGCTTTTGGCAAAGCAAAGATGTATCCTCATGCTTCGCTCTTTCACCAACGTCCGATTCATGCGTTCTGCAACTCCATTCTGTTGCGGTGTTCCTGGCAACGTTCTCTCCAACTTGATGCCATTTTGGTAACAAAATTTCTTGAACGCCAAATTTTCGTACTCTCCACCATTGTCAGATCTCAACTTCTTTACTCGCAAACCAGTTTCATTTTCCACCATGGCCTTCCACTTCTTGAACGCCTCGAACACATCGGATTTGTGTCTCAAGAAGTAAACCCACACCTTCTCGAGTGGTCATCAATGAAAGTCACGGCGTATGACTTTCCGCCAATCGATAAGCTGGCTGTTGGACCCCACACATCTGTGTGGACAAGTTCAAGCTTCTCTTTCTTTAGAGTTCTGCCACTTGTATTGAAACTCACCCGTTTCTGCTTCCCGAAAATACAACTTTCACAAAGTCTAAATCAATAGATCAAGCCCTGGTAGTTTCCTTTTGCATGCATGTACTTGAGCCCTTTAAAGCTCATATGCCCAAGTCTTTGGTGCCACAAGTTCGCATCATTGCTATCGGCAATCGCGATTGTCATACGCGTCGCCGTCGTGTATAGGGTGCCACTATCCTTGCCACGTCACGATTATCATGGCCCCCTTGGTGATTTTCCAATTATCACCGAGAAGCTTGTGTCACATCCTTCTCTCGACAAGCTGCTTGTGGAGATCAAATTTTCCTCAATTACGGAATATGTCTCACGTCCTTCAATTTCCATACGGATCCATTAACATTGATACGTGCATTTCTCCTATGCCCACCACGCAAGGATGATCGTCTCGAGATATACTTCTCAAAGTTTCCCGACACATAATTTACAAAAAGTGTCGATTTGCGGTGGCATGGAACGATGCTCCGAGTCTATTACCCAATAGTCGGCCTTCCTCTCCATGGAGCATATCAAAGCATCACGTGCTTCTTCGGTCCACGACATTGACCTCGGTCTTGTTCTCCGTTTCTTTTGGGTGCCCTACAATCGATTTTGTAGTGTCCAACGACCGCAATTCCAACATTCAGCAGACTTTGACTTGTTGGAATTTATGTGATTTTGGATCTCGATGCGCCATTCCTCGACTTGCTCAGTCACGCCGTGCCCTCTGTTTGAACCGCCTCTACTATCTACATTGAAAGCGGCCCGAAGTTGAAGCTAAATCTGACTGTCTCGGATCTCCTCGGTCAAGATCATGCTCTACAACGTCATCGAACTTCAATTTCGACTTCACCAATTTGAGCTCTGCGATGGTATGTGTGCCATTCCAACTCTCAGGCAACTGCCCAAGAATTAATAGAGCTCGAACCTCATCACTAAAAGTGATTTCCACCGTGGTCAATTGGTCTACTACCTCATTGAATTCGTTGAGGTGTTCTCCAAATCTCCCGCTTTCTGTCATTTTCATATTGAACAATTTCTTGATCAAATGAACTTTATTTCTTTCCAATTTGTTCATACATCTTTGGATAGAGCTGCCATGAGAGACGCCGTTGTCTTCTCATTTTTAATATTGAAAGCGACCGACTTTGATAGGGTCAATCTAATTGCGCCGAAAGTGCTGATCAAGCACCTCCCATTCGTCGTCTTTCTCGCCTTCTGGCTTTTCTTTCAATGGCTTATATAGGTCCTTCTGATACAAATAGTCCTCCATTTGCATTTTCCAATATCCAAAATTTTTGCCATCAAACTTATCAATTTTGGAAATTCTCTCGTCTGTCGCCATTACTCCCACTCGAACAAAATGTGATTTTTCGAGAAATCGTTTCTGATGTGGAAGATCAGTCTATGCTGCAACCACAGAGCATACTAAGAATTTCAAGAGATATCACAAACAAAGCTCTGATACCAGTTGTTGGGGAATTAGAACGCTGCTAATTCCGCCCAAGATCAGTGGGACACAAAAATATATGCGACTGAGAAAATAATGGACACTAAAATAAGCACAAATATGAAACACCGAGATTTAACGTGGTTCGGCCAAACTGCCTACGTCCACGGACCCACACCAATATATTTCACTATCTCAAAAGGAGGAGTACAAAAAATACCACACTGTATTTTTCTCTACCTACACAAAGGTTTTATCACTCTACTCACTTTTATCTCTCGTGTATAGCTTCTACACTGAAGCTCTCTCTCTACACAAGATCTCTCTCTTTTCTCTCTACACAAGATGTTTTGTGTTTTTGGTGGTGTGATTGAAGTTGCAAAATGCCTCGTATTTATAGGGAGGGATTGGAGAAGAATGGAGTTGTTGCACCTAATCCTCACACGATTGTCAAACAATGCATGCATTCCATCCACCTAACTCACCTAATTCTTGACTTTGAACCTGCAACTTCTTCAAATCTTGTGTGCCACCAACCCACTAACAATATGTTCAAAAGCTGGATATCTTATCAACCTTTATGAAAAAACCTAGTAATCACAGTTATAAAACCTGGCAATCACGCTTATAATTAGTCGAGAATTTTATTCTTTTAGAAATACGTCTCAAAACATTCATGTGTTGCATGTAACATACACTCTCAACTTTATCATGCACGAGAGCGCGGGTGTAATTGATGTATATATAATACTGTTAATATCACTTTCGGTCTAAAAAAATAATAGTAATAATAACTTATTAGCTACTACTCCCTTCATCCCAAAACAATAAGCTCATTTTGAGTTTCACACATATTAAGGAAATTGTAATTAATATTATTGGAAAAATAAATTAAACCGTGCTACATAGCTATAATCTGGCTACCCATAATTGCCATAATGAAAAATCTGACATTTATACCCCTGCTTACATAATCAGGTATTTTGATTTTATTAATGGAAACTAATCTTTTGCTTTTATTATGGTCAATAGGTCACTTTAATTATGACACCCTAACTTTTTTCAAATAAATTTGAGTTACGTTTTTCAAATATACCCTTATATTAAATGATGATAATACATGTTTATTAATAACGAAGCACATTAAATAAGGTTATAATAGAAAAAATAAAGAAATTAAAAAGATACAAATAGAAAGTGGGCTATATTTTGAGATAAATGAAAAAGGAAAGTGAATCTGTTGTTTTAGGACGACGAAGGGAGCTAGTAATAAAAAATAAAGATAAACACTGAGTTTATGCTTGGGAACTCGTAGTTAGACTGGTAAAAGCTCACTAAACAATGAGATTTAGAATTTTAAAACCGTTGTGCTTGAATTTGTAATTGCTTAGGTCTTTTAACTAATGGCAAGTGGATGAAAGGTTTTAAATAAAATTTATTTATACCATCAAGTAGATAATCTTTTGTCATTTTTTATTCATTTTTTCTTAAAAGATGGTCTTCAAGGCATTTTTTGTTCATTGCAATGTGAACGTGGGAATTTTGCATTAACCATGAGAATATATTAATGAGATTATGCCGAAAGAACGGTCTTAATTTGCTTAATTAGTTGTAAAGGCATTAAGCAAAGACAATTATTCCAAATTAGTTTTTGCGCCCGTGCATTGCACATAAGTAAAACTGTGTAAATTGAAATTTGTAGTAAAAATCAATAAAAAGTAAATTATTTACCACCTAATTCGCATTTGTATGTATCTAATTGATAGTAGCTAGTATAATGTTTGATAAAATGCATAAATTTGAAAGCACATATTTTTGCAATCTTATTTAAAATTGAAGTTACAGTACTCTAAATAAATTAGTTCTTGTCAATATAAGTAAAATGATTACAATTAACCTACAAATCAAATAAGAAGCCTCCTCTAATCCCTTTCGTAATTGTGATCACATCATAGACCTCACATATGAATATTGTATTAATTAAAAAAATGAAAATAAGGTAAAACTAAGAATTAAATTAAATAAATTGAAAACGAAATCAACACGGTGTTCAACCGAAAAGTAACTGTAATACAAAACAACCTCATAAACAATACTAACAATAATAACGATGAAATATCACAAAAGAGATAGTTCATAATTTTTCATTTTCTGAACTAATTATGGATCCCTAACTTCATCTACGCAATTTGCCTGCCATCCTGAATTAAATTAAAAACATATATAACGTTACTTTTTTTAAATTAATTAATATAACAATTAAATTACAGTAACATTTAATGAATATTAAATATTACCATATAAAATGTATTTAATGTTTATAACATATTACTATATAATTGTTACGTAATTCTTTATATTCAATAAAATTAATATTTTTCAAATTCTAATAGTGGTTTAACAATATAAAAAAAGTACATATCATAAAATTAAATAAAAAAATAGAAATAAAGTATTACATTGCTTTGACTAAGGCTATAAGTTTAGACCGCCAAACCAAATCGAATCCGCAATTTTGAAACCGTTGGTTTGGATCCACGTGGATCCGTCAACGATTTGGTTTTGACCCAAACGGAACCGCTTTAAAATGGTTTGGTTTAGGTTTTAATTATTCTAACTCATTTGAAACCGGCAACTTACCGAGCTCAAAAAATGACAAAATTTTTGTAATCCATTCTCTCGTATCTAACTCTCCAATAAACGTAGTTGAACCCAAAACCCAATAAATTAAATTAATATCATCCAAATTTCCATTAAACCTGCCAATTATAATTTCACTGTTGACTACTCTCATCCTAAGTTCTAATCACAACCTTTAAGTCATTCAGTCATCCATTATTTCAAATTCATATTCAAGCCAATGATGCAAACTCGACCCTATTTAAGGAGGACCGATAGTCGTCTTGCCAACAGTCAAGGGAGAAAACACGACTTGCTTCCAAAAGTTCTCTTGTTGCAATGTGATGCTTCAATAGTGAGAATAAATAACGAGATTAAGCCCAAGTCTATAACTAGATGTTGGCCAAGAAGCAACCGCTTTGCGCCCAAGTTCAAGAGGGGCCCAAAATGGTTAGTTGTTAAATTAAATTAATTTTATTATTGTTATTTTTTCTAACTTTGATTCCACGTCATGTGATCTTTACAAGTTGGGCCAATAACTAAAGTCAAATAATATGTAATTGTGATTTGTTTTCTCAGTATTGAGATACACTCATTTAATAAGTACTTATTTGATGATTGTTAGTTTAATATTAGTAATTCTATATCATTGATTTTCTTTCAAGTTGTTGCCTTGCCGACGTATTAGTTTTTCCATTGTTATTGCCTTGTCTGACTCTTAATTGTTGAGTCTTTGTTGTCTTGCAGCATATTATTACTTTTTAATTTTTGAACTTTTAGTTTATCGAATATATTAAATTTTTAGGTTTTATGTATTAAGAACCATGGCTAGAGGACCCAAAATATAGAGTTCGCTCTGGCCTAAAAGACTCTAGCTGCAACTTTGATTACGCCTTATAAAAATGCATATTATCATTTTAATTGGCAACATAATTTTGAAAAAAGGTGCGAACAATAAAAATTTAATTAATACTAGTATTTTTCCCGTGCGTTGCACGGGGAGATTTATGGCCAAGTTATTATAATTTAAAATATGTATAAAATAAAAATTATAATAACATATTTTCCTTTTTTTAATGGTAAAAAGATATGGATGAGAGATTTAAAAAGATCACACATGATAATAATCCGGATTGGAGGGATAAGGAGTGATTCTATCAAAAGATGATGGGTGATAATAATGGGAAATTATCCATGGGTTGAAAATTAGGTATTTGTACTTGAGTAGGAAATATAAACAAAATAGTATTTTTTAATTCTGAAAATTATAAGATTGGGTGGGAAACTGACCTCATTTAAAATATGTGTAAAATAAAAATTATTATAATATATTTTCCCTTTTTTCATGGTAAAAAGATATGGATGAGAGATTTAAAAAGATCACACATGATAATAACCCGAATTGGAGGGATAAGGAGTGATTCTATCAAAAGGTGAGGGGTGATAATAACGGGAGATTATCCATGAGTTGAAAATTAGGTATTTATGTTTGAGTGGGAAGTATAAATAAAATAGTATTTTTTAATTCTGAAAATTATAAGATTAAGCGGGAAACTGATTTCATTTTATTAATACTAGCTGTTTCACTCGTGTGCGTTGCAGGGGATAAAATTTTCAACTAATAACGTTATTAATAAATGTTAATAATATTAACATAAAATCTAAAAAAATAATTAAAATAAAGAATGAGTTACAACAATAAACTTAAAGAATTTAACTTGAAACAATTCTATAAAAATTTCGATAGAATTTCCCCTATATTTTATACTAATCCATCGTACAAATATGCAAGGAGCAACTCATGAAAATCCATACAACTTAATTTACTATTCTCCATAGAATAGTAACTTAATTTTCATTTACACCCGTACTTTGTATGGGATGATAATTCGTGACAGCAATTGTCATAATAGATTACATTTTGCTCATTGTAAGATTAATCTACTTATGTAAACCCAAAATAAAATGACATTAAATGTTATAGTTATTAAAATAACCATACTAAAATAACTCTACTAACATTCGTAGAGCTCATAATTTTTTATTTAAAATTATTTTACATTTTATTATATGCAATTATAAATTTTGAGAGATATTAATTATTATACATCGACATGATGTATGTTATTAATAATTAGTATGTAAATAATGATTTTTAAATTTTAATTATGAAATATAATCAGTATAAAGATATATTATAAAAATAACAATGTAGTCAGTACAGTCCGACATACCCTTGGGCGTGTTGTCGCAGTACGCCAAAATTTATTTTATTTCCTTACTCGGTTTCAAAACTACAAATTAATGTAGAAGTGGTAAGTAAGGGTCGAACCCAAGAGGAACGGTGCTTAATCTAGTTGATTTTATCAATTAATATAGAAAAAATGGGGGTTTTTTGATATTTGAATAAAAATAAAAAATCGAACGTCAAAATAAAAGATTGAAATAAAACAATTGTATAAAATATCTAGTTCTCGGGTTCGGTTGTGTCAACAACTTATATTTATCTTTCCCATGCAACGTGTTACTATTCCTTCTTCAATTTATCAACTCTCAATTAACCAAGAAGCTTTGATTAACGAATTCTTCCTTAAGTGTATTAAATTAAAGTGAGTTCTTTAACTTAACATCTAGCTATTGGATAACCCTAAACAAATTCTTAGGATTTAATGCAAAGCTAGTGTGAAATGAACGAGAAGAATGAGTTGAATTAGATGAATAATTTCACAAACTCGAATTAATACATCTAAGTTGATTTGTTAATAAATATGCACGATATTCATTTGCTACTTTGGATTGGAATCTAGTGATAATTACGGATCAAAAGTTCCAATCCCAGCAAGTAACTTGAATTTAAAGATTGATTGATTCAATTGGCCAAAGTGAATGCAATAATCAAATAAATTCAAAAACGGGTTTACAAGCATAACAAATCAATAAATTGAAGTAGAGGAATAGATAAACGTTACTAAAGAATTAGAAAAGATAACCACATGTTAGTTGAACACAACGTCCCCCTCGAACTAGATAGAAAAGTCTAACTACTCATATTTGCTGGGTTTCATACTTTTTAGCGAGTGTTCGCTTTGTATCACCATCACTATATGATATATTATACGCAAAATATAGAAAACAATTAAATAAATGCTAAGAAATAAATAGAGAAATAAAAGGGAAAAGAGAAACTTATCAAAGAAATGATCCGCTAATCATATTCACAGCCGAAGTATCGTTGATCGATTGAAACCTTTATTTCTTCCGCCGGAATATGAAAAACTAAGATCGTTCAAGATAAAACTAAGAACAAATGAAGAAGAGAATTTTATTGAAGAGAAAGTTGGAGAGAAGTACTAGCTAATTCTCTTCCACTAAGTTGTGCCTTTCCTTCCTTACAAATGCCTCTATTTATAGGCAAAATTTCATAAGAAAATATGATAAAAAATTGTACAACTACTCCATTATGATTCCACTAATTGGTAACCACCAAATCATGATCTTAAATTGTTCCATTAGTTCAAATATTGTATCATGGTATAGGTAAGCATCTTGGCTGAATTGTGCAATTGGAATTTCCTTTTTTTGATATTTTAATAGAAAGTTATGAATTTTCTACCAAAACATGGCCCAAGAAATCCTCCATTCACATCACTCTCGGTTTTGCCTATTTTTGACCATGATATGATCCGAATTATTTGAAGAGGTCAACATCAAAATTGTAGCCCTCTGAGTGTCCTTTCCAACAATATAAAGTGCATGTCAATCCGAAGTTTGTACCAAAAGTTATGGTCAAATTACTGAACTGCGGCAGTAAATTCGAGCTGCTGATTTTTTACGCTTTGTCATTTCTCTTCAAATGGCCATAACTTTCACTAGGAAACTTCGATTTGGGATCCAACAAAAATGTGGAAATCCTCTTTTGATATTCTTTGATATTGGCACAAGAAAAATTGTAAAAACAACTTTTCATAAAATTGCATCGAAGACCCTCCATCTTTAATTTGCTTGCATTTCGGTCCCAAGTTCCGTTTTCGCTCCGTTTTTATCCATTTTGGCTCCTTTTGATTTCTTGTGACTCTAAACACGCAATAAAAGGAAAACACAAAAAATAAACATATAATACTAATAAAACACACAAATACGTAAAATAGAAGAGTTATTTAAGTGCTTTTCTAGCACTTATCAACCCTAAACTTTTCTTGCCACGCTGGGAAACACTTATCCTCGTTCCGACCTATCCTCATTTACTCTGGGCTGAACGCAGATTATATAAGAATTACAAACTTCCATGCCCCGTCCCCGTCCCCGGCCCCGGCCCGCTAGAAAATTCTCATCTATGTCAATGCGCCATCATGATAGTTTAATCCAAAACTTTTATTTCGACATTTTATTTCTTTAATAAATATATTCTAAATATATTAAACACATATATTAACATATTATGTATAAACTTACTAATTTAACATATTCGACATATTAAATATTGAATGATTTGATATAACATTTAAATTCATTTGGATAAGATAAATAAATTGAAATATATGTGATTAATACTTAAAATATACAATCCAACTGCTTATACTTAAAAATAAAATAAAACATCAACAGGGAAAATTTAGTATAAAATAAATAATTAAAGTAAGTAGGATTCTTAATATTTATTTAGGAGACAGAAATTTAGATAAATATTTAATATAGTTGAAAGCCAATTAAAATATTCTAATTGAGTCTTATAATTTCAATAATTGATTGAAGTGATAGCCAATTGATTAATAAGAATTCTTAGATTTATTCCCCGGCGAAAGCGATATATTGAACCAAAAATTATTATATAATTGTTGGTTCGAGTAGTATCAAAATAAAAAATCATTACTATTTGAATACCCATTTTTGGAGCTTGTTACTTAAAAAAGAAAGAAAATGGAACAGATCCTTTGAAACACCCGTAATTATACAAAAAAATAGTAGTATTTTGTCGTCAACTATAACTCAAAAGAAATATCATAGAAAATAAAAAATTCATTTTCACATGATTTTTGCAACTTACTATAACATGATTTCATTCAAAATCTATACATAAAATGACATTACAACACTTCTCCTTCCCTTTTCACCAATAGGACGTCAAATCCAAGAGTTAAAAATTATAAAATGATTGAATTATAATTAAGGAAATTTGGACATGACATAATAATTTGACGTGTAAGGGAATTTTAGGGTTTTCATAGGAAAATAAAAGGTGTGCCCATTCATTCTCTTTACATAGTAAGATTCAAAATAAAAATTAGGAATTAATATTATTAGAATAAGATTAATATAGTGACATCACTATAATAATCAAATTTTAAGTAGATAAAGTAACCATTTTTTAAATACATTATACATAAAATTTAATAATCGTTGTTATTCTTATTACTAGCTGTTTCACCCATGCATCGTACGGAGGTATAATTTTTTAGCTAATAATAGTATTAATAGATGTTAGTCGTATTAATATAAGACTTTGAAAAAAATAAAATAAATAATGAGTAACAATAATAAACTTAATTAATATAACTAATGAATCATTCTTAAAAAATTTCAATAGAGTTGTCCTCTATTTTGTACCAATTGATCTAGCAAATAATTGGGGAAAAACTTACCAAAAAATACACACTTAATTTACAATACTGTTAAAGATATCAATAATTACAGCAATCCAAACATAATACCATCAATAATAGTTAACAATAACACACAAGATAAAAAATAGAAACATATTCATCTTTTGACAAAAAATAATGAATGCACTCAAATATAAGGCACATCCATAATTGTTACATAGAATATAAAAATTTGTGTTATTATACAATTGAATTGTACTAAGATAAGAAATAAGTTTTTAGATGAGCGGAACATCTCTAACATCACTTTTACACAAACACTGGCGTTTTAGCATAAGAAACATACAAAAATATTAGAAAGAACATCATATTTCAAATATGATTAGTGAAACTCATTAAAATGTAATTTGTGACTACTAAGTACGTGGAGTTACCTTTCAGAAGTACAGTGCCACTAATGCATAAATGCTGCATATAATCAATTTGTATAACTCCGCCAAATTTGTGATGGGGACATTATACCTAGATAAATATAAGAGCACAAACACTACAATATATAAATACAATCATTCACTTCACATATTAAACCAAACCACAAATGGCATAAAGGTTTTGTGTAAAAAATCAAATAAAGTGAACAACATATCTGATACGGTTAATAAGTATAAAACTACAAGTTTAAACATTTTTTTATAGACGACATTTGTGGTGGTTCTAATTGGACAACCATTGTCATCATAGATCACAAATTTTAAACGCTTCCTATGCATTACCCTCGAGACTGCAACATACCATTTCTATTCAAACCCTAGCTATTTCACCCATGCATTGTACGGGGGACAAATTTTTCAACATCTATTTTTATCATATATATTGATTGAATATTGTATTATCATAAGAATTAGAATATTAGAACAATTAATAATCACCTAAAAGCCATATTTCTCTAACTTATGGTTTGATTTATGCTTTAAAATCTTAATAACTCTATGTGAATTAGAAAAATAAAAATAATAAAATATAATGTAATTTAATTCATTCAATATTGGTCCATTACAAAGATGATGGTGTAAGTGCTCACAAGATAATTACAATTTTAAATCTAATCTTTGATAATTTAACTCAATAAATATGTATTTTTAGTTTTAAGTCTCTCTTTTCTTTTTTTTTTATATATTTATTTAATAACTCATTATGATACAATTAGAATAAGAATACATTCATACTCTTAATTTTTCTACTTCAATGTTCTGTAACTAAAAACATTGATTCATGATTGAGGTGTCAATTAGACTAATGAGACACTAATTTACTAAGTTAATATGTGAATATTTTGGCGCAAAAAATAAATATTCCACGGAAAAAAATTAAAAGTGCGAAGAAAGTACAATCAATTAACGAATTTACCTTTTCAATTTAAACAATTATGTCGATTCAACCAAAAGGTATAAAAAATTAACAATACAAAAATATAAAAAATTATCAGTACGAAGAAATAATAATTATTTTAACAATTTACTACAAATAATCTATTAAAGTGGGTCAATTCATATTTTAATTTATTTTATGCTTGTAAATAGTAATAACTGCATTACAAATTAATCTACTACAAAAAATTTAGAAAGTCTATTGGACTTTTGCAATTGTGACAATTATGTGAATTAAAAATTTTAATCAATCATACAAAAGAAATATAATTCATTTTCACAATGAACATATCAGGATAAAAACTAAATGATCAAAGGAAACAAAAAAGTAATAGCGTGAAGAAAGTAGGATCAATCCACGGATTTATCTTAACAGTTTAAAATATTGAGTGGACTCGTACGAATCATTTAATAATTTGACAACACAAAAAAGGAAAAAAATTAATATTGCGAAGAAACTATAATTGTTTTTCACACGAAGTGAGTTCGACAGTATTTTGATTGGAATTCTCTTCCACTGCATAAAAGCATTTTCCATGTAGGCACAAAAATAAATGATCCCAAAAAAATTTAATAATGCGAAGAAAATACGATCGATCCACAAATTTACATTTAATATTTAAAAAATCATGTTGTCTCAACCTAATGGTATAAAAATTAATTAAAAAGAGAAAACAATTTACCAGTGTGAAGAAAGAAATAATAGTGTCAACAAAAATTTCAACAATTTGCCAAAAATAATCCATCGAATTGGGTCGATTAATATTTTAATTTATTTTATACTTGTAAACAGCAATAATTGCATTACAAATTAATCTAGTGGAAAAAGTTATGAAGTATATTGGACTTTTACCATTGCAATCAATTATGTGAACTAAAAATATTAATCAACCATGCAAAAGAAGTATATTTCACAATGAATATATTAGTATTAAAACCAAATGATCTAAGGAAAAAAATTAATAGTGTGAGAAAATTACGATCAATCCACGGGCATACCTTAACAATTCAAAATATTGTATCAATTCCTATTAATGTTTTAAAAAATGGATCATATAAAAAACAAAGAAAGAAAAAACTTCAATAGTGAGAATAAATTATATATAATTATTTCTTTACAATAAGTGAGTCCAGCACATTTTTTATTGGAACTTTCTTTAACCATTGATAAGCATTTTCCATGTGAATCGAATCCATTTTTTAAACTTTAATGTTATACTCTCCTATTAATTTTGTGCAAAAATTTAATGAATGCTAATTTTGTATCACACAATAATCAAATATTAATAAAAATTTTAATTTTAATTTATTTTATTTTCTTAATAATTAATTTTCATTTCATAGTTAATTATTTATAAAAAAAAAGTCTCTTACACTATATATAGATATAAATCTTTAGAGCCAGATTAAAAAATATAATAAAATAATAATTATCAATACTTATGCAAGGAAATAAAATTTATATTTAATATTTACCATTTAATATAAATAATAATTAATTATGCTGCCCATTAAATCTTGGCAGTATAATTAATTTTTATTAATTAGAACACAATTCGTTTAATTAATTTTTATTTTTAACCTATTATTCCGATAATAATTAGTCTAATATGTGTACTTTTAGGAATTGTATGAATATAATTTTTAAAATATCTTATAATTTAAAAAGATGCATTGTAATTTAAAACATTTCTTTAATTTTTTGGGGAAAGTCTTGCCAACTGTAGGAATTAAATGAATTTTAACTATTTTTTCAATTAATTATACTTTTCTCCTTTATTAATATAATTAATTTTTATTAATCTTTGTCTATTGAAATATATCAAATTAAATCTTCGCAAATATAATTAATTTTAGCTAATTTCAATAAAATTAATTATAGTTAATTTACATTTTGGCCAATTATTGTTAAAAATAATTATTTTTGTTAAAAAGTGTTGATTATTTCTAAAATAATTAGTTTAATCTTTGTCGAGTGAATTTGTAGTTCTTTTTCTTTAAATTAAAAGAGATGTGTAACATTAAAGGTAAAAATTATATTGGCATAACTTATCAAAAGATATCAATTAGTTATTTCAACTAAACGGTATCCCTAATTTAAAAGATATTGATATAGAAATAGATAAAGATTCAATTAATTAAAAATATTGGATTAATGTTACAATTTAACGATTAATTAACAAAAATTAATGTTACATGTTTCTTTTAGTTTTTGATACAAATTTGATGAATTGTAATTTTTATCACACCAAAATAAAATCCTAAAAAATTTATAATTTTAATTAATTTTCATTTTTATCTAATTTTTTTTGAAAATAATTAATTATTTCTAAAATTAAGTAAAGAGACCAATCTAATCATGCTACCAGTTTCTTTAATTTTTATGTAAAATTTTAACGATTCCTAATTTTGTATTGTACAAAAATTAAATCTTAGTGGAATTTCTAATTTGGATGAGCTTTTGTTCCTTAGCTAATTATTTATAAAAATAAATAATTATTTCAAAAATTAATTAGTGGGTCAAATCTAATTTTAAAAATTTAATGTTGTGCTTTTCTTTTTATTTTGTGTAAAAATTCAATGAACGCTAATTTTATATCGCATAATAATCAAATCATGAAATTGTTAATCTTAATTAATTTTTGTTTCATAGTTAATTATTTATAAAAAGGCCCTTATTCTATGTCATATAGATATAAATCTTTAGATTTAGATTTAAAAAAAATAAAAAATAAAAATTATCAATACTTATTCAAAGAAGCGAATTTTAGATTTAATACTTAATTGTTGATATAAATAATGATTGATTAATTTATTTTTTAGGATTGATTAATAATTAATATAAATTTAAAGATAAAAATCTTATAGAAAGATAAGTTCGAATAAGTGGAGATTTGGAAAAATCTAATTTTACTATATAAATTCCCTTATAGAATAGTGCTAATTTTTAAATTTTAATGTTGTGCTTTTGTTTTTATTTTGTGTAAAAATTCAATGAACACTAATTTTGTATCGCACAGTAATCAAATCTTAATGAAATTTTTAATCTTAATTAATTTTCATTTCATAGTTAATTATTTATAAAAATACCCTTATTCTATATCACATAGATATAATTCTTTAGATTTGGATTAAAAAAATAAAAAAATAAAAATTATCAATAGTTATGCAGAGAAGTGAAATTTAGATTTAATACTTAAGTGTTGATATAAATAATGATTGATTCATTTGTTTGTTAGGACTGATTAATAATTAATAAAAAATTAAAAGATAAAAATCTTATAGAAAATAAGTTCGAATAAGTGGAGATTTGGAAAAATCTAATTTTTACTATATAAATTCCCTTATAGAGAAGCGAAATTTAGATTTAATACTTAATAGTTAGTATAAATAATGATTGATTAATTTGTTTGCTAGGATTGATTAATAATTAATAAAAAAATTGAAAGATGAAAAACTTATAGAAGATAAGTTCGAATAAGTGAAGATTTAGAAAAATCTAATTTTTACTATATAAATTCCTTATTTTGGTGAGGATAAGATTTAACATTGATAATGATTAGCTAATTTGTTTGTTAGGGATTGATTATTAATTAATAAAAAAGAAAAAAAATCAAAAGATAGTAAATGACTTGATTTTAGGAGGGAAAACTAATTATTATAATTTAAAAAATAGGCTGAAATTTCATACTTTTCTTTTTATATAGATTAATAAAATTAGCCGGCAAGTGGAAGTGCTTATGCTAAAAGCATCTCCAATGCATGGTGTGGCCACATTGTCAAGGTTAGGAGAGAGAGTGACACATATTTTTTAAAAGGTCCCACGTTTTTTCCTTTTATACATCATTTTCAATTTTTAAAAATCACTTTTATCTCATTTATCCCACTTTTTCCTCACTTTTTCTTCATCGTGTCACTTGTCATGTCTAAAACCACACATCCATATCCACATCTTCCACTATTATTTTATTATTATTTTTAAATTTCTTTCTATATCTCTCATACTTTTCACTTTTCCCTCTTTTTTTCCTCTACACAACCTTCTATTCATTTTCTATTAAAATAATCATCCTTTCTCTATCTCTTTCCTCCACGTCATCTATATATCCACACCGCCATTGGAGATGCTCTAAACAGATGACATTTGCCATGGTCAAGGTGGCAGGCCACGTGGGTCCTATGTACAAGCATGAAGAATGCTTTGATATGTTCAAAAGGAAGATATCTTATCAACCTTTATGAAAAAACTCTGGTAATCACAGTTAGCGTGTGTCAGTCCACAGATTTTAATAAATTTTTACTTATTTTTATACATTTTATTTCAACTCCACACATACTTTCTTCTATTTCACATTCACACACCTTATGGAATCTATATGTACTATACAAACCTCTATCATTTAACTTTACTTATTTTCTCTCCTACTTCAGTCCTGTGATTCTTGGGGCCTGAAGCGAACATCATAAAATGCTCCCCCATATAATAATTATTAAAATTTAGAAGTGCTTTACAAAAATTAATAGTTAACTAAAAATACAATAATAATAGAAAATAAAAAATCCCTATCATACTACATTTCACATTATTATAATAATTATAATCTAATAACAATTTTGAAAATTAATATTTCTTATTTTTCTAACGAAGGAAAAACATTCATCAAACTTTTAATAATTTAGTTTTTTTATCAATATAACTCAAAATTCTAAAATGAAATTTAAAATTCACAAAGTATAATTTGATCTCTTTAGTTTAAGACGTTTTTTCCATATATATGATATTGTGTTTTTGAAAACAATCCATATATAAGATTGTTGATATGTAAAAAACTCATATTTGTTGTTAAATAATTATCATAAAGTTTGTATGGTCAATTTTGAATTTTTGAATTATTTATTTTAGTAAAAAGCGAGATTGAAGATGGCGAGTCGAACTGAGATCAATTATTAATTATATTGATAAGAGAGCATTTTTACTATTTGAAGACGAGTAATAGGTCATTTTTTACAATTTTTTATAGTTTATTTTTGTTCTAAACTAACAAGATTAGGTTGTTTGGAATTTTTTTTTTTTGATAATATGACATTTAAGAATGTTAGAAATTACATATGCATAAAACTAAAAGAGATACTGCAAATTTTATTCATAGGTATTACAAACTTACTATATGATTCTAAATATTAGATAATTAATATAGCTTCGCAAAATATTTTTTTTGAAGGAATATTATTTTTACAAAATTTTAAAGAAATAAAGTGATAAACCTAAATATAAATATAACTATAAATAATAATAATAATAATAATAATAATAATAATTATTATTATTATTATTATTATTATTATTATGAGAAATGCAAGATTGGGATTCTAACTTGGGTGGACAATGATTTCAACCAAAACTTCAAGGCTAACCCCTACGCCAATCCTTGTACAGCACCATAGCCATATTATTCATATATATATATACTTAATTTTTATGTATGAAAAGAAAAAAAAAAAGAAAAAGAACAAAGTTGTCCCCCTCCGGTTTTGCGCCTGAGGTGATGGTCTCACTCGCCTCAAACCAAAATCGGCTCTATATTTCACATCAAAATCCATAAAAATTTATAATAACTTACTCCCCAATACACACCGATTAGTTGAGAATTTTATTTTTTAGAAATATTTCTCAAAACATTCATGTGTTGCATGTAATATGTACTATCAACTTTATCATGTACGAGAGTGCGGGTGTAATATTAATTCCTGTATAAATAATGTTAAAATCACTTTCAGTTTAAAAATAAATAATAATAATAATAATAATAGTAATAATAATAATAATAATAATAATAATAATAATAACAATAGCTACTAGTCTAATTGCATGGAAACTCAGGATGCTTAATAAACAATCAAGATAAACACTGAGCTTATGCCTGGGAAGGCGTAATTAGACTGGTAAAAGCTCAGTAAACAATGAGATTAAGCCATTGGATTCGATTTAGAATTTTAAAACCAATGTGCTTGTATTTGTAATTGTTAGGTCATGTAACTTGTAAGTAATGGCAAGTGGATGAAAGGTCTTACATAATTTACTTTCACCATCAAACAGAGAATCTTTTGTCATTTTTTATTCATTTTTTTCTTAGAAGATGGTCTTCAAGTCATTTTTTTATTATTCATTACAATGTGAAGTGAACGTAGGAAATTTGCATTAATCATGAGGATGTGGTAAATAATTTATTTTTCACTAATCTTTATCCAAAACTTCAACTTACAAAGTTTTACTCTTGTGCAATGCAGAGTGTCCAAACTAGTTTGGAATAATTGTTTTTTGATAATTCCTTTAAAACTAAGCAAATTACAACCGTTCTTTGGGCATAATCTCATTAACAGTCAATTTCTAGCGCTAAGGGAGCACAATAATTCCGGCAAAAAACAGTCAGCTTTTGGCCAAATTATGGTAAAAAACTTTGAGTAGTCGCCACAGTGTCGTCGGAAAATTTTCCTAATTGTTGGAGCTCCACCTCAACATGCCGGACCTAGATCTGATTTTGGATTTAAAAATAAAAGTCGTATGTGACAGAAATCAACCCCAGGAGCACCGTAATTATAGTGTTACCGGAAGCCCTAGAAATTGACTGTTAATGAGATTATGCCAAAAGAACGATCGTAATTTGCTTAGTTTTAATGGCATTATCGAAAAACAATTATTCCAAACTAGTTTTTACACCCGTGCGCTACACAAGAGTAAAACTTTGTGAGTTGAAGTTTTTGATAAAGATTAGTGAAAAATAAATTATTTACCACATTTGTATTTATTTGATAGCAGTATAACGTCCGACAAAATGGATAGATTTGGAAGCATATACTATTACAATCTTATTTAAAGTTGAGGTTAGACACTAAATAAATTAGTTATTGTCAATATGAGTATCAAATGGCTAATAAAATCATTAATTACAACCTACAAATCAAATAAGAAGCCTTCTCTAATTACTTTCGTAGTTGTGACCACATCATAAACCTCACATAAGAACATTGTATTAATATAAAAATAGAAATAAAAATAATGTTAAACTAAGAATTAAATAAATTGAAAATGAAATCAACATAGTGTTCAACCTAAAAATAAATGTAATTCAAAATAACCTCATAAGCAACGCTAACGATAATAATGATGAAATATCACAAAAGCGATAGCTCATAATTTTTCATTTTATGAAATAAATCATGGATCCCTAACTTTATCTACGTAGTTTTCTTGCCATCCTAGATTTTTTTTTGGAAGGGAAATCCGCGTAATTTTGTTAATGATGTGCCCCTAAGCTAGAGGCAATAACAAGAGGTAGACAATCCATCCAAACACGATTACATCTAGAAGTGGCCGCTAGGGCCGCTAAATCGTGGGCAACAAAGTTCTGAGAACGTGGAATATACACGACACATGGACATCCTGCTTGTTGTAGCTCATCATGGATATCCGCAATAATTGGCTCGATAGATGCACATGCTGCCGTAGCGTTCAGTCCCTTCACCACCACCTGCGCATCACATTCAACCAAATCGACACGGAATCCAGAATGTGAAGCAAAACGCAAGCCAAGATTATTCATTGTTTCAGGTATTAAAGAGGACTCATTTGGTTTCGGTTCTAATTTTTTTAAAAGAACCAACCGATATTGGTTTTTTTTTTGTTTGGTTTCGGTTCGGTCAGTTTGGTTCCAATTTTCTTTCCCACTCTTAGATAATATAGTAAATTGGTAATTAAGAGAACCACATTATTAGTATTTCTTATTCTATCATTTTTAGGTGAATCACCACCAACAACTAAGAATAGCAATAGCAATGACAACAATAATGGCAGAAAAAAAATATCATCTTTACAAATTATGGAATAAAATGATGATTTTTAGAAAATAAATAAAAGTATTAATAAACATTTTAAACACTTGAATATTTGTTATTAATGTTTGATGTAATAGGTAGTAATAAACAATTATTGGCATAATCGATATTAATTTTATAAATTTAACCTTTAATGATATGTACGTTAACAATTATGGAATTATTATTTTTTGTTCACATTATATTTTTTGAGTACAAATTGGGGGTTATAGGAGTGGATTGGAGTCTCGAATCTAGGATAAACCGGTAAGGAGGAGCATTGTACTAGGTCAAACCTCTTGAACATTGTGTTAAATATATTAATTAACAAAAATGTGTCACTATTATAACATTTATTAGCATAATGATGCTGATAAGTAATTGATTATTAAAGAAAATTAAATTATGGTTAATACTCCCTTTGTCCCGATTATATATGTAAGATTTCCCTTTTTGTTTCTCCAATTATTTAAGCTTGTTTCTATATTTTAGTGTTAATTATTTTGTACATCTACTAATATCTTTATTTATTTACATACCTTTAACTTCATTTAATATTTCCAATAACTTTTTAATATCATTAAATAATAATAATAAATAAGGAAATTTATTTACATGATTATTTTTTGAATAACATTCTTAATTCGTGTGAAGAGCCATATGAATAGAGTATGCATTGTTCATAATAAAAGTAATATATCACCTCCAATATAGAGGTATATTTAGAACACTCTTGATTGGGTTCCATAAAAAACCCAATTTAAGCATTAGATCAAGAGTGACATAAGAAATATACAAGTAAAATTTAATTTTAATAGGGCCAAAGGAGTTATAGATTTCAAATATACTCTTACTTCATACATTAAATAATGCTATTCTTAATTTTAGTTGGTAAGTGTCCGAGTGGTACAAAAACAAACTAAGTAGTAGTGTAATATACCCTCAATAACGAAAATAGATTATTATAAGGGTGGTGCTGAATGCACCCTATTTTTTTTCTTAATACACCCCAAACACACCCATTCCCATTTTACCCTCTCTCTCCTTTTTTTTTTTTTTTTTCGACCTCCAGGTGGTCAAATTTGACCACCTGAATCGTTCTTCCATTTTTTTTTTTGTGACCACCGCAATGGCGATTCAAGCTATTCGCTAGCCTTAGCCGAAAAAAAAAAAAAAAAAAAGATTTTGGGGGGTTTGAAATTGGGAATGAGATTGTTTGTGGGTGTATTGAGAAAAATGGAGATGCATTTAGCTCCACCCTTATTATAATTCATTAATTTGGGAAGGATAAAAATGTAATCTCCAACGGAAATGTTCATTGGAAGTTTTGTGCATATAGTGATATATGACAAAGAAATAGAGGAAAAAAAGAGAAATATTTTTTTATTTAAGTGATAAGAGAGAAATTTGAGAAAAAAATGAAAGAAAAGAGAGAGACAGAAATAATAGAGGATATTTAGATGAATGTGTAATTTTAGACATGATGGGATAATTGATGAAGAAAAAATAATAAAAAGAGAAAATAAAGACCCATTTGAAATCCAGAGAGGGTCGTTTAGAGTAACTGACATCATGAAAGGACTTTTGTTTCAGTGGCTTCACTTTAGGTTTCTGAACCAAGAGAACAGCTCTTGGAGATATTTTCATGTTGGTTTAGTTAAACAAAGGTTGGCTGCCTTTGGATTTGCCTTCAATTAGTAAAAGATCCTTTCAGCAGTTCATGTTGATTAAGGTTGGCTGCCTTTGGATTTGTCCTCAATTAGTAAAAGGCTTTCAGCAATTCCATGTAGAGGCATGCATGATCAAGAAATTGATCACATTCATGACTTAAGACAACTTCAAGCAACCAACCATGAATATAGAACTCAAACACGAAGCAACTAGTGGAAATGAAGTGAAAACCCATCATGTCGAGATCATAGAGGAGTATGAGTAATAAATGCAAGTAAATTGACACAGGTGAAAATGGAATTGTTAGACAAGGCTTAGACTGAAGATACTGGCAATATATGTCATCTATTTTTGAATGTCCATGACAGACATCGCATAAAAGAAATTAATACTCACCACTGAAGCCTAAAAGTATCATTACAATCGGAGAAAGGATATCCTATTTTTATTATAAAAGAATATGCAAGTAATCGATGACGTTACAAATAGAACCATCTATCAATATCAGATACATCATCCGACGAGAATTTTGGTGAATGAAAATGCTTTCAAAATTTCCCAAGTTTTAAATATTGGAAAAGTCGATGAGGAAGATTCAAGTACTGTAGCCATAATATTGGACATATCATAGCAGGACAATTTTCTCAAGGAAAATCGCAAACTGTGCATAACCCAACAAGCACAACATAGCCCAGGTCGTCTTGCCAAAAACCAAGGGCGAACACGACCTGCTACCAAAAGTTCTCTTGTTGCAATGTGATGCTTCAATACTGAGAATAAATTATGAGATTTAGCCCAAGCCCGTAGCTAGACATTGGCCAAGAAACAACCGCTTTGGGCCCGAGTTCAAGAGGGGCCCAAAATGACTGGTTGTTAATTTAATTTAATTTTATTATTTTTTTTTAGCTTTGAGTCCACGTCATGTGATCTTTGCAAATTGGGCCAATAACGTAACTAAAGTTAAATAATATATAATTGTGTTTTTTTTCCTCGGTATTGAGATACACTCATTTAATAAGTACTTATTCGATGATTGTTAGTTTAATATTAGTAATTATATATCAATGATTTTCTTTCGAGTTGTTGCCTTGCCGGCATATTAGTTTTTCCATTGTTATTGCCTTATCTGACTTTTAATTGTTAAGTCTTTGCTGTCTTGCAGCATATTATTAATTTTTAATTTTTGAACTTTTAGTTTGTTCAATATATTAAATTAAATGTTTAGATTTTATATATTAAGAACCATGGCTAGAGGACCCAAAATATAGAGTTAACTTTAGACCTAAAAGACTCTAGCGACATCTCTAATTAAGCTTTCTGACTCGAGATTTAGAATTTTCAAAGCTTGTTAATTGTCTTACATGTGTCGACTAATAAATTAGGTAAAACATCTTTGTTATTAGGGAAATTGGCACAAATGGTCCAAAAAATATGCACTTAACGAGTTTAGTCCTAAATAAAAAAACGTAGCTCGATTGGTCCGAAAAAATTTTGAGGTAAATTTGGTCCAAATGAATGGAATCCGTCAATTAGACCGTTAATCAAAGTTAAACTTTACTATTTTGTCATCTTCGCAAGGGGCAATTTGGTCATTAGGCTTGAGATAAATTGCACAAAAGGTCATAATCTTTGGGTATTATTATTATCAAGTCTCAAAATTTTATACTTTAGTCCCAAATTTTTGTTAAATTGTATAATTTTACCTTTTTTTACGGGTGTTTATTTAGCCCATAATTAATTTTATTGAATTAATTTGATACTGATTAAATAGTTTTTATCAAAAAGTTTCAAAAAAATTTGATACTAATTAAATATTATTTGTTTGCATTAATATTATAACTTTTGAAAATTTTCTTTAGCTTAGAATAAGAGACGCGCCCATTTTGATTTTAAGCAATATTTAATAATAAATATAATTACTATATATAAATAAATTTTTATTAGGAATATATCTCTGTAAATTTTCCTTTGGCACGTGGATGTCCAAATCGGAGCATAAACATGTCGAGGACATCTTCAGCATCATAAGCAAGCTCTCTCACTTGACTGACCCATTCCTTGAGTTCGGGGTCGCTATCGTCTTTGGCATCAGCAACCCTCAAGAAAGCCTGCATCAGCCTCAATTGACCTTCAATGTACTGGACTTTCTCATGAAGTCCGCCTAGTAGTTGTCGCTCTTCTTTGATCAAAACTGCGAGTTGGTTTAACAAGTTGTCGCTCTTCTTTGATCAAAACTGCGAGTTGGTTTAACAGAAATGTTACTGCACTCTCTGCCATGAAAGTAGTTTTGGCAAAAACAATGTTTAGAATTTTAAGTACTGCGAAGAAATTTGCTTACTGAAATGGTTTGAATTCGGATAGGATTGGTGCCTTGGTGGTAGTTGCTTGCATTGCCCATGGCCTATATAAAACTGAGTTGAGTTGGCAAGTGGATTAGTTGTTACATATATATTTTAATTGCAGTTGGTTGTATAAAACCTTGAAGTCATTTTTTATTCATTTACTTTCCTGTGATATCTGCTTCAGAGAGGATGGTTCCAATGTGATGCCTTAATAATGAGAATAAACAACGAGATAATTAACCCTCTGACCCGGGATTTAGAATTTTCCCCAAGTCCACATATAAATAAATTAGGTAAAACATCTTTGTTATTGTTATAAAAGTATAGAAACAATAGAGAGAATTTAGAGAGAATGAATTCTAAGGAATTCTCAGGAATGAATTTCATTAATAACTGAAGCCCTATTTATAGGAAAACTTCGAATGGCACAATCGTAATTACATAATTTCATCAAGGGTATAATAGTCATTCACATATAATAATTACATCTTTTACCAAATTATTCCTCCACCAAATTATTCCTCATAATTCATAACCACCAAATTATTCTTAATTATTCATAACACTTCAATTATTATTCATAACACTCCCCCTTGAATGACTATTAATACAAATGTCTTCTGGACCTGTTTGGAGAAAAACCCAGTGGGAAAAAACTTCCAAAACGATTGCAGGATAGCTTGGAGTGGTTATATACTGTTTCATCAAAACATTGCTCCCCCTGATGTCTATCAGCGGCATATGAGTATTCACGTGCTGCCTCGTTAAAACTTTGTCAAGAAAACCCAGTGGGAAAAAACTTGATCGAAGGAAAAAGAGTACAGCTGCTCCGTTTGATTTCATATCTTGAGAACTGATATCTTTACTTCTGGTAAATGATTTCAATATCATCATCGTTTGGATCTAAAGCATTAGCTCCATTATAACTTGATCCAATAGATACACTGTTGTATCAATTTCTCCTATCGTTCTCAATATACCATGAATATGCCTCGTTAAAACCTTATTAGGAAAAACCCGTGGGAAAAACCTAATGAAGGAAAAAGAGTACATTATTCATGTGAATACGCCTTTAAAGTTGCCTCATTAAAAACCTTGCTAGGAAAACCCAATGGGATAAAACCTCACTAAGGGAAAAAGAGTGCAACGCGTATTTTATACAAGTATCTTTAAGCATTTCAAAATCTTTCATACATTTGTATGAGTATCATATACATTGATTTTATACTCTTCGCTCATTTAGAGTGCATCAATTTTCTTACACAACTACAAAACATTCACCATGAACACATGTCTCCAAATACACAATTTAAAGCATATAAATTCATTGTAAAAACATGTAAACATATAAGTAAACCTTCATAACTAACTAACATTTAAAATATATCATTTAACATTTAATACTCACTTAATAGGTTATTTCATTCCCAGGGCTTAGTTCACCCTTTAGGGTACTCATAAACACGGGTTTAGCTCATCCGATCCTTTAATTTCCTTTTAACACTACACACACGATCGGTAATTTAACTTTCATGAGCATGCAACATATAATGACCACCATGCTTATCTTTAAACTTGAGCATTAGTCATCATCATCTCATCATCTCATAAGTTAAGGATTTCACATTCACCATTTATCATCTTCAATATATCTCAATATTTTCATTATCATTGATCATATGTAGCGCTACATTTTCATATCGTGTCGACACTTTTCAATTTCATTTCTTTTCCCCATATCGACATAACTTATCGAGATATCTCATTATCAATCCTCTTGTAGGATTACACAATATAGTTATGTCTATATACTCTTCAAGAGCATATGCCTCCGTTATTAAGACCATCTTTTATAATTTGCTTTGATATATATGTTTGGGGAAATCTCATAATATCAACGCTTCTGGCGTGCTAACTTATCAAAGCATCTTAAGTGATATATGTGATTGTTCATAGCATCTTTTATGCATCTTTGAACTTCAAGTTCATATTTTAATTGTGAGGATATAACATGATGCATTTCACATATCATTTTCAACCTTTAATACTCCCCCTCATGCTGAGAAAATTTAGAACACCAAAACTCATACAGTTGGTATGATTTTAATCATATATGTTCTCATCATTCAGCCTTAATATGGGAATTTAGACCGTTTGCATTCTATTCTCGATATCGGCAATTTATTTGAGGACTTTAAATAATTTGCCATATAATATCCCACTTATATGCGCATACTCAAATTCTTCAGGGATTTATTCAAGTATTGGGATATACATTTACTAGCTTTATCATTAAATCTGAAAATCATGCTCATACCGTGAGCAAATATTTCGTAAATTTCGAATCATATACACATGTGACTATCTAGTGGATCCATATCATAATATCTAGTAGTCCACATGGAGGATGAGTGGGCCCATATTTCTCATCCTTTATTCCAGATATATTTGGGATTTATTCTCAATATTGGCTAGTAATGATTTCATCATTTATCGAGAACAATCATTGAAGAATTCTTTTAATTCTTCACTTGAAATATTGATTTCAATAATTATTTAAACCGGGATGGTCAGTCCGGTTTTGCAAACGAGTATTATTGAACTTCTAGTTCAGTAAATTCTTATATCGATTTCACTAGTATCTGTATAGTGCTCAACATGATTTATCATAGAAACAATTCACCGACATATTCCATCATCTTTTGGTGACATTATTGTCTACTACTGTTCAAACACGGAGTTACAGCTCATACGCATCACATCCGGCTATTATTTAATTCCGAAATCGTAGCTCTTACGCTTTATTTAAAATCGGAGTCTTATATCATACGCGTCGTATTATTCTATAAATAAATCATCAAAATTATTGCAAAATTCATCCTAACAAGGGTCTATACATTATAATGGATCATATGCTCTCAAATCTTCGAAAATACTATCCATCACTACCGAGTCAAAATCCTAAAAGGATTTATCGATGTAGGTTGGAAAGATTAAGGATGCTAATGAATAAGGGTATCCCACAAGATATCCGATACTTGATTGAAGCAAAGGTTCGATTATCTGGTGAGGTTTCAATTCCTTCTAAATACATGCCTGGTATGGGTAAAAGTAGTTTTTCAAAGAAACGGAGAGCAAAAAGATTAGGAGGATGCTACAAGTGTGCTCGGTGGACATGTGACACTCGATGTAAATCTGGGGTACTTGTCCGTAAATCGAGAAGATAAAATAGCATTCATTAAGGATGGATTGAGTAAGGAGCCTTTGGATGATATTCAACGGGCTCTTGAGACACATCCTAGTGGACACGCATAAGGTGAGCTAATGGCCTTATGGGCCAAATTCAAAGATCAACAAGCGTTCATGAGTCTTGAAAAACTTACTTTAGAAGATCCTGTTTGTAAATTTAGTAGAAAAATTTAGCATAATGATTTTCCCATATTTATGTAAGAAAGCTCGGTGTAATAACAAAGATCAATATATTTCTTTTATTTGTAAATATCGTTTTTCAATTTTAAGATATATATTATTTTTCAATCAATGACAGCTATATGTCATATCACTAAAGAAAAATTTACGCCTTTTTCTCTTTCATATTTGTCAAAAAGTAAATAGTGCACTCAATTATTGGTTTTAAAATTTTTCTTTAAATAGAGGGATTCATATATCTCTCATGTTGAAAATATAGTACAAAAGAGAGATAGGAGTAGAGATGGATGTGGAGATTTTAGAATCATCTCATACAAGTCAGCTTTTACCTCGCCATATTAAAACCGTATGTATTCTTGGTGGATCTAAACTGGTAGGCCATATCCAATATGTGGATATGGCAAACCAACTCGTAAAAGAGTTAGGGGAGACAAGAAATCAATATACTATCTGGAGGAACCAACAACAAACTTTTAGCTAGACTTATAATGGCCGCACAATCATGGGGAATAAGAGTTTCGAGCGTAATACCTTTCCATCTAGTTGGATCTAATACTCGAATTGGAGCTAGTTCTACCATGGGTCCAGCAGGGTTGGGGCTACAAGCGCAATCCATCCACAACTGCATGATGTATATGATGAATAATAGTGATGCTTTCATTGTCCTTCCAGGCGGCTACAACACACTGGAGGAAATATTCAATATAGCCTCGTTGGCGCAAAGTGGAACTTTCATGTCAAACCAATAGGTTTGTTGAATATTAATAATTTCTTTGATGGCTTACTAGCGTTTCTAGATCAGTGTAAATAATAAGTTTATCTCTCATTCAATGAGAAAAATACTTATTTCGCTAGTCTTGTTGATGAACTACTCATCAAATTTCATGCATATGTTCAAGAATCTATGGAAGCCCAGGTCAGTCGATCATGGACCACTTGGTGTCAGCGAAAAAGAAATTCGGATCCTTTAAATATTTCATTATGAATCCTAATGTTGATGGTGGCGAGTTACGAGTATTTATACTCTCAGACGCATCCCTCATTTATGGATTCAAGATGTATATTCTTTTGCATTTCTATATTTTCGAGTGTTTAATACCATCTTTTGATATTCTCAATATGTTCCACTTATTTTGTACTTCTTTCGGAGTAATAATAATATCATATTGGCTTTATTCAAATACGTAAATCTAGTGATTATGCTTCTTCAAGAGCATTTTATTCTCATATTAATACAATCTCATATCATCGATGAGATTACTTCATATAATTTCTCCATGCGATATATTATCTTTGATTTATCAACATGGGATCTATTGAGATTTTACTTTCGTCTATTTATCCAATGGTAACTTCAAGTACCACTTGCTCAATTTTCTCCATTCATATTCGGTATATATGAAGAAGTAATTTTATTCTCATCGCCTACTTCTTGAGAGTATGATTAGAATATTTGATCAACTACTTCTTACAGAGTAGGATTCGTTATAACCAATCGTGTAGTATAACCCACCACATTGGAAATATGCACACCAATCGTGTGGTATTACCCACCACATTGAAATATACTCAAACTATAAAGTGCATAAATTTAAATTGCCGAAATTAAATTTCCTCCAATAGGTGGTCGAACCTACCTTATGGGAATTATTGCAATAAATATAAATCTCACGAATTTAAATAGCAAGAATTAAATTGCATAATATTTAACTACTTCTTCAGAGTAGGATCTGCTTAGTAGAAGGTATTACCCATCACTTAGCATATAAAGTGCAGAAATATATAAAACCTTCCGCTTAGTGTGGGTTTGAACCCATCATCAAGTAGGAGGTATTGCAAGAATTAAATTGCATTAAATAAAGTGCGAGAATTAAATATTGAATAAGCTTCTACGGGAAGCAAATTTGTTCTTCTAGAACAAATACTCATTACTTCTACAAGAGCACACTTATCCTTCTAGAATAAGTACATTATGTAATTGAACTCTTCTGGAGTTACATTAATATTTCGATCTTTTAACTCAAATGGACTTCAAGCCATTTTATATAATCAATGGATTTAGAATTTCTTCATGAATATTCTATCCATTTTTCCTTGTCGTCAAAATTAGGTCGGTTTTACCTAAGGGTAAAATTGTCCATTCCAATTCATGAGGTAAAATTGTCAAAAATATTTTATCAATATTTTATGATTGGAAAATTATCTCCTTTCTACTTCAATTTATCAATATCAAAATATTCAATGACTATTTTGTAACTTTTTCAAAAATTGGTGTACTGATTTGTAAATTTTGAAAGTTTGATAATAACATATTTCAAAACGAGTTATTACCCTATCAATGTTGGTGTCAAATCAAGCTCTCGTTAAATCGAGTATAATGGAGTCGAGAAAATTTGATTTTGATAATGTATACTCCTTATATCTCGATAAAACGAATGTTATAGTTTAATATATTATTATATTATAAAATCATATGATTTACCTTTTTCCCTTTCTCTAATTATTCCATGGATGAGATTTACTTGCAATCCATTTACGTGATCGGAAAATTCTTTGGACTCCATTCTTCCAATTTTGGAATTTCAAACATCTCCAAGCGGGTTGTGTAGAATGAGGAATTGTGGGAGAAGAATATGAGCAAAGGGAATTTTCAATGATGTATTTGCAAAGAGAGTTATTTAGGATTGATGAGGATGAATTAATTCATTGGTAATAATCCAGGTTTACGTCTGAGAAGATCATCTATAAGATGCTCGTAGAAAGCATACTTCTTTCATATTACTCAAATGGCTAGAGACTCGTCTTTGATAACGTGTTATAAAAGTATAGAAACAATAGAGAGAATTTATAGAGAATGAATTCTAAGGAATTCTCAGGAATGAATTTCATTAATAACTGAAGCCCTATTTATAGGAAAACTTCGAATGGCACAATCGTAATTACATAATTTCATCAATGGTATAATAGTCATTCACATATAATAATTACATCTTTTACCAAATTATTCCTCCACCAAATTATTCCTCATAATTCATAACCACAAAATTATTCTCAATTATTCATAACACTTCAATTATTATTCATAACAGTTATTATTATTATTATTTTTTTTTTGATATTAGCTGTCAAAATGATGCAACCACGTTGCATCATTTTATTCAAACAAATAAAATCTTGACTTACTGCATCTCGAGATTTTGTCTCTGAACTTTGTATCTTAAAAGCAAGTGAAGAAAAAAAAATGGAGATAGGTTGCACGATCTTCTTTTGGCTTGGGTCAACCATGACTCAGCTGGGCAGACGGACCAACACGTACTTGGCTCACCAACCCAACTAGCTGAGCTGGCTCGACTCATTGGCATTTTCGAGCATTCGAGCCAGAAGCCAACCCAATTCATTGTCACCGCTAAAAAACGTGGTTTAACTCAAACTTAGCAATAAATAACTCCTTTACGAAATAATTACATTATCAACGCTTACTTCCAACTAAAAAAATTTATTACAAGTGGACAAGTTGTCAAGATGTCAATGTGAAAATAAGGATTAAAAATTTTACCTAAGTAACCAATAAAACAATATTGATTATGAATCTGAGGTTGGACGGGTACTACTTTTTTGGTAAATGGTAAAATATTATTGATCCACAAGGTGTTTTTTTTTTTTTTTTTTGGGTGCATCACCTACAGATAATACTTTACATACTACACTGAAAAGTATTTTTAATAACTATTATCTATTAGTTTATTTATCATTTTATTTTTCTGACCCATAAAGTGCATTCGGGATGCTCAAATTCAATTTCAATTGATTACAACTCTCGACTAATTAGCTAGAGAATGTAGATGCATTTCCCACGGTAATTAGTGGCTTCCAGTCAAATCATTCAATTTTTCCTAGTCTCGAGCTGGACGGTAACAATGTGAATGAGCAATAATAATTCATTAAATAAACAAAAATACAATAATGAGACCGTACCTCAAGTCCCGGAGTTCACATTATAAGGGCTTAACACGTGCAACGATTGGATCACAAATATAGATAGTAGCAATAAACAATCCAAATATACCGAAGCCACCAGCAGCCAGCCGGTGGTCAAAACTACCAGCAGTAGCTGGTGATCGAAGCCACCAGATCTCGAACCCGATGGTTCCACCAGATTCGAGATCTGGTGGTGGCGAAACCACCAGCAGCTGCTGGTGGTTTCGCCGCCACCACCACAACCACCACCAGGGTGGTGGGTTTTTGAGGGTGGGTGGATTTTTTTATATTTGATTTTCTTTTTTATTTTATTTTTTGTGATTAATTCTATATATTCGGTATATTTTTTACACCGATATATTCCTAATAAGATTTTCTTTAGGTACAACAATTACATTTATTATTAACTATTGTTTAAAATCAAAATGTGCATGTATCTAATGTTAAAAAAAATTTCAAATGATCACCAGCAGTAGTGGCAGTTTCGGGAGGCTTTTAATTTTAATTCTTTTTTATTTTATTTTTTTGATTAATTATTTGTATTCGGTATATTTTTTTACAGTGATATATATTTAATAAAATTTTATTTAGGTACAATAATTACATTTATTATTAAGAGTGGTATTCAGTATATTTTTTTACAGTGGCATTTTCGAATTTAAATTAATTTAACTAATATAGAATTAAATTAAAGTTAATTATTGGTATTTTCATAACAGAACCCCAAAGTATCCGTTTCACAGGACCCCCCAATCTTTCAGTGAGAATTTATGATTATTTTATCCTTACATTAAAAGACAAAAAAGGGCCCACTAAAAGACAAAAAAAATGAAAATCTAACGGTTGAATTAGATGGAAAATGTTAATGGGGTCCTGCGGCGACAATTTCTCATAGGTTGGGGGATAGGAGGCCAAAAAAAAAAAAGAATGGGGTTAGAATTGTAACAAAATCGATAGTCGAGGGTTGCGAAAATAACCCATTTATTTATCGTGTTTATCATCTATTAACATCTCACTACCACAAGCCTTGTATTTTCCCGAATCTCATGGCGCAAGTCCAGCTAATCCAGTTTAGATATATGCAATGCAACTATGGTATATGAATTTGCAACCAAGATGCATATCAAAATCCCTTTCAGCTAGTTCTTCAACAAGTATAATATATAGGCGTATAATATCTCTGATTGTTTTGTCTAATATAAATAGTTTACATGCACAACAAAATATATTAATCCAATGATTTCAATTATTTTAATTGAATGAGACACTTCCAAAGACGGAAATAAAGACAACAAATCTTTTCCCCAAAACTATAAATTCTCATATATTCCATTCTAACCATCTCTTGCCGTGTGCCTATATATTCATTATTCTGAAAAATTAAATGTATGGACATCCCAAAGCATCACAATGTGAAGAAGTCATAATGAGAGGCTCAGTTGATGAGCCAAAGGTTCGATAGACATAAAAACATCTCCAAAAACTCTATATATAAACCTGTTAGGTTGAAACAAAAATGTAAATGGAGGTAATCGAGAAAAATAAATGAAAAAAGAAACACATACTACACGGAAAAAGAAACAAATGAAGAAAATGGAATTGGAAATCTGGACGCTATAGTATTTCTCGAAAAACAATGGTCTAAGCAGCATCGATCGTAAATGAAAATGAAACATGAGAATTTCTAAAAGCATTCGAATTCGCGAGAATTCCAATGTATAGCTCTCTCCCTCCATCTCGTCTCTTCTTTTTTTTATTTTTTTATTTTTTTTATATATAAATGACGTTTTACTTGGACATCACCGTCCTTCGGATCATTTCAGCCCCAATAAGCCACTCGAGCTGCCAAATCTGAATATGACAATTGACAAGTCCTACAAAGATACCTACAATCCGGTACCCAAACATTCTCATTCATTATGAGGCTTTTCCTTACAATTGATTTTAATATGTGGCTTTTCTATAAGAAAAGGAAATTAAAAAAAAAAAGGAAATTGGCACAAATGGTCTAAAAAAAAATGCTAATTGCGAAATTGGTACGAAATTAAAAAAAAAATGTAACTTGATTGTTCCAAAAAAAATTTTGAGGTGCGAATTTGGTAATTCTGGATGGATTCCGTCCACTTGCGCAATTAATTGCCTTAGAATTTGCTATTTTATCCTTTTCTAGAGGGAAATTTGCTTACAGCATGTTCTGAATTTTCGGGTTTGTTCTATGCGCAATAAATTTTCACTAATTTTTTCTCTCTTATTATTTTCAACCACTTATATAATTACTTTGCATTTTTTAATATATTTTTCCTAATTTTCAACCATACATTTAATACGTTGTTCGAGTAAATCTACACTGTTGTGTATAAAACTAGCCCCTACAAGTGGTGGTAGTTTCTTGCAGTGTCCTGCGTGGCCTATTTATAATAAAAATGAGTTGGTCTCTTGATTGACAAGTGGATTCGTTGTTACATATATTTTTAATTGCAGCTGGTTGTTTAAAAACTTCAAGTCATTTTTTGTTCATTTACTTTCCTGTCGTATCTGTTTGGAAGAGGATTGTTGCAATGTGATGCTTCAATAATGAGAATAAACAATTAGACTAAGCCTTCAGACCGGGGATTTAGAATTTTTAAACCTTGTTAATTGTCTTACAGTCTAATAAATTAGGTTAAACATCTTTGTTATTAAAAAAATTTTTAGTTTGATATTAGCTGTCGAAATTATGCATGCAACCACGTTAATTACATCATTTTATTCAAACACATAAAATCTTAATTTATTGCATCTCACAACTTTGTCAAGAAAATAGAGAAATAGTGAGAGATTGAAGAGTTTAGGTTGAGCCTCACCTGTATCTGGCTCACGAAGCCAATGAGCTGAGCTCAGCTCGGCTCATTGGCAATTCTGAGAGTTAGATTGAGCCTCTGCTCGGTCATTTGAGCCACAAGCCAACTCAGCTCATTGCCACCACTTAAAAAAGCATGGTCTCACTCAAAAGTTCACTTCTTTGCGAAGTATTTACATTCTCAACGGTCTTTGCGAAGTATTTATATTCTCAACGGTTATTTCCAACTAATCACAAGTGGGGTTTCTAAACGCGTGGATGAACAAATATTATCAAATCCGGTGTGATTGACAAAAACTTAAGAAAAGTATACTCTATATACAATCAACAAGATGTTAATGTGAAGATAAGAATTAAAGGCATTACCTAAGCAACCAATGTCCAATAATACAAAATTTATTGTGAATCTGGCGCCGGGCCGGTTAGCTTTAAACTACTGTTTTTGGTAAACGGTAAAATATTATTGATCCATAAGTTTAATTTTTCTTTATTATTATTATTATTATTATTATTATTATTATTATTATTATTATGGTATTTTTCTAGTGTCATCGATGGCACCTGAGTTAAAGTATCATCGATGATATTTTCGGGCCCGATCCAATGTTCGTTTTGAAATCGGAGGCCAGATCTAGAATCAACACGACAAGAGGGAACTCCAGCAATTTTAAAAAATTTTCGGCGGCACTGTGGCGGCTGGACAAAGTTTTGGCCATAATTTTGGCACAAATTTTGACCAAATTATGGCCAAAACTTTAACCGGCCACCACGATGTCACGGGAAAATTTTCAAAATCGTTTGAAATTTTCCTTCTCGCCATATCGATTCTGGGGACAATGGCCATTCCTAATTTTAAAACAGATATCGGATCGGACCCTAAAATGCCATCGATGGCACCTTAACTAAGGTGTCATCGATGGCACTAGATCAAGGCTTATTATTATTATTATTATTATTATTATTATTATTATTATTATTATTATTATTATTATTATTATTATTATTATTTTAACTACATCACCTTCAGATAATACTTCACATATTGCACAGAAAAGTATTTTTAATACCTATTTTCTATTTATTTTTCTAACCCATAAAGTGAATTCGAGATGCTCTAATTCAGTTCAGTGGACATGTGTCAGTTCCAGCGGGGACCAGTGGGGTTAGTTTCTGAAAGGTTGGGGACTTCAGGCTTTGGAAAAAAAAAAGAATGGGGACAAGATTGTATCAAAGTCAAAACATTGGGCGACCCCAAGTGTCAAAAACCCGAGTTTTATTTATGTGAAATTTAGGTTCTTCTTATATATTTTGAAATTTCATGGTGACGTGCAATCACCCAAGTTTTGCTTGGTCGATTGTGCAACACAAAAAAGGGTCTTTGTCCAAATTTTATCTGCGCAATTGCTCAAATTTTGCCAAGGCGAAGACCACCAAAGCTTATTTAGTGGGCAAAATCTCAAATTATTTTAGACAATCGCGGGGCTATATTTAAGTTAATTGTATTTTATTGACTTTTAATTCTCTCTTTTTTTTCGTGTGTGCGCGCTTGTGTGACTTCTTGGCTTTTGGTTTTGGTTTTTTTTTTCTTTTTTTTTTTGTGTTTGTATGTGACTTTCTTAAACCCGTTTGTGACCTTTTATGTGGGGTTTTTTTTTAAAATCCAATTTTCAAACTTGTGACGACTTTTTAAACCAGTTTATCACTTTTTGTTAAAAAGTGTGGCAGAAGGCCAAAAACTAGCATTGGCAATCACCCAGGCTAAAACATTGGTGACACCTACGTGATCACCTAGTTCAAATACATGAGGTCGCATGGAAGAACCATCAAATTCAAAACTTAAATGCCTAATTGGTGCAACCAAAACCCAATTTTTATGTGTCATTCTCTTTTTTCCACATGCAATGTGGAAAAAAGAGAATGAGTAGGAAGATTGAGGAGGCGAGCTAATTTTAGTGATTTATACGCATAAACAAGGAATAAATTTTGAAATCAAAGGTTTTGATGACCATCCCAAATAGCAAAGATACAATTTTCAAAATAAAGATCAATCTCTAGAATTGTATCATAGTTACATCAATGTTAGTATACGGCAAACATATACACCATGCCACTTCCTAACAAATCCCACGAGGCCTGGCGCTTCGACTGTTAAAACGCCCCAGTGGCTCCAAGAAGGAAATACAAGCGAATTTCATCTCAGTTAGAATCCAAGTTTCATTTTTTCCCAAGGTTTCAATCTCTTTAGTCATTTCATGTATCCATTCTGGATTTGTTTTAGCTTCACTATATGAAGTTGGTTCTTGGATTATAGACAGGTTGGCTAAGAAATGCACATAAGTGGGGCTGAAATGATTGGGTATTATGTAAGGGAAAGCTGGTGGAGTATATCTAGCGCTTTGTTTGTGTTCAAAAGGTAGCTTTACGGTTGGTAATTGGTCAGAAACAGTCACATTAGTAACAAAATCAGTCATCCATAAGGGCTTTTGTTTAAGGCGTGCGCTTTGCCTAACATCAGGTACTGTTGTAATAGATGTAGTAGGCTTCGTGATAGGAGATTAAGGTTGATCTGTAAAGTTATTGAATGGTTCAATGATGGGCTGCGTGGAGCATTCTGTAGGAAGAGTTGCAATATGAGGCTCCGGTTCCGAGGTGGTATCAAAGTTTTGTGGTAAGGAGACGACGTTTTCAGCTGTTGATTCACTTTTATAAGGGAAGATGGTTTCATAAAAAATGATGTCTCTTGAAATTAGAATTTGATTAGTGTCTAAACTATAAACAACGTACCATTTTTGTCCTGGGTAATATCCCAAAAAACACATTTGTGAGCCCTTGCAACAAATTTAGTTTTGGGAGGCGACACATTTGTAACATAGCAAAGACAAGTAAAGCTTTTCAAGGTGGAATAGTCTGCAGGTATATCATATAACATTTCATATGGTGTTTTCCAATTCAGCACTTGAGTGGGCAATTTATTAATGATGTGTGTGGCCATGAGAAATGCATGGCCCCAGAATTTTATACGTAAATTAGCATGAAACAACAGAGCCCTGGCAATCTGTAATAAGTGTTGGTGTTTTCTTTTTACCACCCCATTTTGTTGGGGTGTGTAGACACAAGTTCTTTGGTGGATGATTCCAAGATTTTGATGTACATTTTGACAGTTAGAGCCTAGAAATTCAGAACCATTATCAGATCTCACTGCTTTGATTTTCGTACTGAATTGAGCGTAAACCAGCTGGAAGAAAGTTTGTAAGGTACGAGTGGTTCGTGCTTCATCTTTAAGAAAAGTCCACGTGCTTCGACTATAATCATCAATCCACTAATAGTTGCAGTTCTATAAGGCCCCCAAAGATCTACGTGTACGAAGTCGAATATATTGGCTGCTTTTTTGACACTGGAAGGAAAGGGTAACCGATGTTACTTTCACTTATGACAAATTTCACAATGAAAAGAGGGATCACCTGAGGGGATAAATTCAGGGTGTTTAAGAGCTTTACTAGAAGCATGTCCAAAATGAGTATGCCATCAAGAAAAATTATCCAAAGTATTACCAGAAACATTACACTGAACAATAGGGTTAAAGGCTTTGTTACAAGAGTTATAGCAGCCACGCTGCAAGCAAGATTTGTCCAAAATATATAAGTTTCCTACCACTTGTCCAACTGCAATGGTTTGCTCAGTGTGTAGGTCCTGCAAGGTACAGTGAGGAAAGAAAGTAAATTTAATTTTTGAGTCAGACGCTAATTTATGAACTGAAAATAAATTGAATTTGAAAGAGAGAACGTGCAGGGGATTCTTTAGGCAAAGCTTGGAATTAAGAGCTATATCACCTACATGTTTAACTTGTTAGAGTGAGCCATCGGGCAGGTATATAGGCACAGAGGTTTGTAAAGTTTTGATATTGCACATTATTTGATTTGACGCCCCCATGTCTACAAGCCAAGTGCCTTCATTCACATAGCTAGATGCAACTAGTCCAAAATCCAAGCTAGGAATAAGGAAATTACCTGCAAATTCCTCTAGTTGGCTAAAATTTGCTCTGTTCTCATTCAACTGCATCTTCTCTTCCATAGCCTTCTAGACCTCTTGCTGAATTATACAAGCTAGGGATTGTGGCATTTCTCCCTTTTTTGATTCACAGACTGTGTCTACTTCAAACGGTGTATTGGTTATATTTGCCACTGTCTTTCCTTTTCCTTGTTTCCCTTTGAGTTCCTTCGACTACTGGGGATAGATGATTTTGAAACAATTCTGCTTATCGTGCCCAGGAACATTGCAATGTGTACAATACTTATCATTGTTTCTTCTTCTAGTATCTCGCTGCCTGTAACTTTATCGACCTCTAGCCATCCCACTTCGACTGTAGTTTTGTGATCTAACAGCCATTGCAGAACTCTCTACACCATCTGTAAAGGCCATGTGTACCTCCCTCTGTTTCTCGACCCTCAGGACCATCGAATAAGCTTTATTAACATTGGGAAGAGGATCCATTACTAAAATTTGGTTTCTAATGTTGTCGTACCCATCATTTAATCCCATGAGAAACTGCATCAGTTTATTCAAAGAAACCATCTCAGAAAGCGAGTTAGCTCCACCACAAGTATACTCGGCTCTTGGCATCAAACAATTCAATTCATCCGATAATTTTTTCAGTTTGGTATAGTATTGTGTTACCAATGAATTTCCTTGAGAGATTGAAGCAATTTCTCGTTGCAGTTGATACAGTAACGACCCATTGCTCTCTCCGAACCGCTGCTCGAGTTCTTTCCAAAGCTTATGCCGAGGTGCAGTACAAGAAAGCGTCAACAATCTCTTTAGAAATTGAATTGAGGATCCAAGACGTGACCATACATTCTATCCTAGTCCACGCCTCATAGGTTGGTGCCCCAACTTCTGGCTTCTTGCAACTTCCGTCGATGAAGCCCAATTTTAATTTCGCTCCTAGAGCGAGCTTGATCGATCTGCTCCAAGGCAAGTAATTACTCCCAATTAATGGCGTGGACAATAAATTCATACCTGGATGGTAAGATCCGTGCAGTTGTAGGGGATCTCCAGTTTGATTCGTGGCGTTAGTAGTTTCCGCCATCTCAGAATTTCTTTGTTCTTATTTTCAAGCAAATCCGTAACCAGTGTGTTCTTTAGAACCAACCAGGCTCTGAAACCAGGCTCTGATACCATGAACAAAATCACAACAAATGTGATCTACTTTAAAGACAAACGTCTTCCATATTTTGTATTTTCTGTAAAATATTACCGCAAGGAAACCAGCAACCTAGTCTCATTTAGCAAAGTATCTGGACAAGGATCCTCGCCTAATTGCTGCAGTTTAAACAAAGGTGGTTACATGATACAAGGACTAACTTGCAACAATATAAAAGTAGAGGAACAAAAATAAATATTTGAGAAGAAGAATACAGATTGGTTACCCTTTCAAATATGGATTCGATTTAGAATTTGCTTAAATAATTCTTTCTTGAAAAAGCTTATAAAATTTGTTATTTTTATGTCATGTGATTAACTCTTGAAAGTAAGGTAACAACTGAAAATGATCTTGTATCTGTATGATACTACTTAAAGAGTTCATTGTTGATGTAGCGTTCATGAAATCAAATATGGTTTCATGTAGAAATGAAAGCAGCATAATTTTTATACCATACATTACATGTTCACGTGATAAAAAAGAGATACAATATTTAGAGCTCTCCCTAGACAAGATAGAAGTCTTCTTAAACAACAATAGATTTAGCAATCTTAATATTTCCTATTTTCCTATCCAGTTTGGAGGTGGTGGTGTTTGATTTAAAAAGATAGATTAATAAAAGCAAGAGAATGCATTGAAAAAGTGATTTCAGAGTTGGATGTCTCATTATTGAGACTTCAATATCAGTCAAGTCGAAGCCGCTCGACTGCTAGAGCCAAAACTGTAGGAGCACAACCCCAAAGATCCTCAGCACAAACCTCCTATATATAAGGTAAACTTGAAACCCTAATTCGATTTAATTGACATTCTGTGCCAAAACCAAACAACCTACCACATGATATACTCAGCCATCTACTTAAAAAGGGTAAATAAATTTGTGGTACATGTTTCTTGCAAGACAACAACTGAAATTGCTAGTAACTCAAATATTTAAAAGCCCTCAAATAAGGTATCTATCTGGTGTTTGACTTTCTTGCTTTTCACAATTCATAAGGAGAAGCTTCAACACTAGGGCATCCTCAGACTTTCTTGCATTCTTCACAATTCACATGTCAAGTATCTTCTTGAAAAAATGACGTTTTGCAATTCAACATCCAACTTTTTCTTCCTCAATAGGGTGTTAGGATGTGTGTTTTTATGTGTTTTTATGTGATTTGATATAATATAGGAGAGAGAATGAGTAGAATTGAATGGTGGAGATTTGTGTAGTACAGGTCGGTCCCACGATATTTGAGTGTAAAAATATGTAAAAATATATTAAAACTTATAGGAGAACACGGGCGAATTCTTGTGCTATGTCCAAAATCGCACATCCATCTACATATCTTCCACTATTATTTTATTATTCCTTTTAAGTTTATTTCCATCTCCCTCCTCATTTTCACTTTTCTCTCTATTTTTTCCTTACACTCATGTCTATTTTATTTCAATTAAAATAATCATTATCGATCTCTTTATCTCTCTCCTCCACATTGTCCTAAACATCTACATTTGCATTGAAGATGCTCTAATGAATGTAAGAAGAAACAAAAAATGTTGTGATTGTAATGGTTCATAGGAGATCGGCCAGTTATTACTACAATCCGGACCTTTTATTACTATAGTCAGGGCTATTTATTGGGTCGTCATTGAATTTAATATATTTAGTTTATAAATTTGTTGATTACACCCAAAGGTTGACGAGAAAATGATAACACGATTTGAACAGAGCTATGAATTTCAATTTTCTTCAAGTTATCCGATAATACATTGTCAATAAATACTTCTCAGAAGTATTAATAAATCTTTGCTTAAATAAAGGTGTACTCCACTACTAGCTTGAAAGCTATTTCATATTAGTATTTTACATTTTACTTAAGGAGTTTAACTTTTTCAAGAAAAAATATATGTTCTCCATGAAAGATTTACTCGACTACATCTCAATATAGTTTGATGATAAAGACTTAAGGACATAGCACTACTTTACATCAAGAATACAAAAACACACGAGTTCAATTTGAATAAAGACTCTTTTTTAATTCAAAACTGACCCCGAATAATAGACATACAATACCTATTGAAATAATTACTAACTTGGGGAACATGACAAATAAACCCTAATTGCACTATGAATATTTTAAGGTAAATAAAATCTTTAATAATTAATAATAAATAAAATCATAATCTAAATATGAAAGTAAATAAAATTTCTAATTTGAATTATCTTCTTCCTTCATCACTTAATAAGTGCAAGTATACCCCCCCCTGTGCCATGCACATAAAGTACTACATGTGACATTGTTTTTTATAAGAATTATATTCGTAAAATTATTTTACGATATAAATAATTTTAATTTTAACTAACTACTTACGAAGAATGTATTTTTATGATGAATAGATTTTAATTAACTTAAAATCAGGTTATAGAAACAAATATTTTATTGCTCAAATTTTCCAAACATATACTACCTCCGTCCCAAAAATATAATCTATTATTTCTTTTTCGTTCGTCCCAAAATATAAGCAACATTTCTTTTAAAAATATAGTTAAAATATTACTTGTCTTTTATACCCTCATTTAATGTACATTGTTATTATCAAAATAGAATAGTTGAAATAAAATATCTAATAAATAAGAGAGCATATTAGACAAATAATCTTAAATTTTACTTTTCTAATACCATTAAATGTATTTTTCTTAATCATTGTGAAAATAGAAATGAACTATATTTATAGGACGGTGGTAGTATAAAAAAAGGACTATTGGTAATGAAGAGCTCAAACCCAAACTTGAATGCCAAAGATACAAAAATAAGAAGTTTATGCACAAAGTTTATTTAAAGTTTCAGAAATATATGATATATACATGTAAATTTTAAATATTTTTAAATTTTAAAAATTTTAAAAATACATATTATCATTTTAATTGGCAACATAATTTTGATAAAAGGTGCGAAAAATAAAATTTTAATTAATATGTTATTGAAAATATTTTTACAACCCAGGTTACAATTAACTTAGGGTATGTTTGGTAGAACAAACTGATAAGCCAACAGAGCTTACAACTTATAACTTATAGTTGATAGTTGAAAAGCTAGCTGATTTAAATATTAGTGTTTGATAAAATTAGGTGAAAAGTTAAGTAAAAAATACAAAATAACCAAAAAGGACATATTAAAAATAATTATATTTCTTTTTTTACAAAAACAAAAAAGTAAAAATTGAATAAAAAAATGAAAAATTCATGAGCTTATTTGAAAAGTTAGCAAAAAAACCTTTTAAAATAAGCTCTAATTTTTCAAATTAGTTCTTCCAACCCAACATAACTTATTTGAATAAGAAGAGTTTATAAGTTCTCAAATAAGTTATAAGCTACCTTATTGTATTTATCAAACATATTGTTAAAAAGTGTTTTATAGTCTTAATTAGTTTTACATAATTATGATTATTAATTATACATTTATAATAATTATATATTTATATTTTTTTAGAGAATTATCTCAACTCAAAAATCTAAACACGTGATAGAATTTTATCAATATGGTAAAATTGCCAAGCAAGGAACTATCAGGAATACTAACCATCCAAAAAGGAAATCACAATAATGCAATCTAGGAAAAATTGAAGCATAAGCTACTGAAATAATGAGCGAGAGGAAATATTCTCGACTCTAATAGAAGGTATGTCTAGCTAGTCTATCAAGATGAAAGAATCATGGGCACGAGGAAAGTCTGCGATGTGCGGTAGACCAAATCAACTACGTACACGATTCCCCTCCCTGCATGTACATGCATCCTTAATGCTATTAGTCTATCAAATGATGTGCTTAAATTAGGGGAATACACGTTAGAAAACAAACAAGGAAAATGTTACATGTACATACTATGTTACACAATGATCCAACAACCAATTACTTGGGGGCGACCAGCTGTGTTTTTGTATATTGTATGATTTTATTTTAATTGTGATTGATAGATTCAGAATATTTAAATTAATTAAATTGATTTCTTTAATATCTCAATTTGTTTTCGATTTCATGGGCACAATTAAATAAGTGATTGCGATAAATTAACTAAAACAATAAAAATTTTAAAAATTGCAATGAGTGGCAGTGAAAATATAAGCTGGTTCCTCTTATCTTCGACAACAATCACTTAAAAAACTTTGTATTTCATATCCATTTCAACGTCGGTTTTGTTTGATTTATACCAAAAGAAATGTAGATGACATTTATAGAATGCTTAGTGAAGCAGCACAAATCAAGAAACTCAAAGAAATCCCAGAAAATGCAAACAATTTGAATATGCCTATTGGCAAAATAAAAATAAAAAAGGGTTCTTCCTACGCAAAAAACTGCATAAAAATTTCTTACATCGCAATTTCATAATAGGGTTTAAGATAAATTAATCAAAGAATGACAAAAATATAAAAATTAAAGGTGTTAAGGCTTCAGGGATAGGTGAAATTATATTTGGATATAAGATATCATATCTCTTCCTTGTACTATAGGATATATTATATCATATATCCTCTTTATAGTGGTTTAGGCAGGTGTGCGCTACTTCACTTAGGAAAGTAATTTTGGGTTGGAGTTAGTATCAATTTATTAGACTCGGAATACATATCACCCAATAATTAACAAACTATATATTGCTCAGTCAAGATTCACTTTGTGGTGGTTTTAGGCACAAAAGACATACGGTTATAAATTTCTTTTATTTACATTGATGTGAGTATTTTTGCGTGTATTTTAATTGTTTTTTCCAGGTTAAAAATTGTTACAATATTGAATGCATATAAAGAAGAAGAAACTAATGCTAATAAAAAGAAGACAATTTTCCATTACATTGAAATCAAAATATATAACAAATCCTTCCAAAAAGTAAGTTAAAAAATAAACACATGACAAATAAGTAGCAGTAATAAATTGAAAGAAAAGAATAAAAACTTTAAAAACTGCAATGAATAGCAATGGAAATATAAGTGAGTTCCACCTATAAGTATCTCCATCTAGATTCATCGTCTCCATAGATAGCCATAGAGATATGAGCTAGTTTTTCATCACTTCTTTTTCCATTTTCAATTGCCGCAACAAACTTCTCATTCATACACTTGAGTTTAAACTCTTGAAGCTTTGTCACATTCTCCAAGCCAACTGGGAGCTCCATCATCTGTTTGCAATACCTGAGGTCTAGCTCAGTAAGTCCTGGCATGGAATCCTTCTCCACTACTATTGATTCTAGTCCTCTCATGTGCAAAATATTTAATATCTTGAGACTTGGAAACTTTCCGGCTTTGAAGTGCAATGTTGTACCTTCATAAGCATCAGTGAGAGAAAGGTCATCTAAATTTGGCAAATCTTCCAAGAATTCTAATGGATCATCCCTTAACTTACTAGATTCTAATTCTAAATGCTTTAACTCTAGAAGAGAAGGTACCCACCGGGGAACCTTTTCTAGTCGCCCTCCAAAACATATCGATTGAAGAAATTGAGGAATTGAAGACAAAGAATAATCCAAGTCGATTATCTCATTAGCTTCAATGGAGATGATATCCAATGTGCGCAAATGGCTTAACTTCCCAATAGAGGAGCAGAGGTCCTCCCCATCTTCTCTTCTTAATTTACAAATGCCCAATTCCTTCAATTGTGTTAGACTCCCTATCTCTTTCACCACTGAAGTATGTCCCATTTGATCAGCATCTATAAATTGAAGTGATTGCAGGGATGACAAGTATCCGATTCTATACGGAGCATGAAACGATTGAATATAAAAAGCGTCTTTTAAATGATCTTCCCTTAAAATATGTTTGTAAACAAGCAGATGGCGCAAACGTTTAAGCTTAAGTGTCTGAATTGGAAGTTCAATCACATTCGTACCTCTTAAATCTAGAGTCTCTAGATGTAGAAGCTTACCAATTGATTTTGGAATAACGTTTACCTCCGTCTTTCTTAGGTTCAAATGCGTGAGAAGATAAAGTTTGAAAACTTCATTCGGGATCGCTTTCAAAGGCGCTCTTTCCAAGTACAACACTTTTAGAAGCTTATGATTTCCTGCAACTAGGTTATTTATAACTTGTTTGGTTTCTGAATCTTTTGGGCGAAATAACACAATCGAACGAAGATGCTTCAGGCTTCTCATTTTGGATATATTGTCAATGGAAGGATCAAATGCGAGACGTCGAACTTTAGCAGGCAACAATGAATCTTTTTCACTTCCTGTACTTGAAAGATTTTGCTCTCTTGACTTGGAGACAATGACTTCACGAACAATATCATGCAAATAACATCTACCCTCCTTCGTTTCCTGGACTAGGTTTCTATGAATTAGTTTATCGAGGTAACTTTCTGCAACTTCTTCTTTGGTGCTGTTTTCGCTCCCTTGAACCAGTCTTTCGGCAGCCCATAACCAGACTATTGTTTGTTTGGAGATTTTCCAGCCTTCAGGAAAAATACTACAATACAAAAGAGAAGATTTCAAGTAGAAAGGCAAATCATAGTAACTCAACAAAACTACCCGTTTCACTTTTTCAAGTTCCCCGTCTAGCTCACTATCAAGGCTATTGGAAATCATTTTCCACTCACTTGTTGCATTTTCTTTTGAAGCCAACATACCACCAATAGCAAGAATGGCAAGGGGCAAGCCATCGCATTTAGCCAATATGCGTTTTCCAATGCCTTCAAGATGCTGAGGGCATATTTTGTCTGGAAATATCTTGTTACAAAACAAAGTCCAAGACTCTTTGGAAGATAAGGCATTCATTTTATAGACATAGCCACAATATTCTACACGAGTTGAATTCCCCACGCCGAGTATCCGTGTAGTGAGCAATACACGACTACCAATATCGCCTATAGGTAATGCGTGCCTTATATCATCCCATGAGTCTACGTTCCATAAGTCATCGAGAACGATAAGATAGCGCTTTTGACTGAGAAAGTTCTGGATGAACTTTTTCAATTGAACAACATCGTCGAGGGATTTGACATTTTCGGGCAAAGGTTCTTTGAGATCAACATATATGTCTCGTATCAAATTTTTGAGAAGCTCCTTAATGTCATACACTTGGGAAACAGTGACCCAAGCATGACATTGGAATTGCTTCTTTACTTGCTCATCCTCATAAATGCTATTAACCAACGTGGACTTCCCCAAGCCACCCATGCCGACCACGGAAATGGCTTTAAGCTTTGAGTCCCCATCTAGAATTTGGTTGATGAGCTCTTCTTTTGGCCCTTCAATTCCAACAAGCACTTTTCCATCCATGAGACGTGCATCATCTCGTCCATCAAACTTATGCGAGCTAGAGGCTTGCATACTTGCTTCATATTTGCTTTGGAACCTTAGATGTTCTCCCTTCATTTTCTTTACCCTGGACTCAATTTCCCTTAACTGCGAAGCAACATTACGACGGGCACTACAGTTCTTCATTGTGGCATACACCTTCTTGAAACGACCGAGAAATCCGTCGGCATACAGATGTCCGAATCGGAGCATAAACAGGTCGAGGACATCTTCAGCATCATAAGCAAGCTCTCTCACTTGGCTCACCCATTCTTTGAGCTCGGGATCGTTGTCTTCTTTGGCATCGGCAACTCTCAAGAAAGCTTGCATCAGCCTCAATTGACGTTCAATATCCTTCACTTTCTCATGAAGTCCGCCCAGCAATTGTCGCTCTTCTTTCATCAAAGTTGCGAGTTGGTTTAACAGAAATGTTACTGCACTCTCCGCCATTTTAATTATTGGGTGCAAAATTGCTCAGTTTTGAATTTTGATAGGTGTGATAGTTTCGTCCGGTGCCTTGATCGATTAGTAATGAGTTGATTTGGTTTTTAGATTGGCAAGTGGGAAGACTTGAAGGAAGACTTTTTAGCCAATTTTTATTCGTCACTTTTCTGCCAACTGGTATTGTTCCCGTGTGATGATTCAATAATGAGACTAAAAATAATTAAACAATGCCTTGGGCCAGGGATATAGACTTTTCAATGCTCAATAAATGTGTGGGACAATCTGTAGTCATATTGAGCACTACTGCTTTATTCAGCAGTAGTACTTCAATAATGATTGGAAATGTCTGTCTGGGCGGACCATAATTTACGATCAGTGCGGGTGATTTATGCCTTCATTCGGGTTTCGTTTTGAAATTCAAAATTTAAGTTTATCATGAAGAGATTGCTCCAACACTGGGAAAAAATTTTGGACATCATGGTGGCCATATCGGCCAAAGATCAGCTGAAAGTTTTTTGAAAAATTTAAAACTTGATCGACGATCAAAGATCAGTCAAAGTTTTGATAAAAATTTGCCTAAAACTTTGATCGATCTTTGACCGGCCAACACGGCCGCCACTTGTCCAAAATTTTTTAATTGCTTTGAGCTCCATCTCACGCGATAAATCTAAGCTAAATTTTCGATTTCAAACTGTTTCTGACGGGCATAAATCACCCTATGATCAGAAGCTACGGTCCGCCCGGACGGACCGGAACATTCCTACAATAATGAGCGTGGTGTGAGAATGATGACACGAAAGATAATACTATCACTGTCCAAAAAATATAATTTACTATTCTTTTTTCGTTCGTCCTAAAATATAGGTTATATTTTTTTTAAGATGTAGTTAAAATATTACTGGTCTTTTATATCCTTATTTAATATACATTGTTATCATTAAAATAGAGTAGTTGAAATAAAACATTTAATAAATGAGATGACATATTAGGAAAATAATCTTGAATTGTACTTTTCCAATACCATTAATTACATTTTTCTTAGTCTGTGTGAAGATAAGAAAATAATTATAATTTTGGGACGGAGGTAGTAGTAATTTATTTTACAAAATTTTGATACGTTATTATGCATTCTTGCTTCTCTGTCTATGTTGTGGGCAGGGAAGTCATACATACATCGCTATAGCGTTAATGTGGTACGTCGATATCGCACCATGTTAGTGTGTGCAACTCCCCTGCCCACGGCATGGACAGGGGAGCATTTCTGCATTATTATGTATTATATCAACTAATATGTCAATGGTTGTATTTATCTAAGAATTATTCAATTTGAAATGTGTGACATCAATGAGTAATCAATTTTTTGACTCCATAAAAGTTAAATGAATTAGGGAACACCAGTTGAATGAAAGCATGTTTGCATATATATAATAATTCATTCTTTTTCTTATTTTTTAAAATTCAAATTGGGTCAAATAAATCACATTTACATATCTCGTAAGGTCCACTTATATTATTATTAAATTTTCACAATCCAATTTCACTCATTTTCTTTTATTTTATTCATAAAAATACATTAAAATTTGTATGCAAGCCCTTTTAGTAAAGAATTGGACATAATCAGAATTACTCTCTCATTCAAAGCTGGTCATAAGCCTACACAACCGCTTAGGGTCCCCAAAATATAATGACCCCAAAATTTGTAAGTCTATATGAGTAGAGTGATTTTTTTAATAAAAGTCAAATTGTTACTTGTTTAATTAGAAAATGCCCAATTTTAATTTCTTGATAGATTATATTATCATTATTGTAATTATAAAAATTTTTATTAAATAAAATCTTTTATTTGAAATTAGTACATATAGGTTTTTTGGGGATAAAATTTTATTTGTTAAGGACCTCTTGCACGATTTTACTTAAGTGCCTCCAAATCTTAGGAGCAACTCTGCCCTGATTCATCATTTTTATTCGTTACTTTTCTGCTAGATGTTTCGAATAGGATTGTTCCCGTGTGATGATTCATAATGACTAAACTATGCCTTGGACCAGGGGTTTAGGATTTTCAAAGCTCAATGAATGTGTCATATTGAGCTCTACTACAGTACAATGAATAGTATAATTCACGGAAAGTGATTTACGAAAATTCAGTACAGTAAAGTAATATTCCCCCAGTCTTATAAAGATAATCTAATTTATTATTTTTATCTATTCTAAAAAGATAGTTCATTTTCTATAATGAGTATATCTTTAATTTTTTGTTGCTATCGATGACCCTTATTCATATACTTTGATATTACTCCATATCAAGTACAAATGCATAATAATTAATGATAAATAATAATATATAGGAAAAATAGGATAACATTTAATATTTCAACTAAATTAATCACTATTTTCTTAATTTATTATGTAAAAATAACTATAGGACTATTTTTATGGGACATAGAGAGTAGTAATTCTTTTATAAAATTTTGGCACATCATAATGCATATATTATATTATTTAATATTATGTCAATCATTATAGTTATCTAAAATTATTCTATGCTATCCACAATATTAGGGATTTATCCGAATGGCGTATTAAATGTGTAATTGAAAATTCAGGAAAATATATTAAAAATATAAATTAATTTTATAAATAATTAAAAACGGTAAGAGATAAAAAAATTAATGAAAATTACTGAAAATTTATTGTTTCTAGAGTAAGCCCTAAAGGGGCCAGTTGAATGAGTAAACAATTGGACGTAATTGGAATTATTCTCTCTCATTTATTGTTGAGTTGCCGAAGTAGAATGTCTTCTAAATTTCAGTTGAATGAGTAAACAATTGGACGTAATTGGAATTATTCTCTCTCATTTATTGTTGAGTTGCCGAAGTAGAATGTCTTCTAAATTTTGATCACTTCATTAATTATCTATTGGTGAAGCTAAATGCACCCACCCCTTTTATTGATCGATTACACCCATTTTTCTCTAAAGTTCTCATTCTACCCTCATTTAAAAAAAAAAAAAAGAACTGAACACACCCCCTTTCTTTTCTTTTTTTTTTTTGTGTTCGGCTTGTACATGCCGAATACCAATAATGATGTTCAGCCTATGCACGCCGAACAACCTTTGGGTTGTTCAGCAACAAGCCAAACGCTAAAAATAAATAAATAAAAAATAATAAAATAATAAAATAAAATGGAAGATAGGTGGTGTGTTCAAATTAGATCTCGCCATTAAATAATGTATGATTAAAGGAATTTTGAAGTTGCTCAATTCAAGCTTCTTATTCCTCTTCTTCTTCTTCTTCTTCTTCTTCTTCTTCTTCTTCTTCTTCTTCTTCGGCTCTTCTTCTTCTTCGTTTTTTTTTTTTTTTTTTTATGAGATAAAATGGGGAGATTGGAGAAACAGAGGTGTACTCAGTAAAAGAGGTGGGTGCATTTAGCCTCACCCTTATCGATTTACATTTTGCATGATGAGAGTTCAAACTTTACAAAAATTACTATAGTTTTTTTCTTTCTTTCTTTCTTTTCTTTTTTTTTGCGGTATAAAAATGCATGTTAGAAATACTCGCTTAATTAAATAACAACTGGATTAATTGTTGCATAAATTCATTAGTTAACTATATTCACGCTCATGCAATAGGTGTGATTGTTTCTTGCCGTGCGGCCCGTGCCTATGATCTATTTGAAATGAGTTGAGTTGGTTTCTTGATTGGCAAGTGGATTGATTAGCTGTTAATGATAATTTTATTTAGTAGCTGGTTGTAGGAGACTTCAGGTCAAGTTTTATTCGTTTACTTTTCCTTCATATATATGCTTGGGAGAGGATGGTTCCAATCTGATGATTCAATACGAAATTAATGATATTTAGGTGCAACATCATTGTCATTAATCTAACTATATATAAAAGTTGAAGTGGTAGTGCCATGTTTGGCACTTTTTAAGATTAATTATTTTTTATTTAATTTATTATATTTTCCTTATTTCATATTGTTTTTCTTATTTGATATTTTTATATGCATTTTAATTTTTGAATTAATTTATATAATTTTTTTAATCCTTTGTATTTAGTGTTACATGCATTGATGAACATGAGAATTAACTTCAGGTCAATTACATGATTCATGTTTATAATAATTTGTCTATCCATCTTTGCAGGTCCACAAGACTAATCTACTTGTTCTATTCATATCAAATTTCATCAAATTAAATTTATTTGTTGTCCTCTTATTTTTGTAACCACTCATAGATAAAATTATCATCATATTTTTTAATATATATTCCCCAATCTCAACCACAAATCCAGAAGGAAATTTAGTTTCACCAAATTTAATGTTGAATCAACACGTTTTTTTACCAAAAATCAGTTGCATTTATTACGTTAATAATATTTGTAAAAGAAAGTGATTAAATTGTTATTTCAAAAAAAAATTATTTTTCATTGTAAGAAATTGGACAAAATTCTGAGTGAACAAACACCAAAAAAATGAAAAAAAAGTAATATAATATTTATAAAAAAGTTTCAAAGGCCATCAGTTTTTTTAAAAAAAATTTAACTATTGTGTGACTGAAATAAATGTTTGAATTTTGATAGGAGTGGAGGTAGTTTGTTGCAGTTGGTTGCATAAGGAATTCCAAGTCATTTTTTATTCATTTACTTTCCTGTGATATCTACTTCAAAGAGGATGGTAATGTTCAAGTGTCATCGATGGCGTCGTACTTACGGTGCCATTGGGGTATTTTTTAGTCCCATTTGATTTCCGCTTTGAATTCCGAGACCAGAGATGATGCCTTAATAATGAGAATAAACAACGAGATGACTAAGCCTCTGGCCCGGGATTTAGAATTTTTCCTATGTCTACATAAATTAGGTAAAACATCTTTGTCATTAATATTTTTTTATTTGATATTTGTTGTCAAAATGATGCGAACACGCTACACCATTTTATTCAAACAAATAAAATTTTAATTTATTGATCTCATGACTTTGTCTAAACTTTGTATCTTTTTTTTTTTTTCTTTGAAGAGAACTTTGCATCTTCAAACAATGAAAAATAAAAAATGGAGATAGCTTGCGAGACTTCGTTTGGCCCGACTTGGAGAAAATTGCACGAGCTTCTTTTGGCCTGGGTCAGCAACGTTAGGCAGATGGACCAACACATACTTGGCTCACCAAGCCAACTAGCTAAGCTGGCTCGACTCATTGGCATTTTCGAGGCTTAGCCTCAGCGTTTGCTCAATCATTCGAACCAAAAGCCAACCAAGCTCATTGTCGCCGCTAAAAAACATGGTTTAACCCAAACTTATCAATAAATAACTTCAACTCTGGTAAATATTTAAATTGTCAACGCTTACTTCCAACTAAAAAAATTTATTACAGGTGGGGTTTCTGACAACAGACAAGATGTCAAGATGTTAATGCGAAAGTAAGGTTAAAAGTTTTATCTATGCAACCAATAAAACAATACTGATTATGAGTCTCACATTGGAGGAGTACTACGTTTTTGGTAAATGGTAAAATATTATCAATGCACAAGGTTTTTTTTTTTTTTTTGCATCAATGCCTCACCTACATATAATACTTTACACACTACAGAGAAAAGTATTTTTAATAACTATTATCTATTTGTTTATTTGTCATTTTATTTTTCTGGCCCATAAAGTGGATTCGAGATGCTCTAATTCAATTTTAATTGATTAGAAGTCTCGACTAATTAGCTAGAGAATCTAGATGCATTTCACCTGCACGGTAATTGGTGGTGATATTATTTATTGAGCTTCCAGACAATCATTCAATTTTTCTTAGTCTCGAGCTGGACGGTAACAATGTGAATGAGTAATAATAATTCATTAAATAAACAAAAATACAATAATGAGACCATGCACCCGGAGTTCACATTATAAGGGCTTAACACGTGCAACGATTGGATCACAAGTATAGATAGTAGCAATAAACAATCCAAATTAGTTCTTGTTATCTATTTATTTATTGTGTTTATCATTTATTAACATCTCACTACCACAAGCCTTATATTTTCATGAATTTCATGACGCAAGTCCAGCTAATCCAGTTTAGATATATGCAATGCAACTATGGTATATGAATTTGCAACTAAGATGCATATCAAAATCCCCTTCGGCTAGTTCTTCAACAAGTATAATATATTGGTGTATTAGGGGTGGTCATCGGTTCGGGTGAGTCGGTTTTCCACCCAAATGAAACCGACCACCCGAAGTCGGCTTGGCCCAAAAAAAATCGAACCGAACCAATTGGTTCTGTTCGGTAAACCGAAACCAACCGAACTGACTCGGTTCGGTCGATTTTGTCGGTTTTGGTCTTTTTTTTTTTTTTAAACCGATCGGTTTTTCAATTTGGTAAAAACCAAACTGAAAATCGAACCGACTGCCAAAAAAACATAACAGAACCGAACTGAACCGAACCGAAGAGGCCCGATGCGGTCCGTTTCAGTCAGTGCTGTTTGGTGGTTTTTTTGCCCAGCACTAGGTGTATAATGTCATATATCTGATTGTTTCATCTAATTTAAATAGTTTATACGCACAACAAAATATGTCAGTTCAATGATTTCGATTATTTTAATTAAATGAGATAGATCAAGAGATAAAAAAAAAGACCAACAAATATTCTTCTCTCCGAAACTTAAAATTCTCATCTATTACATTCTAACCATCTCCAGCCGGCAGCGGTGTGCCTCTAAATTTGTTGTTCTCAAAAATTAAATGTATGGACATCCCAAAGCATCACAATGTGAAGAAGTCAAAATGAGAGGCTCAGTTAATGAGCCAAAGGTTCGATGGGTTGGAATTTATTTCTAATAATTATTTTATGGGTAACATATTAATATTAATTATATCAGTTATTTAATTTAAATAAGCTAAATAAAGTGGTCTAATTAAAGGAAGCCTATATATAGACTACAGAGTTGGATGTGGGCCAAATAAGTAGAGACCAATTAGGGTCTAGTTGAGTCTTTATAGGAGACTCCAATTAGTCCCTATATATATAGACACCTCTGGTTATGGTCCCCAATATACCAAATCATATGCAGTTTCTCTTCACCCCATTAGAAGAAAACATCAGGTCCCATAATAAGGAATAGCGATTTGGTTGAGGAAGGTCATAGCACCGCCGTTTAATCATTTGTTCGTGCAGTTGTTCAAATTCAGGCTTCCGCATTAAGTACAACAATTGCTATAATGGATCCAGGTACGTTCTACAATCACTAATCTCAATAATTTGACATGATAATGATCTTGGGTGATTTAATTATGTGTGTAATTAAATATCAAAGTAAAATTCTAACAAGTGGTATCAGAGCTATTATCGTTGTAGGATTATTGAGATATATCGATTTATGATATTATTTCTTTGGGAATTTCGAATATAAGCATACACGTACAGAATTATAAAGGAATATTAAAGCTGCAATACATTGAATGTATGCTGTATGCATTATTTATATATATACACATATGCAAAACGAAAGGAAAGTCGGGATCTGTATTGAATTTTCACGAAAGGAAATAATAATTAAAATCCAATTGAAGAAAATTAAAGCCAGGTTCTGTGTTTGTGATGTCTGTATCAAGATCGCATGAACACGATCTGGATTTGTAGGTGAATTTGGTTTCTATGTTTGCCGATTTGGTTGGTATGCTCGGTTGTATATATCAACATTTGGAATCCGTTTTGAGGCCATATGAAAACCATTGTATGTATATATACGTGTATATACACATTGGGACCGATCGGTGTCTGGGTAAATTCATGTATTGTAGTTTAGATTGTGTATGTATCTTGGTTATACGTTTATGTATACGGAGATCCCCATGTTCGAATTGTATTCTTTCCACTCGAATCCATTTTTCTTTATCGGATCTGGTTTTTCAACAAAAAATTCAGAGCGAGGGGTATTCGAACCTTGGGTCGTCGGCGATGGTCGTCGCTGTCTTTGCCGGATTTTACAGCGGCGAGAGTCGACTGGGCGGCTAGGGTTTGTGAACCGAACGCAGGGACCTTCGTTGAGAATTAGATGAGACCGAGGACCTCGTTTGCAATTTCAGTGTCTTTGCGTTATTTGTGGTTCAGGTCCCTGAAAGTTGATGGCGCGTATAAGTAAGGCCGGCCGTTTGCCTTTAAAACGAATTCAGTCCCTGCAGTTTTAAATCTGTCGATTTAAGCCCAACAAGTTTTAAATTTGTTGATTTAAGCCCAACAACTTCTAAAATTGCATCTTTCCACCCCAAAGTCCAGAAATCTAATTATTACCGCCCCTCAACTTCTGATTGTTGCATTTCAGTCCTCCAAAATTTCAGATTTTGATTTTTCCTAAATTATTAAAGTTTCTTTTGAATTAATTTCGGCCACTAAAGTTTTTGAAAATGCAATTGAATCCTCAATTGTGTAATTACTTTGGAAATTGGTCCCTTGTGTAAGATTTTAAAATCCGTGGGCCATGAAATTTTTCAAACTCTAGTCCCTATGGTTATAATTTTTAAAATTTACGGCCTTAAAGTATTAACATTTTATCCTTTAAAGATTGAGATTTTCAAAACTTATGACATCATCAGGTTTGAAAATTAACTCTTGGCCCTACAGGTGACGGATTTGATTCTTAACCCTTCCAAATATTGAATTTTAAGAACGTGACCCTTAGAGTTTTAAAGGATTAAGTCTTAGATCCTCCAAGTTTTGGAAACTTTTAATGATTTGGCAATTAAAGTTTTTTTTTTTAGAATTATATCTTAGTCCATAAGGTTTTAATTATGACATTTAAATCACAAAAGGTTGTGATTTTAATCACCCAAAAGTTTTTTGAAATTCTCCATTCTATCTAAGGTTTGGATTTAAGATTTAATTCTTAAAGTTTAAGTTTTGGATTTGGGCCACGGAAAGTTCTTAAAATTTATAATTGGACCAATAAAGTTTAAAGTGGTCTATAAGGTTTACAGTCTTGAGTAATGACCCTCTATAGTTTTGGTTTTGAAATTTGACGCATAAGGTTTTGGATATCAAATCTCCACCTATAAATTGTAAGATTCAAGTATCGGCCCCAAAATCTTGGATCTTGAAATTCAGTCCTATAATATTGATAATCCTTCAATTAGATTTGTCTTATATCTCGAAATAAATTAATTGAAGCGACACGTTGTCAAAGTAACCTCTGTTGTGGATTTATTTGTTTTGAGATATTAAGATGTGTGTGTCTGTTGTTTATGCGAATCGTGGTCGGCCCAAAGGACGGTCACTATTTGGCCAAATGACATATGTACTTGCGGTAATAAGTATGTGATAATTATTAACCCTTTTTTTCATTGAATTGATTGTTCTGATTTCAAAATGAATAAGATCGAAACGGCATGTTGCCAAAGTGACCTCTGTCTTGTAGATTTGTTTATTTTGGAATATTGAGATACACGTGAATGTTGTTTATGCAAACAATGATTGGCCCAAATGAAGATTATTGTTTGGCCAAACAACAAACACACTAAGTTTGGGTTGAATCTTCAGTTATCATGTGGACAGTGAGTCGGCCCAAAGGAAGGCTTATTGTTTGACAGATTTTTATTATCAATACTTGATTACTGTATGGAGAGTACCACTTATAGTTAGTTCCTACGTCCAAAGACGAGAAATTAATGTTGTGTTAGGTATCTTGTAATGGGGCTACTATTATCAACTTACAAGTCACACTGTAACATGATTATTCCTTTGTGAGTTTATGGTGTTCTCATCCAATACTCATCTTGATCTGCCGCTATAAATATGGTCCGTGTATTTTAAGGAATCTAAAGAAATTAAAGAATCATGGGGTATGTTTGAAGAGTTAATCCAAGTTTTCTTTAAATTATTGAACAACATTTTGTTTAAATACAAAATGAAAACAAGCACTCATTTGGAAAATATTGTTTCAATATGTATAAAATGAAACATAAAGGAATACTTGTTGGAACTTTCAATCTCGCTATTAAGCTAGGGCACTAAAGTTAGAGCTTTCTTTAAGACTGGCTCGTGCTCTAGTTCATATTCTTTATGAACAACACCTTAAAGGATTAATAAACCCTTAATGAGTTTATTTTAGTGTGTATAAGAATATAAGGATCTTGAAGTGGGAATGGATTGAAAGTAACAACTAAAGAAATACTCCTCAATATAATAAAAGAAAAAGAGGATAAGAAAGCTGTAGTTGCGGCACCACAATTGTGCGAAAGAAACGGTATAAGGTGTTCACATGTTACTCTTGTACGAATTGTGGATTTGTAAATAAAGAATATGCCTTGAGAATGATGTCTGGCGCATAAAGTATTGTATTCTTCTCATTTGTTTTGTTTGGGGTAAACTTAACTTTTGTACTTGAATGCACTTTGTGAATGGACTTAGCATTATCATTCACACATGTGTATCTATGCAAAGTTAACTGTAAGTTAATTACCACTTGATGCTGAAAGAGTCATCTATTTGGACAAAGAAAAGCAATTATGGTTGAGGCTATAAGGATATTGTGGATCGGTTATTATTTGAATTGAGCCGAGACATATATAGCACCATCTCCTTGATGGAATTCGGATTGGTTTCTGTATTGAACAAATTAAGTTATTATTGTTCAATTCGAAACTATAACGTTGGTCTTTCAAAATTCAAATTTTGTTATTACTGATCCCACGTAATTGCCTCATATAGTGAAACTTTGCAAATAAAGTCAAATTTGACCATAGGGGAAATATGAAAAATACAGAAAACGATTAAAGACTGCAGCTTACATTCTTAATAGAGTTTTAAAACAAATTAGTAGCTAATGCTTTGGAAAGCAAGAAGTCTATTATTAGACAATTGCTTATTTGAGATTGTCTAATTGAGTCAAGCCGAATGACAATAAATTGGATTAAGGAACCATTGGCAACTAATTTATGAAGCACTCTCAAAAGTTAAGGGTTTACAAGTTTTGTAAGCCGTTAAAGTTTGTCCTCTTTTGAATGGGAAATACGGACTTCCTTGAGGATGTTGAGCTTGGAAGGGAGATAAGGCTAGATATATTGTCTTCGAAGGAGAATTTGTTCATCTCTGTGTTGGTACTCTTGACAATGATTATATACATTGTCCGAGATATACATTCGATTTAATAAGACAATATTAAAGCTCCCTACTTGAATGAAGACATCGGTCTTAAAGGGCAAGCTCAACAACCTCAAGAACAGATGACATTAAAGATAAAATCTATAAAACCAATAACATTAAGACCTCGTCGAATTGCCTGAAGGTTTAGAGCTGATTGGTTGCGAATTAATATTTAATACCAAAAGGCGTTAAAGGGGCAATATTGAGAGATATAAAGCTCATCTTATCGTTAAAGATTTTACTGAGGCACATATCTTAAAGAGTCTTTCTTTTTGGCTTATTAAAAGGTTCTTTAAGGATTATAATGGTACTTGTGGGTTGTAGTTCACTTCGAGTCACATTAGTTGGATGGTGAGACTGTGCAATTGGTGAGCTTTGACATTTGGTGAGTCAAAGACAATAGTTTGCAAACTAAGGAATGCTGTCCACAATCCCAAACAGGTTTCCTATCACCAGTATCACGAATTCCATCAAATTATTATCTCATTTGGATATGAGATGAATTTACTTGATGATTTTGTGACCCTCAAGTTCAGTGGGAGTATATATCTCTCTCTAGTATTATATGTCGATAAAATTTTTCTAGCAGCAATATTGTTGCAAGAAAATAAGAAAAGTTTGAATTAAAGAATTTCATTATTCTAAAGAGATTCGACATAAAAGATTGTATACTAAGAGATATTTCCACCACTATGGGACATATGTTAGTCCTGATCAAGACCCCATGATTGAATTTGAACCATAAAGATTACAAATGATTCTTTACGTGTTGGTTTGGAAAGTCTTATGTGTACTCACGTATGTGAGCATTTGGATTTGGCTTTCCTAGTAAGGATGGCAGATATTCGAATGACTCTAGCATGGATTTATCTAATAGAGTTATATAGTATTTGTGGAGAACATATAATTATGTGTTCACTTATTTAGAGATCATTTCATATTCAGAGTGATTAAGTGTCTAATGAGCATAAGGACGTAAACTCTGTATTGTGGATCCACTCACCAAAGGTTTACTCACCTAAAGTATTCAGCAAGCACACTGCTTATAAAAGTGCTGTAGTTGGCATTGTGCTGGTTTAGTGGGAGTTTGCATTGGTGCTCTTTTGGTGATAGACACATTTATATTATTTTCTTCTGCAGAATAAAGTTCATGGTTTTACTATTAATCTCTGAAATCTAGTCTTTCCAGTTGCGGTTTAGTATTAAGGTTGGAAAGGTTTATTATGATCTCATAAGGAAATAAAGTTGGACTCGTTGGGAATAGACATGTATAAGATCACATTGCATGTAATTTCCATGCTACCTATCCACATTAGATCTATGTCATCAAGTAAATTAGTATGGTGATTATTGTGGTTAATCACGGTGATATTGCGATGAAAACTGTAGTAATTCCATCACTGATCTATGAGATGGACCAAATTGTTTGAAGAGTAGTCTCAGATGAATAACATACGGTTGCGCGCCTAAGGATTTTGTTGATATAATTACTCAAGTATAATATGCAGCCCAAGTGGGAGATTGTTGGAATTTATTTCTAATAATTATTTTGTGGGCAACATATTAATATTAATTATATCAGTTATTCAATTTAAATAGGCTAAATTAAGTGGTCTAATTAAAGGAAGCCTACAGACTACAGAATTGGATGTGGGCCAAATAAGTAGAGACCAATTAGGGTCTAGTTGAGTCTTTATGGAGACTCCAATTAGTCCCTATATATAGACACCTCTGGTCATGGTCCCCAATATACCAAATCATATACAGTTTCTCTTCACCCCATTAGAAGAAAACATCAGGTCTCATAATAAGGAATAAAGCGATTTGGTTGAGGAAGGCCATAGCACCGCCGTTTAATCATTCGTTCGTGCAGTTGTTCAAATTCAGGCTTCCGCATTAAGTACAACAATTGCTATAATTGATCCAGGTACGTTCTACAATCATTAATCTCAATAATTTGACATGATAATGATCTTGGGTGATTTAATTACGTGTGTAATTAAATATCAAAGTAAAATTCTAACACGATTGACATAAAAACATCTCCAAAAACTCTATATATAAACCTGTTAGGTTGAAACAAAAATGGAAATCCAAGTAATCGAGGAAAAAAATAGAAAAAAGTAACACACACGATACAACATAAGACAACAAATGAAGAAAATGGAATTGGAAATCTGGACACTATAGTATTTCTTAGAAGATAATGGTATAAGCAGTATCGATCATAAATGAAAATGAAAAGGCAAATGAAACACGAGAATTTCTAAAAGCATTCGAATTCACGAGAATTCCAATGTAATTCTATCCCTCCATCTCGTCTCTTCCTTTTTTTTTTAATGACGATTTACTTGAACAGCTCCGTCCTTCGAATCATTTCAGCCCCAATAAGCCACTCCAGCTGCCAAATCTGAATATGACAATTGACAAGTCCTACACATATACTGCTGTTGCTCCCCTGCCCACAATGTGGGCAGGGAAGCCATGTCAACACCCCGATGTGGTGCTCTCAGAAGGCCCTACGCCATCCCTTTTTTTATTTACATTAGGTCAGATGAATAATACATAACTGTCATCTAATGGTGAGGTACCAGTGGAGGTCACACAATTTTTTTATTGGGAGTGGACATGGCCCCCGCCTACAGTGTGGGCAGGGGAGCATTTCTCACACATATACCTACAATCCTGGACCCAAACATTCTCACTCATTACGAGGCTTTTCCTTACAATTGATTTCAATATGTTGCTTTTCTATAAGAAAAAGGAAATTAAAAAAAATAGGCAATTAGCACAAATGGTCTAAAAACAACTATGGTAACTATAAAATTGGTACGAAATAAAAAAAAATGTTGCTTGATTGTTCCAAAAAAAAGTTCGAGGTGCAAATTTTGTCCTTTTCGATGGATTCAGTCCACTTGTGCAATTAATGCCTTGGAATTTGCTATTTTGTCCCTTTCTCGAGGGGTATTTTAGTCGTTCAACTTAGGATAAATTGCACAAAACGTCCTACACTTTGGGTGTTATTACAATCAAGTCCCAAAGCTTGAAACATTATAAGATAGTCCAAAGTTTTAGGTTTTATTTTTTATTTTTTTTTCCCAATAGACAGCTTACTACAATCTCTGCCATTATAGTGTTTTTTTTTGGGGGGGCTAAAAGGCTAAAAGAATGTTAAGAATTATAAGTATTGTGTTAAAATTTGCTTACTGCATGTTTTGAATTTTGGGATTTGTTCTATACGCAATAAATTTTCACTAATTTTTTTCTCATATCATTTCCAACCACTCATATAATTATTTTATATTTTTTAATATTTTTTTTTCATTTTTCAACCACATATCTAATACATCATTCGAGTAAATCTACACTGTTGTGTATAGAACAAGCCCCTACGAGTGGTAGTAGTTTCTTGCAGTGTCCTGCGTCGCCTATTTATAATAAAAATGAGTTGGTCTCTTGATTGACAAGTCTATTCGTTGTTACATATATTTTAATTGCAGCTGGTTGTTTAAAAACTTCAAGTCACTTTTTGTTCATTTACTTTCCTGTGGTGCCTGTTTGGAAGAGGATGGTTGCAATGTGATGCTTCAATAATGAGAATAAACAATTAGATTAAGCCTTCAGACCGGGGATTTAGAATTTCTAAAGCTTGTTAATTGTCTTACAGTCTAATAAATTAGGTGAAACATCTCTGTTATTAAAAAATTTTAGTTTGATATTAGCTGTCGAAATTATGCATGCAACCACGTTAATTACATCATTTTATTCAAACACATAAAATCTTAATTTATTGCATCTCACGACTTTGTCAAGAAAATAGAGAAAGAGAGAGATTGAAGAGTTTATGTATAACATAACCTGTATCTGGCTCACCAAGAGAATGAGCTGAGCTGAGCTGAGCTCGGCTCATTGGCAATTCCGAGACTTAGGTTTAGCCTCTGCTCAATCATTTGAGGCACAAGCCAACTCAGCTCATTGCCACCACTGAAAAAACCATGGTCTAACTAAAAACGTTGCTTCCTTGCGAAGTATTTACATTGCGAAGTATTTACATTCTCAACGGTTATTTCCAACTAATCACAAGTGGGGTTTCTAAACACGTGGATGAACAAATATTATCAAATCAAGTGTGATTGACAAAAACTTAAGAAAAGTATACTCTATATACGACCAACAAGATGCTAATGTGAAGATAAGAATTAAAGGCTTTACCTAAGCAACCAATGTCCAATAATACAAAATTCATTATGACTTTGGCGCCGGACCGGTTAGCTTTAAACTACTTTTTTGGTAAACGGTAAAATATTATTGACCCATAAGTTTAATTTTTCTTTATTATTATTATTATTATTATAGTGCCATCGATTGTACACTAGTACAAAAATAGTTTAGGGTGGCCGTTGTTTTGTAGTAAGGGTGGCAGTTCATTGGATCCCACCAGAAATGACGACACCCAATGTCGGGATTATGGTGACGGTTCAAAAAAAGCCACCAAAAAAGAAAGGGTGGCGGTTGTTTTTTAGAAAGACCGCCACCCTTTCTTTTAAAAAAAACTTTGTGGACTTCGGGTGGCACTTGTTAACAACAACTGCCACCCGAAGTCAGCTTAGGATGGCGGTTGTTGCTACCAATCGCCACCCTAAGTCCACATTTTTTAAAAAAAATTATATAGGGTGGCGGTTGTGGTCAACAACCACTACCCGATCATCATTTTTATTTTTTTATTTTTTAAATTAATAATTATTTGGGTGGCGGTTCCTATTTACAACCGCCACCGCAAATTAATTTTTTTTGGCACCTAATACCCATTGCATGTACTAACAAATGTACATGTTAAATTAAATCACCTAACCCCAACAAAACAACCTGTAATTGAACTACCATCAATACCGTACCATTCACATAGAACCTGCAATTACACTAATACCAACACCATTCACAACTACATTCCTCAACTTAGGCCTAATGAAACAAGTAGAAAGCAACTCCAACACAAGGGATGCAAAGTATGAGCCGCAACACCAATTAACAAATGAAGTAAATACAACCTAATGAAACAAGTAGAAGCAGCTCCAACAACTGTACAAGTACACAACTCCAGCACAAGTCCATAACTACATAAATGTACATATATAAGACCACAATGTAGGAGAACATAATAAAACTAAAAGGAAAATGAATTTAAACCTATAAATGATCATTTTATAACTTCTCGAAAGAATTCAATCCAAAGTTCTCGTACCAAATCGATGTTTTCCTGAGAATACTCTTCGACCCCAGACACCTATAAGTGAAATGAAAGATAATCAGTTTTATACGTACCCAATAAAGTACTGAATGCTTAAATAATTAACCAATCTACATTCTACAGTGACACCTTTTGTAAATCGTCGCCTTGACCATATCGTATCATTATGTCATTCATATTTTTCATGACACAGTAACCACACTCATCACCTCCTGGTTGTTGTGTACACTACAATTTGTACGTAGCAACAAAATAAAAATAGTCATGAACAAAAAAATCCGTTTTGAAAGAAATTCATATATCTTCCAAACAGAAATGAACAAAAATATTAAAAAAATAACTATTATTGTTAAAAGTTATATATGTACATACTGGAACTACTTTCCAATGAATGCTGCCATGTCATACACCCATTTTGTCCCACATTACTCAGAAAGCTCTAAAATTTTAAATTATATGAATAATATTAATATATAAGAAGTGATCTAAACTCCAACTTATCATACAAACCAATAAGTGAAATGAAAGTCATTGGATATTCTCTTACACGCTTATGAGCGACTTGATAACCAAATTTCGCTTCTGATTAGCCAATGAATCCAGTAGTATACCGTATTGGCTGAGGGCTCAATGACAAGTATTAACCAGTGATGACTAACAAATGTGACAGTTAGCTTTTTAGTAACATATATATGAAATTCGAACTTATAACATTGGACATATTAAAGTATGAGTGATCTTACTCTTGGTGGTACGACGCCAAAATATATTTCTTGTCACTTAAATTTATCAACGAATCATTGATGTAGCGTGAAGCCTCCATATGTTGAGATTTAATCATAACTACAGCTGTTAGTGATGGATTCATGAAACCAAATGGTATTTCATACAGCTGGCAGTTCCGATGAATGTACCTATTACATAAAATGCGAATTTAGAAGTTTATTGAAAACCGAAAAGTAAAAGAGTCATGTAATTTCAAACTGTAATTGAAGACTCACAATTGAAATACTTCCAAAATAGGAGCACCCAACCATTTCATCGCCATGAATTCGGTGACATCAATAGCAGTAACAAAGATTTCGGTGTCAGATGATCCAGGAAACAAGTCATCGAGCGGGACCTCCAACATATTATTACCAGTAGGCATCATATTGATCAAATCGACCAATAGCTTGCAAGAGTTAGGAAGACCCTTGTACATTGCTTCATCAACGAGATTGCATTGTGCAGTTGCTGACATTGCAAAACTTTGAGGCTTCTTCCGTTTGTCGGCTCAATTCTTCTTACGTACAGCAGTATCCTACAACGGTAAAGTAGTCATTACAACGTGACATTAAAGGATTCTAAAGTATTAACTACTATAAATGCTATTACATAATTTTCAAACAAATAAATTAGTAAAAAGCTATTAGAAACCGTATATTAACTTACATTTTCCAAGTGAACCTGGCTTTTAGGCCACTAAACAAAACTTCCTATGGCATTACCTAACACTACTAAGTTGTCTCGAATTGGCATAGGAAGAGGCAACTGGCGATATTGTTCAGGAACCATATCAATCCGTACCTTAACATTTCCTTCTATCAGTTGGCAACCATGCACAACCGTGTCTTCTGTAATAGGGTAGCAAATCCCTCGTGCGACCTATTGTATCTGGTCTTCATGTAGTATGGACATTATACAATCAGTAGTTTCCTGTCGGTCCCAAAAATTATCAAACAACAACTATTGTTTGCTCCTACAATGCTTGTGAAGCTGATTATCTATAGTATTTTAAAAATAAGTAAAATTAGCTCATTATTTATAGTATTGTAAAAGTAAATAATTTTTTAAAATACCTAATGGCGATGAATGGATCTGGTGTACCCGAGACATGACAAACACTGCTATTACTCGCAGGTCTAGTATTGGCCATCATTGCTCCCATCCCAGCAAGTACTTGGATACCTAGTTGAATCAGGGTATCAACAACTCTCTGCTGAACCCTATTATCAAATTCGGCATTCAGTTGACTTTGAACCTCCCGTGCAACCCAGGAGTCTAGATCATCCCGGTCCAAATTGTATTTCTTCGATTGTTCAGACGGTTTTCCAAAAATTGCCCTCACACCACCTACCTATCCACCGAACGTCCTCGACCAGCCCGGATGATCCTCTTTCCCTAGAGCTGCTGAAAGTATGTCGTGCTGTCAGGTCAGGACAAATGTTCCCCCATCAACTTTAGATTTATCCACCTGTTCCAATCAAAGAAAAATTAAGTGTTAACAGTTACCATTGGTTAAATTATCAATTATATGCACAATTGGAAAGAAATACTTACAATATTGTCATAAACATCTATAATACCATGGGGATATATCAAAGTTCCGTCCGGGTGAACATGTAATCTTGCCCGTAAGTAATCGTAGGAACGATCACTATGTAAAATTTCATCGCTAATAGACCCGCAAGAGGATAGGTGCCCTAAAGGGTCATTCTGTGCCCACACCTCCTTCATCCCTACGTAGCCTGCGGATCCCATGTGATGGGGATACTTATTATGTGATTGGCTTTCATTTGCCTTCTCACTTGTATTCTTCGAGAAATTAATATACAATTATTGATCAATATGGTGGACACAACTCTCACAAGCCCCGTATCCAAATGTGATTTTAGAGAAAAAAGGAAAAAATGATTACATAGTTAATTGTAATAACTAGAGAAGTATACCTGAAATTTTTTACTCATAACTCTTTCTTTGAATTGCTCCCAATCTGCAGCGGTAATGAAGTTATAAAACTACATCGGAGTGTCATTTCTTTTTTCTTTATCGCGAATCCACTTCCTCACAAGCTTATTCTTAAAATTTCTCATTCGTAATCCAGCTTGTGAAATAACTTCTTAAGTTTGTCATCTTTCAAATTGCACGTTATCTGTAATGCTAAAAAAATCAACTCTTAACCTTACTAATAAGAAAATAAGTGTTAACCAGAGCACACAATTACAATTTGCATCTTATTACCTTATCTTATTACCTTAATGTCTTCCCAAATGGTATTGTTTAGGCCGGTTTCCACAAGTCTTCAATCAGTATAATTTATATTTACCTTTGAGCGCGCAACTATACCAATATAATGTCGGAATCCCGTGCCACGTACCCCCATCGGCCGGTCTAGGTCATCAAAATCATCATCTGTCAAATGAATAGTCTTTTTCTTCCACTTCGACATGGTTTTCAGTCTTCTCGACCGTCTGGTGCTGCTGTCAGCACACGGTTCTCCTGATGTTGATAAAGATCTAGAATCCGACATATTTGCGTCTGTTAGATTTTTAATTAAGTGAACGTGGCCTAATTAATTAAGCTATTTAATTTTAATTGTCATTTCTATTTTTCCGCACTCAACTTATTGAGTTATTTATTTAATCGATTAAACCTTGTTGAGATAATGTAATCAAAGTGAATTTGTGATAATTTATCATGTCACTTAGATAACATCAACTTAGGAGATTTAGATAACCTTAAACTTAGGATTTTATTAGATAACCTTGACTTGGGTCTTATCTTGATTTTGTATTCCTTTCATTTATCTTAATGTCCTACATGCCTATTGCAATAAAATCCTAATTGATAAAATTCTAATGTGGTTAGAGATAATTCCCGTGTGGGTGGAGATAAGATGACTTATCATTTGACTCATTTCAAAATTCTTATCTTCTATTTGTTATCTTTGGTTATCTTCTAACTTATCTTGGTTTATCCTACTAATCTTATCTTATCCACCTTTCTTAAGTGTAGGAGTTTTAGTGTGACAAAATGTCTATGGTGGCAAGACATTGGATTCATAAGTGAATAAATAGAAGTGGAGCAGGATTAGCTAAGGTGTGCATTCCTAGAGGAAATAAAACGTGTACAGCCTACATGCATGCATAATGAGCTTTAGTACCTGCTTTTCCATGCACTTGTAACCTGAGATTCGTACTGGGTTTAAAGAAAAAAACTACAAGCGCATTTGTACTACAAGTCCACTACTTGATTTCATCAAGTCAAATCTTCGGGAGAAGTCAGATTCACTACACAGGAGCCTCGACCAAGAGAAGATCTTCACGGGAGGTGACGATCGGTGAGAGGACCACGCAAGTCCAGGCTGGATTACGGAGTTACGAGATGTTTTGAAGAGCAACGGGATGTTGGCTCACATTACAAGCTAGAAGAGAGACCAGGGAGTGATCGTCGTTAATTCTAGTTGTTTGATAGTGATATGCGTATTACTGTCCTTAATTTCTTGTAACTGGTTTAATTTTCTGGCAACCAGTGAATCTATTTGTCTGCAAGTGCAGGCGGGTGGTTTTTTACCCTATTGGGGTTTTCCACCTTAAAATCGTGTGTCTGCTGTTCTATTTTTATTTTCTTATTTTTACTCTCGCTAGATATATCTAGGCTCCAATCGAAAGATAACTCAGATATATCTTGCTTGAGTAAACAGTGAACAAACTGCATTTTAACAGAACACTATCAAGATACGTCTAAGTAATCTGTAAATTAGACAACTCATATTTTCAGCGTCCTATTAGCACGTGCCTGCACATTAAAAATATTAATAATCACGACAATAATAAATAAGAACCTACAATGAATAAGAATGAAAAATATTGCAACCGTTGTAGTTGGAAATAACATATGGCGTGCAAATAAATTTAAATTGTAAATAAATAGTAATTGAATAAAATTTAAATTACCAATAAATAGTAACACTGACCGATCATTCCACGTACTCTCCCTCCTGATGGTCCGAACCTAGGTAATTTGTTCCAGTGTTGTGTTCCTGAGGATCTAATAGGCAATTTAGTTGAAAATGGAGGTGTTTCATCCCAGTGGTCATATTCATCTTCATCAACCACATCACCGATCCCAAAATGCGTCGCTTCCCTTGGAGGACAATTGACCACTTTGCATCGCCCGGATTAGTAATGTAAAAAATTTGCTTAGCTTGTGATGCAAGTATAAATGGATCATTCCTACTTCCAACCCTAGAAAAATCTACCCTACTGAAACCCAGTTTGTCAATCGATACACCCCGTGCGTTGTCCACCCACTTGCATCGAAATACGCACATATGAAATTTCATATAATCAAGTTTCCAAATTTCTTCAATGACACCGTAGTATGTATCGACCCTATTATCAGTCGATACCAGTGGTCATATCCCTGGTAAGATGTCACACGCGATGCGTGTCCATAAGCCAACCACTTCACCGTCTCTTCAATCATTTCCGGCGCATGCATCAACCGATTCATTACTTTATTTTTGAACCATATTGGGAAACAACGATTATGTTCACTAACCAACCACATTTCCCATTTGAAAGGATTCTTCGCCCTTAAAACTGCCATGTGCTCATCGAAGTATGGTTGAACCACAGCAAGATGATGCAAGACGAGAAGATGAGCTTTGGCTAGGTCTTCAGCAGTGGGCTCGAATGCTTGATCGGTTTGCGTCCAACAATTTACCATCAAGCCTCCCCTCATGCCGAGATATATGAATACCAATAGGTTCGACTTTTGCTAAGTAACCGGTACAAAATTCAATGACTTCTTCAGCAACATAACCTTCTATGATACTGCCATCTGGTCTAAATCGATTTCTCACATATCCCTTCAGGACACCCATGAACCGTTCAAATGAATACATATTGTGCAAGAATATCGGACCTAACTGCTTAATTTGTCGAACCAAGTGAATAACCAAGTGCACAATGACATCGAAAAAAGATGGTAGAAAATACATTTCAAGTTGACAGATAGTGACAACAATGTTTGCCTGTAGTCTATCTAACTCATCCGGATCAATAACCTTACTGAATATTGCATTGAAGAAAAACAAAGTTGTGTAATTACGCGCCTGACAATTTCAGGCAGTATACCGCGAATAGCAATTGGCAATAGCTGCTACATCATAATACGACAATTATGAGACTTCCATCCAACCAACTTTAAGCCCTTCATTGATGAATAACCTTATGAAACTTTCACCCCTCTCAGACATTCACAAAAATTTTTTTTCTTTCTTAGACAGAGTGCAGCAAGCCGCTGGTAGGAATGGACGCTTTCCTGTCTTTTCAGTAGGTGCTAACTTCGACCGTATTCCCAAATCAACCATGTCCTTTCTAGCATTGACAGAATATTTCGTCTTGCCTGAAATGTTTAGCAATGTCCCGATGATATTTTCACAAACATTCTTCTCTAAGTGCATGAAATCGATACAATGTCTCACCTCAAAATACTTCCAATAAGGTAAATCCCAAAAAATCGATCTCTTTTTCCAGATACTCTTTTTAGTCTGCTTAAAAGTCTTATCGAACTCAACTGAAATATCTTTAGCTCATTCGAAAACCTCTTTCCCAAACAACGGCAATCGTGCGACCCGATTCTCGGTTTTCCCATTGAAATCTTTTTTATTTTTTCGATATCTATGATTTTTCAGAAGAAAAACCCGATGATCCATGTACACATTTTTCTTGCAATTATGCAAATATAAGCTACAAGTGGTATCTTCGCACACGGGACATGCACCTTTGATTGTGTAACCCGACAAGTTACCAAGAGCTAGAAGATTATTTATGGTGCAAAATAGCATTGCACGTAAATTAAAATTCTCTAGACGATTAGCATCAAATACCTCCACACTCTCATCCCCACAACCTCCTTAGATCATCAACTAGAGGTGCTAAATACAAGTCGATATCACTGCCCAGTTGTTTCGGACCTGAGATTAGCAATGACATTGATAAGTGCGTTTTGCGCACTTATTTACGGTCTTTGAACTCGTAATATCTGTATTTTTTATATTTAATTCCTACTTAATTGGAGTATTTATTGTGTTTTAGGAGAAAATTCGGAATAAGAAGGAGTTTGAGTAAAAATAAAGGAAAATTGATCAAAAGAAAGAAAGAGATATCAAAAGAAGGAAAGTTTCCAAATTTAGGGATGAGAATGCGAATATGCCAAAGATTGAGGACGAATTTTGACCCAGATAAAGGGGGATTTGGACGTGGATATTTTGAATAAATTGTAAATCTTTTCGTCTACTTTCCACAAGAATTTGAATCACCTCAATTGGACATCGGATAAAGAAGTTATGACTGAAATAGTAAATACTAACAGGCTGTCCAGTTTTGCGCGCGGATTCCTAATTGGACTAGAATTATAATTTCGGTATATTTTTTTGGGCTCCCTGTTCTACACGAAATTGAGTGTTTTGAGGACCTCTTGACACCTATAAGAAGAGGCTGGAGAACACAGAGAGACCACGAAATTGAGAGCAAAAATTGGGAGAATTTTTGGAGAATTGAGGAGGAAGTTCATCATTGCAGATTAAAATTAACTCCTCAAGTTCTATCGGGTTATGGGTTTTTTATTATTTTTATTTTATTCTTTCTTTTATAGCATGTTAGGCTAGATTTTCAGTAGCATTAAGGTTAGATGAAACTTTTCGATTGATTGTTCTTTTTGGATTATTAAATTCACGTTAAGATGTGGATTTGCTATTGAGTTTTTAATATTGATTTATTCATTCATAATTGCTTGATCACCAGTTATTGAATACTTGTGATTTGGCTTGTGAATCGAGAGATCCTTGACAAGTTAAACCAATATATTAGAAACCATAAGGTTCGATCAGGGACGAGAGTACCCCGGTGCTTTATGATACATTCCCATATTTTATTAATGCTTTTTAATGCATTTGTGTATTGATAATCACCATAGAGATTTAGGTGAATTGCACGCATGAATAGGTTGAGCTCTACTCGAGAGAGATTACTCGATAAAATTGGAAAACTGTATTCAAAAGTGAATTGCATTGTCAATTTGATAATCCGGACAATAATTAGAAGAAAAGTGGATTCGAAGCCTTGATGCTCGTCTTTTCTCATTATATCAACTTTCGCCGTCGTGCTTAGTTCAATTTAATTTTCTAATTCTCACTTTTTATAATGTTAGCTTATTTTAATTGTTAGTTTAGTTTTAGTATAAAAATCTCATCTTTAATTAGTTTCGGCTAAGGCTAGCAGAAATTAAACGAATTTACTATCAGTCCTCATGGGTTCGACACTCTACTTTCCATTATATTACTTGTTGACGACCTGTGCACTTGCGGTGTAAATTTATCGCAACAAATTTTTGGCGCCGTTGCCGGGGACTGTAATTATTTTCTCGTTTAGTTTAGCTTGCACTAATTCGAACTTTATTTATTTTTAATTAAGTTTATTGCATTTTTCCTTCACAGTTTCTCTTATTTTCTCTCAGGTTTATACGAAGTGGCGAGGCTCGCAAACCTCTCGAACTTGACCCAGAGATCGAGCGTACCTTTCGTCAAAGACGTAGAGAAGCTAGAGAAATAGAAAAACAAAAAAATCAAAAAAATAAAGCAATGGCGGCCAATGATGAAATTCCGTGAATTAGCAATGGTGGAAAACGAGCAAAAGACGCCGTGCACGAAGATAACATGTTAGTTGGCGATTTTATGATGCGACAGATTATTCAAAGCCAATCCAGCATCGTTTACCATCCATTTGGGCAGCCCACATTTCAACTGAAGACGGATGTGATCCATCTCTTCCAAAATGGATACCAATTCAATGGATTGCCAGATGAAAACCCGCACACGCATGTCTCGCGCTTCTTGGAGATGTGTGAACATTTTAAATATTAGGGCATTTCGGACGACATCATCCGACTAAGGTTGTTCCCTCGCACTCTACGAGACAAGGCTCTAGAGTGACTTGATTCATAACAAATTGCCAGTATCACTACATGGAATGACCTAGCTCAAAAGTTCTGCACCAAGTTCTTCCCTCCGGCGAAGATTGCCAAGTTGAAGCATGATATTTCTATTTTCCAACAGCATGAGTCGGAATCTTTCGATGAAGTTTCGCAAAGGTTTAAGAGACTGCTGAGGAAGTGCCCGTATCATGAGATCAGTAATGGGCAACAAGTACAATACTTCTACGCCGGATTGCTTCCCTCATGTAAAAGCTTGGTAGACTCTTAATCAAATGGATCACTCCGCACCAAGACAATTGCCGAAGCTCTGGAGTTGTTTGAAAGGATTGCAAACAGCACGGCGATGTGGACGTCCGATAGAAGAAATCATAGCAAAGCATCTGGAGTCTATGAAGTTGATAATTTCACCGCTCTGACCGCGAAAATTGATGCATTGGCTCATAGGAGAGTATTGTGAAGATAGGTAGCTCAAAGGCACCCCTGCCACCCACTTGCGAGGAGTGTGTAGCTAACCATAGCACTAATGAGTGCCCTATTATCGCTCACCGCATTGCTCAAGTTGATTATGTTCAAGGAGGTCAATGACAACTCAACAAGCCATTTTCCAACACCTATAACCAGGGTTGGCGTAATCACCCACATTTTGGTTGGAGAGTATTGCATGTGTTATTTTATCATACTTAGAATACTAATTGCTATAATTTTAATAAATTATAATCATTCTAATTATATAAATATAATAACGACGAAATTATTATTACTTTAAGTTATTGAAATAGTATTATTCCCATGCTTCTTTTTAATAAATTATATATATATATATAATTAATGTTAATTTATTTATTACGTATTAAAATGTAGTTCAACATAATTTATAAATATTATATACATTATTTTATCATGCGTCGAATACTAATTAAATTAGGGACATATCAAAAAATAAAAGTTACTATTATTTCATAAAATATCAATTTTAATAACTATATTAACAATTCATTTTTCAAATTTTCTTATGACTTATTTATAATTCCTCTAAAATTATTTGAAAAAATTACTTAACTAAATAATACTAACCAATCTAACTATCATAATACACTAATTCAACAATCATGTATATAAATCCCAAGTATATATATCCATTGCAATAAATAAAATACGAAAATTTGGACAAAAAACACATCTAATAGCAACAAATAATAAAATTTGGGGATGGTATTTTCTAACATTCAAAATATGAAAATATGTCACCAATTGATAGGGAGAGGCCGAGCTTTCTTCAAATATAGCTTCAACAACCAACAAAATTGCCCCAAATTCGACTTCAAGAAAATACCTACAATTTGGGATATTAAATTCCAACCTATACCCGTACTTGGAATAAATACATCAAGGAGAAGAGTGTTGCTTCAAATATAGCTCGAACCCATGACCAGTTTGCAACCAAATCCGCGTCAAATATATGAAAATTTGGAGTTTTGCCGTGTATTTTTCGCGTGAATGAGGGTCAATGGTTCGGGTTTGCTAGTAGTGATGAATGAGGATACTTTTGTTTTTTGTTTTTTTTTTTGTTTTTAGTTTAGGGTGGCGGTTGTATTACAACCGCCACCCTAAATGGTTATTTTTTATTTTATTTTATTTTTTTTTGTGTTTAGGGTGGCGGTTGTGTTTACAACCGCCACCCAATATACAAGTTAGGGTGGCGGTTTTTCAACACAACCGCCACCCTTTAGTGTCATATTTTTTTTAAAAAAAAATTAGTTTCGGGTGGTGGATTATTGTTATAACCGCCGCCCTTTCTTGAGTACCTGCACCACTAGTGGCGTTTCAATAAAAACGTCACCTAATGGGCGTCTCCTAAAGTCACTTGTGTACTAGTAGCACTTGAGTTAAGGTACCATCGATGGTATTTTCGGGCCCGCTCCGATATCCGTTTTAAAATCGAAGCTCAAATCTAGAATTCGCACGACGAGATGGAGCTCTAGAAATTTTTAAAAATTTTCGGCGGTACCGTGGCTGCCGGACAAAGTTTTGTCCATAATTTTGGCACAAAATTTGACCAAATTATGGCCAAAACTTTGACCAGCCGCTACCAGCTGCCACGGTATTGCCGAAAAATTTTAAAAATTGTTGGAGCTCCCTTTCAATGTGCTAATTCTAGATCTGGTTTCAGATTTTAAAACATGTGAATTAACACGTCGATTGTTGATGCTACCGGTTAATTCAAGCAATGCATGAAAGGTGGATTTGATTTCTTACAGCATCTCCAATGGAATAATGTTAAGAGCAAATTTCTTCACAAATGGAAAAAAGATGCATCTATGGCACATTAAATGCTTGACGTTGTCAAGAGCAATATCTATCATTAATATGATCCAATTACTATAGTTCCCTCTCTTTTATTTTTATAAACATCTACTAATAATTTGCCACATATGCACCATCAATATTGTAGCATTGGAGACATTTTTCCTATAATGTGAACATCCTTTGCCGCGTGTGCACTGTACATATTATTGCATTGAAGATGTTCTTATCAAATTTCGAGGAAATAAGGCTAACAAAAGAGTATTATGGGTTTTTTACACTTGAGGTCCCCAACGTTCTGATTTTGATACAATTTTGTTCTCATTCTTTTTTTCGACCCCTGGGGTCGCCAACCTTTCAAAAATTAACACTACGGGTCCTTTCTAACAGAAGATATCCATTCGACCGTTAAATCTCTATTTTAGATTACATAATTTCTTTGACATGAGGAGTGATTTTGGAATAACATATTTTTATTAACTTTGGATATTTTAGTTGAATGTAAATTTGAATATCAAACTTTTTAAAGAAAAATATAATAGTAAAAAATTTAAATAAACAATAAAAAATAAATAAAAAACCCCACCTCATCCCCCATCCTACGGAATGCCCATTTCTAGCAGCGACACATAAAGGGTAAAAAATGGGGCGGGTGGAAGGGCCTAAAATTATTTCAAATTTTCTGCTACGAAGTTCGAAATTAACTCCCACTAAAATATTCAATTTTAATAAAATTTTCTATTCCAAAATTGGCCCTCATTTAAAAGAAATTATTTAACCTAGAATAGAAACTTAATGGCCAAATGGATGTTTTCCATGAGAAAGGACCTGTGGGGTTAGTTTCTGAAAGGTTGGGGACTTCAGGCTTTGGAAAAAAAAAAAAAAAAGAACGGAGACAAGATTGTATCAAAGTCAAAACGTTGGGTGACCCCAAGTGTAAAAAACCTGAATTTTATTTATGGGAAATTTAGGTTCTTCTTATAGTTTGAAATTTCATGGTGATGTTCAATCACCCAAGTTTTGCTTGGTCGATTGTGCAACACAAAAAAGGATCCAAATTTTATCTTCACGATTGCTCAGATTTTGCCAAGGCGAAGACCACCCAGGCTTAATTAGTGGGTGAAATATCATATTATTTTATACAATCGCGGGCTATATTTTTTTAAGTGAATTGTACTTTAGTGACTTTTAATTCGCTTCTTTTTTTGTGTGTATGGTTGTGTGGCTTCTTGGCTAATGGTTTTGGTTTTTTTTTTTTTTTTTTTTTGTGTTTGTATGTGACTTTCTTAAACCCATTTGTGACCTTTTATGTGGGATTTTTTTTTTTTAGAATCCATTGTGAATTTTCAAACTTTTGACGACTTTTTAAACCAGTCTGTCACTTTTTGTTAAAAAGTGTGACATGAGGCCAAAAACTAGCATTGGCAGTCACCCAGGCTAAAATGTTGGGGATGCCTGCATGATCACCTCGTTCAAATACATGAGGTGGCATGGAAGAACCATCAAATTCAAAACTTAAACACTTAATTGGTGCAACCAAAACCCAATTTTTATGTATCATTCTCTTTTTTCCACATGCAATGTGGAAAAAAGAGTGCATGTGGAAAAAAGAGAATGAGTAGGAAGACTGAGGAGGCGAGCTAATTTTAGTGATTTATACGCATAAACAAGGAATAAATTTTGAAATCAACGGTTTTGATGACCATCCCAAATAGCAAAGATACAATTTTCAAGATAAAGATCAATCTCTAGAATTGTATCATAGTTACATCAATGTTAGTATACGGCAAACATATACACCAAGCCACTTCCTAACAAATCCTACGAGGCCTGGCGCTTCAACTGTTAAGACGCCCCAGTGGCTCCAAGAAGGAAATACAAGCGAATTTCATCTTAGTTTTCTCTTGTTCACATAACAAGATTATAAGATCACACTGACAACGCAAACAAATTGCCTGATGCATGTATATAGGATTGAGACGAACCTATATCATAACATCCACATATGCCAATGTATCATTCATTTTTAGCTATTTCCATACATATAATTTTTTACGGCCATCAGTCAAGCTCTTGGTTTTTTTGGAAAAAAAAAGGGAAATAAAACATAACGAAATTAGAGTTCACATTTATTCTTCTTTTGTTCTTCTATCCCAATTTTACCAACATTCACATAATATCATCATATAATTAGTCATCTGCCCTTCTTGAATTATCTCCTTTTTTTTCCCTATATCTTCTACGTATTATACTATGTTCTCGGAATAATCCCGCGAACTGGTTTCTTGCTTTCTTAACTTTAATCCTGTAAATAAATACCCTTGAAATTTATAATTGTTTTATGTTAGTACATTATCTTTTTGAGGCACTACTAATTCAACTCCTCATCAATTAATTCAAATCCAAACGTCGACTTCACATTTTCTTCCCCGAGGTTGTTCATATTTCATAAAACGATAACAACAAAATTGTGCTGAGTACGATTAAAAAACTGAAATGATCTCTTCGAACTCGTGTCCAAAGGTATACTTGTTGGAGATCATTCCTCTGACTCTGTTGCTCCAGCAAATTTCTGCCTAAGTAACTAACAGTTAACATGCATAGTTTTTACTTTTTACTAGTTAGGCTTCATACAAAACCAGCATTTTCTTGGGTAAAGCACCCAAAGCCAACTTAACAAACTAAAAATCCTTCAAAAAGGCCAAAACCTATAAAACCGCATGAAAACAAACTTAAATTTCACTAAAATTTTGAAAAACTCATAAATAAAAAAATTAATGATGATGGTAACTACCGGAATTCAGAGTGACCAATCATATCGTTTAACAGGAACGGGAACCACTGGAGAGATAGTTAAAGCTTCAATTCCATCAGGCACTGTTTTCCCAGGTTTAACACCACCATTACTGTTTCTCACAATCCTTCTCTTTGACACCATACTTTGAACATCACCGTCCTTCACCTCATCCCCGTGGCAATCTTTGAGAGAAAAAAAAAATTCTTGAAAAAAAAAAGAAAAGAAAATATAAGTAAATTAGAGTTCAGATTTATTCTTGTTTTGTTCTTCTATTCCAGTTTTACCAACATTCATATTATGTCATATGTCGTCATACAATTGGTCCTCTGCACTTCTACTTGAATTATATCTCGTTTGTTTGCCACTGCCTAGTTTCTTTCTTTTAAACTTGAAATGATCTCTCACAAACTTCATTTAAAAGCTCGTTTCATTTAAACTTGAAATGATCTCTCACAAACTTCAAATGTTGCAACTAAAACAGTATTGTAACTCTCACAATTAACATCGGGCTCTAACTTAACTTGAAGAGTTCGAGATTTTAACTAAATCGTGTCGAAAAGTACGCTTGTAGGAGATAAAAGAAGAGAATACTCTAAATTCATAGACTCACTCACTTACCGATAACATACATAACTTTTACCAGCTAGGCTTCATACAAAACCAACATTTTTCATCTCCAATAGAGCTACATTTACGCGCCCAAAGGCCGGCCAAAGCCAACTTAACAAACCAAAATGCTTCAAAAACTAATATATATATATATATATATATATATATAATAATAATGATGATGATGATGATGAAGAAAGTTACCGGAATTCGGAGTGATCCAATCACATTGCTTAAAAGGAACTTGAACCACTAGAGAAATAGCCAAAGCATCAACTCCATCAGCCGCAAGCGTTTCTCACGATCTTTCTTTTTGACGCCAAACTTTTTGTAATTTTTATGGTTTGAGCCACTCTAAGAAGAAGAATCCAAGAAACTATCAGTTTTGCCTTCGTCCATGGTAGTATTTCTCTTTTCCTCCTTTTTTCTTCCATGGCATGATCGTTGCGTTCTCCCACAGTAGTAGCAATAAACTGACAGTCAATCAAGAGGAAGGATTAAGAATGGAAATGGAATCCAGAAGATATGAGCTGCCTTCTCTCACAAGAACTTCCATTCCTGTTCATCATAGTCGTAAACAGCCATGGATAGTTGAGCAAGTTTCTCTTCACTCCTCTTTCCATCTTCAAATGCTTCTACAAACTCATCCTTCATATCGTAGACTTTAAACAGATGAAGCTCAGTCAGATGTTCCAAGCCAACTGGCAACTCCACCATCATTTCGCAAAAACCAATCTGTAGCTCAATAAGAGTTGTCATTGAATCCTTCTCCACTACTATTGATCTCAATCCCCGCATATGGAAAATTCCTAAATACTTGAGACTGCAAAACTTCCTAGCCTTGAAATGCAATGTCACACCTTCATAAGCATCTGTGAGATCAAGGAAATTTAGAATTGGCAAATCTTCCAAGAGTTCTAAAGGATCGTCCCTTAACTTGCTGGATGCCAATTGTACTTTGGTTAACTCCTGAAGAGAAGGTATCCACTGCGGAACCTTTTCCAACCTACCTTGAAAGCATAGCTCTTGAAGGAATCGGGGAATTGAAGACAAAGGATAATCCAACTCAAGTATCTCATCATCTTCAATGGAATATACATATAAATAGTGCAGGTGCCTCAACTTGTTAAGAGACGAGCAGAGATCCTTTCCATCTTCTCTTCTTAACTTCGAAATGCCCAATGTCTTCAATTGTGTTAGCTTCCCTATCTCTTTAACTATCGAAGTGTCTCTCATGTGATCAGCATCTATACAGACAAGTGTTTGCAGAGATGACAGAATCCAATTCTAATACGGAGCCTTAAAGGCCTGACTACGGATAGTGCCTATTAAATGATCGTATCTTATAATATTTTTGTAAACAATGAGATGACGCAGTTTTTTAAGCTGCAATATTTGAATGGGAAGTTCAATCACGCTGGTCTCTGCCAAATCTAAAGTCTCCAGATGTAGAAGCTTACCTATTGATTTTGGAACAACTTTCACCTCTGTTTGGGATAGATTCAAGTTTGTGAGAAGAGAAAGCTTGAAAACTTCATTTGGGATCTCCTTCAATGGCCCTCCTGCCAACAACAACACCTTTAGAAGCCTGTGATTGCCTACACGCAAATCATTTATGAGTTTTTCAAACACTGAATCTTTGGTGCCAAATATCAAAATTGAACGAAGACGTCTGAGGTGACTCGTTTCAAATGTAATATCCATGGAAATATTAATTGCAAGGCGTCGAACATCATTGGAAAATCGTGAATCTATTCCGCTTTGTGTATTCACAAACTTTTGCTCTCTTGACTTCGAAACAATAACTTCCAGAACGATATCGTGGAGACTACAGAGATTTCTCCTTATGCCTTCAGAATCCATCTCATGTTTCAAGACTAGGTTTCTGTTAATGAGTTCATTGAGGTACCGTTCCCCAACTTCTTCTGCAGTCCTGTTTTCGGTTCCTTGCACTAATCCTTCGGCAGCCCATAATTGGATTATTGTCTCATGGGGCACCATCCAATCTTCAGGGAAAATGCTGAAATACAGAAGACAAGACTTCAGATAGTAAGGCAAATCATAGTAACTCAATAAAACTACACCTTTCACTCTTTCAAGTTTCCCATCTAGCTCATCGTCAAGGCTCTTGAGAATCATATCCCACTCACTTATTGAATCCTTTGAAGCCAATAGACCACCGATTGCAAGAATTGCAAGGGGCAAGCCGTCACATTTAGCCATTATATGTTCTGGAACATGCTCGAGATGTTGAGGGCAAATCTTATCTTTGAAAACCGTATTACAAAATAGGTCCACCGACTCTTTAAAGGATAAGGGCTTCATTTTATATACATAGCCATGATATTCTACACGAGTGGCGTTAGCCACGTCAAGTATCCGTGTAGTCATTAATACACGACTGCTAGTGTTGCCATTGGGCATCGCATGCCTGATATCATCCCATGAGTCTTGTGTCCATACATCATCAAGAACCAAAACATAGCTTTTTTCGTGTAGAAAGTCCTTGATACATATTTTGAGCTCATCTCCATCAAGGGATTCTACATGTTGGGGCAAAGGCTCATTCACTTCGACACATAGCTGTCGAATCAACTTTCTGAGAAGCTCCTCAATGTTATACACTTGGGAAACAGCGACCCAAGCATGGCATTGGAATCGCCCCTTTACTCTTTGATCGTTGTAAATGCTATTAACCAATGTGGACTTCCCCAATCCACCCATACCAACAACTGAAATGGCTTTAAGATGAGGTTCGCCATCAAGAAGTTGATGGATGAGCTTTTCTTTTGGCCCCTCGATCCCGACAAGCATATTTTCTTCGACGTGGCGTGCATCGCCTCGCCCATCAAACCTGTGGGTAGCAGCATGGGAGCTTGATGCATTGAGAGTTGTTTCATATTTGCTTTTGTAGCTCAGATGTTTTTGATAGATGTTTTTGGCCCGTGACTCCATTTCCCTTAACTGCAAAGCAACATCATGACGGGCGCTATAATTTTTCATCTTTGCATACACGTTCTTGAAACAGCTGAGAAATCCGTTGGCACGTGGATGTCCAAATCGGAGCATAAACACATCGAGGACATCTTCGGCATCATAAGCAAGGTCTCTCACTTGACTGACCCATTCCTTGAGTTCGGGATCGCTATCTTCTTTGGCATCAGCAACCCTCAAGAAAGCCTGCATCAGCCTCAATTGACCTTCAATGTACTGGACTTTCTCATGAAGTCCGCCTAGTAGTTGTCGCTCTTCTTTGATCAAAACTGCGAGTTGGTTTAACAGAAAGGTTACTGCACTCTCTGCCATGATAGTAGTTTTGGCAAAAACAATGTTTAGAATTTTAAGTACTGCGAGGAAATTTGCTTACTGAAATGTTTTGAATTTGGATAGGATTGGTGGTAGTTGCTTGCATTGCCCATGGCCTATATATAACTGAGTTGAGTGGGCAAGTGGATTAGTTGTTACATGTATTTTAATTGCAGGTGGTTGTACAAAAACTTGAAGCCATTTTTTATTCATTTACTTTCCTGTGGTATCTGCTTCAGAGAGGATCGTTCCAATGTGATGCCTAATTAATAATGAGAATAAACAACGAGATAATTAACCCTCTAACCCGGGATTTAGAATTTTCCCCCTCTGACCTGGGATTTAGAATTTTTATCAAATTTTTTTTTTTTATTTTGATATTAGCTGTGCAAATGATGCAACCACGTTACATCATTTTATTCAAACAAATAAAATCTTGACTTACTGCATCTCGTGACTTTGTCTCTAAACTTTGTATCTTCAAAGAAAGTGAAGGCAAAAAATAAAAAATAAAAAATAAAAAATGGAGACAGGTTGCGAGACTTTGTTCCGGCTGGACTTGGACAAAATTGCGCGATCTTCTTTTGGCTTGGGTCGACCATGACTAAGCTGGGCAGACGGACCAACACGTACTTGGCTCACCAACCCAACTAGCTGAGCTGGCTCGACTCATTGGCATTTTCAAGCATTCGAGCCAGAAGCTAACCCAACTCATTGTCACCGCTAAAAAATGTAGTTTAACTCAAACTTAGCAATAAATAACTCCGACTCTTTACGAAATAATTACATTGTCAACGCTTACTTCCAACTAAAAAAATTTATTACAAGTGGACAAGATGTCAAGATATCAATGTGAAAATAAGGATTAAAAATTTTACCTAAGCAACCAATAAAACAATGGGTAATTAGCGCCATAAAGACCCAATGTTTTGTCCCGCTGCGCATTAAGGACCTGTGGTTTATTTCTTGGCATTTTAGTCCCCAAAGTCGATGTTTGTTGCGCCGTAAGGACTTCCGTTAGCTTTGGACCGTTAATTCACCCCACAGGACCCTCCTGTGCAATTTTTCAAATCCAAAATGGTCCGAAACTTTGAGTATTATTACAATCAAGTCCAAATATTTGAAAAATATATACTTTAGTCCCCAAATTTAGTTAAATTTGATTAAATAGTCCCAAATTTAATTAAATTAAATTTATTGAATTAATTTGATATTGATTAAATGGTTTTTGTCAAAAATTTTCAACACAGTAGTATTTATTCGTATTAATACAATATATTATAATATCACAAATGTCCAAAATTTTCTGTAAATGCTTATTTGGTCCGTAATTAATTTTATTGAATTAATTTGATACGGATTAAATGGTTTTTATAAAAAATTTTCAATACATTAGTATTTGCTCTCATTAATATCGTAATTTTTGAAAATTTTCTTTAACATTAGATAAACACATTTTGATTTTGAGCAACAATTAATACTAAATGCAACTTTCGTAGCTAAATAAAATTTTATGAGGAATATATCACTGCAAAAAACATACCAACCAAAAAGAATTAATCAAATAAAATAAAAATTAATTAAAACAAAAAAACAAAACAAATCCACCCTACCCACCCCACCCACGCCCCCCACCACCACCACCACGTTGGTGGTGGTGGTGGTCGCAGTGGTCGAAACCACCAAGACCCACGTGGTGGTTCTTTGATGGTTTCGACCACCGGCAACCACCAGGATCTGGTGGGATCTGGTGGTTCGACCACCACCACCGGCAACCACCCGGTGGTGCTTTGGTGCCACCAAAGAATTCTTTGGTGGTTTCGACCACCGGCCTGACACAACCACCACCAGCGTCGTGGTGGTGGAAGCGTGGGTCGGTGGGGCGGGGTGGATTTGTTTTGTTTTTTTAATTATTTTTATTTTATTTGATTAATTCTTTGGTTGGTATGTTTTTCTGATGATATATTCTCATAAAAATTTTATTTAGCTACGAAAGTTGCATTTAGTATTAATTGTTGCTCAAAATCAAAATGTGTGTGTATCTAATGTTAAAGAAAATTTTCAAAAATTACGATATTAATGAGAGCAAATACTAATGTATTGAAATTTTTTTATAAAAACCATTTAATCCGTATCAAATTAATTCAATAAAATTAATTACGGACCAAATAAGCATTTACAGAAAATTTTGGACATTTGTGATATTATAATATATTGTATTAATACGAATAAATACTACTGTGTTGAAAATTTTTGACAAAAACCATTTAATCAATATCAAATTAATTCAATAAATTTAATTTAATTAAATTTGGGACTATTTAATCAAATTTAACTAAATTTGGGGACTAAAGTATATATTTTTCAAATATTTGGACTTGATTGTAATAATACTCAAAGTTTCGGACCATTTTGGATTTGAAAAATTGCACAGGAGGTGCTTGTGGGGTGAATTAACGGTCCAAAGCTAACGGAAGTCCTTACGGCGCAGCAAACATCGACTTTGGGGACTAAAATGCCAAGAAATAAACCACAGGTCCTTAATGCGTAGCGGGACAAAACATTGGGTCCTTATGGCGCTAATTACCCATTTATTTATTGTGTTTATCATTTATTAACATCTCACTACCACTTTATATTTTCATGAATTTCATGACGCAAGTCCAGCTAATCCAGTTTAGATATATGCAATGCAACTATGGTATATGAATTTGCAACTAAGATGCATATCAAAATCCCCTTGAGCTAGTTCTTCAACAAGTATAATATATTGGTGTATTAGGGGTGGTCATCGGTTCGGGTGAGTCGGTTTTCCACCCAAACGAAACCGACCACCCGAAGTCGGTTTGGCCCAAAAAAAATCGAACCGAACCAATTGGTTCTGTTCGGTAAACCAAAACCAACCAACTCAGTTCGGCCGATTTTGTCGGTTTTGGTCTTTTTTTTTTTTTTTAAACCGATCGGTTTTTCAATTTGGTAAAAACCAAACTGAAAATCGAACCGACTGCCAAAAAAACAGAACCGAACCGAACCGAAGAGGCCCGATGCGGTCGGTTTCAGTCAGTGTTGTTTGGTGGTTTTTTTGCCCAGCACTAGGTGTATAATGTCATATATCTGATTGTTTCATCTAATTTAAATAGTTTATATGCACAACAAAATATGTCAGTTCAATGATTTCGATTATTTTAATTAAATGAGGCAGATCAAGAGATAAAAAAAAAAAAAAAAAAAACCAACAAATTTTCTTCTCTCCGAAACTTAAAATTCTCATCTATTACATTCTAACCATCTCCAGCCGCCAGCGGTGTGCCTCTAAATTTGTTGTTCTGAAAAATTAAATGTCTGGACATCCCAAAGCATCACAATGTGAAGAAGTCAAAATGAGAGGCTCAGTTGATGAGCCAAAGGTTCGATGGACATAAAAACATCTCCAAAAACTCTATATATAAACCTGTTAGGTTGAAACAAAAATGGAAATCCAAGTAATCGAGGAAAAAAAATAGAAAAAAGAAACACACACGATACAACATAAGACAACAAATGAAGAAAATGGAATTGGAAATCTGGACACTATAGTATTTCTTAGAAGATAATGGTATAAGCAGTATCGATCATAAATGAAAATGAAAAGGCAAATGAAACACGAGAATTTCTAAAAGCATTCGAATTCACGAGAATTCCAATGTAATTCTATCCCTCCATCTCGTCTCTTCCTTTTTTTTTTTTTTTTTTTTAATGACGATTTACTTGAACATCACCGTCCTTCGGATCATTTCAGCCCCAATAAGCCACTCCAGCTGCCAAATCTGAATATGACAATTGACACGTCCTACACATATACTGCTGTTGCTCCACTGCCCACATTGTGGGCAGGGAAGCCATGTCAACACCCGATGTGGCGCTCTCAAAAGGCCCTACGCCATCCATTTTTTTATTTACATTAGGTCACATGAATAATACATAACTGTCCTCTGATGGTGAGGAACCAGTGGAGGTGACAAATTTTTTTTATTGGGAGTGGACATGGCCCCCGCCTACAGTGTGGGCAGGGGAGCAGTTCTCAGACATATACCTACAATCCTATACACAAACATTCTCACTCATTACGACGCTTTTCCTTACAATTGATTTCAATATGTTGCTTTTCTATAAGAAAAAGGAAATTAAAAAAAATAGGCAATTTGCACAGATGGTCTAAAAAAACTATGCTAACTGTAAGATTGGTAAGAAATAAAAAAAAAATGTAGCTTGATTGTTCCAAAAAAAAGTTCGAGGTGCAAATTTTGTCCTTTTCGATGGATTCAGTCCACTTGTGCAATTAATGCCTTGGAATTTGCTATTTTGTCCCTTTCTCAAGGGGTATTTTAGTCGTTCAACTTAGGATAAATTGCGCAAAACGTCCTACACTTTGGGTGTTATTACAATCAAGTCCCAAAGCTTGAAACATTATAAGTTAGTCCAAAGTTTTAGTTTTTATTATTTATTTATTTTTTCCCAATAGGACAAACTTCTTTGCAATCTCTGCCATTATAGTGGTTTTTTTTTTTTGGGGGCGCTAAAAGCCTAAAAGAATGTTAAGAATTCTAAGTATTGTGTTAAAATTTGCTTACTGCATGTTTTGAATTTTGGGATTTGTTCTAGACGCAATAAATTTTCATTAATTTTTTTTTCTCATATCATTTCCAACCACTCATATAATTATTTTATATTTTTTAATATATTTTTTTCATTTTTCAACCACATATCTAACACATCGTTCGAGTAAATCTACACTGTTGTGTATAGAACAAGCCCCTACGAGTGGTGGTAGTTTCTTGCAATGTCCTGCGTGGCCTATTTATAATAAAAATGAGTTGGTCTCTTGATTGACAAGTGGATTCGTTGTTACATATATTTTAATTGCAGCTGGTTGTTTAAAAACTTCAAGTCATTTTTTGTTCATTTACTTTCCTGTTGTATCTGTTTGGAAGAGGATTGTTGCAATGTGATGCTTCAATAATGAGAATAAACAATTAGATTAAGCCTTCAGACCGGGGATTTAGAATTTTTAAAGCTTCTTAATTGTCTTACAGTCTAATAAATTAGGTGAAACATCTCTATTATTAAAAAATTTTAGTTTGATAGAAATTATGCATGCAACCACGTTAATTACATCATTTTATTCAAACACATAAAATCTTAATTTATTGCATCTCACGACTTTGTCAAGAAAATAGAGAGAGAGATTGAAGAGTTTAGGTTGACCCTAACCTGTATCTGGCTCACCAAGCCAATGAGTTGAGCTCAGCTCGGCTCATTGGCAATTCTGAGACTTAGCTTGAGCCTTTGCTCAGTCATTTGAGGCCCAAACCAACTCAGCTCATTGCCACCATTAAAAAAACCATGGTCTAACTAAAAATGTTGCTTCTTTGCGAAGTATTTACATTGCGATACATTTCGAATTATTTATGTTCTCAACGGTCTTTGCGAAGTATTTACATTCTCAACGGTTATTTCCAACTAATCACAAGTGGGATTTCTAAACACGTGGATGAACAAATATTATCAAATCCGCTGTGATTTGACAAAAACTTAAGAAAAGTATACTCTATATACAACCAACGAGATGCTAATGTGAAGATAAGAATTAAAGGCTATACCTAAGCAACCAACGTCCAATAATACAAAATTCATTATGACTCTGCGCCGGACCGGTTAGCTTTAAACTACTTTTTGGGTAAACGGTAAACTATTATTGACCCATAAGTTTAATTTTTCTTTATTATTATTATTATTATTATTATTATTATTATTATTATTATTATATTTTTCTAGTGCCATCAATGGCATACTAGTACAAAAAGGGTTTAGGATGGCAGTTGTTTTGTAGTAAGGGTGGTGGTTCATTGGATGCCACCAGAAATGACGACACCCAATGTCGGGATGAGGGTGGCGGTTCAAAAAAGGCCACTCAAAAAAGAAAGGGTGGCGGTTGTTTTTTAAAAAAACTGCCACCCTTTCTTTTTTTTAAAAAAAAATCGTGGACTTCAGGTGGCGGTTGTTAGCAGCAACCCCCACCCGAAGTCAACTCAGAGTCGCGGTTGTTGCTAACAGCAGCCATTCTAAGTCCACATTTTTTTTAAAATTACATAAGGTGGCGGTTGTGTTAAACAACCGCCACCCTAAATCATTTTTTTTAAAATTACATAGGGTGGCGGTTGTGGTCAACAACAGCCACCCGAGCATCATTTTGATTTTTTTTAAAATTAATAATTGTTTGGGTGGCAGTTCCTATTGACAACCGCCACCTCAAATCATTTTTTTTTGGCACATAATACCCATTGCATGTACTAAAAAATGTACATGTTAAATTATATCACCTAACCCCAACAAAACAACCTGTAATTGAACTACCATCAATACCGTACCATTCACATAGAACCTGCAATTACACTAATAGCAACACCATTCACAACTGCATGCCTCAACTTAGACCTAATGAAACAAGTAGAAACCAACTCCAACACAAGGGATGCAAAGTATGAGCCGCAACACCAACTAACAAATGAAGTAAATACATACAACCTAATGAAACAAGTAGAAGCAACTCCAACAACTGTACAAGTACACAACTCCAGCACAAGTCCATAACTACATAAATGTACATAAATAAGACAAGAATGCACGAGAACATAATAAAACTAAAAGGAAAATGAAGTTAAACCTATAAATGATCATTTCATAACTTCTCGAAAGAAGTCAACCCAAAGTTCTCGTACCAAATTGATGTTTTCCTGAGAATACTCTTCGACTCCATACACCTATAAGTGAAATGAAAGATAATCGGTTTTATATATGCCCAATAAAGTACTAAATGCTTAAATAATTAACCAATCTACATTCTACAGTGACACACCTTTTGTAGATCATCGCCTTGACCATATCGTATCATTACGTCATTCATATTTTTCATGACACAGCAACCACACTCATCACCTCCTGGTTGTTGTGTACACTACAATTTGTAGGTAGTAACAAAATAAAAATAGTCATTAACAAAAAAAATCTGTTTTGAAAGAAATTCATATATCTTCCAAACAGAAATGAATAAAAGTATTAAAAAAATAATTTTTATTGTTAAAAGGTATATATTGTAGTGACCGCGAATTTCCTTAAATTAAAATATTTAATTAAAGTAAAATCTCAAACGTGTCGCTACAGCTTCACCTATAGAGTTAAACAGCGTACGCTCGTCTAGCTAAATTTTTCATTATTTACTACTATATTAAATTATTTAAAATAATAATAATAATAATCTATAAAACATTTATTTATTTTCAATTTACATTTGAGGACCAAACTTTAAAAATTATTCGTTTTAAACCCAATTATAGGCCCGTTTAAGGTCCAATTTTACTTCTTATGCTATAAGAAAGCCCATTTAGAGAAGTAACCTAATTTTTACCCTATTTATACAAGTTAAGGTTGATTTTAGAAACTTTAGCCTCACTATTTTCCCCTATTTCCACAATTGGTATCTTCAAGTTCATCCCACTCTTCCTCATTCAACAAATCAAACTTCAAGTGGTAAGATTTCTTGATATTTCCAATTATATCTCCATTTTTATTTTGTTGTTCTAAGCTTTTAATCATCTATTTGTATTTTTCACTTGATTTTCTACACAAAAACACGATAAATATACGTCTATATACATACACACGGCCACCACCACCGCCGCACCACCATCTCCACCATCACCGACCACCACAACTCCACCACAACACCACCAAAGTCCTCTTCTCGGCCAAGAACTCACGCGCACACACCCACGCATAGATACACGCATGTATATATATAAACCTCGGCCCAAAAATTTCAACCACGCTCAAAAATCCACTTCACAACGCAAAAATTATACCTACACCTTCCTCTACCTCTATAGAACATCGTAGTATAGTTTAATTTTGAAAATCTTTGAAGATTTGATCGAATTTTGAAAATACCCAATTTTTCCTTTAGAGTTCTAGCTTCAATTTCTCCCCATATACTCAATATTTCTTCAAATTGACTTCACAACTAGCTTCACCACCTTCAACTCCACCTTCGCCGCCTTTTTCGCCGGCCAAATCGCCGGAAGTCGCCGAGAGTAGGGAGAGAGCCGAGAGAACGAGCGAGAGAGAGAGGGAGAAGCGGGTGAGGAAGATGAGATCCGATCCATGTTCTCTTTTTTTTTTTTAATTTATTTAAGTATTTGCAACTTAGTCCCTCTATTTCTCTAATTGTTTTAAGTTGGTCCCTATAATTTATTTAATTTACAAATCCCCAACTTTTAATTGTTACAATTTAATCCCTAAATATTATTTACAGATTTAATCCCCCATCTTATTTATTTTATTTAACTGAGCCCTCAAATTTTATTTAATTTTCAAATCCCCAACTTTCAATTGTTGCAATTTGACCCCTAAACTTTTATTTCACTTTTAATCCTTCAATTTCTTTTTCCTATTTAATTTAACCCCCAAAATTTAATTTCATATTAGTCCCTCATGTTTTAAAAATCTTATAATTGAGCCCAAAAATATTTTTCGTTCACTTTTAATGCATAATAGGTCCTCAAACTATTAAATTCTTTCAAATTGACCTCCAAAGTTTTATATTCTTTCTATTTTGGTCCACAAACTTCTATATTACTTATAGATACTTAATATTTAAGAGTATTAATATAAATTAAACTCATTATTGACTAGACGAGGCGTACGAACAGCTAGAGGACTGATTCTCACCGCTTAGTAGACTCAAAACTCGAGAGATACTTCAGGTAGGCTCAAAAGACTCACTTTTACTTGTCGCGCATTATTAGTTAATGATCTGTACTATATGAGTGCCTTTAGTGTGTAATAGACTTGCCTTCGGGCCCAGACTTGCCTTCGGGCCCAAACTTGCCTTCGGGTCTAGACTTGCCTTCGGGCCCAGAGTTGCATTCGGGCAAATTACTTGCCTTCGGGCCTAGAGCTGCCTTCGCGTATTATATTATAGAGTTTACATAACTATTTGCCTTATATATTTGTATAGATGATTAACTTGCGCTGAGCCTACTGAGTATTGTTTAAATACTCACGTCTTTCATTCTTTTACAGATTGAGAAGTTCGGAGGCGTGACGAGACATGGGAGTTCTATTTAGGCTTATTAAATAAGATATTTCACTTCCGTTGTTATTTTGGTAAACCGATGTATGGGATTATGTCGTTTTTCAAACATTTGAACTATTTAGTAACTTGGGTTAGATGTTTTGAACGTTTGGTGATCAAATAATTTTAAAACACTTTAGATGGTTGTTATATCAAATGAATTTCCGCTTTTAATTATGTGTTATACTTCCGCATTTAATATTAGAAAAAAAATGGTTAGTTTTAAAGAAAGAACTAACGTTCCGAGTTCTTCGAACTCAGGGCGTTACATATATGTACATACCGGAAGTACTTTCCAATGAACGTTGCCACGTCGTATATCCATTTTGTCCCACATCACTCAAAGAGCTCTAAAAATTTAAATTATATGAATAATATTAATATATAAGAAGCGATCTAAACTCCAACTTATCATACAAACCAATAAATCAAATGAAAGTCATTGGATATTTTCTTACACGCTTATAAGCGACTTGATAACCAAATTTCGCTTCTGATTAGCCGATGAATCCAGTACGTATACCGTATTGGCTGAGGGCTCAATGAAAAGTAATAACCAGTGATGAATAACAAATGTGACAATTAGCTTTTTAGTAACATATATATGAAATTCGAACTTATAACATTGGACGTATTAATGTATGAGTGATCTTACTCTTGATGGTACGGCGCCAAAATATATTTCTTGTCACTTAAATTGCACAACGCATCATTAATGTAGCGTGAAGCCTCCATATATTGAGATTTAATCATAACTGCAGCTGTTAGTGAAAGATTCATGAAATCAAATGGTATTTCATACAGCTGGCAGTTCCGATGAATGTACCTATTACATAAAATACGAATTTAGAAGTTTATTGAAAACCGAAAAGTAAAAGAGTCATGTAATTTCAAACTGTAATTGAAGACTCACAATTAAAATACTTCCAAAATATGAGCACTCAACCATTTCATGGCCATGAATTCGGCGACATCAGTAACAGTAATAAAGATTTCGGTGTCAAATGATCTAGGAAACAAGTCATTGAGCGGGACCTCCAACATATCATTACTAGTAGGCATCATATTGATCAAATCGACCAATAGCTTACAAGAGTCAGGAAGACCCTGGTACGTTGCTTCATCCACGAGATTGCGTTGTGCAGTTGTTGACATAGCAAAACTTTGAGGCTTCTTCTGTTTGTCGACTCGATTTTTCTTTTTACGTACAGCAGTATCCTACAACGGTAAAGTAGTCATTACAACGTTACATTAAATGATTCTAAAGTATTAACTACTATAAATGCTATTACATAATTTTCAATCAAATAAATTAGTAAAAAACTATTAGAAACCGTATATTAACTTACATTTTTCAAGTGAACCTGGCTTTTAGGTCACTGAACAAAACTTCCCATGGCATTGCCTAACACTACTAAGTCGTCTTGAACCGGGCATGGGAAAAGGCAATGGCGATATTATTCAAGAACCATATCAATTCGTACCTTAACATTTCCTTCTATCAGTTGGCAACCATGCACAACCGTGTCTTCTGTAATAAGGTAGCAAATCCTCCGTGCGACCTGTTGTATCTGGCCTTCATGTAGTATGGACAGTATACAATCAGTAGTTTCTTGTCAGTCCCAAAAATTATAAAGCAACAACTATTGCTAGCTCCTACAATGATTGTGAAGCTAATTATCTGTAGTATTTTAAAAATAAGTAAAATTAGCTCATTATTTATAGTATTGTAAAAGTAAATAATTTTTTAAAATACCGCAATGGCGATGAATGGATTTGGCGCACCCAAGACAAGACAAACACTGCTATTGCTCGCAGGTCTAGTATTGGTCATCATTGCTCCCATCCTAGCAGGTACTTGGATACCTAGTTGAATCAGGGTATCAACAGCTCTCTGCTGAACCCTATTATCAAATTCAGCATTCAGTTTACTTTGAACCTCCCGTGCAACCCGGGAGTCTCAATCATCCCAGTCCAAATTGTATTTCTTCGATTGTTCAGACGGTTTTCCAAAAACTGCCCTCACACCACCTGCGTATCCACTGAATGTCCTCGGCCAGCCCGGATGATCCTCTTTCCCTAGAGCTGCTGAAAGTGTATCGTGCTGTCTGGTCGGGACAAATGTTCCCTCCTCAACTTTAGATTAATCCACCTGTTCCAATCAAAGGAAAATTAAGTGTTAACAGTTACCATTGGTTAAATTATCAATTATATGCACAATTGGAAAGAAATACTTACAATATTGTCATAAACATCTATAATACCATGAGGATATATCAAAGTTTCGTCCGGGTGAACATGTAATCTTGCTCCTAAGTAATCCCAGGAATGATCACTGTGCAAAATTTCATCGCTAACAGAGCCGCAATAGGATAGGTGCCCTCAAGGGTCATTCTGCGCCCACACCTCCTTCATCCCTACGTAGCCTGCGGATCCCATGTGATGGGGATACTTATTATGTGATTGGCTCTCCTCTGCCTTCTCACTTGTATTCTTCGAGAAATTAATATACCATTATTGATATATATGATGGACACGAGTCTCACAAGCTCCATATCCAAATGTGATTTTAGAGAAAAATGGAAAAAAGTGATTACATAGTTAATTGTAATAACTAGAGAAGTATACCGGAATTTTTACTCATATCACTGTTTCTTTGAATTGCTCCCAATCTGCAATAGTAATGAAGTTATAAACCTGCATTGGAGTGTCATTTCTTTTTTCCTTATCGCGAATCCATTTCCTCACAAGCTTATTCTTAAAATTTCTCATTCGTAATTTAGCTTGTGAAATAACTTTCTTCTTAAGTTTGTCACCTTTCAAATTGCACGTTATCTTTAATGTTAAAAAAATTCAACTCTTAACCTTACTAATAAGAAAATAAGTGTTAACTAGAGCACACAATTACAATTTGCATCTTATTACCTTAATGTCTTCCCAAATGGTATTCTTTATGCCGGCTTCCACAAGTCTCCAATCAGTATAATTTATATTTACCTTTGAGCGCGCAACTACACCAATATAATATCGGAATCCCGTGCCACGTATCCCATCGGCCGATCTAAGTCATCAAAATCGTCATTTGTCAAATGAATACTCTTTCTTTTCCACATCGACATGGTTGTCAGTCCTCTCGATCATCTGGTGTTGCTGTCAGCATACGGTTCTCTTGATGTTGATAAAGATCTAGAATCCGATATATTTGCGTCCTATTAGCATGTGCCTGCACATTCAAAAATATTAATAATCACGACAATAACAAATAGGAACCTACAATGAATAAGAATGAAAAATATTGCAACCGTTATAGTTGGAAATAACATATGGCGTGCAAATAAATTTAAATTGTAAATAAATAGTAATGGAATAAAATTTAAATTACCAATAAATAGTAACACCGACCGATCATTCCACGTACTCTCCCTCCTGATGGTCCGAACGTAGGTAATTTGTTCCAGTGTTGTGTTCCTGAGGATTTAATATAGGCAATTCAATTGAAAATGGAGGTGTTTCATCCCAATGGTCATATTTAGAGATGGTCACGGTTCCGGAACCGGCGGTTCCGGTTCCCCAAATAAAGGAACCGAACCGGAACCGGCTCAAGTCGGTTCCGGTTCCGGTTTTGAATTTGAACCGTAAAAAAAAGGAAAAAAAAAGTCGAGGAGAAGGAGAAGAAGAAGGGGAACCGCCGATTTGAACTGTAAAAAAAAAAAAAAAAAAAAAGAAAAAGTGGAGGAGAAAGAGAAGAAGAATGCGACTTGAACTTAATTTTCTTACCAAAAATTAAGCTACCTACGTATCCTCGGCTTGAACTTAATTTTTTTTTAAAGCGGTTTGGAACCGGAATTGCCGATTCCGCGATTTTTGGAACCGAACCGGAACCGGTCAACGCAGTTCCGGTTCCGGTTCAAAACCGAACAATGGCCATGTCTAGTCATATTCATCTTCATCAACCACATCACCGGTCCCAACAATGCGTCACTTCCCTTGGAGGACAATTGACCACTTTGCATCACCCGGATCAAGATGTAAAAAATTTGCTTAGCTTGTGATGCAAGTATAAAAGGATCATTCATACTTCCAACCCGAGAAAAATCTATCCTACTGAAACCCAATTTGTCAATCGATACACCTTATACGCACATCTGAAATTTCGTGTAATCAAGTTCCCAAATTTCTTCAATGACACCGTAGTATGTATCGGCCCTATTATCAGTCGATACTGCCACCTGTGACACTCCACTATTTTGCATCATGCTTTTATCACCTTGACCATTTCTATAAAATGTATACCTGTTAATCTCATATCCCTGGTAAGATGTCACACGCGATGCGTGCCCATAAGCCAACCACTTCACCGTCTCTTCAATCATTTCCGGCGTATACATCAACCGATTCATTACTTTATTTTTGAACCATATTGGGAAACAACGATTATGTTCCCTAACCAACCACATTTCCCCGTTCAAAGGATTCTCCGCCCTTAAAACTGTCATGTGCTCATCGAAGTATGGTTGAATCACAGTAAGATGATGCAAGACGAGAAGATGAGCTTTGGCTAGGTCTTCAGCAGTGGGATTGATCGGCTTGCGTCCAACAATGCCCTTACCGTCAAGCTTCCCCTCATGTCGAGATATAGGAATACCAATAGGTTCGACTTTTACTCAGTAATGGGTATAAAATTCAATGACTTCTTCAGCAACATAACCTTCTACGATACTGCCCTCTAGTCTAAATCGATTTCTCACATATCCCTTCAGGACACCCATGAACCGTTCAAATGGATACATATTGTGCAAGAATATCGGACCTAACTGCTTAATTTGTTGAACCAAGTGAATAACCAAGTGCATCATGACATTGAAAAAAGCTGTTGGAAAATACATTTCAAGTTGACAGATAGTGACAACAACATTTGCCTGTAGTCTATCTTACTGAATATTGCATTGAAGAAAAAGCAAAGTTGTGTAATTACGCGCCTGACATTTTCAGGCAGTATACCGTGAATAGCAATTGGCAATAGGCCTGTATCATAATATGACAATCATGAGATTTCAATCCAACCAACTTTAAGTCCTGCATCGGCACAAACCGTCTGACGTTTAATGAATAACCTAATGGAACTTTCACCCCTCTCAGACATTCACAAAAAATTTGTTTTTCTTTTTTAGACAGAGTGTAGCAAGCCGCCGGTAGGAGTGGGCGCTTTCCTGTCTTTTCAGTAGGTGCTAACTTCGACCGTATTCCCAAATCAACCATGTCCTTTCTAGCATTGACAGAATCTTTCGTCTTGCCTAGAATGTTTAGCAATGTCCTGATGATATTTTCACAAACATTCTTCTCTACGTATATGAAATCGATACAATGTCTCACCTCCAAATACTTCCAATAAGGTAAATTCCAAAAAATCAATCTCTTCTTCTATATACTCTTTTTAGTCTGCTTAAAAGTCTTACCGAACTCAACTGAAATATCTTTAACTCGTTCGAAAACCTCTTCATCAAACATCGGCAATCGTGCGACCCGATTCTCGATTTTCCCATTGAAATCCTCTTTATTTTTTCGATATCTATGATTTTTCGGAAGAAAAACCCGATGATCCATGTACATATTTTTCTTGCAATTATGCAAATATAGACTACAACTGGTATCTTCGCACACGGGATACGGAACATGCCTTACCACATTTGATTGTGTAGCCCGACAAGTAACCAAGAGTTGGAAGATCATTTATGGTGCAAAATAATATTGCACGTAAATAAAAATTCTCCCGAAGATTAGCATCAAACGCCTCCACACGCTCATCCCACAACCTCCTTAAATCATCAACTAGAGGTGCTACATACACGTCCATATCATTGCCCGGTTGTTTCGGACCTGAGATTAGCAATGACATTATCATGTATTTGCGCTTCATAGAGAGCCAGGGAGGAAGATTATAGATCACCAAAAGTACCGGCCAAGTGCTATGCCGACTGCTTATGTCGCTGTGTGGATTCATTCCATTTGTACATAATCCGAGACGAAGATTCCTATCTTCATCCCCAAAATCTCGAAATCTCCTATTGAAATTGCACCATTCAGGGGAATCAGCCGGATGCCTTAGTTTTCCATCTTTTTTCCTCCGTTCTGCGAGTCACAACAATTTGGCTGCATCATCTGCATTTGCAAACAATCGCTTCAACATGGAATGACGGGTAAATACCATAATACCTTTGTCGGAGGACCGTTCTTACTTGCGCAATTATCATTGCGGTTCTTTCTTTTATACCTTGAAACCCCACACTTCGGACACATATGCAAATCTCTATACTCATTCCAATACAATACACAATCATTTGGAAAAGCGTCTATCTTCTTAATCTCCATACCCAACGGGCATAACATCTTCTTTGCCTTGTACGTTGAGTTAAGCAACTCATTATGATCTGGAAGCATATCTACTAAAAGTTCCAATAACGCCGTGAAACTGCGATCACTCCACGTACTTTTCGCTTTCAAACTTAACAATTTGTACATAGCTGATAACTTATTGTATTTTACAAAACTAGGATACAAAGGCTTTTCGGAATCAGCAAACAATTTATCGAACTCATGGGGCCTTTCAATGAAGTCATCTTGCACATTATGCAACATTTCATCCAAACGATCATACTCCACATTCATATCTATATTTTCCTCATGACTGTCGTTGTCATTGTCCAACCTATTTTTATTATGCCCACCACCATTGCCACCACTGCTCGTACCAGATACTATTTGCTCACCATGCCAAAACCAACACGTGTAACCGATCTTAAATCCGTTTTTAAATAAATGGTTTTTCACTTCCGCAGTGGCTTGATAACCAATAGTGTTATTGCATACTAAACAAGGACAAAGAATCTTATTATTCTTATACTTCTTTCTATCATCTGCAACGTATTTCAAAAACTCAATAACTCCATTTACATATTGAAGAGAAGTAGGATTTCCATACATCCAACTCCGATCCATTTTGAATGACCTATAGAGTTATTTTTTCATAATTAACCATGTAATAATATCATTACGTATAGTCTCGTTATTTTTCTCTTATTAAGCGTGTAATACAAATGTTCTAAATCTGCCTTATAACTCCGTATCTAATCGAAAGGGTAGAGACCTAAACCATTCATCATGTATCACGTAATATCAAACTGTGATTTTTTGTGTAGAGCCAATATAGTATTTTACAATAAATTTCGACAGCATCTCCCCTTAGTTCTCCTAAGTGTGCAATTCACGTAAAACGTAATTCACACCCTGAGAACAAAGGAGGATGCTACTGAAATTAACGTAAATACATAACCGTCTCCACAAAATATTAAATTTATCACAGTTCAATTTACGCAGATAGACGACAAACTCTCCACTTGGAGAATTCAAATATAATCTTATGCATCTTAAACAGAGCAACAATGCGTGCACAGTTAATGACATACAAGATTATCTTCAAACGATTTTCTAAGCTCAATGCACGTGAAGTGCGGTGTAATACAATAAATAAAATCAATTGTAACAAAAAGATGGAAAAGTAATTCGATAATTTAATTCATTTACACAACAAAACTATTAGAATGACTATATTAATCAAAATGATATTAAATAGTTCTATTCTTAAACTAATTGCTATAATTGTAATAAATTATAGTCATTCTAATTATATAAATATAATGACTACGAATTTGTTATTACTTTTATTGAAATAATATTATTCCCATGCTCCTTCCTAATAAATTATGTTTATATAAAATTAATTTTAATTTATTTATTACATATTAAAATATAGTTCAACACAATTTATAAATATTGCATGCATTATCTATAATATAGAAAAAGAATTGAACAAAAAATATTTTTTAATCATTTATTTAATAGTTTTCCCGCTCAAACTGTTGTAGCCAATCAAAATCTTTATATATTTATATATATATAAGGAGCCTTTTTTCCCTCCTAAGCACATCCTTAATTTTTCCCGTCTATTAAATTTGCCTACTATAAACTTCTTTCTATACATAGAATAATTTATATATATAGAAAATGAGGCTCTTCTCTTATTATAATAATTTATCTATATTTTATCTTATGATAGTTTTTATTTGTGATTCTATTTTTTTCGACTTGATGAGAGCTTTAAAACAAGTATACTATCAATATATAAATTTTTACTTTTAAAAAAATTAAAATTTAACGCAAATATATAAATTAGTGTTCAACTTAAATATAAATCTATATATATATAAAAAGAGTCTTTTTCCGCCTAAATGCACCCTCAATTTTTCCCACCTATTAAATTTTCCTAATATAATCTTTTATCTATAATAGAATAATTTTTATATATATAGAAAATGATGATTTTTTATTATTATATTTTATATTGTCTTAAATACGTATTCCCATTTTTTAAAAAAATCTCTTTTTATTTTTTATTTTTTATTTTCGAATCCATATCCAACTTTCTTTATTTTTTCCCTCCCTAATATATTAATATTAATGTATATAGATTTTATTTTATTATTTCTACCATACTTTATCCAATTTCATTACATCTAAATACCTTCTCTATCATTTTCTCTCCTTTTTTTTTCATTTTCTACATATAAAAAAAATTGTCATTCTATTTTACTCGACTTGATGATAGCTTTAAAATAAGTATACTATTAATACATAAATTTTTATTTTTTCAAAAATGAAAATTTCCCACAAATATATAAATTAGTGTTCAACTTAAATATAAATTAATAATTTGTTACAACACTTAATTGATGTTTGTGTATAAAATTCAAATATAATGAAATGTATAAAATGTTTAAACTTTTAATTCTATTCCATGTTTGATTTACCTTGAAAATACATTAAATAAAAAATAATACTTCAATTTGTTTATCTCGCAAATATATGGTAAAGCTAGCTTTATTTTATGTTTAAAACTAGATAATTTTTTTCCTAATAAATCTTTAATTTGCCAAAATAAAAATTTATATATTAATGTAGTACTTAAATACAATTTCTCGTGTAATTACATAAAATCGACAAATATTATATATTTGTGATAAATTTAAATTTTATTTTGAATCAGTAAATTTTGAAATTTCTTATTTTTTCTTTCAAGCTTCAATTTATAAGTTTATGTCTTGAAAAATATACGACTGTTCTAGAAATTAGAATGAATTTTTGACTAATCGTTTTTTCATAATTTTCATATTTAAAGAAAAATTATTTAAAATTAACAATTTCCACTAAGTTTTAATTTTTATCCATACAAAATTCCCATTGATTAAATTTTTAAACAAAAATTCAAATAAAGGTTTAACATTAAAATAAAAAAATAAGATCAGGCCCGTTACTGAATTTTAGAAATAATTAATTAATTTATAAATAACTAGCTAACAAACAAAAATAAATTAAAACGTAACTAAGGTTCAATTTTTTTGCGATCTAAAATTAAGATTCATTAAAGTTGTACACAAAAAGAAAAAGAAACTTACCGGCAGTTGGCCCGAGTTGAGACAAAATTCCACCATTACGATTCCGAATTTGGACTAAAAAATTTAAAAATTAGATTGGACTCGATAATTAATTTTAGAAACAATCGATCATTTTCATAAATAACTAGTTAAGGAACAAAAATTAATTTAAATGACCAATTTTTGGAAGATTTAATTGTTGTGTGATGAAAAATTACAATTCATTAAATTTTTACATAAAAATTAAAATAAATGTGTAACATGAAAATTTAAAACTTAGCTTGGACCCTTTAATTAATTTTAAAATGAATGTATTATTTTTTAAAATAATAATTAGCTAACAAATGAAAATTAATTAAAATTGGCGATTTCGCTAAGATTTAATTTTGGTGAGATAAAAAAACTATAATTCATTTAATGTTTACATAAAAATTAAAAGAAACGTGCAACATCAATTTTGTTTAATTAATCATTCAATTGTAACATTAATTGATATTTTAATTAATTGAATCAATATATATATATATATATATATATATATATATATATATATCTCTCTTTTAAATCTCAAGATATCCTTTCAATTATAAGATATTTTTAAAATTAGATTCATGTAATTCTTAAAATTATAGCTATAAAGCAGATTATTTTGGAAATAATTAATTTTTTAGAAATAATTAAATTAAATAAAAAATTAAATATAATTATTTAAACAATATTTAATTAAAATAATAAATTCCGTTGCTAATATTTTGCTATACATGTGTTCAGTGGATAAGGGTTAATCAACATTAATTACATTCTTAAAGGAGAAACTATAATTAATATAAAAAAAATCATAGTATATCTTTTAAATTATAAGATTTCTTTAAAATTAGATGTATACAATAATTAGCTAAAATGAAAATCAATTAAAACGAATTCTTATACAATTAATTAAAATTAGTAACACTGTCGTTATTTAATTGGACTTGGTTTCAATGGGCGAAAATTGACATGATTTCGTTGGATTAAAATTAATCAATTGTATTTTCAAAATAGAAAAATAACATTAATTAAAAAATAAATAATAATTAAAATTAATTAGATTACCGTGGTTAGATAGATTTTTTCTTAAAAAATGAAAGACATCTTTTGATATGCAAGATATCTTTTTAATTATAAAATATCTTTAAAATTAGATTCTTACCATTCTTCAAACTGTGGTTAAAAAAATTATTTAGAAATAATAAATTATTTTTATAAATAATTTCATAAAAACAAGAATTAATTACAATTAATTATATTACAATTAATTATATTCCTTAGATTTAATTGGATATATTTTCATTTGATGAAAATTGAGAGAGTTTTATTAGACGAAAATTAATCAAAATTAATCAAATTACTAAAAAGGGGGAACCATAATTATTTCAAAAAATGAAAAACTTTTAAAATTAATTAGATTGCTACGGGGAAGAAAAATATGCTTACGAAATTAATTTAACTTTTCACGTATTTTAAAATAAAGTTAAGTTAACATCTATAATATTCTAGATTCTTAGAATTAGGGTGTTACATCTTATTGCAAAGTAAGTTGACTGATCATTAGTCCATAATTAACTTTATTTACTTTTTTCAGTATTATGTTTGTTTTAAAACATACTTTTCTTTTGATTCTCATGTATTTTTGTATTTTCTATAATATTTCTTTTAAGTTACAGTTGATGACAAAACATTAATATTTCTTTTTTTATAGTTACGGGTGTTTCAAAGGATCTTCTCATTTTTTTTTTTGAAGTAACAAGCTCCAAAAGTAGGTTTTCAAATAGTATTATTTTTTTATTTTGGTACTACTTGAACCAACAATTATATAATAATTCTTTGGTTCAATATGTCGCTTTCGTTAGGGAATAAGTCTAAGAATTCTTGCTAACAATTGGTTATCGACTCAATCAATTATTGGGATTATATGACTCAACTAGAATATTTTAACTGGCTTTCAACTATGTTAAATATTTATCTACGTGTCTATCTCCTAAATAAATATTAAAAATCCCACGTACTTTAAATTATTTATTTTATATCCAATTTTGGCAATTGAGATTTTATTTAATTTTTAAATATCATCAAATAGATTGTATATTTTAAGTATTAATCATATATATTTCAATTTATTTGTCTTATCCAAATTAATTCAAATATTATATTAAATCATTCAATATTTAATATGTCGAATATGTTAAATTAGTAAGTTTATACCTAATATATTAATACACGTGTTTAGTATATTTAAAAAGTATTTATTGAAAAAATAAAATATCGAAGTAAAAGTTTTCAATTAAACCATCATGATGGGGCATGGATGAGGATGAGAATTTTCTAACGGGGCATGGACGAGGAATGGAAGTTTGTAATTCTCATATCATCGTCGCTCGCCCTAGAGTAAATAAGGATGGACCAGAATGAGGATAAGTGTTTCCCGACATAGCAGGAACGGGGTATTAGGGTCTGTCGGACATTACTCACTATATTATTATTTTTATAATATATCTCTATACTCATTATATTTCATAATTAAAACTTAAAAATCATTATTTACATATTAATTGTTAATAACGTACATCATGTTGATGTATAATTAATATCTCTCAAAATTTATAATTGTATATGATAAAATGTAAAACAATTTTAAAGAAAAACAATGAGTTCTACTAATGTTAGTAGAGTTATTTTGATAATTATAATATTTAAGATTATTTTATTTTGGATTTATATTAGTAGATTTATCTTGCAATGGGTAAAATGTTTTATATTATCACAATCACTGCTACAAATGATCATTCCGTGCAAAGCACGGGTGTAAATGCTAATTAAGTTGCTATTTTATGAAGAATAGTAAATTAAATTGTGTGGATTATCGTAAGTTATTCCTTGCATACTGGTAGGATGGATTACTACGAAATATAAAAGAAACTCTTTCGAAATTTTATAGAATTATTTCAAGTTAAATTATTTAAATTTATTATTATAACTCATTCTTTATTTTAATTATTTTTTTAGATTTTATATTAATATTATTAACATCTATCAATATCGTTATCAGTTGAAAAATTTGTCTCCCGTGCAACGCACGGGTGAAACAGCTAGTTTTATCATACTTAGAATACTAATTGCTATAATTTTAATAAATTATAATCATTCTAATTATATAAATATAATAACTACGAAATTGTTATTACTTTAATTTATTGAAATAGTATTATTCCCATGCTCCTTCGTAATAAATTGTATATATATATATATATATATATAATTAATGTTAATTTATTTATTACGTATTAAAATGTAGTTCAATATAATTTATAAATATTCCATCCATTATTTTATCATGCGTCGAATACTAATTAAATTAGGGACATATCAAAAAATTAAAGTTACTATTATTTCATAAAATATCAGTTTTAATAACCGTATTAACAATTCATTTTTCAAATTTTCTTATGACTTATTTATAATTCCTCTAAAATTATTTTTAAAAAATTACTTAACTAAATAATACTAACCAATCTAACTATTATAATACACTAATTCAACAATCATGTATATAAATCCCAAGTATATATATCCATTGCAATAAATAAAATACGAAAATTTGGACAAAAAACACATCTGATAGCAACAAATAATAGAATTTGGGGATGGTATTTTCTAACCTTCAAAATACGAAAATATGTCACCAATAGATGGCTAGAGGACGAGCTTTCTTCAAATGTAGCTTCAACAACCAACAAAATTGCCCCAAATTCGATTTCAAGAAAATACCTACAATTTGGGATGTTAAATTCCAACCTATACTCGTACTTGGAAGAAATACATCAAGGAGAAGAGTCTTACTTCAAATGTAGCTCGAACCCATGACCAATTTGCAGCCAAATCCGCGTCAAATGTAGGAAAATTTGGAGTATTGCCGTGTATTTTTCACGTGAATGAGGGTTATTGGTTTGGGTCTGTTGGTAGTGATGAATGAGGATACTTTTGTTTTTTTTTTGTTTTTTTGTTGTTAGTTTAGGGTGGCGGTTGTATTACAACCGCCACCCTAAATGTATATCGGGTGGCGGTTGTTAACACACAACCGACACCCGAAATGGTTATTTTTGTGTTTAGGGTGGCGGTTGTGTTAACAACCGCCACCAGATATACAAGTTAGGGTGGCGGTTTTTCAACACAACCGCCACCCTTTAGTGTCATATTTAAAAAAAAAAAATAGTTTCGGGCGGCGGATTATTGCTATAACTGCCACCATTTCTTGAGTACCTGCACCACTAGTGGCGTTTTCAATGAAAACGTCACCTAATGGGCATCTCCTAAAATCACTTGGGTACTAGTGGCACTTGAGTTAAGGTACCATCGATGGTATTTTCGGGTCCGATCTGATGTCCTTTTTAAAATCGGAGGCCAGATCTAGAATTAGCACGACGAGAGGGAGTTCCAGCAATTTTTAAAAATTTTCGGCAGTACCGTGGCGGCGGACAAAGTTTTGGCCATAATGTTGGCACAAAATTTGACCAAATTATGGTCAAAACTTTGACCAGCCGCTACCAGCTGCCTCGGTATTGACAAAAAATTTTCAAAATTGTTGGAGCTACCCTTTAACGTGTTGATTCTAAATCTGGTCTCAGATTTTAAAACATGTGAATTAACACATCGATTGTTGATGCTACCAGTTAATTCAAGCAATGCATGAAAGGTGGATTTGATTTCTTACAGCGTCTCCAATGGAATAATGTTAAGAGCAAATTTCTTCACAAATGGCAAAAAGATGCATATATGGCACATTAAATGCTCGACGTTGTCAAGAGCAATATCTACCATTAATATGATCCAATTACTATAGTTCCCTCTCTTTTATTTTTATAAATATCTAATAATAATTTGCCACATATGCACCATCAATATTGTAGCATTGGAGACATTTTTCCTATAATGTGAACATCCTTTGCCGCGTGTGCACTGTACATATTATTGCATTGAAGATGTTCTTATCAAATTTCGAGGAAATAAGGCTAATAAAAGAGTATTATGGGTTTTTTACACTTGAGGTCCCCGGCGTTCTGATTTTGATACAATTTTATTCTCATTCTTTTTTTCGACCCCTGGGGTCCCTAACCTTTCAAAAATGAACACTACGGGCCCTTTCTAACGGAAGATATCCATTCGACCGTTAAATCTCTATTTTAGATTACATAATTTCTTTGAAATGAGGAGTGATTTTGGAATAACATATTTTTATTAACTTTGGATATTTTAGTTGAATGTAAATTTGAATATCAAACTTTTTAAAGAAAAATATAATAGTAAAAAATTTAAATAAACAATAAAAAATAAATAAAAAACCCCACCTCATCCCCCATCCTACGGAATGGGGTGGGGTGGGTGGAAGGGCCTTAAAATTATTTCAAATTTTCTGCTAGGAACTTCGAAATTAACTCCCACTAAAATATTCAATTTTAATAAAATTTTCTATTCCAAAATTGGCCCTCATTTAAAAGAAATTATTTAACCTAAAATAGAAACTTAATGGCCAAATGGATGTTTTCCATGAGAAAGGACCAGTGGGGTTAGTTTCTGAAAGGTTGGGGACTTCAGGCTTTGGAAAAAAACAAAAAAGAATGGAGACAAGATTGTATCAAAGTCAAAACGTTGGGCGACCCCAAGTGTAAAAAACCCGAATTTTATTTATGGGAAATTTAGGTTCTTCTTATAGTTTGAAATTTCATGGTGATGTTCAATCACCCAAGTTTTGCTTGGTTGATTGTGCAACACAAAAAAGGGTCTTTGTCCGAATTTTATCTGCACGATTGCTCAGATTTTGCCAAGGCGAAGATCACCCAGGCCTAATTAGTGGGCGAAATATCAGATTATTTTATACAATCGCGGGCTATATTTTTTTAAGTTAATTATACTTTAGTGACTTTTAATTCGCTTGTTTTTTTGTGTGTGTGTGTGTGGTTGTGTGACTTCTTGGTTAATGGTTTTTGTTTGTTTGTTTTTTTTTTGTTTTTGTGTCCGCATGTGACTTTCTTAAACCCATTTGTGACCTTTTATGTGGGATTTTTTTTTTTTTTAAATCCATTGTGAATTTTCAAACTTTTGACGACTTTTTAAACCAGTCTGTGTACTTTTTATTAAAAAGTGTGACAGGAGGCCAAAAACTAGCATTGGCAGTCACCCAGGCTAAAATGTTGGGGATGCCTGCATGATCACCTCGTTTAAATTCATGAGGTCGCATGGAAGAACCATCAAATTCAAAACTTAAACACTTGGTGCAACCAAAACCCAATTTTTATGTATCATTCTCTTTTTTCCACATGCAATGTGGAAAAAGAGTGCATGTGGAAAAAAGAGAATGAGTAGGAAGATTGAGGAGGCGAGCTAATTTTAGTGATTTATACGCATAAACAAGGAATAAATTTTGAAATCAAAGGTTTTGATGACCATCCCAAATAGCAAAGATACAATTTTCAGGATAAAGATCAATCTCTAGAATTGTATCATAGTTACATCAATGTTAGTATACGACAAACATATACACCAAGCCACTTCCTAACAAATCCCACGAGGCCTGGGGCTTCGACTGTTAAGACGCCCCAATGGTTCCAAGAAGGAAATAGAAACGAATTTCATCTTAGTTTTCTCTCGTTCACATATAAGATCACACTGACAACGCAAACAAATTGCCTGATGCATGTTTATAGGATTGCGACGAACCTATATCATAACATCCACATATGCCACAGTGTATCATTCATTTTTAGCTATTTCCATACATATAATTTTTTACGGCCATCAGTCAAGCTCTTGGTTTTTTTGGAAAAAAAAAAGGCAAATAAAACATAACGAAATTAGAGTTCACATTTACTCTTCTTTTGTTCTTCTATCCCAATTTTACCAACATTCACATCATATCATCATATAATTACTCATCTGCCCTTCTTGATTATTATCTCCTTCTTTTTTTCCTATATCTTCTACGTATTATACCATGTTCTCGGAATAATCCCACTAACTGGTTTCTTGCTTTCTTAACTTTAATCCTGTAAATAAATAACCTTGAAATTTATAATTGTTTTATGTTAGTACATTATCTTTTTGAGGCACTACTAATTCAACACCTCATCAATTAATTCAAGGAAAATGCTAGACTACCATAATAAATGTCATAATGGTTGACATAATGATAGTTGACATATTTAATAACCATCCATCTAAAAGTGATAGAATGGTTGAAATTGTAGGATCATACCACATATCCATTATGCCAATTATTATGGCATCTATTATGGTATTGTAGCATGGTCCTTAATTCAAATCCAAACGTCGACTTCACATTTTCTTACCCGAGGTTGTTCATATTTCATAAAATTAACGATAACAACAAAATTGTGCTGAGTACGATTAAAAAACTGAAATGATCTCTTCGAACTCGTGTCCAAAGGTATACTTGTTGGATATTACAGAAAAGAATGCTCAAAATTCCCGCATACTCAGCATGAGATCTAGACTAACAGACGATTCCTTCCTAGGATGATCATTCCTCTAACTCTGTTGCTCCAGCAAATTTCTGCCTAAGTAACTAACAGTTAACATGCATAGTTCTTACTTTTTACTAGTTAGGCTTCATGCAAAACCAGCATTTTCTTGGGTAAAGCACCCAAAGCAAACTTAACAAACTAAAAATCCTTCAAAAAGGCCAAAAACTGTAAAACCGCATGAAAACAAACTTAAATTTCACTAAAATTTTGAAAAACTCGAAAATAAAAAATTAATGATGATGGTAACTACCGGAATTCGGAGTGATCCAATCACATCGTTTAACAGGAACGGGAACCACTGGAGAGATAGTTAAAGCTTCAATTCCATCAGGCACTATTTTCGCAGGTTTAACACCACCATTACTGTTTCTCACGATCCTTCTCTTTGACACCATACTTTGAACATCACCATCCTTCGCCTCATCCCCGTGGCAATCTTTGAGAGAAAAAAAAAAAAAGAAAAGAAAATATAAGTAAATTAGAGTTCAGATTTATTCTTGATTTGTTCTTCTATTCCAGTTTTACCAACATTCATAATATGTCATATGTCGTCATACAATTGATCCTCTGCACTTCTACTTGAATTATATCTCGTTTGTTTCCCACTGCCTAGTTTCTTTCTTTCCTATTTCATACTCATTGTTTGTATTTCATGAAAACAAAAACAATGAGTACGATGGACATTCATTTAAACTTGGAATGATCTCTCACAAAATTCAAATGTTGCAACTAAAACAGTGTTGTAACTCTCACAATTAACATCGGGCTCTAACTTAACTTGAAGAGTTTGAGATTTTAACTAAATCATGTCGAAAAGTACGCTTGTAGGAGATAAAAGAAGAGAATACTCTAAATTCATAGACTAACTCACTTACCGATAACATACATAACTTTTACCAAAATACAAAACCAACATTTTTCATCTCCAATAGAGCTACATTCACGCGCCCAAAGGCCGGCCAAAGCCAACTTAACACACCAAAATGCTTCAAAAACTAATATATATATATATATATATATATATATATATATATATATATAAAATAAATAATAATGATGATGATGATGATGAAAGTTACCGGAATTCGGAGTGATCCAATCACATTGCTTAAAAGGAACTTGAACCACTAGAGAAATAGCCAAAGCATCAACTCCATCAGCCGCAAGCGTTTCTCACGATCTTTCTTTTTGACGCCAAACTTTTTGTAATTTTTACGGTTTGAGCCACTCTAAGAAGAAGAATCCAAGAAACTATCAGTTCTGCCTTCGTCCATGGTAGTATTTCTCTTTTCCTCCTTTGTTCTTCCATGGCATGATCGTTGCGTTCTCCCACAGTAGTAGTAATAAACTGAAAATCAATCAATAGGAAGGAATAAGAATGGAAATGGAATCAGGAAGATATGAGTTGCTTTCTCTCACAAGTATTTCCATTCATGTTCATCATAGTCGTAAACAGCCATGGATATTTGAGCTAGTCTCTCTTCACTCCTCTTTCCATTCCCAAATGCTTCTACAAACTCGTCATTCATATCGTTGACTTTAAACAGGCGAAGCTTTGTCAGATGTTCCAAGCCAATTGGCAACTCCACCATCATTTCGCAATAACCAATCAAGAGCTGAACAAGACTTGGCATTGAATCCTCCTCCATTACTATTGATCTCAATCCTCGCATATATATATGCCAAATTTCTAAATACTTGAGGCTGCAAAACTTCCCAGCCTTGAAATGCAACGTGACACCTTCATAAGTATCTATGAATTCAAGAGAATTTAGATTTGACAAATCTTCCAACAGTTCTAAAGGATCGTCCCTCAACTTGCTGGATATCAAATGTACTTTGGTTAACTCGTGAAGAGAAGGTATCCACTGCGGAACCTTTTCCAACCTCCCACGAAAGCATAGTTCTTGAAGGAATCGGGGAATTGAAGACAAAGGATAATCCAACTCAAGTATCTCATCATCTTCAATGGAACATACGTCTAAATAGTGCAGGTGGCTCAACTTGTTAAGAGACGAGCAGAGATCCTTTCCATCTTCTCTTCTTAACTTCGAAATGCCCAATGTCTTCAATTGTGTTAGCCTCCCTGTCTCTTTAACTATCGAAGTGTCTCTCATTTGATCAGCATCTATACAGAAAAGTGTTTGCATAGATGACAAGAATCCAATTCTATATGGAGCCATGAAGGACTGAATACGTACAGTGCCTATTAAATGATCATCCCTTCGAATATTTTTGTAAACAATGAGATGGCGTAGTTTTTCAAGATGCAGTATTTGAATGGGAAGTTCAATCACATTGGTCTCTCCCAAATCTAAAGTCTCCAGATGTAGAAGCTTACCTATTGATTTTGGAACAACTTTCACCTCTGTCTCGGATAGATTCAAGCTTGTGAGAAGAGAAAGCCTAAAAACTTCATTTGGGATTTCCTTCCATGGCCCTCCTACCAACAACAACACCTTTAGAAGCCTGTGATTGCCAACACGCAAATCATTTATGAGTTTTCAAACACTGAATCTTTGGTGCGAAATAAATAAATTGAACGAAGATGTCTGAGGTGACTCGTTTCAAATGTAATATCCATGGAACTACTAATTGCAAGGCGTCGAACATATAAGATAAATAATAAGTGTGGTGTTTAGTTGAGGCACAGTGGCCGATTGAGAGCAAAGGAAGAGAACCTTAATGGTGGCAAATCAATATGGAAGAAGAGTTGACTATTGTATTCACCAGTAAGTAATTTATACAAGAGAGAAACTATTCTAGAATATGCTAGGGATAAATACAAGGAAATAAAATATTACAAAGGATATTTACAACTCATGAAAAGATTACAACAAATATGGAAAATAATATAAATGAAGATCACGCTAACATGCCCCCCTCAAGATGGAGGGTGGAGCACTCCAATCTTGGAATGAACAAGAGGAAACTGCGTGCTGGAGAGAGGCTTGGTAAGTGCATCAGCCAACTGATTGGAGGAAGAGACATGTGTGACACGAAGTTGACCTGTTTGGACAAGCTGACGCACAAAATGAAAATCAATGGCAAGGTGCTTCATTTTTGAGTGAAACACCGGATTAGCAGAGAGATACGTGGTCCCAATATTGTCACAGTATATGACAGGAGAATTTTGAAGGGGAACACCGAGATCACGAATCATAGTATGAAACCATTGAACTTCAGCAGCGGTGGAGGCAACAGCACGATATTCAGCTTCAGTAGAGGATCGAGCGACTGTTGTTTGTTTCTTGGAACTCCACGAAATCGGGTTGGGCCCGAGATAAACAATATAGGCACCAGTGGAGCGACGGTCTTCGAGAGACCCGCCCCAATCTGCATCAGAGAAAGCATAAAGGGAAAAGTAGGGGGAGGGGCGTAGAAGTAAACCATGATTGAGAGTACCACAGAGATATCGCAGTACACGTTTAAGTGCTGCCCAATGTGTAGTGCGCGGTGTGTGCATATACTGTGATAGCTTATTAACGGCAAAGGATATATCAAGCCGGGTAAAGGAGAGATATTGAAGTCCACCAAGGAGAGAGCGATAGTCCTTTGCATTCTCAATGGGCACACCGGCGACAAAAGTGGTGAGGGACGTTGGGGTGAGAGGAGTGGGAGTTGGTTTAGAGTGAAGCATGTTAGCCCGATTAAGGAGATGAATGGTGTTTTTGCGTTGGGACATAAAGAGGCCACGAGGTTGGGGAGTGATTTCAACGCCCAAAAAATAGTGAAGTGAACCAAGATCCTTGAGAGAGAAATGGGCTTGTAAGGTAGAGATAAGATTGGTGAGAGCGGGAATGGAGTTGCCAGTGACAACAATGTCATCCACATAGACAAGGATAAAGAGGATAGTGTTGTTATGAGAAAAAATGAAAAAAGTTTCATCAGAAGGTGACTGGTGAAAGCGGAGACGACCAAGATAATTTTTGAGAGTTTGAAACCACACTCGCGGAGCTTGCTTCAACCCATAAAGAGATTTCTTGAGGTGGCAAATATGGTGAGGGCGAGTGGGATCAACAAAGCCAGGTGGTTGAACGATAAAAACATCTTCAGTCAACTATCCATGAAGGAAAGCATTATTAACATCAAGTTGGCGAAGCTTCCATCCATATTGAACGGCCAAAGTAAGAACCAAACGAACTGTCGTGGGTTTAACAACGGGGCTATAGGTCTCAGAAAAATCCACATCAGCCCGTTGTTGGAACCCTTTGGCGACAAAACGCGCCTTATAGCGCTCAACAGAACCATCGGATCGTTTCTTGAGACGAAACACCCATTTAGCGCCGATAACATGGTGATCAGGAGAGCGGGGAACAAGAGCCCATGTTTCATTACGATGGAGTGCATCATACTCGTCTTGCATGGCTCGCAACCAACGAGGATGTGCTAAAGCTTGCTTCAAGGTAGCGGGTTCATGGGCGTTGAGATCAAGAGAGAGGGTAAGATTGGCTTGGTTGCGGGTGAGGGCTGTGGTTTGGGCACGGGTTTGCATAGGGTGGGTACGGGTGGGGGGTGGTGGTGGTGTCGGTGGGAACGGCGGGTGAAGGTACCAAAGGCTCAGATGGGACCCGGGAGAGAGGGAGAGGAATATGGGCAGTGTGTTGGAGCAAGTCCGAAAGAGGGCGCGTGCGCAGAGGGGGACTCGAGGGCAAAGAGAAGGTGTGTGGGGAGAAGGATGAGACATGGGAGGGTGGGGAGGGAGAGGACGCATGAGGAGGGGGTGAAAGGTGGTGACATGCATGCATTGGGAGATGGGGGTGAACGAGGAGGAGTTGATGGGTGAACAGAGATGCCACGGGAGCTGAAGTATGCGGGGAGAAGGATGAAGGAGGCACGGATGTCGACCGAAGTGGAGTGACGGTGGGATCCCATGTATTGCACTCGTTAGACGAGGATGAACTGGTAGAAGGAAAGGGCGTTGTAAATGGGAAAATATACTCATTAAGCGTAACATGACGGGAAGTGAAAATTTTGTTACTAGTGCAATCAAGGCAAAAATATGCACTTTGAGTGCTAGAGTAACCTAAGAAGACACGGTGTGGACCGGGATTCTAATTTATGTTTAGAATACGGTCGTAACCATGGATAATAGAGACAGCCGAAGACACGAAGTTTTTGAAAATTTGGGAATTTGGAAAAGATTGTTTCAAATGAGGATTTGTACTCCATATTAGCTTTGGGCATACGGTTAATGAGATAAACCGCCGTATGAAAAGCATATGGTCAATATGTTGTTGGCACGGACGCATGGTGAAGAAGGGTAAGGCCCGTTTCCACCACGTGACGGTGTCGTCTTTCGGCAAAACCATTGTGCTCCGGGGTATGAGGCGGAGTAGTGAGATGGGTGATGCCATGTGTGCTCAAAAAATCGGATAAAGCAATAAATTCTCCTCCGTTGTCGGTGTAAAGTTGTTTAATTTTGAGGTGGAGATAATTTTCAACTAATTCTTTGAATCGAATGAAAGTATCTTTAACGTCCGATTTTTTGTGCAAACTATACAACCATATGTAACGAGAAAAATGATCAACAAAGATTAAATAATAATGAAAGCCTTCATTACTAATAATGGGGGACGTCCAAACGTCAGAAAAAATGAGTTCAAGGGGACGAGAACTACGAAGACTAGAGTCATAAAACGGAAGTTTGTGACTTTTGTTACATTGACAGGAATTGCAATTAAAATTGAAATGACTCGGCAAGGATAAATTTTGAGACTGCATAAAATGACCTAAACCTTGAAGAGATGGGTGACCTAGACGATGGTAAAGTAACTCAAGAGACTCTTTAGACACAGCGAGTGCAATTTTGGGATCCGACTGAATCTTCGGCCAGACATAAATGCCTCCTCTAGCTTCGCCACGCAGAACCGGCTTCCCCGTTTGCAGATCCTTCACAAAAAAATGGGATGGTGAAAATTCAATGGAAGCACTATTTTGAGAACAAAATTTAGAGACAAAAATTAAATTTTTTGGAATAGTGGGTACACATAACACATTTTTAAGTTGAAAATTTGTGTGAGGAGAGCAAAGTGTATGAGTACCCGTGTGAGTAATAGGAAGAGTGGTACCATCCCCAATTTGGATATCATCTGGTCCAAGGTAGTCGCTATGCATAGAGAGATTGTTGAGATCGGAAGTGACATGGTGGGAGGCACCCGAGTCTAGAAGCCAGTCAGCATGTTGCATTTGTGGTTGAGCCATGGCCGTGTGAGCGGAAGGGTTATTGAAGAAGGGTCGATAGTTGGGATTGTGTGGAGGTGTGGAGGAAGGTCGTGGGTTGTAGTTCGTGGGATTGATAGCGGTGTAGCGAAATTGGGAGCAAAACTTGGCCGAATGGCCTTGTTCATTGCAAAGTTGGCACTTTCCTAGGTATGGTTTAGGCACGTAGTTGGAATTTTGGTTTTGACCGGGATTGTTGTAGGGCGGGCGGCGGTTATTGTTGTTGTTTTGGTTATTGTATCTATTGTGTTGGTTGTACTGTTGGTTGCGGTTTTGATTGGATTTTTGAGCAACTTGAGCGGTCAAGGGATGAGAAAGAGGAGAAGGTGATGAAGCAAATTTTAGCTGCATCTCTCGAGCAATTAACTTCTCATGAAGTTCATGAAATTCAATAGGGGCATCTCGTGCTTGAAGAGCATCGGCAATTCCTGCATAATCTTTAGGTAACCCGTTGAGAACTTGAAGAGCTAATTCATCCGGTTTGGGCTCTTCGCCGAGAGCCGCGAGATTGTCTTTGATTTCTCGAATACCTTGCATGTATTCAGTGATAGAGGCATCGCCTTTTGGAAGCACCATGAGTTTCGCCTTGAGGCCCATGATTCGAGCCCTTGATGGCTTTGCATAAGTGTTCCTGATCGTGAGCCAAGCATCACGAGAATTCGTTGCGGAAACAACAAAAGTCGCCAAGTTAGGTGTGAGAGAGTTGATGATGGCATTCAATATGAGTTTATCTTGACGGATCCACGCAGAAAAATATGGATTGGAGACCTCTTGTCCATCAACAACGATAGTGGCACTCGGGCAAGGCAAGGTCCCATCAATATACCCATATAAATCAAATCCGATGAGAGCACTGTGAAGTTGTGAAAACCAAACTGAGTAGTTGGATGGGGTCAGTTTGATCGTTAACTGTGATTGTGCATTGATGACAATGGGCTCGTTAATAGTGTTGGTGGTGGCGGGTTGCTTGGGAGATGACACGATTTTGGGAGATGACACGATTTTGGAGGCTTCTTCGGAGATAGAAGACATGGATCTATAGCTGTTGAGCTTTACAGCTCTGATACCATATAAGATAAATAATAAGTGTGGTGTTTAGTTGAGGCACAGTGGCCGATTGGGAGCAAAGGAAGAGAACCTTAATGGTGGAAAATCAATATGGAAGAAGAGTTGATTATTGTATTCACCAGTAAGTAATTTATACAAGAGAGAAACTATTCTAGAATATGCTAGGGATAAATACAAGGAAATAAAATATTACAAAGGATATTTACAACTCATGAAAAGATTACAACAAATATGGAAAATAATATAAATGAAGATCACGCTAACAGAACATCACTAGAAAAACTTGAATTTGTTCCGCTTTGTGTATTCACAAACATTTGCTCTCTTGACTTCGAAACAATAACTTCGAGAACGATATCGTGGAGATTACATAGATTTCTTCTTTTGCCTTCATAATCCATCTCATGTTTCGAGACTAGGTTTCTGTTAACGAGTTCATCGAGGCATCGTTCTCCAACTTCTTCTGCAGTCCTATTTTTGCTTCCTTGTACTAACCCTTCGGCAGTCCATAATTGGATCATTGTCTCATTGGGGATCAAGAAATCTTCAGGGAAAATACTGAAATACAGAAGGCAAGACTTGAGGTAGTAACGCAAATCATAGTAACTCAACAAAACTACATGTTTCACTCTTTCAAGTTTCCCGTCAAGCTCATCGTCAAGGCTCTTGAGAATCATATCCCATTCACTTATTGAATCCTTTGAAGCCAATAGACCACCGATCGCAAGAATTGCAAGGGGCAAGCCGCCACATTTAGCCAATATACGTTCCGCAACATGCTCGAGATGTTGAGGGCAGATCTTATCTTTGAAAACCTTGTTACAAAATAGGTTCATTGACTTTTTAAAGGATAAGGCCTTCATTTTATAGACATAGCCATGATATTTTACACAAGCGGCATTAGCCACGTCAAATATCCGTGTAGTCATTAATACACTACTGCTAGTGTTGCCATTGGGCAATGCATGCCTGATATCATCCCATGAGTCTTGTGTCCATACATCATCAAGAATTAAAACATAGCTTCTTTCGTGCAGAAAGTCCTTGATACATATTTTCAGCTCATCGCCATCAAGGGATTCTACGTGTTGGGGCAAAGGCTCATTCACTTCGACACACAGCTGTCGAATCAACTTTCTTAGAAGCTCCTCAATGTTATACACTCGGGAAACAGCGACCCAAGCATGGCATTGGAATCGCCCCTTTACTCTGTTATCGTTGTAAATGCTATTAACCAATGTGGACTTCCCCAATCCACCCATACCAACAACTGATATGGCTTTAAGATGAGATTCGCCATCAAGAAGTTGATTGATGAGCTTTTCTTTTGGCCCCTCGATCCCGACAAGCATATTTTCTTCCACGTGGCGTGCATCGCCTCGCCCATCAAACTTGTGGGTAGCAGCATAAATCCGTTGGCACGTGGATGTCCAAATCGGAGCATAAACATGTCAAGGATATCTTCTGCATCATAAGCAAGCTCTCTCACTTGACTGACCCATTCCTTGAGTTCTGGGTCGCTATCTTCTTTGGCATCAGCAACCCTCAAGAAAGCCTGCATCAGCCTCAATTGACCTTCAATGTACTGGACTTTCTCATGAAGTCCGCCTAGTAGTTGTCGCTCTTCTTTGATCAAAACTGCGAGTTGGTTTAGCAGAAAGGTTACTGCGCTCTCTGCCATTAATATTGTGAGTGGTAGTTTTGGCTAAAAGAATGTTTAGAGTTTGAAGTATTGTGTGGAAATTCGCTTACTGAAATATTTTGAATTTTGATAGGAGTAGTGGTAGTTTGTTGCAGTGCCCATGGCCTATTTAAAACTGAGTTGAGTTGGTCTCTTGATTAGCAAGTGGATTAGTTTTTACATATATTTTTATTGCAGCTGGTTGTACAAATATTTTCAAAGCTTGTTAATTGTCTAATAATAAATTAGGGAAAACCGGTAATGTTCCCCTACGTACCCTCGAAATAATTACCCCTAAAATGTTAGCAGATTATCTTTTTGAGGCAATTCTAATTCGACTCGTCGTTAATTAATTCAAATTTAAACGCCATCCTGAGACGTGAAAACGAAAACAATGAGTACGATGGAAGTTTAAACTAGAAATGATCTCTCACAAAGTAATTTCACGTGTTTCAACCAAAATTAACCTGCAACCTTTTTAGCTAATCTGTGTCCAAATGTGTAATTGTTAAATTGGAGATTACAAATTAAAGAGAATACTCGAAATTTTGTCGTGCATATGAGAGCTAGACTAAGTTGGCTTCATGAAAAAACAACATTTTTCATCTCCAATAGAGCCACATTTTTCTTTGGGAATTACTCTTTTAGGCTTCTCAGCGGAATTCTTTAATTGTACAGGCATCAAGAATGCTTTGATATGTTCAAAAGATGGAAATCTTATCAACCGTTATGAAAAAACGACCCTGGTAATCACAGTTATACATAATTAGTTGAGAATTTTACTCTTAGGAATATTTCTCAAAACATACATACATGTGTTGCATGTAACATATACTGTCAATGCACGAGATGGCCTTCAAGTCATTTTTTACCATCAAGTAGAGATTCTTTTGTCATTTTTTATTCATTTTTTTCTTAAAAGATGGCCTTCAAGTCATTTTTTACTCATTACAATGTGAACGTTGGAATTTTGCATTAACCATGAGAATATATTAATGAGATTATGCCAAAAGAACGGTCTTAATTGGCTTAATTAGTTGTAAAGGCATTATCAAAAAACACAATTATTCCAATCTAGTTTTTATACCAGTGCATTAATTAAGTCATTCATTCATCCATTATTTCAAATCAATATTCAAGCGCAAAGATACAAACTCGATTGAAACCCGATTTAAGGGGGACCTATAGTCGTCTTGCCAAAAACCAAGGGCGAAAACACAACCTGCTACCAAAAGTTCTCTTGTTGCAATGTGATGCTTCAGTAGTGAGAATAAATTATGAGATTAAGCCCAAGCCCATAGCTAGACATTGGCCAAGAAACAACCGCTTTGGGCCCAAGTTCAAGAGGGGCCCAAAATGACTGGTTATTAATTTAATTTAATTTTATTATTGTTATTTTTTTAGCTTTGAGTCCACATCATGTGATCTTTGCAAATTGGGCCAATAACTAAAGTTAAATAATATATAATTGTGATTTTTTTCCTCGGTATTGAGATACACTCATTTAATAAGCACTTATTCGATGATAGTTAGTTTAACATTAGTAATTATATATCAATGATTTTCTTTCGAGCTGTTGCCTTGCCGGCGCCTTGTCTGACTTTTAATTGTTAAGTATTTGCTGTCTTGCAGCATCTTATTAATTTTTAATTTTTGAACTTTTAGTTTGTTGAATATATTAAATGTTTAGATTTTATATATTAAGAACCATGGCTAGAGGACCCAAAATATAGAGTTCACTTTAGACCTAAAAGACTCTAGCGACATCTCTAATTAAGCTTTCTGACTCGAGATTTAGAATTTTTAAAGCTTGTTAATTGTCTTACATATGTCTAATAAATTAGGTAAAACATCTTTGTTATTAAGGAAATTGGCGCAAATGGTCCAAAAAATGTGCACTTGACGAGTTTAGTCCTAAATTAAAAAAAAACGTAGCTCGATTGGTTCGAAAAAAAATTTGAGGTAAATTTGGTCCAAATGAATGGAATCCGTCCATTAAACGGTTAATCAAAGTTAAACTTTACTATTTTGTCATCTTCGCAAGGGGCAATTTGGTCATTAGGCTTGAGATAAATTGCACAAAAGATCATAATCTTTGGGTATTATTATAATCAAGTCTCAAAGTTTTATACTTTAGTCCCAAATTTTTGTTAAATTGTACAATTTTACCTTTTTTTTACGGGTGCTTATTTAGTCCATAATTAATTTTATTGAATTAATTAATTTGATACTGATTAAATAGTTTTTATCAAAAAATTTCAAAAAAATTTGATACTGATTAAATATTATTTGTTTGCATTAATATTATAACTTTTGAAAATTTTCTTTAGCTTAGAATAAGAGACGCGTCCATTTTGATTTTAAGCAATATTTAATAATAAATGTAATTACTATATATAAATAAATTTTTATTAGGAATATATCTCCGTAAATTTTCCTTTGGCACGTGGATGTCCAAATCGGAGCATAAACATGTCGAGGACATCTTCCGCATCATAAGCAAGCTCTCTCACTTGACTGACCCATTCCTTGAGTTCGGGGTCGCTATCTTCTTTGGCATCAGCAACCCTCAAGAAAGCCTGCATCAGCCTCAATTGACCTTCAATGTACTGGACTTTCTCATGAAGTCCGCCTAGTGGTTGTCGCTCCTCTTTGATCAAAACTGCGAGTTGGTTTAACAGCAATGTTACTGCACTCTCTGCCATGAAAGTAGTTTTGGCAAAAACAATGTTTAGAATTTTAGGTACTGCGAAGAAATTTGCTTACTGAAATGTTTTGAATTTGGATAGGATTGGTGGTAGTTGCTTGCATTGCCCATGGCCCATATAAAACTGAGTTGAGTTGGCAAGTGGATTAGTTGTTACATATATATTTTAATTGCAGTTGGTTGTATAAAAACTTCAAGTCATTTTTTATTCATTAACTCTCCTGTGATATATCTGCTTCAAAGAGGATGGTTCCAATATGTGATGCCTTAACAATGAGAATAAACAACGAGATAATTAAGCGGCTGCCGGGATTTAGAATTTTCCTTAAGTCTACGTAATAAATTAGGTAAAACATCTTTGTTATTAATATATTTTTTTATTTTGATATTAGCTGTCAAAATGATGCAACCACGTTACATCATTTTATTTTATTCAAACAAATAAAATCTTAATTTATTGATCTCATGACGTTGTCTAAACTTTGTATCCTTTTTTTTTTTTTTTTTTGGAAGAGAACTTTGTATCTTAAAACAAGTGAACAAAAAAATAAAAAATAAAAAATAGAGATAGCTTGCGGGACGATGTTCAATCCCGACTTGGACACAGTTGCACGAGCTTCTTTTGGCTTGGGTCAACAACGACTAAGCTGGGCAGACGGACTAACATGTACTTGGCTGACCAAGGCAACGAGCTAAGTTGGCTCGACTCATTGGCATTTTCGAGGCTTGCCCTCTGCCTTTGCTCGGTCATTCAAGCCAGAAGCCAACCCAGCTCATTGTCACCGCTAAAAAACGTGGTTTAACTCAAACTTATCAATAAATAATTACAACTTTGCAAAATATTTACATTGTCAACGCTTACTTTCAAATAAAAAAATTTATTACAAGTGGGGTTTCTGACAACTAACCAGATGTCAAGATGTTAACGTGAAATTAAGGATTAAAAGTTTTACCTAAGCAACCAATAAAACAATATTGATTATGAATCTCACGTTGGACGGGTACTACTTTTTTGGTGAATGGTAAAATACTATCAATGCACAAGTTTATTTTTATTTATTTTTTATTTATTATTTTTTGTGTCACCTACAGATAAGACTTTACATACTGCACTGAAAAGTATTTTTAATAACTATTCTATATATATATATATATATATATATTAAATTTTCAATACAACTATTATCTATTTATTTATTTGTCATTAATTTATATATTTTTCTAACCCATAAAGTGCATTCGAGATGCTCTAATTCGATTTAATTGATTACAACTCTCGAGTCTCGACTAATGAAAATGAAAAGGGATCAAATGTTGCATGTACCATGTCTAACATGCGGTATTAATTAGCTGGACGGTAACAATGTGAATGAGCGATAATTCTCCATTAAATAAATAAACAAAAATACAATAATGAGACTATCTTCAGAATAAGACCCGGAGTTCACATTGTAATTGTAAAGGGTTAACAGGTATGCAACGATTGGATCACAAGTTAAGATTATAAACAATAATTGTTGTTATCTACTCCCTCCCTCCCACAAACATAATTCTATAATTATTTTCATACTTATTAATAAAATGATGGTTAAGTCACTTGAAACATTAAATTTTACCTTATTTTTTCATATATATACCCTTGCATATCATTAATTATTATGCATAGGTAATTGATGCGAAATAATAACAAATTACATTAATTAGAGGAATATGTGAAAATGAAAAATTAAAGACATGCTTAGTATAGAAAGTGAACTATCTTTTTAGGGACCGACAAAAATAGCATTTGTCGGACAGGGGAGTATTTATTTATTGCATTTGTTATCCCTCCATCCCACAAAGATAAACAATTTTCCTTTTTTATCCATCCTAAAATATGATCAACTTTCTATTTATATCTATTTAATTTCTTTATTTTTCCTAATGTGCATTTATTTAATGTGTGTTGATATTAGCAATAAAAATACATTATTATTATTTAAACTTTATTTTTCCAATAATATTAATTACTCCATATTTTTTAAAATCCGTATGAAAGTCAAACTATGCAATGGGAAGGAGGGAGTCTTTATTAAGATCTCACTTCCACAAGCCTGGTAGTTTCATGAATCTCACGATGCGAGTCCAACTAATCCAGTCTAGATATACCCAATGCAAATATGCAAATGCAACTATGGTATATGAATTTGCAACTAAGATGCATATCGAAATCGCTTTCAGCTAGTTCTTCAACAAGCATAATGTATAGGCATATCTGTCATATCTCTAGTTGTTTCATCTAGTTTAAATAGTTTACATGCACATAAAAAATATGTTAGTCCAATGATCTCGATTATTTTAATTGAGAGAGACAGTTCAAGAGGCGGAAATAAAGACAACAAGTCTTCTCTCTGAAACTTCAAATTCTCATCTATACGATTCTAACCATCTCCCGCCACGGTAAGAACTATCAACTGATAATAATCCGAAGCACCGCTGCCTCTGCTGCCATACTCTTTTAGGCTTCTCCGCGGAATACTTTGATAGTATTTCTCTTTTTCCTCCTTTGTTCCTCCACGACACGATCACAACATCAATTGATTTGTAGCTTAATATATATTTCAATTTTTTCTTCTTTTTTGTTTGTTTAATTTTCCAGTAAAGGTAATTGTTTAGGTCATTTGTATAATGTTAAAATATATATTGAATTGGACAAAGAAGTACGTAATTAAAAGCACTGATAATAATTTAGATAAAGAAGACGATTTTTAAAATAATCTAAACAAATAATAATTAGATAGTGGCAATGAAGTGAAATAAAACTATGAAAATGATTAAGAATAGCAGTGGCTGAAATAAAACTAGGAAAATGATTAAGAATAGCAATGGCGTCATGGCGATATGTGGTAACTCTGCCATGATTTTGCCAGTGCCGGTCCTGTGATTTTCGGTGCCTAAGGCAAATATCATAAGATACGCCCTCATGTAATAATTATTAAAATTATAAGTACTTTACAAAAATTAATAGTTAACTAAAAATACAATAATAATAGAAAATAAAAAATCTCTATCGTATTACATTTCACATTATAATTATAGTCTAATAACAATTTCGAAAATTAATATTCCTTATTTTGCTAATGAAGAAAAAACATTCATCAAAATATTAATAATTTAGTTTTTTTACCGATACAACTCAAAATTCTAAAATGAAAATTAAAATTCACAAAGTATTATTTGATCTCTCTAGTTTAGGACATTTTTATCGATATGTGATATTGTGTTTTTTAAAATAGTCCATATATGATATTGTTGATATGTATAAAACTCATATTTTTGCTATTAAATACTTGTCATAAAGTTTGTACGGTCAATTTTGAATTTTTGAATTATTTATTTTAGTAAAAAGCAGGATTGAAGATGGCGAGTCGAACCGAGATCAATTATTAATTATATTGATAAGAAAGCATTTTTACTATTCGAATATGCGCCTTAATAGGTCATTTTTTAGAGTTTATTTTTGTTCTAAACTAACAAGATTACTGTTTGGAAGTTGTTCTTTTTTGATAATATAACCTTTAAGAATGTTAGAAATTATGCGTAAAACTAAAGGAGATATTGCAATTTTATTCATAAGTATCACAAACTTATTATATGATTCTAAATAGTAGATAATTAATATAGCTTTACAAAATATTTTTTTTTGGAGGAATACTTTTTCAAAATTTTAAAGAAATAAAGTAATAAATATCTAAATATAATATAATATGAAAAATGCAAGATCGGGCTTCGAATCTGGGCGTACAATGATTTCAACGTCAATTCAAACCCCTGCACCACTTATTGCACACTGGTGCAATTGCATCACACATACATACTTAATTTTTATGGTTGAAAAAAAAAAGAAAGGAAAAAGTCGCCCCCTCTGATTTTGCGCCTGAGGCGACGGTCTCACTTGCCTCAAGCCTAAACCGGCTCTGGATTTTTCAATAACCGATCCTTAGCTCAACAAGACTTAGCATTGAATCCTCCTCCACTACTATTGATCTCAATCCTCTCATGTGAAAATTTTCTAAACTCTTCAGACTGCAAAAATTTTCTAGCCTTAAAGCACAATGTCGCATCTTCAAAAGCACCTACGAGAAGAAAACCTTTAAGATTTGGCATATCTTCCAAGAGTTTGAAAGGATCGTCCCTTAACTTGCTGAACTATAATTGTACTTTTGTTAACTCTTGAAGAGAAGGTATCCACTGCGGAACCATTTCCAACCTCCCTCCCATGAGTAGCTCTCGAAGAAATCGAGGAATTGAAGACAATGGATAATCCAAATTAAGTATCTCATCATCTTCAATGCAACTTACCAATAAATAATGTAGGTGGCTCAACTTGTTAAGAGACGAGTAGAGATCATTTTCGTCTTCTTGTCTTAACTTACAAATCCCCAATTTCTTCAGTTGTGTTAGCCTCCCTATCTCTTTAACTATCGAAGTGTCTCTTATTTGATCAGCATCTATGAACAAAAGTATTTGCAAGGATGACAAAGATCTGATTCTGTAAAGAGCCTTAAAGGATTGAATATGGGTAGAACCTATTAAGTGATCTTCCCTTTGAATATATTTGTAAACAAGCAAAAGACGCAATTTTTTAAGTTTGAGTATCTCATTGGGAAGTTCAATCACATCAGTCTCACCTAAATCTAAATTCTCCAGATGTAAAGGCTTAACAATTGATTTTGGAATAACTTTCACTTCAGTCTTGCTTAGATTCAAGTTTTTAAGAAGCGAAGTTCTGAAAACTTCATTTGGGATCTCCTTCATTGACCTCTTTCCCAGTACAACATCTTTAGAACCCTATGGCTCCTTGCAAGCAAATCATTTTTCAGTTGTTCAGACACTGGATCTTTGGGCCCAATTAATATAATTGAACGAAGATGTGTGAGGCTTCCCAAATGGGAATCCATTATCCATAGAACTATGAATTGCAAGGCGTCCAAGATCACTAGACAACCTTGAATCGGATTTGTGTATTCACAAAATTTTGCTCTCTTGACTTCGAGACAATAACTTCGAGAACAATATCATGGACACGAAATCCAGTTTCCCTAATGCCTGGTATCATGTTCCGAGATTTGGTTTCTGTTAATGAGTTCTTTGAGATATCCTTCTCCAACTTCTTCCGTAGTTCTATTTTTGCTTCCTTGCAATAACCCTTCGGCAGTCCATAACTCAACTATTGTGTCACGGATGATATTCCAATCTCCAGGTAAAATACTGAAATGCAAAAGACGGGATCGAGCTAGTAGGGTAAATCATAGTAACTCAACAAAACTACATGTTTTACTCTTTCAAGTTTCCCGTCTAGCTCATCGTCAAGGCTGTTGAGAATCATCTCCCACCCACTTATTGAATCCTTTGAAGCCAATAGACCACCAATTGCAAGAATCGGAAGGGGACTCACATTTAGCCAATATGCGTTCTGTGATGTCCTCTAAATGTTGAGTGCAGATTTTGTCTTTGAAAACCTTATTACAAAACAGGTTCATAGACTCTTGAAACGGCAATGCCTTCATTTTAAAGACATGGCCATGACATTCTGCATGAATAGCATTAGCAACATCAAGTATGCGTGTAGTTAATAATATACGACTCTTGGTGTTGCTATTAGGCAACACATGCTTGATATCATCCCATGAGTCTTGTGTCCATACAAATTACTTTGATTAACTGATAATTGACGATGCGTATATGATGTAAAGTCTTTCTTTTGATGCCTCTTCTGAGTGTAAATAATGTTAGGTGTTGCATTTGAAAAGATTCGCAGTTGTTCAATTAGTCTCCTGGAAAAGAAATGTAACAATCCCAGAGTCATATATTTAAATGCAATTTTTTTCATTTCCAAAAAATACCAAAAAACAAAGATACTTTGATTAACCGATTGGACATGCAAGATGAAAAATCGTGAAGTAAACTTTTTAGAGCCTTGAGACTTGTTCACATGATGAAAAGAAGAGAATTCATGTTATATATATATATATAAACAAAATCACAACAAATGTGATCTACTTTAAAGACAAACGTATTCCGTATTTTGTATTTTCTGTAAAATATTACCACAAGAGAAACCAGCAGCCTAGCCTCAGTTAACCAAGTATTTGGATAAAGATCCTCACCTAACTGCTGCAGTTTAAACAAAGGTAGTTACATGATACAACGACTAACTTGCAACAATATAAAAGTAGAGGAACAAAAATAAATATAAATAAATTAAAAGTTGTATAACTCGTCACCCCCAACCCCTCAAGATGGGGCTTGGTGAGGATTCGCCAAGCCCATCTTGGAAAGAAGGAAGGAAAACTATGGGGCTGCCAAAGCCTTAGTCAAGATATGGGCAAGTTGTAATTTGGTAGAGACATGTTGTGGTTGCATGAAACTAGCTTTGTACTTTTCCCGAACTAAATGGCAATCAATGGCGACATGTTTTGTCCGCTCACGAAACACGGGATTGGTAGTGATTTACAAAGCGGCCTTGTTGTCACAAAAAAGAGTGATAGGTGTAGTAAAAGGCATGTGAAGATCATCAAGAATGTACGAAATCCACTGAAGCTCACAAACAGTGGCTGCAAGACTTCGATATTCAGCTTCGACTGACGATCTCGACACAATGCTCTGCTTTTCTGTCTTCCAAAATGAGAGATGAGCCCAGAAATATACAAAAACCTATGAGGGAACGTCGAGTGTCGGAGCAAGAGGCCCAATCGGCATCAGTAAAAACAAGAAGTGTGGAAGATTCATGTGGGGGAAAGAATAGACCTTGAGAAGGGTTGCCCTTCAAGTATCGTAGAACATGTAGGGTTGCCTTCGGGGACCGATCCAGAATTCAATCCCAACTAGGGTGGACGTTGATCATTGACCATCAACTGCTGTTGACCGTGTGACGTAATGGTCTAAATTAATTTAAAGCAAAAAATTTCTAAATAAGTTCATCAAAAATAATAATTTTTTAAAGAGGTATATTTTTGAAGCCCTTTCAGTTCATTGATTTTTTTATTTATTTATTTTTTAATGATAGTTCTTTGATAGTGTAATGTCATATTTACATATAGTAATATATTATATTAATTTAAATTTATGTTTGTCACATTTTTTGCATAGATATATATTATATAATATGATCGAAATATATATATATATATATATATATATATATATATATTAAAACATGAATATACCTACCATCCAAGGATGAGTCTACATTTTATTAAAATGTCATATGTTAAACTATTGGTTTTTTTTTTTGAAAGAATGTTAAATTATTAATCGTTTTTCATAATTTTCGTCATTTTGGGAACTGAGGAAGCCAATGTTTAATAACAGTCAATAATTATTAAAGTCAATATTTAATGATAGTTCTTTGATACGTGGCATTCTTAAAGTCTTATATATATCTGCCAAAGTCAAATACATAACTCTTTGGGAATTAGGAAATGTTCATCTTCTCAACTGCTTCTGCTGAAGCAATCTCCATTTTTACAGAATTACAGCTTCAAAGAAAAACAAATTTACAACTTCCGTAAATAGTATTTATTTTTTATTTTTCCTTTACCAACTTAGAAAATTTTACGGATCCAATACGAGCGGCTGCTCTGGCTCGCTACCCCCTGGTTGCCTTTCAATGTGTTTGGCAAGGGGCATTCACATATTGACTAAGTTGCTGAACCGCAAAGGCAATATCCGGTCTAGTAATATTCAAATATAGCAGCCTTCCAATGAGTCGTCGATATCGGTCTGGATTTGTGAGTGGCAGGGAAGAATCTGCAAAAAGTTTTAAACCTTTAGGAAAATGAGTTGCAGCTGGTTTACTGCCTGTAAGACCCATATCAGTAATAATATCCAAGACATACTTTCCCTGGTTGATGTAAATCCCTTTATCTGACCTTGTAATCTCAACGCCTAAAAAATATCTTGCATATCTCAAATCTTTGATGGTAAACAATTGATGCAAATACTCTTTCACAACAGTTATAACATCCTCATTCGGTCCTGTAATTAATACATCATCCACATATACCAGCAAAGCCACAAAAGAAGCATCAGAGTACTTGACAAATAGACAATGATCATGTGAAGACTGAACGAAACCAAAAAGTTGCAGCTTAGTGGAAATTCTTGGTTCCACTATCGCGAAGCCTGTTTAAGGCCATAAATAGACTTCTGAAGCTTGCAAACCTGCCCATTTTTTGCTTTTTGTATACCCTTCGGAGGCCACATATAAACCTCTTCTTCCAAGAATCCATGGAGAATGGGATTATTAATGTCTAATTGGTAGAAGGACCAATTCTTTGATGATGCTAGTGTCAAAAGGAGTCTCACTGTTACTATCTTAGCCACCGGAGAAAAACTATTAGAATAATCAATCCCATAAACTTGATTATATCCTTTGGCTACTAACCGTACTTTATGTCTCTCAATAGACCCATCGGGATTAAGTTTTACTTTGTAAATCCATTTGCAGCCAATTGGCTTTTTATTGGCAGGTAACTCAGTTAGAATCCAAGTTTCATTTTTTTTCCCAAGGTTTCAATCTCTTTAGTCATTGCATGTATCCATTCTGGATTTGTTTTTGCTTCACTATATGAAGTTGGTTCTTGGATTATAGACAGGTTGGCTAAGAAATGCACATAAGTGGGGCTGAAATGATTGGGTATTATGTAAGGGAAAGCTGGTGGAGTATATCTAGCATTTTGTTTGTGTTCTAAAGGTAGCTTTACAATTGGTAATTGGTCAAAAATAGTCACATTAGTAACAAAATCAGTCATCCATAAAGGCTTTTGTTTAAGGCGTGCGCTTTGCCTAACAACAGGTACTGTTGTAATAGATGTAGTAGGCTTCGTGATATTGGGTGAATCCATGTTTGTGGGTTGATTGGGAGATTCAGGCTGATCTGTAAAGTTATCTAATGGTTCAATGATGGGCTGGGTGGAGAATTATGTAGGAAGAGTTGCGATATGAGGCTCCAGTTCCGAGGTGGTATCAAAAGACGACGTTTTCAGCTGTTGATTCACTTTTGTAAGGAAAGATGGTTCCATAAAAAATGATGTCTCTTGAAATTAGAATTTGATGAGTGTCTAAACTATAAACAACATACCATTTTTGTCCTGGGTAATATCCCAAAAAACACATTTGTGAGCCCTTGCAACAAATTTAGTATTGTGAGGTGACACATTTGTAACATAGTAAAGACAAGTAAAGCTTTTCAAGGTGGAATAGTCTGCAGGTTTATCATATAACATTTCATATGTTGTTTTCCAATTCAGCACTTGAGTGGGCAATTTATTAATGATGTGTATGGCCATGAGAAATGCATGGCCCCAGAATTTTACACGTAAATTAGCATGAAACAACAGAACCCTGGCAATCTGTAATAAGTGTTGGTGTTTTCTTTCTACCACCCCATTTTGTTGGGGTGTGTAGACACAAGTTCTTTGGTGGATGATTCCAAGATTTTTAAATACATTTTGATAGTTAGAGCCTAGAAATTCTGAACCATTATCAGGTCTCACTGCTTTGATTTTCGTATTGAATTGAGTATAAACCAGCTGGAAGAAAGTTTGTAAGGTACAAGTGGTTTGTGCTTTGTCTTTAAGAAAAGTCAACGTGCTTCGACTATAATCATCAACTATAGTAAGCACATAATGAGCTCCACTAATAGTTGCAGTTCCATAAGGCCCCCAAAGATCTACGTGTACGAAATCGAATATATTGGCTGCTTTTGTGACACTGGAAGGAAAGGGTAACCGATGTTACTTTGACTTATGCCAAATTTCACAATGAAAAGAAGGATCAACTGAGGGGATAAATTCAGAGTGTTTTAGAGCTTTACTAGAAGCATGTCCAAAACGAGTATGCCATAAAGAAAAATTATCCAAAGTATTACCAGAAACATTCCACTGAACAATAGGGTTAAAGGCTTTGTTACAAGAGTTATAGCAGCCACGTTGCAAGCAAAAATTGTCAAAAATATATAAGTTTCCTACCACTCGTCCAACTGCAATGGTTTGCTCAGTGTGTAGGTCCTGCAAGGTACAGTGAGGAAAGAGAGTAAATTTAATTTTTGAGTCAGAGGCTAATTTATGAACTGACAATAAATTGAATTTGAAAGAGAGAACGTGCAGGGCATTCTTTAGGCAAAGCTTGGAATTAAGTGTAAAATGGAAGAGAATATTTCTCCGTGGAGAATTGAATTTCATTGAATTAGTAGATGACGTTTTATACAAGAGATATCCTACAATCATGCTAGCATATTCTAGGTAAACTAAGTATAAAAGGAAACTACACTAATATACAGTTCATACAAAATATTCTCAGAATCAACACATAATCAATACAATATTTTGTCAATGATTGAGATTTCCTTCACAACACTCCCCCTCAAGTTGGAGAGTGAATGTCAAGAACTCCCAACTTGCGTATCATAGTCGAAAAAGCTTCCTTTGCCAATGGTTTAGTGAACACATCTGCAAGTTGATTTCTTGAGGAAATATGCCTGGTTGCAACGGAACCATCTTGTATTTTATCACGAATAAAATGACAATCCATCTCTATATGTCTGGTTCTTTCATGAAAAACAGGATTTGCAGCTATATGCAAGGCAGCTGTGTTATCGCAATATAACAATGCTGGCTTTGGATGCAATATTCTCAAATCTTTCAATAATGAACGCAACCAAGATAATTCACAGCATACACCTGCCATGGCTCTATATTCAGCCTCTGCTGAGGATAGAGATACAGTTTTCTGCCTCTTTGTTCGCCAAGATATGAGGGAAGATCCCAGAAAAACACAATAGCCCGTGGTGGATTTATTTAGATATTGGACAACCAAATTTCAATCAATCGGAGAAAGCGCTCAAAGATAAATCATTTTGACAAGGAAAAAATAAACCTTGTCCTGGACTACCCTTTAAATAACGTAAAACACGCAAGGCAGCTTCCATGTGTGGTTTGCGCGGTGCATGCATGAATCTACTCAACACATGAACTGAATATGTGATATCCGGTCGGGTAATAGTCAAATAAATTAGGCGTCCGACAAGTCGCCTAAACTGTGATGGATCTTTAAGTAATTCACCTTTATCTGAGAGCTTTGTGTTTTGTTCCATGGGAAAGTCAACAGGCTTAGCACCCAAAAATCCACCATCTTTCAAAATTTCCAAGGCATATTTTCGCAGAGATAGAAATACCTTTCTTTGATCGAGAAACTTCTATGCCTAGGAAATACTTCAAGTCACCCAAATCTTTAATTCGAAAATGACCATGCAAAAATTGCTTGAGGGCTGATATAGCATTCACATCATTACCGGTAATAAGAATGTCATCAACATATATCAATAGAGTCAGAAAGGATTTTGCTTTTCTAAGATGTGAATAACGAGTAATCGGCTTTGGATTGAACAAAACCAGCACCTTGGATAGCTGAAGAGAACTTGGCGAACCATTGTCGAGAAGCTTGCTTTAAGCCATATAACGACTTGTGGAGGCGACACACTAGATTCTCCCCCTATCGCCGAAGACCAGGAGGTGGAGACATATAAATTTCTTCATGGAGATCACCGTGAAGAAAAGCATTGTTGACGTCAAGTTGATGAAGAGACCAATTTTGGGCAGCTGCTAGGGCCAATAAACAACGAACAGTAATCATTTTAGCAGTAGGAGAAAATGTATCATGGTAATCTATACCTTCCAGCTGTGTGTAACCTTTTGCAACCAAGCGAGCTTTGTAACGCTCAATAGTGCCATCGGAATGTCGTTTTATTTTATAAACCCAACGACAGTCAATAGGCTTCTTGCCAGGGGGAAGAGGAGTAAGAGACCAAGTGTGATTGGCTTCTAAAGCAGCCAATTCAGATTCCATTGCTTCTTGCCAATGAGGTTCAGAGGCGGCCTCAATATAAGATGTAGGCTCAATGTCCTGACTTATAGTAGCAACAAAAGAACGATGTTGGGATGAATAACGATGATAAGAGATAAAATTGCAAAGTGGATATCGAGTACCTTTTGCCGGACTCGATGACAAAGATGGCAAATGGTCGAGACGCACCGTTGCAAACATAATCTCGTAAAGTTGTGGGAGGGCGATGGTGTCTTTGAGAGCGCCATAAAACTGGTGCAGGAGATGAATTAGTAGATGATGGCGGAGTAGGAATAGGATCTAGTTGTGTGGTGTGATGGACCGGAGGAATGGGTTCCAATGGTAACGATGGTTGGATGGATTGGAAAGGATCAGATACAGGAAAAGGGATCACGGAGTCGGAATTGGAGGAGATAGATGGAATGGATTGATAAGGAAAAATGGTTTCATGGAAAATGACATCGCGACTAGAGAAAATTTGATGGGTGTCAAGATCATAGAGCTTGTAAGCCTTTTGGCCAACTGGATACCCAAGGAAAATACATCGTCGGGCTCGTGGGGCGAATTTATGAGGAATATGCACATTAGTGGCGTAGGCAAGGCAACCAAAAACTCGAATATGGGAGTAATAAGGAGATTTACCATAGAGTCGTTCAAAAGGACTTTGCCGAGAAAGAAGTGGTGTGGGCAAACGATTAATTATGTGAACAGCATGAGAAACACATTCAGCCCAAAAGTGTAGAGGAAGGTGTGCTTGAAAACGAAAAGCTCTAGCACATTCAAGAATATGACAAGAGCTTATGCTCGACAACCCCGCTTTTGTTGCGGGGTATAGACACAAGAATGTTGGTACATGGCGCGTGTTGTTTAAAAATTCACGCATGGAAAAAATTCACCACCATTATCGGTCCGGATATTGGCTATAGAGACATGGAATTGTGTTTTGACAAATGAAAAAAAATTGGCAAGCAAATGTTGTGTTTCACTTTTGTGATGCATAAAGAAAACCCATGTGAACCTAGAATAATCATCCACAATAGTCAAAAAATACTTTGCACCAGAAAGAGAGGCAGTTCTATAGGGACCCCAAATGTCACAATGAATTAATTCAAAAGGTCTAATAGATGTAATTGAACTAACGGAAAATGGAAGACGACGTTGTTTTGCAAGAGCACAAACATCACAAGCATTATTATGCTGAAAAGGGAAATGTAACCAATGTTTGGCCATAAAATCTAATCTAGAGAAAGACAAATGCCCCAAACGACGATGCCACAGTTCGGTGGGGGAAGGGACTTGCGAACTTAAGGCAGAAGCGGCTGCTGCAGAAGGAATGTAAGATTTTGGCTTTTCTGATACTAATGTAACCAAGTAATAAAGTCCGTCTCGTTGTTCACCCAAACCAATCGCCTTCTTCGTCGTCAAGTCCTGCAAAATACACCATTGAGGAAAAAAGGTTACTGAACAATTGAGGTCTCTAGTAACACGACTCACAGACATCAAATCCACTTTAAAAGACGGCACGCCAAGCACATTTTGTAAAGTAACGACAGAATTTAAAGGTAAATTCCCAATAGATGTAATTGGAGCTCGTTCTCCACTTGGCATAGTAATTGGTGGCAAAACAATGTTCTTTCTGCTATTTTCCATTAAAGTTGGAGATGAAGTAACGTGGTCTGTTGCACCACTGTCGATAATTAAATGTTGAAGACGCAGCAATGATCTTGACAAACCTGGGGAAGCAATATTAACTTTAGGATTTGCGGACTGTGATGTTCCTTTACCCTTTATAATAGATAGAATTTGCTTGATTTGTAAATCAGAGAGCTCATCTGTTATGGAGTGCATTTCTTGTACTGTTGGACTTTCTTGGACATTGTTCACTGAAGATTGATGGCCGTTGTTACGTTTGGAATGATTATTTCCTTGACTAGACTTGTTTGATGCATGTTTTGGGTGATCTGGTGGATACCCATTAAGTTTCCAGCATTTCTCTTTTACATGATTGTCACGACCACAATAAGAGCAGTGTAAAGGTTTTCGATTGGACTGATTCGAACGAGAAGAACTTTGTCCATGTCGAACCGCTTAGAGCCACCTGCTCGTAGTTTTGCACTACCATGGTCAACTCTGTTATTTCACGTAGAGCTCCTGCACTCACGCTTTTCCTCTTGTACAATCAAGAATAGGCCTTGGCAACATCAGGAAGAGGATTCATCAATAGAATTTGCCCTCGAATTGCACTATAAGACTCATTGAGTCCCATGAGAAATTGCATCAATTTACGTCTCTTATGGTCGGCTCCACAATTACAAACGGTTTCATTATAGGATCCTAATTCATCCCATAATTTCTTTAACTTTGTGTAATAAGCTGCAACAGTCATCTGGTCTTGGGCAAGACAAGCAATATCCCTTTCAATCTGAAAAATACGAGGAGCATTGCTTTGAGAAAAACGATCTCGAAGATCTTCCCACACCTCTTGGGTGTTTGAAAAATAACGCTATCGGCAAAGATCTTGTGTGAGAGAATTGAGAATCCAAGAAAGAATCATATCGTTGCATTTTTTCCACGAGACATATTCATCTGGTTTGTCTGCATTGCAAGGCATTTTGATGGTTCCATCTATGAACCCCAACTTAGACTTGGCATTCAAAGAAATTGTCATAGCTCTACACCATGTTGAATAATTTTCCCCATTTAGAGGCTTGAAACGAGCACCATTCTTGGATGATCGTAATGGTGGAAAAAATATGGATCGGCAAAGATCAAGCTTCTCTCCATTTGAAGTTGACTTTTCTGTCATTGTAAGAGATAGCCAAAGAAAAAACAGAGTTTAGGGTATAATTCCCTGCTCTGATACCATGTAAAATGGAAGAGAATATTTCTCCGTGGAGAATTGAATTTCATTGAATTAGTAGATGACGTTTTATACAAGAGATATCCTACAATCATGCTAGCATATTCTAGGTAAACTAAGTATAAAAGGAAACTACACTAATATACAGTTCATACAAAATATTCTCAGAATCAACACATAATCAATACAATATTTTGTCAATGATTGAGATTTCCTTCACAACATTAAGAGCTATATCACCTACATGTTTAACTTGTTAGAGTGAGCCATCGGGCAGGTATATAGGCACAGAGGTTTGTAAAGTTTTGATATTGCACATTATTTGATTTGACGCCCCCATGTCTACAAGCCAAGTGCCTTCATTCACATAGCTAGATGCAACTAGTCCAAAATCCAAGCTAGGAATAAGGAAATTACCTGCAAATTCCTCCAGTTGGCTAAAATTTGCTTTGTTCTCATTCAACTGCATCTTCTCTTCGATAGCCTTCTAGACCTCTTGTTGAATTATAGAAGCTAGGGATTGCGGCATTTCTCCCTTTTTTGATTCATGTACTGTGTCTACTTCAAACGGTGTATTAGCCATATTTGCCACTATCTTTCCTTTTCCTTGTTTCCCTTTGAGTTCCTTACACTACTGGGGGTAACTGATGATTTTGAAACAATTCTCCTTATCGTGCCCAGGAACATTGCAATGTGTACAATACTTATCATTGTTTCTTCTTCCAGTATCTTGCTGCCTGTAACTTTCTCGACCTCTAGCCATCCCACTTCGACTGTAGTTTTGTGATCTAACAGTCATTGTAGAACTCTCTACACCATCTGTAAAGGCCATGTGTACCTCTCTCTGTTTCTCGACCCTCAGGACCATTGAATAAGCTTTATTAACATTGGGAAGGGGATATCCATTACTAAAACTTGGTCTCTAATGTTGTCGTACCCATCATTTAATCCCATGAGAAACTGCATTAGTTTATTAGAAGAAACCATCTCAAAAAGTGCCTTAGCTCCACCACAAGTGCACTCGGCTGTTAGCACAAAACAATTCAATTCATCCCATAATTTTTTGAGTTTGGTGTAGTATTGTGTTACCAGTAAATTCCCTTGAGAGATTGAAGCAATTTCTCGTTGCAGTTGATACAGTAACGACCCATTGCTCTTCCCGAACCAGAGCTCCTATGCTGAGGCGCAGTACAAGAAAGCCTCAGCAATCTCTTTAGAAATTGAATTGAGGATCCAAGACGTGACCATACATTCTATCCTAGTCCACGCCTCATAGGTTGGTGCCCCAACTTCTGGCTTCTTGCAACTTCCGTCGATGAAGCCCAATTTTAATTTTGCGCCTAGAGCGAGCTTGATCGATCTGCTCCAAGACAAGTAATTACTCACAATTAATGGCATGGACACTAAATTCATACCTGGGTGGTAAGATCCTTGCAGTTGTAGGGGATCTCCAGTCTGATTCGTGGTGTTAGTAGTTTCCCCCATCTCAGAATTTCTCTGTTCTTACTTTCAAGCAAATCCCTAACTAGTGTGTTCCTTAGAACCAACCTGGCTCTGATACCATGAACAAAATCACAACAAATGTGATCTACTTTCCATATTTTGTATTTTCTGTAAAATATTACCACGAGAAACCAGCGGCCTAGCCTCATTTAACAAAGTATCTGGATAAGGATCCTCACCTAATTGCTGCAGTTTAAACAAAGGTGGTTACATGATACAAGGACTAACTTGCAACAATATAAAAGTAAAGGAACAAAAATAAATAAAAAGTTGTATAACTCGTCGTGTATATATATATATGTGTGTGTGTGTGTGTGAGAGAGAGAGAGAAGAAGAATACGGATTGGTTACCCTTTCAAATATGGATTCGACTCAGAATTTGCTTAAATATATTCTTTCTTGAAAAAGCTTATAAAATTTTTTATTTTTATGTCATGTGATTAACTCTTGAAAGTAAGGTAACAATTGAAAATGATCTTGTATCTATATGATACTGCTTAAACAGTTCGCTGTTGATGTAGCATTCATGAAATCAAATGTGGTTTCATGTAGAAATGAAAGCAGCATAATTTTTATACCATACATTACATTTTCACGTGATAAAAAAGAAATACAATATTTAGAGCTCTCCCTAGACAAGATAGAAGTCTTCTTAAACAATAATAGATTTAGCAATCTTAATATTTCCTATTTTCCTATCCAGTTTGGAGGTGGTGGTGTTTGATTTAAAAAGAAAGATTAACAAAAGCAAGAGAATGCATTGAAAAAGTGATTTCAGAGTTGGATGTCTCATTATTGAGACTTCAATATCACATCGACACAAAGTCAAGTCGAAGCCGCTTGACTGACTGCTAGAGCCAAAACTGTAGGAGCACAGCCCCAGAGATCCTCAACACAAACCTCCTATATATAAGGTAAAACCAAACAACCTACCACATGATATACTCAGCCATCTACTTAAACAACGTAAATAAATTTGTGGTACGTGTTTCTTGCAAGACAACAATTGAAATTGCTAGTAACTCAAATATTTAAAAGCCCTCAAATAAGGTATCTATCTAGTGTTTGACTTTCTTGCTTTTCACAATTCATAAGGAGAAGCTTAAACACTAGGGCATCCTCACACTTTCTTGCATTCTTCACAATTCACATGTCGAGTCTCTTCTTGAAAAAATGACGTTTTGCAATTCAACATCCAACTTTTTCTTCCTCAATTCTTGTGCTATGTCCAAAATCGCACATCCATCTACATATCCTCCACTATTATTTTATTATTCCTTTTAAGTTTATTTCCATCTCCCTCCTCATTTTCACTTTTCTCTCTATTTTTTCCTTACACTCATGTCTATTTTATTTCAATTAAAATGATCATCATCGATCTCTTTATCTCTCTCCTCCACATTGTCCTAAACATCTACATTTGCATTGAAGATGCTCTACTGAATGTAAGAATAAACAAAAAAATGTTGTGATTGTAATGGTTCATAGGAGATCGGCCAGTTATTACTACAATCCGGACCTTTTATTACTATAGTCAGGGCTATTTATTGGGTCGTCATTGAATTTAATATATTTAGTTTATAAATTTGTTGATTACACCCAAAGGTTGAGGAGAAAATGATAACACGATTTGAACAGAGCTATGAATTTCAATTTTCTTCAAGTTATCGGATAATAGATTGTCAATAAATACTTCTCAGAAGTATTAATAAATCTTTGCTTAAATAAAGGTGTACTCCACTTCTAGCTTGAAAGCTATTTCATATTAGTATTTTACATTTTACTCAAGGAGTCTAACTTTTTCAAGAAAAAATATATGTTCTCCATGACAGATTTACTCGACTACATCTCAATATAGTTTGATGATAAAGACTTAATGACATAGCACTACTTTACATCAAGAATACAAAAACACACGAGTTCAATTTGAATAAAGACTCTTTTTTTATTCAAAACTGACCCGAATAATAGACATACAACACCTATTGAAATAACTACTAACTTGAGGAACATGACAAATAAACCCTAATTGCACTATGAATATTTTAAGGTAAATAAAATCTTAAATAATTAATAATAAATAAAATCATAATCTAAATATGAAAGGAAATAAAATTTCTAATTTGAATTATCTTCTTCCTTCATCACTTAATAAGTGCAAGTACACCCCCCTGTGCCATGCACATAAAGTACTACATGTGACATTGTTTTTTATAAGAATTATATTCGTAAAATTATTTTACGATATAAATAATTTTAATTTTAACTAACTACTTACGAAGGATGTATTTTTATGATGAATAGATTTTAATTAACTTAAAATCAGGTTATAGAAACAAATATTTTATTGCTCAAATTTTCCAAACATATACTACCTCCGTCCCAAAAATATAATCTATTATTTCTTTTTCGTTCGTCCCAAAATATAGACAACATTTCTTTTAAAAATGTAGTTAAAATATTACTTGTCTTTTATACCTTCATTTAATGTATATTGTTATTATCAAAATAGAATAGTTGAAATAAAATATCTAATAAATAAGAGAGCATATTAGGAATATAATCTTAAATTTTACTTTTCCAATACCATTAAATATCTTTTTCTTAATCATTATAAAAATAGAATTGGGCTATATTTATGGGACGGTGGTAGTATAATAAAAGAAGGAATATTGGTAATGAAGAGCTCAAATCCAAACTTGAACGCCAAAGATACAAAAATAAGAAGTTTATGCACAAAGTTTATTTAAAGTTTCAGAAATATATGATATATACGTGTAAATTTGAAATATTTTTAAATTTTATAAATTTTAAAAATACATATTATCATTTTAATTGGCAACATAATTTTGAAAAAGGTGCGAAAAATAAAATTTAATTAATATGTTATTGAAAATATTTTTACAACCCAAGTTACAATTAACTTAGGGTATGTTTGGTAGAACAAACTGATAAGCCAACAGAGTTTATAACTTATAACTTATAGTTGATAGTTGAAAAGTTAGCTGATTTAAATATTAGTGTTTGACAAAATTTGGTGAAAAGTTAAGTCAAAAATACAAAATAACCAAAAAGGACATATTAAAAATAATTATATTTCTTTTTTTACAAAAACAAAAAAGTAAAAATTGAATAAAAAATGAAAAATTCATGAGCTTATTTAAAAAGCTAGCAAAAACTTTTCAAATAAACTCTAATTTTTCAAATAAGTTCTTCCAACCCAAAGAACTTATTTGAATAAGAGGAGTTTATATGTTCTCAAATAAGTTATAAGCTACCTTATTATATTTACTAAACATATTCTTAAAAAGTGTTTTATAGTCTTAATTAGTTTTACATAATTATGATTATTAATTATATATTTATAATAATTATATATTTATATTTTTTAAGAGAACTATCTCAACTCAAAAATCTAAACCGGTGTGATAGAATTTTATCAATATGGTAAAATTGCTAAGCAAGGAAGGATCAGGACTAATACTAACATTCCAGAAAGGAAATCACAATAATGCAATCTAGGAAAAATTAAACCATAAGCTACTGAAATAAGGAGCACGAGGAAATATTCTCGACTCTAATAGAAGGTATGTCTAGCTAGTCTATCAAGATGAAAGAATCATTGGGCACAAGGAAAGTCTGAGATGTGCAGTAGACCAAATCAACTACGTACACGATTCCCCTCCCCGCATGTACATATATCATTAGTGCTATTAATCTATCAAACGATGTGCTTAAATTAGGGGAATGTACGTTAGAAGACAAACAAGGACAATGTTACATGTACATACCATGTTACACAATGATCCAACAAACAATTACTTGGGGGCGACCAGCTATGTTTTTATATATTGTATGATTTTATTTTAATTGTGATTAATAAATTCAGAATATTTAAATTAATTAAATTGATTTCTTTAATATCTCAATTTGTTTTCGATTTCATGGGCACAATTAAATAAGTGGTTGCAATAAATTAACTAAAACAATAAAAATTTTAAAAATTGCAATGAGTGGCAATGAAAATATAAGCTGGTTCCTCTTATCTTCGACAACAATCACTTAAAAAACTTTGTATTTCATATCCATTTCAACGTCGGTTTTGTTTGATTTATACCAAAAGAAATGTAGATGACATTTATAGAATGCTTAGTGAAGCAGCACAAATCAAGAAACTCAAAGAAATCCCAGAAAATGCAAACAATTTGAATATGCCTGTTGGAAAAATTTTTTTTCAAAAAAAAAAAAAAGAAAAAAAAGGGTTCTTCCTACGCGAAAAACGGCATAAAAATTTCTTACATCGCACTTTAATAATGGGGTTTAAGATAAATCAAAGAACGACAAAAATATAAAAATTAAAGGTGTTAAGGCTTCAGGGATAGGTGAATTATATTTGGATATAAGATATCATATCTCTTCCTTGTACTCTAGGATATATTATATCATACATACATATCTCTTCGTTGTACTCTAGGATATATTATATCATATATCCTCTTTATAGTGCTTTAGGCAGGCGTGAGCTACTTCACTGAGGAAAGTAATTTGGGGTTGGAGTTAGTATCGATTGATTAGACTCGGATACATATCACCCAATAATGAACAAACTATATACAGCTCGGTCAAGATTCACTTTGTGGTGGTTTTAGGTACAAAAGACATATGGCTATAAAGTTCTTTTATTTACACTGATGTGCGTATTTTTGTGTGTATTCTAATTTTTTTCCAGGTTAAAAATTGTTAAAATACTGAATGCATCTAAAGAAGAAGAAACTAATGCTAATAAAAAGAAGTCAAATTTCCATTACATTGAAATCAAAATATATAACAAATCCTTCCAAAAAGTTAAAAGATAAACACATGACAAATAAGTAGCAGCAATAAACTGAAAGAAAAGAATAAAAACTTTAAAAACTCCAATGAATAGCAATGGAAATATAAGTGAGTTCCACCTATAAGTATCTCCACCTACATTCATCGTCTCCATAGATAGCCATTGAGATATGAGCTAGTTTTTCATCACTTCTTTTTCCATGTTCAATTGCTGCAACAAACTTCTCATTCATACACTTGAGTTTAAACTCTTGAAGCTTTGTCAGATTCTCCAAGCCAACTGGGAGCTCCATCATCTGTTTGCAATACCTAATGTCTAGCTCAATAAGTCTTGGCAAAGAACCCTTTTCCACTACTATTGATCTCAAGCCGCTCATGTGTTGAATTTTTAATCTCTGGAGATTTGGAAACTTTCCAGCCTTGAAGTGCAATGTTGTACCTTGATAAGCATCAGTGAGAAAAAGCTTTTCTAGGTTTGGCAAATCTTCCAAGAATTCTAATGGATCATCCCTTAACTTACTAGATTCCAACTCTAAATACTTTAACTCTAGAAGAGAAGGTATCCACCGGGGAACCTTTTCTAGTCGCCCTCCAAAACATATCGATTGAAGAAATTGAGGAATTGAAGACAAAGAATAATCCAAGTCGATTATCTCATTAGCTTCAATGGAGATGATATCCAACGTGCGCAAATAGCTTAACTTCTCAATAGAGGAGCAGAGGTCCTCCCCATCTTCTCTTCTTAATTTACAAATGCCCAATTCCTTCAATTGTGTTAGACTCCCTATCTCTTTCACCACTGAAGTATATCCCATTTGATCAGCATCTATAAACTGAAGTGATTGCATGGATGACAAGTATCCGATTCTATACGGAGCATGAAACGATCGAATATAAAAAATGTCTTTTAAATGATCTTCCCTTAAAATATATTTGTAAACAAGCAGGTGGCGCAAACGTTTAAGCTTAAGTGTCTGAATTGGAACTTCAATCACATTCGTCTCTCTTAAATCTAAAGTCTCCAGATGTAGAAGCTTACCAATTGATTTGGGAATAACGTTTACCTTCGTCTTTCTTAGGTTCAAATGCGTGAGAAGATGAAGTTTGAAAACTTCATTCGGGATCTCTTTCAAAGGCGCTCTTTCCAAGTACAACACTTTTAGAAGCTTATGATTTCCTGCAACTAGGTTATTTATAACTTGTTTGGTTTCTGAATCTTTTGGGCGAAATAACACAATCGAACGAAGATGCTTCAGGCTTCTCATATTGGATATATTGGCAATGGAACTATGAAATGCGAGACGTCGAACTTTAGTGGGCAACGTTGAATCTTTACCGCTTCCGGTGCTTAAAAGATTTTGCTCTCTTGACTTGGAGACAATGACTTCACGAACAATATCATGCAAATAACATCTGCCCTCCTCCGTTTCCTGGACTAGGTTTCTATGAATTAGTTTATCGAGGTAACTTTCTGCAACTTCTTCTTTGGTGCTGTTTTCGCTCGCTTGAACCAGTCTTTCGGCAGCCCATAACCGGACTATTGTTTGTTTGGAGATTTTCCAATCTTCAGGAAAAATACTACAATACAAAAGACAAGATTTCAAGTAGAAAGGCAAATCATAGTAACTCAACAAAACTACCTGTTTCACTTTTTCAAGTTCCCCGTCTAGCTCACTATCAAGGCTATTGGAAATCCTTTTCCACTCACTTGTTGCATTTTCTTTTGAAGCCAACATACCACCAATAGCAAGAATGGCAAGGGGCAAGCCATCACATTTAGCCAATATGCGTTTTGCAATGCCTTCAAAATGCTGAGGGCATGTTTTGTCTGGAAATATCTTGTTACAAAACAAAGTCCAAGACTCTTTGGAAGATAAGGCATTCATTTTATAGACATAGCCACAATATTCTACGCGAGTTGAATTACCCACGCCGAGTATCCGTGTAGTGAGCAATACACGACTACCAATATCGCCCATAGGCAATGCGTGCCTTATATCATCCCATGAGTCTTCGTTCCATATGTCATCAAGAACTATAAGATAGCGCTTTTGACTGAGAAAGTTCTGGGTGAACTTTTTCAATTGAACAACATCGTCGAGGGATTTGACATTTTCGGGCAAAGGTTCTTTGAGATCAACATATATGTCTCGGATCAAATTTTTGAGAAGCTCCTTAATGTCATACACTTGGGAAACAGTGACCCAAGCATGACACTGGAATTGCCTCTTTACTTGTTCGTCCTCATAAATGCTATTAACCAATGTGGACTTCCCCAAGCCACCCATGCCAACCACGGAAATGGCTTTAAGCTTTGAGTCCCCATCTAGAATTTGATTGATGAGCTCTTCTTTTGGCCCTTCAATTCCAACAAGCACTTTTGCATCCATGAGACGTGCATCATCTCGCCCATCAAACTTATGCGAGCTAGAGGCTTGCATACTTGCTTCATATTTGCTTTGGAACCTTAGATGTTCTTCCTTCATTTTCTTTACCCTAGACTCAATTTCCCTTAACTGCGAAGCAACATTACGACGGGCGCTATAGTTCTTCATTGTGGCATACACCTTCTTGAAACGACCGAGAAATCCGTCGGCATACAGATGTCCGAATCGGAGCATAAACAGGTCGAGGACATCTTCAGCATCATAAGCAAGCTCTCTCACTTGGCTGACCCATTCTTTGAGCTCGGGATCATTGTCTTCTTTGGCATCAGCAACTCTCAAGAAAGCTTGCATCAGCCTCAATTGACGTTCAATGTCCTTCACTTTCTCATGAAGTCCGCCCAGCAGTTGTCGCTCTTCTTCGATCAAACTTGAGAGTTGGTTTAACAAAATGTTACTGCACTCTCCGCCATTTTAATTATTTTGAAATTTTAATTATTGGGTGCAAAATTGCTCACTGAATGTTTTGAATTTTGATCGGTGTGATAGTTTCTTCCGGTGCCTTGATCGATTTGTAATGAGTTGATTTGGTTTTTAGATTGGCAAGTGGGAAGACTCGAAGGAAGAGTTTTTAGTCAATTTTTATTCGTTACTTTTCTGCCAACTGTTATTGTTCCCGTGTGATGATTCAATAATGAGACTAAAAATAGTTAAACAATGCATTGGGCCAGGGATTTAGACTTTTCAACGCTCAAAAAATGTGTGGGACAATGTGTAGTCATACTGAGCGCTGCTACTACTACTACTTTATTCAGCAGTAGTACTTTCATAATGAGCGTGGTTTGAGAATGATGACGCAAAAGATGATACTACCACCGTTTCAAAAATATAATTTATTATTTTTTTTATTCGTTTCAAAATATAGATCATATTTTTTTTAATATATAATTAAAATATTATTTATTTTTTATATCCTTATTTAATATATATTATTATCATCAAAATAGAATAGTTGAAATAGAATATCTAATAAATGAGATGGCATATTAGGAAAATAATTTTGAATTTTACTTTTTCAATTCCATTAATTGTATTTTTCTTAATCTGTGTGAAGATAAGAAAATAATTATAATTTTGGGACGGAGGTAGTAGTAATTTATTTCTTAATCTGAGTTGAGTTGGTTTCTTGATCGGCAAGTGGATTGATTAGCTGTCAATGATAATTTTATTTAGTAGGATGATAATTTTATTTAATTTATTTCTTAATCTGAGTTGAGTTGGTTTCTTGATTGGCAAGTGGATTGATTAGCTGTTAATGATAATTTTATTTAGTAGCTGGTTGTAGGATGATAATTTTATTTAGTAGCTGGTTGTTGGAGACTTCAGGTCAATTTTTATTCGTTAACTTTTCCTTCATATATATATGCTTGGAGAGGATTGTTCCAATCTGATGATTGAATACGAAATTAATGATATTTAGGTACAACATCACTGTCATTAATCTAACTATATATAAAAGTTGAAGTGGTAGTGCTTGGCACTTTTTTTTAAAGATTAATTATTTTTTATTTAATTTATTATATTTTCCTTATTTCATATTGTTTTTCTTATTTTATATTTTTATATGCATTTTAATTTTTGAATTAATTTATATATTTTTTTAATCCTTTTGTATTTAGTGTTATATGCATTGATGAACATGTGATAAGAGATCAAAGTTAAAATTTAGAATACCAATTAAATTAATTCTAAAAATGAGAATTAATATTTTCTATATACATTTTAATTTTCTAATATTACATTTTTAATTATTGTATAAACATCTTAATTTTCAAATTAACGATATATATATATATATATATATATATATATTCTTATTAATAAAAATTGAAGTGGCAACTTGGTACATTATCACGCTAGCAGTGGTTTTCTATTTTGGAAAAAAAATCTTTTTACTTATTTAAAAAAATTAATGAAAAATCCTCTTTTTTAATTTTTACCACGTTAAGGGGTAGTTTTAGATAATTTTCATGAGAAATGTGCATTGAGCTGTTCAAATAATGTGTAACTTTTTTTAGATAAAATAATGAATAAGTAAATAATTAAATTTATAAAATATAATTAATTAATTAGAAAAAATAGAAAACAGCAACTTTCATATCCCATGTCATCATTTTTCATGCCATTTAAAAAATAATAATTAAAATTATCATTTAATCACCGTATTGCATACATACATTAATGAAAATGTGATAAAAGATCATAGTTACACCTTACAATACAATTTTAAAAAACATCGTTTTATACAATTAAAAAAAATTGAATTTAGAAATAAATGTTAGTTGCTTATTCCTTTTTTAATTTGATTCTATATATAAAACACATTTAAATATATGATTTACTGATTGATGTTGTCTGTTACTAAACAAAAAAGGAAAAGTCGATTTGTGACACGCTTTTATTTTCTTCAAAAATGGAAAATTTTGATTGAAATTGAAAGGACAAACTTGAATTGAATATAACAAATGGAGTATGTTTTGTTAATTGATGTTGTTCGGTATTTTATTTTATTAATTTTGACTAACAGTGGAAGAAATAAAAAGGAAATTTTGAATTGGATATGGCCCGAACTCAATTCAATATTTAATATCAATATATCATAATAACAAAAGTCAATGTCAATCGCTTTCGCCTGTCGGTTTTTTATTGAAAAAGCGAGTATTCAATCATGGTTAGTTATAAATCATAGTATCCAAAGTTATAAATCGTGCAGGTTTGAATGTTCTTATATGTGACAGAAATGGAAAACCAACAAAATCAATCATGAATGTTATTTACAAAGAAATATTTCAAATTTTGTAATTTTTTATTTTCTTCAATTCCTTTTTTTTTTTTTGGTACAAATTACATCAAATATATATTCAAGCGCAATGATATAAACTTGATTGAAATCCTACTGAAGTGGGACGTATAATCGTTTTGCCAACGAAAGAACTATAGCGGCACTAATATTACAACTCCAACTGTGACTAAGGCCACCATATTAGCGACGACTAAAGCCATGCAACGGAATATGCAATTCGTGGAACTCGAACCTGAGACCTCTAAATCTCAGGGTCTCAACTTTTATCGTCCTAACCAATCTGACAATGCCCTAGTATATTTAATTTCATTTAAATTAGTGATAATTTACCTCGATTTTTAATACATTTGTACTGTCTAATTCTTAATTTTAATTTCATTTAAATAGATTATAATCTCTATGTACATCGCATGGATGTAATATTAGTATGTTTTATTTTTGTATCACATCATACTCGCCCACTAAATTTCACCCAAAATTTTCCTATTCACTACCATATCGTATGTCCATTTCTGATGTCCAATTAATATTTCGTTGTTTTCGATAAAAATAATTTATATTGACACTACCAAAAGTTGGCTTTTTAGAAGTGGCATATCGTTCGATAACTTCAGGGCTTATAGAGCATTAGGGACGATAGACCACCACTAAAGATTCAATTTCTTATAGTGTGACAGTGATTGATCAGTAAATTAATAATATATACTTAATCAATTATTTGAAATGTTACCTTGAATCTAAATTTAATAGATCAAATGAATTTATGTTTATATAATTATTTATTGATATATATGATCACTTATAAATAGCATTATTCTTTATATGGTGAGTCCAATACTTAAAACCAACATCCTCGCTTTTTGCTTTATCGTCGGCTCAAATTAACACAACTATATAGAACCTTTTGAAAAGTATGATATACTGACAACAAATTATTTCGAGTAGATTTAGAGGTGTTAACGGATAAAATTTTAATGTATTTTTATAAGTAGGAAGAGAGAGAATGAGTGGAGTTAGATGATGGAGATTTAATGAGTGAAGAGATATATGGATGTGATTTGTTTGACCAAATTTGAAATTTGAAAAGAATGCATTAAAATGCATTCTTTTTTGTTTGCTAACAAGCTCTAATTTTTCTTGTATGATTTTGTCAATTGAAATAGTATAGACCAGCTTGTGATTCATGTTTATAATAATTTGTCTATCCATCTTTGCAGGTCCACAAGACTAATCTACTTGTTCTATTCATATCAAATTTCATCAAATTAAATTTATTTTTTATCCTCTTATTTTTTTAACCACTCATAGATAAAAATTATCATCATATTTTTTAATATATATATTCTCCCATTCTCAACCACAAATCCAGAAGTAAATTTAGTTTCACCAAATTTAATGTTGAATCAACACGTTTTTTTACCAAAAATCAGTTGCATTTATTACGTTAATAATATTTGTAAAAGAAAGTGATTAAATTATTGTTTCAAAAAAAATATTATTTTTCATTGTAAGAAATTGGACAAAATTCTGAGTAAACAGACACCAAAAAAATGAAAAAAAAGTAATATAATATTTATAAAAAAATTACAAAGGCCTTCAAAAATTGTATAAAATTTTAAGTATTGTGTGACTGAAATAAATGCTTGAATTTTGATAGGAGTGGAGGTAGTTTCTTGCAGTTGGTTGCATAAAGAATTCCAAGTCATTTTTTATTCATTTACTTTCCTGTGATATCTGCTTCAAAGAGGATGGGAATGTTCAAGTGTGATCGATGGCATCGTACTTACGGTGCCATTGGGGTATTTTTTAATCCCGTCTGACTTTCGCTTTGAAATCCGAGACTAGAGATGATGCCTTAATAATGAGAATAAACGACGAGATGACGAAACCTCTGGCTCGGGATTTAGAATATTTCCTAAGTCTACATAAATCAGGTAAAACATCTTTGTTATTAATATTTTTTATTTGATATTAGCTGTCAAAATGATGCCAACACGCTACACCATTTTATTCAAACAAACACGTTACACCATTTTATTCAAAGAAATAAAATTTTAATTTATTGATATCATGACTTTTTCTAAACTTTGTATCTTTTTTTTTTCTTTGAAGAGAACTTTGTATCTTAAAACAAGTGAAGAAAAAAATAAAAAATAAAAAATGGAGATAGCTTGCGAGACTTCGTTTGGGCCGGCTTGGAGAAAATTGCACGAGCTTCTTTTGGCCTGGGTCAGCAACGACTAAGCTGGGCAGACGGACTAACACGTACTTGGCTCACCAAGCCAACTAGCCAAGCTCGCTCGACTCATTGGCATTTTCGAGGCTTAGCCTCAGCGTTTGCTCAAACATTCAAACCAAAAGCCAACCAAGCTCATTGTCACCGCTAAAAAACATGGTTTAACCCAAACTTATCAATAAATAACTTCAACTCTGCGAAATATTTAAATTGTCAACGCTTACTTCCGACTAAAAAAATTTATTACAGGTGGGGTTTGTGACAATGAATAAGATGTCAAGATGGTAATGTGAAAGTAAGGATTAAAAGTTTTACCTATGCAACCAATAAAACAATACTGATTATGAATCTTATGTTGGACGGGTACTACGTTTTTGGTAAATGATAAAATATTATCAATGCACAATATTTTTTTTTTTTTTTTTACATACTACAGAGAAAAGTATTTTTAATAACTATTATCTATTTGTTTATTTGTCATTTTATTTTTCTGGCCCATAAAGTGCATTCAAGATGCTCTAATTCAATTTTAATTGATTACCAGTCTCTACTAATTAGCTAGAGAATCTAGATGCATTTCACCTGCATGGTAATTAGTGGTGAAATTATTTATTGAGCTTCCAGTCAATCATTCAATTTTTCTTAGTCTCGAGCTGGACGGGAACAATGTGAATGAGCAATACTAATTCATTAAATAAACAAAAATACAATAACGAGACCATATCTTAAGACCCGGAGTTCACATTATAAGGGCTTAACACGTGCAACGATTGGATCACAAGTATAGATAGTAGCAATGAACAATCCAAATTAGTTCTTGTTATCTATTTATTTATTGTGTGTGTCATTTATTAACATCTCACTACAACAAGCCTTGTATTCTCATGAATCTCATGACGCAAGTCAAGCTAATCCAGTTTAGATATATGCAATGCAACTATGGTATATGAATTTGCAACTAAGATGCATAGTTCTTCAACAAGTATAATATATAGGTGTATATAGGGGTGGGCATCGGTTCGGGTGGGTCGGTTTTCCACCCGAACCAAAACCGCCCACCTGAAGTTGGTTTGGCCCAAAAACAAACCGAACCGAAGCAATTGGTTCGCTTCGGTAAACCCAAACCAACCGAACCGGCTCGGTTAGGTCAATTTTGTTGGTTTTTGTCGGTTTTGGTCTTTTTTTTTTTGAAAAACCGATAGGCTTTTCGGTTTGATAAAAATAAAACCGAAAACCGAACCGACTGCCAAAAAAACTGAACCTAACCAAACTGGCCAGGTTTCGGTCGGTGCGATTTGGCAGTTTTTTTGCCCAGCACTAGGTGTATAATGTCATATATCTGACTGTTTCATCTAATTTAAATAGTTTACATCCACAACAAAACATGTCAGTTCAATGATTTCGATTGTTTTAATTGAAAGAGACATATCAGGAGATAGAAAAAAGACTAGCAAATATTCTTCTCTCCAAAACTTAAAATTCTCATCTATTACACGCTAACCATCTCCAGCCGGCAGCGGTGTGCCTCTGACTTTGTTGTTCCGAAAAATTAAATGTATGGACATCCCAAAGCATCACAATGTGACGAAGTCAAAATGAGAGGCTCAGTTGATGAGCCAAAGGTTCGATCGACATAAAAACATCTCCAAAAATTCTCTATATGAATCGTTCGGTTGAAACAGAAGTGGAAATCAAAGTAATCGAGAAAAAAAAAAAACGAAAAGGAAAAAAGAAACACACATATACCTACAATCCCGTACCCAAACATTCTCATTCATTGTGAGGCTTTTCCTTACAATCGATTTCAGTATGTTGCGTTTCTATAAGAAAAAAGAAATAAAATAAAAATAAGAAATTGGCGCAAATGATCTAAAAAAAATATATACTAACTATGAGATTGGTACCGAAAAAAAAAAAAAAAAAAGTAGCTTGATTGGTCCAAAAAAAATTTGAGGTGCGAATTTGGTCATTTTGGATGGATTCCGTCCACTTGTGCAATTAATTGCCTTAGAGTTTGCTATTTTGTCATTTTCTCGAGGGATATTTTGGTCATTCGACTTAGGATAAATTGCACAAACGTCCTCAACTTTGTCATTTTCATTAATTTTTTCTCTCTTATTATTTTCAACCACTCATATGATTACTTTATATTTTTTTAATATAGTTTCCTTAATTTTCAACCACACATCTAATATGTAGTGCAAATAAATTTACATTGTTGCGTATAGAACAAGCCATTACGAGTGGTGGTAGTTTCTTGCAGTGTCCTGGGCAGGGACGGATCTATCACTTGGCGAGCTTGCGCGGCCGCGCGTGCTGGATTCGGCGAAACTACTCTCCAGTCGCCGGGAATCAAAGTTGCAGAAAGGTGGAGGCGGCAGCGAATCCGAGGAAGAAGTTGTCTGTTGCAGGGAAGAAGAAACAGACCCATTAATTCTGGGCTTTTTTTCCCATCTTCCGCCGCTTTTGGGTCTTTTGCTTTAAGTTTTGGGCCTATATAATAACCCAATTTCATAAACCCACCAAATACCCAAACCCAGACTTAACACAGACGGTGGTCTCATTTCTTTTCTGCAAACAACCTAGATCTGTGTATGGCTTCTCAGCTCCTTCGTTCCCTTGTTGGCTATTGTCTTATAATCGCCGGACGACCTGAGTCACTGTAACAGCGCCGACCGCCGGAGGTTTGTAGGAGTAAAACTAATTTTGATTATTTTAAAAGGATACAGTTTAACATGTTTACTGCGTTTGGTTGAAAATCTCGATGTTTGTACTTTCATTGTTATTTGAATTATTTCATTATAGTTGAATTCGATTTTGAAATAATAAAATTAATATGGTTTAATTTAGGTTAGCATTTAATATGTTCGTTGCTTTAACTTTTTGATCAATTTTTTATTTACCCATTTAGGCATAATGACAATTAGGACTTAATTAATTAATTTAGTTTGGTGGTAAGTTATTCTTAGGGATTTCCCGGCTTTGTTAATTAATTTTGTTTTGTTTTGTTTAACTTGGAAATTTAATAAATAATTTAGGTTGTTTGTCATTATTATTATTATTACATTATTATTATTATTATTTATCTAAGGTTAAGCTTGGTTTTGTGTTAAATTAAATAAACAATTTCGATTTTTTGTTGATTAACTTTTTATCTACGGTTTAGTTGAGTACTTTATAAGTTTAGTATTGAAATTTAACAAACAATTTCGACCTAAACGAAAGCATCAATGTTGTGGTTTCTTCCAGTCGAGTATAAAATTTGATAGCTATTAACAACAGAAAGATATCTTGCGTTGTCGCTAACGGTCAACGGTCAATGAAAGTTGACCACCGCTCTAGCTGAATTATTCTCCTGGATCCGTCCCTGGTCCTGGGTGGCCTCCTATTTATAATTAAAACTAGCTATTTCACCCGTGCGTTGCACGGGGGATAAAATTTTCAACTAATAACGTTATTGATAGATGTTAATAATATTAACATAAAATCTAAAAAAATAATTAAAATAAAGAATGAGTTACAACAATAAACTTAAAGAATTTAACTTGAAACAATTCTATAAAAATTTCGATAGAATTTCCCCTATATTTCATACTAATCCATCGTACAAATATGCAAGGAGCAACTCATGAAAATCCACACAACTTAATTTACTATTCTCCATAGAATAGTAACTTAATTAGCATTTACACCCGTGCTTTGCATGGGATGATAATTCGTGGCAGCAATTGTCATAATAGATTACATTTTGCTCATTGTAAGATTAATCTACTTATGTAAACCCAAAATAAAATGATATTAAATGTTATAGTTATTAAAATAACCATACTAAAATAACTCTACTAACATTCGTATAGCTCATAATTTTTTCTTTAAAATTATTTTACATTTTATTATATGCAATTATAAATTTTGAGAGATATTAATTATTATACATCAGTATGATGTATGTTATTAATAATTAATATGTAAATAATAATTTTTAAATTTTAATTATGAAATATAATCAGTATAAAGATATATTATAAAAACAACAATATAGTCAAGATGCAGACAATCGACATACCCTAAACTGTTTTGCCACTGGGAAACACTTATCCTCATTCCACTCCATCCTCATTTACTCTGAGCTAAACGCAGATGATATAAGAATTACAAACTTCCATTCCCCGTCCCCGTCCCCGTCCCCGCCCCACTAGAAAATTCTCATCCGTGTCAATGCGCCATCGTGATAGTTTAATACAAAACTTTTGTTTCGACATTTTATTTCTTTAATAAATATATTCTAAATATATTAAACACATATATTAACATATTAGGTATAAACTTACTAATTTAACATATTCGACATATTAAATATTGAATGATTTGATATAACATTTAAATTAATTTGGATAAGACAAATAAATTGAAATATATGTGATTAATACTTAAAATATACAATCTAACTGATTATACTTAAAAATAAAATAAAACATCAACAGGGAAAATTCAGTATAAAATAAATAATTAAAGTAAGTAGGATTCTTAATATTTATTTAGGAGACAGAAATTTAGATAAATATTTAATATAGTTGAAAGCCAATTAAAATATTCTAATTGAGTCTTATAATTTCAATAATTGATTGAGGTGATAGCCAATTGTTTAATAAGAATTTTAGATTTATTCCTCAAATAAAATGATATATTGAACCAAAAATTATTATATAATTATTGGTTCGAGTAGTATCAAAATAAAAATCATTACTATTTGAATACCTATTTTTGGAGCTTGTTACCTAAAAAAAAAAAAAATGGAGCAGATCCTTTGAAACACCCAGAATTATACAAAAATATTAGTATTTTTCGCCAATCAGAACTCAAAAGAAATATTATAGAAAATACAAAAACATATGAGAATAAAAAGCATATTTTCAAAAAATGATACTAAAAAGTAAATAAAGTTAATTAGGATTAATAATCACTCGAATTACTTTACAATAAGATATAATACCCCAATTGTAAGAATCCAAATCCTACAAAGTAACTTAACTTTATTTTTAAAATGCATAAAAAGGTAAATTAATTTGTAAGTATATTTTTTCTTTTCCTAGAATAATCTAATTAATTTTAATTATTTTTCATTTTTTGAAATAATTATGTTTCCCCATTTTTAGCAATTTAATTAATTTTGATTAATTTTGGTCTAATAAAACTATCTCAATTTTTAACCAATGAAAATATATCCAATAAAATCTGAGAAACATAATTAATTGTAATTAATTGTAGTATAATTAATTCTAATAAAATCTTGTTTTTAGCTAATTCTTTATAGAAATAATTTATTATTTCTAAATAATTAGTATTTTAACCGCAATTTTAAGAATTGTATGAATATAATTTTAAAGATATTTTACAATTAAAAAGATATCTTGCATGTAAAAAGATGTCTTTCATTTTTTAGGGAAAATCTAGCCAACCATGGAAATATAACTAATTGTAATTATTATTTATCTTTTCATTAATGTTATATTTCTGTTTTAGCAATATAATTAATTTTGATTAATTTTTTTCCAACGAAATTGTGTCAATTTTTGCCAATTGAAACCAAATCAAATTAAATTGTAACAATATTATTAATTTTAATTAATTGTAATATAATTATTTTTAATTAAGTTTTATTTTTAGCTAATTATTTATAAAAAGAATTCATTATTTCTGTGGTAATCATTTTAATATCGGCCGACTTACTTTACAATAAGATGTAATACCCAAATTCTAAGAATAATAATCTTATAGGTATTAACTTAACTTTATGTTAAAACACATAAAAAGATAAATTAATTTCATAAGCATATTTTTCTTTCATGTAGCAATGTAATTAATTTTAATTATTTTTCATTTTTTGAAATAAAGTTATGTTTCTATTTTAGGAAAATTAGGAAAAATCTAGTCTACAATGGCAGTCTAATTAATTTTTATCTTTATTTATTTTTTAATTAATGTCATTTTTCTGTTTTGGAAATATAATTAATTTTTATTAATTTTCGTCCAACGAAACCATGTCAATTTTCGCCTACTAAAACCAAGTCCAATTAAATCTTAACAGTAGTATTGATTTTAATTAATTGTAATAGTATTAATTTTAATTAATTGTAATAGAATTCGTCTTAACTAATTATTATTTTTAGCTAATTATTTATGAAAGGAATTAATTATTTATAAAATAACTATTTTAATATCATCACTTTTAAGAATTGTATGAATTTAATTTTGAAGAAATCTTGTAATTTAAAAAGATATATTACAATTTAAAGGTTTTTTTTCATTTTTAGGAAAAGCCCCAGCAATTTAATGTTTTCTTGCATTTTTCAAATTAATTATATTTTTCCTTTCAACAATGTAATTAATTTTTATCAATCTTTGCCCACTAAACCCATGTCTAGCTAAATATTGGCAATAGAATTTATTGTTTTAATTAATAATAGTTTAAATACTCATAGTTAATTTTTGTATTTAATTTAATTATTTCTAAGAAATAATTAGTTCCAAAATAATTGGCTTGATAGCCATAATTTTAAGAATTATATGAATCCAATTTAAAAAATATCTTACAATTGAAAAGATATCATGGAATTTAAAAGATATAAATATATATTCAATAAATTGATCTTATACATTTATTTTAATATTTTATTTAAAAATTAAATAAATTGTAATTTTTTATCCCATCAAAATTTAATTTTAGTGAAATCACTAATTTTAATTAATTTTCATTCATTAGCTAATTATTATTTTTAAAAATAATAAATTCTTTCTAAAATTAATAAAAGGTTCAAGCTAAGTTTTTAATTTTCATGTTACATATTTATTTTGATTTTTATGTAAAAATTTAATAAATTGTAATTTTTCATCACACAAAAAATTAAATTTTATAGAAATCGCTAATTTTAATTAACTTTTATTCTTTAGCTTATTATTTATAAAAATAATTGATTGTTTCTAAAATTAATTATTGGGTCCAACCTAATTTTTAAATTTTTAGTACTCCATTGGGGATCATAGCAGTGAATTTTGTCTCAAACTTGAGCCAGCTGCTGGTAAGTTTTTTTTTGTGTAAAACTTTAATGAATCGTAATTTTGTAGTGTAAAAAAAATTGAATCTTAGTAGGATTGTTAATTTTAATTATTTTTTGTTTCTTATTTAATTATTTACAAAAATAATTAATTATTTCTGATCTTATTTTTAAATTTTAATGTTAAACCTTTATTTGAATTTTTATGCAAAAATTTAATCAAATGGTAATTTTTTATGGCATAAAAATTAAATCTTAGTAAAAACTGTTAATTTTAAATAATTTTATTTTTTAAATACCAAAATAGTGAAAAAACAATTAGTTAAAAATTCATTCCAATTCTCGGAACACCCTTATATTGTTCGACACATAAATGTATGTTAATTGAAGATTTGATAGAAAAAAAATTGAAATTTGTAATATTTGAAACAAAAATATATAAAACTTTTCCCAATAAACTAAATTACAACTAATAATAACAGAAGCTGATGAGGTAACAAATTAAATTTGTAATTTGTTATTGAAGTTTGGATGTTAAAGTACAAAATAATGAAATATCTTATTATATTTGAATTTTACGCACAAATATCAATTAAGTGTCGTAACAAATTATCAAAAATTTTTAATCTTATTACATCTGTAGTCATTAATCTATATTAATATCAATTTATATTTAAGTTGGGTACTAATTTATATATTTGGGGTAAATTTTATTTTTTTAAAAAAAATAAAAATTTATATATTGATAGTATACTTGTTTTTAAGCTCTCATCAACTTGAGCAAAATAGAATCACAAATTATTATGTTTTATACGTAGAAAATAAAAGAGGAAATGATAGAGAGAATATTTAGATATTATGAGATGGGGTAAAGTAGGGTAGAAATAATTAAATAAAATCTCTATACATTAATATTAATATATTAGGGAAAAAAAATAAAAGAGAGTTGGATATGGATTAGGAAAGAAAAAATAAAAAGGGAGTTTATTTTAAGCGGGAACACGGATTTACAACAATAAAAAATATAATAAGAAAAAAACCTCATTTTTTATATATATAAATTATTCTATATATAGATAGAAGTTTATATTAGGCAAATTCAATAAGCGGGAAAAATTAGGAATGTGTTTTGGAGGGAAAAAATGCTGTTTTTATATATATATAGATTGATAGCCATAATTTTAAGAATTATATGAATCCAATTTAAAAAATATCTTACAATTGAAAAGATATCTCGGAATTTAAAAGATATAAATATATATTCAATAAATTGATCTTATACATTTATTTTAATATTTTATTTAAAAATTAAATAAATTGTAATTTTTTATCCCATCAAAATTAAATTTGAGTGAAATCACTAATTTTAATTAATTTTCATTCATTAGCTAATTATTATTTTTAAAAATAATAAATTCTTTCTAAAATTAATAAAAGGTTCAAGCTAAGTTTTTAATTTTTATGTTACATATTTATTTTAATTTTTATGTAAAAATTTAATAAATTGTAATTTTTCATCACACAAAAAATTAAATTTTATAGAAATCACTAATTTTAATTAACTTTTATTCTTTAGCTTATTATTTATAAAAATAATTGATTGTTTCTAAAATTAATTATTGGGTCCAACCTAATTTTTAAATTTTTTAGTACCCATTGGGGATCATAGCAGTGAATTTTGTCTCAAACTTGAGCCAGCTGCTGGTAAGTTTTTTTTTTGTATAAAACTTTAATGAATCGTAATTTTGTAGTGTAAAAAAAATTGAATCTTAGTAGGATTGTTAATTTTAATTATTTTTTGTTTCTTATTTAATTATTTACGAAAATAATTAATTATTTCTGATCTTATTTTTAAATTTTAATGTTAAACTTTTATTTGAATTTTTATGCAAAAATTTAATCAAATGGTAATTTTTTATGGCATAAAAATTAAATCTTAGTAAAAACTATTAATTTTAAATAATTTTATTTTTTAAATACCAAAATTATGAAAAAACAATCAGTTAAAAATTCATTCCAATTCTCGGAACACCCTTATATTGTTCGACACATAAATATATATTAATTGAAGATTTGATAGAAAAAAAATTGAAATTTGTAATATTTGAAACAAAAATATATAATACTTTTCCCAATAAACTAAATTACAACTAATAATAACAGAAGCTGATGAGGTAACAAATTAAATTTGTAATTTGTTATTGAAGTTTGGATGTTAAAGTGCAAAATAATGAAATATCTTATTATATTTGAATTTTACGCACAAACATCAATTAAGTGTCGTAACAAATTATCAAAAATTTTTAATCTTATTACATCTGTAGTCATTAATCTATATTAATATCAATTTATATTTAAGTTGGGTACCAATTTATATATTTTGGGTAAATTTTATTTTTTTAAAAAAAATAAAAATTTATATATTGATAGTATACTTGTTTTTAAGCTCTCATCAACTTGAGCAAAATAGAATCACAAATTATTATGTTTTATACGTAGAAAATAAAAGAGGAAATGATAGAGAGAATATTTAGATATTATGAGATGGGGTAAAGTAGGGTAGAAATAATTAGATAAAATCTCTATACATTAATATCAATATATTAGGGAAAAAAAATAAAAGAGAGTTGGATATGGATTAGGAAAGAAAAAATAAAAAGAGAGTTTATTTTAAGCGGGAACACGGATTTACGACAATAAAAAATATAATAAGAAAAAAGCCTCATTTTCTATATATATAAATTATTCTATATGTAGATAGAAGTTTATATTAGGCAAATTCAATAGGCGGGAAAAATTAGGAATGTGTTTTGGAGGGAAAAAATGCTGCTTTTATATATATATAGATGAGTTGATCTCTTGATTGACAATGGATTCGTTATTACATATAATTTAATTGCAGCTGGTTGTTTAAAAACTTCAAGCCACTTTTTTATTCATTTACTTTCCTGTCGTATCTCTTTGGAAGAGGATTGTTGCAATGTGATGCTTCAATAATGAGAATAAACAATTAGATTAATGTTATGAATAATAATTGAAGAATAATTATTAGGTGTTATGAATAATTGAGAATAATGTGGTGGTTATGAATTATGAGGAATAATTTGGTGGAGGAATAATTTGGTGGAGGAATAATTTGGTAAAAGATATAATTATTATATGTGAATGACTATTATACCCTTGATGAAATTATGTAATTACGATTGCTTATTCAAGTTTTCCTATAAATAGTGCTTCAGTTATTAATGAAATTCATTCCTGAGAATTCCTTAGAATTCATTCTCTCTAAATTCTCTCTATTGTTTCTATACTTTTATAACACGTTATCAAAGACGAGCCTCTAGCCATTTGAGTAATATGAAAGAAGTATGCTCTACAAATAAGATCTTATAGATGATCTTCTCAGATCGTAAACCTGATTATTACAAGAAAATTATGGCCAATATTTCTTTGACGCCCATGATTATAAACCCGATTAAGACTATGCTTAACACCCTTTCCTTCTTCCTTCCACTACCCTAATCACCACTTCTTGATAATTCCTCAACCACAAATTAATCTCCCTAATTACTACAAGAAACTGGTGGTAGCAATTTGGAGAGCATACATGAGGAGGAAACTAACCCTTTGGCTATCGTGTTCTATAATAATCTCTCCCATTGATCTCGCCACGTCTCCGCCCAACCCGTGCATGTAATCAAATGGAAGTGTTTGCGGTAAGAGTGTGAAGAAAGGAAGAGAATCGTAAAAGGACGAAGGTATATATATTCCATTATAATATAATAATTATATATTATTTTATAATATAATAATATATTAAACTATAACATTCGCTTTATCGAGATATAAGGAGCATACATTATCAAAATCAAATTTTCTCGACTCCATTATACTCGATTTAACGAGAGCTTCGATTTGACACCAACATTGATAGGGTAATAACTCGTTTTGAAATATGTTATTATCAAACTTTCAAAATTTACAAATCAAGACACCAACTTTTGAAAAAGTTACAAAATAGTCTTTGAACATTTTGATATTGATAAATTGAAATAGAAAGGAGATAATTTTCCAATCAGAAACATTGATAAAATATTTTTGACAATTTTACTCATTTAATTGAATGGACAATTTTACCCTTAGGGTAAACCGACCTAATTTTGACGACAAAGGAAAATGGATAGAATATTCATGAAGAAATTCTAAATCCATTGATTAGATAAAATGGCTTGAAGTCCATTTGAGTTAAAAGATCGGAATATTATTTTTAACTCCCGAAGAGTTCAATTACATAATGTACTTATTCTAGAAGGATAAGTGTGCTCTTGTAGAAGTAATGAGTATTTGTTCTAGAAGAACAAATTTGCTCCGTGAGAAACAGCCAATATTTAATTCTCGCACTTTATTTAATGCAATTTAATTATCGCAATACCTCCTACTTGATGATGGGTTCAACCGTCACTAAACGGAAGGTTTTATATATTTCTCAGACTTTATATGCTAAGTGATGGGTAATACCTTCTTACTAAGCAGATCCTACTCCTCAAGAAGTAGTTAAATATTATGCAATTTAATTCTTGCTATTTAAATTCGTGAAATTTATATTTATTGCAATAATTCCCATAAGGTAGGTTCGACTACCTATTGGAGGAAATTTAATTTCTGCAATTTAAATTTATGCACTTTATAGTTTGAGTATATTTCCAATGTGGTGGGTAATACCACACGATTGGTGTGCATATTTCCAATGTGGTGGGTTATACTACACGATTGGTTATAACTAATCCTACCCGTAAGAAGTAGTTGATCAAATATTCTAATCATACTCTCAAGTAGTAGACGATGAGAATAAAATTACTTCCCCATATATACCTAATATTAATGGAGAAAATTGAGCAAGTGGTACTTGAAGTTACCATTGATAAATAGACGAAAGTAAAATGTCAATAGATCCCATGTTGATAAATCAAAGAAAATATATCGCATGGAAAGCTTATATGAAGTAATCTCATCGATGATATGAGATTGTATTAATATGAGAATAAAATGCTCTTGAAGAAGCATAATCACTAGATTTCTGTGATTTGAATAAAGTCAATATGATATTATTATTACTCCGTAAGAAGTACAAACAAATAAGTGGAACATATTGAGAATATCAAAAGATGGCATTAAACACTAAAATATAGAAATACTAAAAGAAAATATATATTGAATCCATAAATGAGGGATGCGTCTCAAGAGTATAAATAATTCAGAATCTCCGCCACCATCAACATTAGGATTCATAATGAAATATTTAAAGGATCCGAATTTCTTTTTCGCTGACACCAAAGTGGTCCGTGACCGACTGACTGGCTTCCACAGCATTCTTGAACATATGCATGAAATTTGATGAGTAGTTCATCAACAAGATTAGCAGTAAATAAGTATTTTTCTCACGAATGAGAGATAAACTTATTATTTACACTCGATCTAGAAACGCTAGTAAGCCATCAAAGAAATTATTAATATTCAACAAACCTATTGGTTTGACATGAAAATTCCATCGTACAACGAGGCTATATTGAATATTTCCTCCAGCAGTGTTGTAGCCACCGAAGGACAATGAAAGCATCACTATTATTCATCATATACATCATGCGCTTGTGGATGGATTGCGCTGTAGCACCAACCCCGCTGACCCATGGTAGAACTGCCCAATTCGAGTATTAGATCCAACTAGATGGAAAGGTATTACACTCGAAACTCTTATTCCCCATGATGGTGCGGCCATTATAAGTCTAGCTAAAAGTTTGTTGTTGGTTCCTCCATATAGTATATTGATTTCTTGTCTCCTAACTCTTTATGAAGTTGGTTTGCCATATCCACATTATTGGATATGACCTACCAGCTTTAGATCCACCAAGAATACATACGGTTTTAATCAAGAGGTAAAGGTCGACTTGTATGAGATGATTCTAAAATCTCCATATCCATCTCTACTCCTATCTCTCTTTTGCACTATACTTTTAATGTATGAACATGAGAGATATATGAATCCTCTATTTAAAGAAAAATTTTCAAACCAATAATTTAGTGTACTATTTACTTTTTGACAAATATGAAAGAAAAAAAGGCAGAAAATTTTTTTAGTGATATGACATATAGCTGTCAGAGATTGAAAAATAATATATATATCTTAAAATTGAAAAACGATATTTACAAATAAAAGAAATATATTGATCTTTGTTATTACACCGAGCTTTCTTACATAAATATGGGAAAATCATTATACTAAATTTTTCTACTAAATTTACAAATGTGATCTTCTAAAGTAAGTTTTTCAAGATCAGAACGCTGCTTGTTGATCTTTTGAATTTGGCTCCATAAGGCCATTAGCTCACCTTTGCATGCGTGTCCACTAGGATGTGTCTCAAGAGCCTCGTTGAATATCATCCAAAGGCTCCTTACTCAATCCATCCTTAATGAATGCTATTTTATCTTCTCGATTTCTGGACAAGTACCCCACAGATTTACATCGAGTGTCACATGTCCATCGAGCACACTTGTAGCATCCTCCTAATCTTTTTTGCCTCCGCTTCTTGAAAAACTACTTTTACCCATACCAGTGCATGTATTTAGAAGGAATTGAAACCTCACCAGATAATCGAACCTTTGCTTCAATCAAGTATCTGATATCTTGTGGGATACCATTATTCATTAGCATCCTCAATCTTTCCAAATTTACATCGATAAATCCTTTTTAGGATTTTGATCAGTAGTGATGGATAGTATTTTCAAGATTTGAGAGCATATGATCCATTATAATGTATAGACCCTTGTTAGGATGAATTTTGCAATAATTTTGATGATTTATTTATAGAATAATACGACGCAGATGAAATAAGACTCGATTTTAAATAAATAATATGAAGCGTAAGAGCTACGATTTCTAATTAAATAATAGCCTGATGTGATGCGATGAGTCAGAGTCTGTTTGAACAAAGAGTAGACAATAATGTCACTAAAAGATGATGGAATATGTCGTGAATTGTTTCTATGATAAATCATATTGAGCAATATACGTATACTAGTGAAATCGATATAAGAATTTCATCGAACTAAAAGTTCAATAATACTGCTTGCAAAACCTGATCGACCATCCCTGCTAAATAATTATTGAAATCAATATTTCAAGTGAAGAATTAAAAGAATTCTTCAATGATTGTTCTCGATAAATGATGAAATCATTATTAGCCAATATTGGGAATAAATCCCAAATATATCCGGGAATAAAGGATGAGAAGTATGGGCTCACTCATCCTCCATGTGGACTACTAGATATTATGATATGGATCCACTAGATAGTCACATGTGTATATGATTCGTAATTTGAAATTTATTTAAATATTTGCTCACTAGTGATGAGCATGATTTTCAGATTTAATGATAAAGCTAGTAAATGTATATCCTAATACTTGAATAAATCCTCAAGGATTTGAGTATGATACAAGTGGGATATTATATGGCAAATTATTTAAAGTCCTCAAATAAATTGCCGATATCGAGAATAGAATGCAAACGGTCTAAATTCCCATATTAAGGCTGAATGATGAGAACATATATGATTAAAATCATACCAACTGTATGAGTTTTGGTGTTCTAAATTTTCTCAGCATGAGGGGGAGTATTAAAGGTTGAAAATAATATGTGAAATGCATCATGTTATATCCTCGAATTGAAATACTAACTTGAAGTTCAAAGATGCATGAAAGGCTATGAACAATCACATATATCACCTACGATGCTTTGATAAGTTAGCACGCTAGAAGCGTTGATATTTCCCCAATCATATATATCAAAGCAAATTATAAAAGATGGTCTTAATAACGGAGGCATATGCTCTTGAAGAGTATATAGACATAAATATATTGTGTAATCCTACAAAAGGATTGATAATGAGATATCTCGATAAGTTATGTCGATATGGGGAAAGAAATGAAATTAAAATGTGTCGATTAATCGATATGAAAATGTAGCGCTACATATGATCAATGATAATGAAAATATTGAGATATATTGAAGATGATAAATGATGAATGTGAAATCCTTAACTTATGAGATGATGAGATGATGATGACTATTGCTCAAGTTTAAAGATAAGCATGGTGGTCATTATATGTTGCATGCTCATGAAAGTTAAATTACCGATCGTGTGTGTAGTACCGAAAAGGAAATTAAAGGATCGGATGAGCTAAACCCGTGTTTATGAGTACCCTAAAGGGTGAGCTAAGCCCTCGGGAATGAAATAACCTATTAAGTGAGTATTAAATGTTAAAATGATATATTTTAAGTGTTAGTTAGTTATGAAGGTTTACTTATATGTTTACATGTTTTTACGATGAATTTATATGCTTTAAATTGTGTGTTTGGAGGCATGTGTTCATGGTGAATGTTTTGTAGTTGTGTAAGAAAAGTGATGCACTCTAAATGAACGAAGAGTATAAAACCAATGTATATGATACTCATACAAATGTATGAAAGATTTTGAAATGCTTGCAAAGATACTTGTATAAAATACGCTGCACTCTTTTTCCTTGACTGAGGTTTTATCCCATTGGGTTTTCCTAGCAAGGTTTTTAATGAGGCAACTTTAAAGGCGATTCATATGAATAATGTACTTTTTCCTTCATTAGGTTTTTCCCAATCGGGTTTTTCCTAATAAGGTTTTAACGAGGCATATTCATGGTATATTGAGAACGATAGGAGAAATTGATACAATGTATCTATTGGATCAAGTTATAATGGAGCTAATGCTTTAGATCCAAACGATGATGATATTGAAATCATTTACCGTAAGTAAAGATATCGCTTCTCAAGATATGAAATCAAACGGAGCAAATTGCACTTTTTTCCTTCGATCAAGTTTTTTCCCACCGGGTTTTCTTGACAAGGTTTTAACGAGGCAAAGACATGAATACTATATGCCGAGTAGACATCGTGGGAGCAATGTTTTGATGAAGTAGTATATAACCACTCCAAGCTATCCCGCAATCGGTTTGGAAGTTTTTTCCCACCGGGTTTTTCTCCAAACAGTCCGTAAGACATTTGTATTAATAGTCATTCAAGGGGAGTGTTATGAATAATAATTGAAGAATAATTATTAGGTGTTATGAATAATTGAGAATAATGTGGTGGTTATGAATTATGAGGAATAATTTGGTGGAGGAATAATTTGGTGGAGGAATAATTTGGTAAAAGATATAATTATTATATGTGAATGACTATTATACCCTTGATGAAATTATGTAATTACGATTGTGCCATTCGAAGTTTTCCTATAAATAGGGCTTCAGTTATTAATGAAATTCATTCCTGAGAATTCCTTAGAATTCATTCTCTCTAAATTCTCTCTATTGTTTCTATACTTTTATAACAATTAACACTTTGATTAAAGCCTTCAGACCCGGGATTTAGAATTTTCAAAGCTTGTTAATTGTCTTACAGTCCAATAAATTAGGTGAAAACATCTTTGTTATTAATTTTGTTTTTTTTTTTTTGTAAACCATATCACCATCAGACAATACTTCACATATTGCACCGAAAAGTATTTTTAATAACTATTGTCTATTTATTTATTTTTCTAACCCGTAAAGTGAATTCGAGATGCTCTAATTTAGTTCAGTGGAAATGCATCGATTCCAGCACGGTAAACCACATGTGATTTACCATATTTTTCTGTGAAAATATGGTAGACCACATGTGGTATGCCAGCTTTGATTCCAGCGCTACAACCCAAATATTTTTGTTTAGTTTAAATTGATTACAGCTCTTGACTAATGAAAAGGGATCAAATGTTCCAGCGATGCACGTTATTTTGTATAGTATTAAAAGTTTCAAATCATAATGAAAATAAGATTATAGATATTTTAAACACGTAAATTAGATATTCTAATAATAAATCATTGTCATTTCTTTTAAACTTTAAAAAAGTAGAAAATTTACCTTTTATTAAAAAAAGTTGAAATTCTTGTCTTTTTGAAAATAAAAAAGTTGAAATTCCATGTCAATATTTTTAATTAAAATTTTATATTCTTAGAAATGTAGATTGTTGCAACTTACTGTAATATGATTTCATTAAAATCTATGCATAAAATGGCATTACAACACTTCTCCTTCCCTTTTCACCAATAGGATGTCAAATCCAAGAGTTCAAAATTATAAAATGATTGAATTATAATTAAGGAAATTTGGACATGACTTAATAATTCGACGTGTAAGGGAATTTTAGGGTTTTGATAGGAAAATAAAAAGTGCGCCATTCATTCTTCTTTAAGTAGTAAGATTCAAAATAAAAATTAGGAATTAATATTATTAGAATAAGATTAATATAATGACATCAGTATAATAATCAAATTTTAAGTAGATAAAGTAACCCTTTTTTAAATACGTTATACATAAAATTTAATAATCATTGTTATTCTTACTATTATTATTAATAAAATTAGTCGGCAAGTGGAAGTACTTAAACTGATCGATGACATTTGCCACAGTCAAGGGAGCAGGCCACGCGGCTCCAATGTACAGGCATGAAGAATGCTTTGATATGTTCAAAAGGTAGATATCTTATCAACCTTTATGAAAAAACCTGGTAATCACAGTTGTAATTAGTTGAGAATTTTATTCTTTTAGAAATACGTCTCAAAACATTCATGTGTTGCATGTAACATATACTATCGACTTTACCATGCACGAGAGCGCGGGTTTAATTGCTGTATATTAAACCCGCTGTATATATAATAATGTTTGAAAATTAAGAGTTGTCCAATTTACGGATTACTTAGACGTATCTAGATGGTTGTCAGTTACAGACGCAGTTTATTCGCAGTTTACAGAATCGAGATATATCTGCGTTATGTTTCGATTAAGGTCTAGATATATCTAGCGTGGGATACAATGCAGAAAACGTAAATAATCGTTAACATGGATTTTAATGTGGAAAACCCTCAGGGTAAAAACCACGCGCTCGCACTCATGCATAAACGTATCCACTAGTTGCCAGGAAATTAAACCGCTACAAAGAATTAAAGGATTGAATTACGATAAAACAATCAAACAACTAAGATACTAGCGAAACCACTCCCCGATTTCTTTCTTAGCCAGATCAGGAGCCAACGTCCGCTGCTCTTCATTAATTCTTTGAAAACTCCGCAATCCAGCCTGGACTTGCGCGGTCCTCTCACCGATCGTCACCTCCCGTGAAGATCTTCTCTTGGTCGAGGCTCTGTTGTAGTAGATTCTGACTTCTCCCGAAGATTTAACTTGATGAATATCAAGTAGTGGACTTGTAAGAACGTTGCACTTGATCTTTGTACAAACAAAACATAGATCTAAATTTACAAGTGCATAGAGAAGTCAAATGGATGAACTATGAAGCTTAAATGGCTCTAGGCGTTTTCTTCCAAGCTTCTCTGCATATCGGTGTGTGTTCTACTCCCACTTGACTTCTCATGTATTCTTATACAAGTTAGTTTCTTGCCACAAAGGAAACTTCCTTGTATAAGGACTCAAAACAGCCACCTCTCTGTTCTGATAACGATTTCTATATATTGAATATCAGATCTTGATCTTGACCGTGGATTTAAAGAACCACGAGTCCTGAAGACTCTGTCAAAATTTCACGCAAATCGGACGGTTGGATATTGAGATATCGCCATTTTTCCATGACTGCGCAGGCTGTCATATCCAACTCGGGATTGGTTCTTTTGTTTCTTGTATCTAGACCGTTCCAAAGATAGAGATCAAATTAATGTAGGATAATATAAAATATAAGATAAGTAAAGATAAATACAAAATTGAACTCTTACCTTATCTTGTAGATATTGATAACTCACCACTTAATAATATCAAGATTAAATAAAATATAAGCAAAAGTAGATAAGTGAAACCTTATCTTATCTAGTAGAAATTTTAAACAAAATAGGTTAGTGAATTAACTCGCCCAATCTTAGTAAACATGTATAAGCTAGAGTCCCAACATGACCAAGCAAGTTGTAATTTAATTACAATTAAATTAATTATGTCATGCATGGCAAAAATAATTAATCATTAAAAGCACATGCATGACGAAAAATAGAAATGCCAATAAAATAATAACTTATAAAATAAGTTAACAATCTCCTCCTTTGGGTTTTCTATTTTTCCAAAACCTTGTTTTCTAAAAATTTTGTAATGTCAACACTACAAGGATATAAAGAACTCACCCTTAACAAGTTCTCCCCCTCAAATAAATCAAATGAAGTAACTAGTAGCATATAAGCATATAAACATAAAAACCTAGCTTACTTCCCCCAAAGATCAAACGAGAGAGGAATATTAAAATTTTTACTACTCCCCATTTTTGGAAAAAAGAAAGTCAAAATCTCTATTATAGTATGATCCGTAACTTGCTAATCAAAATCAGAGCAAAGTAAAGTGATTGCAATATGTAGTCACAGAGTCAAAATAAAAGTACTGAAAGTAAAAAAAAGTCGAGAGAGATAGAATAAACAAGACTTGTCCTTGTAAACCAAGTATCAAAGAATTAAAGAACAATTGATATACCACTATTGTTGGGCGCACAACTAACTGATTTGATTTGCAGAAATTCGCCACTTAAGCCCACTGTGTACTGCCACTTTTCAGATTAAGTAATGATAAAATTGAAAATCACAGAAATCACAAAAATTAGGGCTGGATGGATCTAGTGTACCTTATAGTATGGGAGGACTGAGATGTATCTGAGTGCCATCAGCTTTCATTGAGTTAGATGCATCGGGGCAAAGTGTTGTTCACCCACCATGGCATGAATTAAGTCATTTACGCGAGTGTGTGATTCAACAACCATCACCAATCACGCACTATCAAATACCTTATGGTTGCCCCGACTTATTGGCTTTCACTGTAGTGCACAAGAAGACCGATCTTAGTCTATGAGAGTGCAATTATCAATATCCGGCTTGCCGACTTTTTCTATATTTGGCATTATCTTTTGGAGGTGGAAGCGACTACGCTCAATCCCCAGAAGTTATCTTTTCAATTCTCCCCTTTCTTTTTCAAACTTTGCTCATTTTTCACAACTTTTTCACATTTTTCTTCATTTTCCTTTTTCTTTTGGAAATGGGTATGAACTTGGCTTGGATTGGCAAACGCCTCTTTTCCACCGACCGCCATTGGACAATCAATTGCGTGGCAATGCTAATAGCAAGATATAGATCATAGGTCTACACTAATATAGAACCTCAATCAGTGATAACCTTATAGCATTGATGAGTGACTTATTCTTCCTGATTGTCCGACTAAGTGCTTTAGATTGATTAGAGAAACATGTTGACCGTCGAACGCCAGATGTATCCTCCTCACCGTTAGCCTAAACACTTAGATGTATCCTACATGTATATAACCTACGCTTAGACTTACTTACGCATACGTAATAAGATATATCTACCCTATATGAATGCGTAAAATGCCAAAAACAAATGTAATAACAAAATGCATGGTAGTGCAAGTTTTTTTAATAAAATGCATGATCCTATTCTCGTGGGAGTGAAACTCCAATTTGTTTCTTAAGGTGTTCAAATTTGGTCAGACGAGGGCCTAAGTAAACAACCGCAAGTCAGAGATCACCGTATGTGCTCCAGAGTGATAATCTTTTGTTCCACCAATTCTCCGATGAAGTGGTGCTCTAATGTCAATGTGTTTCGCTCGAGTGTTGACTGGGTTCCTTGAGATATTGATAGCACTTGTGTTGTCACGCAACATTGCGGTTTGATCGGTGATTATTCCATAATCCTCCAATATTTGTTTCATCCAAAGAAGTTGAGTGCAAAGAACTACCGCCATGATGTATTCTCGCTTCACCAGAGATAGGATATGGAATTCTCGCTTTACTCACCACGCTGTCGATTGTTTCCAACATTGAAACAACCATCGGATGTACTGCTTGGTCATCAACATTCCCACTCTAATCAAGCATTTAAATATCCTGCAAGATGGGCAGTGGTATATTTTGTAAACCAAATACCATAGCCGGATGTACCATTTACATACCTAATTATGCTTTTAACCGCAGCAAGATGAGACTCTTTCGGCTTAGCTTGATATCTCGCACACACCCCGACACTGAAGGATATATCTGGTCTGCTTGCTGTGAGATACAGTAGACTTCCAATCATGCTCCTATAGAGGGATGCGTCCACGTCTATGCATGTATCATTCTTTGAAGGTTTCAGTGTTGTAGCCATTGGAGTTCTCATTGGCTTCGCATCTTCGAGACCAAACTTCTTAACCAGGTTCTTTGCATACTTCATTTGCTAAATGAAAATTCCAGATGTATCCTTCTTTACTTGTAAACAAAGAAAGAAAGTTAGTCCACCTACAATGCTCATTTCGAATTCTCTTTTCATTAAATTGACAAATTCAATAATTTTGGACTCAGTGGTAGACCCAAACACAATATCATCAACATAAATTTGGGCTACGATTAATCCAACGTGTAAATGCTTAAGGAAAAGAGTTTTATCAGTTCCTCCCCTTTTATATCCTTTGCTGAGCAAAAATGAAGTAAGCCTCTCGTATCAAGCTCGTGGAGCTTGTTTCAAACCGTAGAAGGCCTTTTTTTTAAGTCGGTACACATGATCTGGATAGAATGGATCCATGAATCCTTGTGGCTGTTCCACATAAGCTTCTTCATTCAATACACCATTTACGAAGACTCTTCCTACATCCATCTGGTACAACTTGAAGTTGATGCAGCAAGATAATGCCAACAGCAACCTGATCGATTCCAGTCGGGCTACTGGAGCAAATGTCTCCTCAAAGTCAACGCCTTCGACTTGGGTGTAGCCTTGAGCAACTAGTCTTGCTTTGTTTCTCACAATATTGCTTTGTTCGTCAGACTTGTTTCTAAAGATCCATTTGTTCCAATCACATTTGCATTGTTCGGCCGAGGAACCAATTCCCAAACATCATTTCTCTCGAATTGGTAGAGTTCTTCGTGCATTGCTTGTACCCAATTTTCATCTTTCAATGCTTCTTTGACATTCTTTGACTCAATTTGAGACAAGTAGTACATGTTTCCCAAGTAGCACAAGTTACCTATTTCAATAGCGAACTTTCTTCAGGTAACCATCTTTTTGGAAGGATCGGAGAGGATGTTATCTATTGGATAAGCCTTTTGAACCCTAGATGAGGGTCTTCTTATTGAAATCACGCTATTCAAGATTCAGTCGACCGAGATGTATCCGTTGTCGCTGCTCGTCAAATTCATTTGACTGAGGTATATCTACGTCGAACTGGGTTTCTATAGAATGTTGTTCTTGTTCAGATCTATCCTGATTAGCTTGTTGTTGCGTCAACTTTGGTGGAATTTCCCACGGGAAAGATTCATCTTCAAGGTTCTGTTCTTTCTTTCAACGACTCCATTTTGTTCAGGAGTTTTTGGAGCCGAGAACTCATGACTAATTCCATGTTGAGCGCAAGAATTTGCAAACTTTGAGTTTTCAAACTTTCTTCCATGATCAATTCTGATTCTTTTGATCCTTACTGCTCATTGAACTTTTCGCTGCTTAATTTACAAACAAAATAGTAAAAGAGTCAAAGGTATCGATTTCACGAATGAAGATGATCCGTAGATCTAGAGAAATCATAAACACACACGATGTATCTCTTACCTTCTATATATTCTTTTGTATTGGACCTATTAGATCCATATGAATCAATTCGAGCACATGAGAGGTGGTGAGAAATTTATTGATTTGTGTCGGGTTTCTAATTTGCTTACCCTTTTGACAATCACCACAAACACCACCAGGGATGTCTTTAATATTGGATAGTCCTCGTATAGTTTAGGGCTTGGCCCAACTTCACCAGATCATAGTAGTCCATGTGACCTACTCGATTGTACCAAAGCTTATCAGTATGGATAGTTACTGAGTTGCAAGTGGCTGGATGGTCAAGTGTATAGCATCTATCTCTCGATCGGATTCCCTTAAAGATGACACTTTCCATCTGATTGGAATTCCTGTCACATTGTAACACCTTGCAATGATCTTTAGCAAACATTACAATTAGATTGTCATCACACAATTGACATACACTAATCAAGTTAGCTTTAAGACCAGTAATATGAAGAACGTTGGTTAGAGTAGGCAAACCATCTATGTTGATAATACCGATCCTGCAAGTTTTCCTTTTTGACCATCGTGAAAGGTAACTACACCTGTTTCACCTTTTTGGAAATTTGATAGTAAGGCTAAATCACCTGTCATATGTCTCAAGCATCCACAATCAAAATGCCAAGTATCTCAAACTAAAGCACTAAAAGATAATTGAACGACAAAAGCATTTGTCTCGTTCTTATCGATGTTTGCTTTAGTATGCCACGATTGAGGATGCCTTTTCCTTTTTGAGTATTGACTTAGTTCAGACTGTTAAAGCAAGTAAATGCATCATGACCTGGTTTAGAGCAAAGATTGCAGATCACCGACAGCGTATGTACCTACTTTCGCCTGAAGTTAGCCGATAGGCGATACGTCTGGCCCAAGTTGTGTTTGTGGAGGCTTTATCTGCTGATGCTTCTGGACTACTGCCTCTACTTTCGGGATGTTTGCAGATTCTGTTTTGTTGACAGATTACATCAAGACACGACTGCTGATGCAGATGCATCTCGATTGGGCCTTCATATCCAAGGCCACTTTTCATACCAGGACAGATGCATCTCCATTTGGTTCTACAGAGAGAAAATTTACAGTATTAGGAACAGGTGTAACTAAAGCTATAAAAGTGGTTACCTGATTTTCTGATTTGCTTTCATCTGAATCTAACTCAGATACATCTGACTCCACATCGAATGTGATTCTCTTTTTTTCCTTTGAAAGAATTTGAGTTGGCATTGCCATTGGAGTTGAATTTCTTCCTCCATGGTTGGTTTTGGTTTTGACCGTGAGATTTGGAGTACTTGCCCTTTTGTGGGCTCTTCAAGATCTTCTTGAATTGTTTTGCAAGAAGAGCAGCTTTTTCATCTTCATTAGAATCTCCGGATGCATTGGGCTCTGCGCTGTTGGCCTTGAGTGTAATTCCAGGTTTCATGTCTTTCTTGCGATGGTTCAGATGCATCTCCAAGGTCATCAGTGAACTAACCAGTTCATCAATTCTCATGGTGGCGAGATCTTTGCTTTCTTAATGGCCAATATCTTCAAGAAAGTATTCCTAACAAAATATTATTCTCACAACCCCAAGATCAAGTAGAAGTAATCTTTAGAATCAAATTTAGGAGGAGAGACTAGAAATAAACAATGAGGAATCAAAGCAAGTTTTCATAAAGCCTTATAGGCAAGTCACAGTAGTATACTTAAACCACAACTTTCAATTCAAGACACATCATCAATCAAATAAAGTTCAATGAGATCTTAAATGCATGCAAAAGTAGACCAAGTGGAAGATATATGTAATTTTTTTATTGAAACACACAAAAGTAAATGCAAACTAAAACAAGGAGAAACTCATCTTGTGAGAGAAGTGTGATCAATGGGGTAAACAAACTCAATTGGTATACACTTATTTCCATATGCTTTCAAATCAACCTTTTTAATCCATACTTGTTTCCCCTTCAAGTTGGTTGTGGTGGGAGAGTTATTCATGTTGGAAAACTTGTTTAGCACATTTTGACACAGTTTGAGGCAATCTGGTTTTTTGTGTCCCCTAACTCCACAATAAAAACAAGTTGACATATTCTTAAACAGACTACCATTCTCATTTTGACCATTATCCTTTACTTTGTATGAACTTGTATTATTACTAGTTGTAAAGGACCTAAAAGTAGGTGTAAATCTGTGGGAATTTTGACTACCATGATATGATTTAGTCATGCTCAATGAATGTGAAATTCCGAATTTCTCATCACCAAGTTTATTGTAATGAAAGCATGCATGAGAAGAAGAGCACTTACTTGGAGCTCTAGTTCTCCTACGAGTTTGAGTAAAGTTCTTACTTGGACCTCTCGGTTTCTGAGAATTGATAGATGGTCATTGCCTTTGATTCTCAACCCTAGTCTGTGCGATGTATCCGCCTGCTTTTGTTATGCCGATGCATCTGAGTAGGCACTCGTAAACGAAGTCTTGGAAATAGTTTTGTCGTGCATTGCCTCGAGTATAATGCACGACTCCAATATTATCTCGCAATAGCATGAGTCAACTTGATCTTGTCTTTGTTTGAATTCGTTTGGGTCCAGATAGATCTGAGTAATTACCGCATCCTTTGCGATCGGATCTGAACCGGGCACGATGTATCTTATACTGGAGGGAGCTGATGTACTGAGTTCACTACTAGAGGCAACAGATGTATCATTTGTGCTCCCGGAAGCTGCAGATACATCTAGAGGCGGAATGATTCCACTGTTACATTTTGTCGCCATTTGGTAATCATTTCCTTTACCACTTTGTTTCACAAAGGCAATACGATCACTTGTTGTGCCTTTTTACATTTCTTTCAGAACCAAGACTGATTTATCATCAGATGGTCGTCCATAACTAAGGATCTCGTTCAACTTTGCAGCTCCAATGGAAAGTTGCTTGACTCTTTCCTTTGTCTCGTTTAATTCTTCTTTAAATTTATTCAATTGACTCTCATTTTCTTGTAATAGATTCTGAAGGGTCAAGATAATTTGTTCATTGGCAGCTTTCTCATCTTTCATGGTCAAGATAAGAGCCTCGAGCTTTATATTCTTTTTCTTTTTCACGCTAATTCTTCACTCATTATAGTACAATCTTGACAACTTTCAACATGTTCTTCAAATTTCAGATCTTGACAGTCTGATCCATCATCATCAAGCATGGCATGCAGCAAGTTTATCTGATGCTCATTCTCTTCAAACTGCTTTTCCAGCACGTTAGAGTCCAAGCTAGATGTATCTCGATCGAGCTTTGATAGATCCAGACTGCACAGGTACATATACGTAATCAAATCGATATCTAAAGTATGTGGAGCAGTAAGGGTAATTACCTGATTTTCAGATCTACTATCGTCTGAGTCTGAATCAGATGCATCTGTATTTTTCTATCTTTGGACTCGTATATATCCGCTATATCGTTCTCAGATTCGCATATATTCTCTTTATCTTTATTTTTGAATGCTTTATCGGTTCTTTCATAAAGATCTTCCAATATGTTCCAGGCCCTTGGCAACCTTGCAATTTTGGATCAAAGAAAATGTTTAGAATCAACCTAATCAAATAGAGCACTTAAGCAAATAGAGTTCCAATCATAAGGGTTTAGATCATTTAAACTTTTATTGCTGCCAATTAATCTTCCTGTATTCAAATCAATTTTAAGAGTTGAATGGACTTGTTTGAAATCCATATTGCTAGCCGGAACCCATTCATCCTCAATCGGTGACCACACCCGTGGATCTATAGATTGCAAAAATATCTCCACTCTTAACTTCAAATATTCATAATTATCACATGTAAGTATAGGAGATCTATGCAATGCAATCAAGTAAGAATCCATAGTTTAGACAACCGGATCTCACTTTCTAGAAGTGAACCCGCTCTGATACCAAGTGAAAATTAAGAGTTGTCCAATTTACGGATTACTTAGACGTATCTAGATGGTTGTCAGTTACAGACGCAGTTTATTCGCAGTTTACAGAATCGAGATATATCTGCGTTATGTTTCGATTAAGGTCTAGATATATCTAGCGTGGGATACAATGCAGAAACGTAAATAATCGGTTAACACGGATTTTAATGTAGAAAACCCCTCAGGGTAAAAAACCACGTGCCTGCACCCTACAGACAAACAGATCCACTAGTTGCCAGGAAATTAAACCAGTTACAAAGAATTAAAGGATTGAATTACGCATAAAACAATCAAACAACTAAGATACTAGCGAAACCACTCCCTGATTTCTTTCTTAGCCTGTACTGTGAGCCAACGTCCCGTTGCTCTTCATTAATTCTTTGAAAACTCCGCAATCCAGCTTGGACTTGCGCGGTCCTCTCACCGATCGTCACCTCCCGTGAAGATCTTCTCTTGGTCGAGGCTCCTGTGTAGTAGATTCTGACTTCTCCCGAAGATTTAACTTGATGAATATCAAGTAGTGGACTTGTAAGAACGTTGCACTTGATCTTTGTACAAACAAAACATAGATCTAAATTTACAAGTGCATAGAGAAGTCAAATGGATGAACTATGAAGCTTAAATAGCTCTAGGCATTTTCTTCCAAGCTTCTCTGCATATCGGTGTGTGTTCTACTCCCACTTGACTTCTCATGTATTCTTATACAAGTTAGTTTCTTGCCACAAAGGAAACTTCCTTGTATAAGGACTCAAAACAGCCACCTCTCTGTTCTGATAACGATTTCTATATATTGGAGTATCAGATCTTGATCTTGACCGTTGGATTTAAAGAACCACGAGTCCTGAAGACTCTGTCAAAATTTCACGCAAATCGGACGGTTGGATATTGAGATATCGCCATGTTTCCATGACTGCGCAGGCTGTCATATCCAACTCGGGATTGGTTCTTTTGTTTCTTGTATCTAGACCGTTCCAAAGATAGAGATCAAATTAATGTAGGATAATATAAAATATAAGATAAGTAAAGATAAATACAAAATTGAACTCTTACCTTATCTTGTAGATATTGATAACTCACCACTTAATAATATCAAGATTAAATAAAATATAAGCAAAAGTAGATAAGTGAAACCTTATCTTATCTAGTAGAAATTTTAAACAAAATAGGTTAGTGAATTAACTCGCCCAATCTTAGTAAACATGTATAAGCTAGAGTCCCAACATGACCAAGCAAGTTGTAATTTAATTACAATTAAATTAATTATGTCATGCATGGCAAAAATAATTAATCATTAAAAGCACATGCATGACGAAAAATAGAAATGCCAATAAAATAATAACTTATAAAATAAGTTAACAATGTTAATATCACTTTCGGTCAAAAAAAATAATAGTAATAATAACTTATTAGCTATTGCTTCCTCCGTTCTAAAATAATAAGCTCATTTTGACTTTCACACATATTAAAGAAATTGTAATTAATATTGTTGGAAAAATAAGTTGAACCATGCTACATAATCATAATCTGGCTACCCCTAATTGCCATAATGAAAAATCTGACATTTATACCCCTACTTACACAATCAGGTATTTTGATTTCATTAATGGGAAACTAATCTTTTCTTTTATTATTGTCAATATATCACTTTAATTATGACATCCTAACTTTTTCCAAATAAATTTGAGTTATGTTTTTCAAATATGTCCTTACATTAAATTATGATAATACATGTTTATTAATAACGAAACACATTAAATAAGGTTATAATAGGAAAAATAAAGAAATTAAAAAGATATAAATAGAAAGTGGGCTATATTTTGAGACAAACGAAAAAGGAAAATGCGTCTATTGTTTTAGGACGGAGGGAGTAATAAACAATCAAGATAAACACTGAGTTTATGTCTGGGAATGCGTAGTTAGACTGGTAAAAGCTCAGTAAACAATGAGATTTGGAATTTTAAAACCATTGTGCTTGAATTTGTAATTGCTTAGGTCATTTAACTACCGGTCATGTTAGAGGACATAGAGAGTTACATAAAGAATAGTATAATTAGATAAAATTTGTTGATGTCGAAATCAGTAAGGACTAATTACTTATCAACTGGGGTGGGTGTCAGGACCTGAGTGGTAGTAACTGAAGGAGTAAAATATATATAAGTGTAGTGTCCGAGCTAGTTCTTGCTTACAGAGTTTTCTCGTGTGTCAAATGAATGCTAAGTGTTCTATTTATAGTGTGCAATCTGGTATGAGGGTAGTAGGTCATCATGGCGCCGGCTAGGTCTGCTCCAGAATAGATGCAATGATGATGTCTGTTGTACTTCAGGCAGTCTCGCATTTAAGGCGTTGACCTCGAAACTTGGGTGCAGCCGTCGTTGCATTAATGGGGAAAGGATGGTATGTCGGCTGCAGGTGGTGTCAGGGTGTCAGGTAACACGTGGGTTGTCCTTGTTGTCGGCTACTGTAGCGAGCGGGACTGGTCACACACCATGGCCGAGCTGACCTCGGACCATCTGGGGGTCGGTTGTGATAGGAAGAGTTCTCAACGGTTTGGCCGACCTAGGCCCTAGGGCGGCGACAGCTGGGCTTAGCCGAGCTGAACTGGGACACTCCGCCATTTCCCTGTTGGGGTGAATTCCGCGATCAATCCGACCTGGGACACATGACACGTCACCGGCCGACCTGGCTCTCCTACACGTAGACAAGGGGTCCACGTGGGGCGTAGGCCTGGGCGCACTCGTGCCACGTCACCAGGGTGCCAACAATTGTCCCCAGCGTGAATGCCGACCTTGGTTGGGGTTGACACTTAACCGGCCAGGCCTGGCACGCGCGTTGCACGTGGGAGCGAGGCTGGACCACGTGTCCGTCGATGATTGGGGGGGATCACGTCTTTTCACCTTCCACCGCCATCGCCTATATATACCCCCTCATTTCTTCAGTTTCCATTTTTCCGCTCTCAACACTTGTCAAATATTCTCTCTCGATCTCAAACCAGATCCGAAACCGTGCTGACCCTGAGCCATTTTCCGACCTAGCTTTCGTAGATTCGAACTAAACACTTAGCAAATCTTTGAAAATGTCGTCCGTTCGGAAGAGGTATATGACTACGACATGGGGAACCAATCTCCGGGCCCTCCCTCTCCGCAGACAGAGACAACTCCTGAAAGGCCGAGGAGATCCCCGAAGCCGTAAGCACCGCAAACCGTCCGAAGCACGGCCGAGTCCGCCGAAGCTTGCTCTCCGACGTGGCACGCTGTTCCCGCCCGAGCCGGTCTCCCCCAACCGACCTTTCTCAAGAGGAGGAAGAAGAAGTCGGCCAAAGCGCGACCGGTCGAGGCCGTGGGATGTTCCCGCTTCCCATCGGGCGCGACCAGGAGGTGCCGAGCTCAGCCGACGCCAAGACATGGTCTCACCGGGTATGGTTCGTGGGTGCCGAGGCGACGAAGCGGGCCGATGGTCCATCCGTGAGGGCGGTGGCGTAAGTCGTGCCCCGCCGAGTCCGGTGAGGCCGCCATTTCCCAGGAGGTAAAACACTTCCTCGGCGCTGGGGTGGCGCCATCACTCGCCACCCCAACACGTGAGGACCGTCTCTGAATGATGGTGCTGTGGCACCGTGCCGGGCTGAGCGAGCTGACTATGTGGGAGTTCAACCACTGGTACACCTTCAAGTCGGACGGACAGCACTCGGGCTGGTACTATTGCTCAATCCGGCCGAACTCGGGGGGAGCTTTCGTCACTGGACTGCCGGACTCGGTAAAGGCCTGGAAGCCGAGCTGGTTCTGGGCGGAGGGGTGCCTGGTCAGTCCGGACGACTGGGAGGGGGAGGTCGCCATTCCCGTGAACTACCACGAGCTCGGTAATTGTTCTTCCGATCTCGGCCTTATTTTATTTCGAACTGAGCCAACTCTCTTTCCTTTCCAGATTTCAAAGAGGCGAGGCCGTTAGAGGATCGGATCGAGCGCGTCCGCGATCGTGAGATCGATCCCAGATCGGGATTGGCGACTGCTGACCGAGGAGAACCTATTCGCTGCTCGGCTTTCACGAAGCTCGCTCCAGCCGATCTTCTTCCTCAGGTAACGGATCGACCTGGCCCTACTCCGCGATTTATTTTCGATCCGCCGCCATTTTTCTCGTGCTTACTAATTGTTTCCGACCTCGCAGCTCAATCATCTTCCCAAACGACCATGAGGGGACGCCAGCCCGCTGCCCCAGCCACCAAGAAGCCTAGAGTCGAGGCGGGAGCTCACCGCCGACCTCAACCTCACTCGTCCGCAGCCCACCCCGGCGTCCTCCAAAGCATGGCGCCGGAAAGGGGTCGATGACGAAGTGCGGGTAGGGCGGAGGCCGACAGAGGACCTCGGACCTATGAGGGTCGACCGCTCTACCTCGCACTTCTGAGTCCAAGGAGGCCGCTTTGCCGAGAAGTAAGGGATTCTTCCGGCCGCCCGGAGTTCTATCGCCGAACTTCGCCGATCCGGTCATGAGCTCCTCGATCTGCCGATCTCGGCGCCAATGCCCACTTCGCCATGGAGAGGTCCCGACCCGGCACCAGGAAGACTATCTCTCCAAGATGGACGCGACGACAACACACTCATCGCGTCGCCCATTGCGGCCGAGCTCTAATCCATCTCATCCGAGCCGGGAGCGCTGAGGGCTTCCGGCGTAGACCCGCAGGGAGATCAAGGAGAGCGACCGCGCCGGGTGGAGGCGAAGCAGCGCGGCAAGGCCCGAGCTGACGCGAAGGAGGCCCAGCGGAAGGCCAAGGAGGCGGCCAAGGAGCTGGAGGACGCCAAGACGGCGCATACTGCGGAGGTCGAGTCCCTCCGAGCTCAGCTAGAGGCAGCCAGAGCGGCCCCGTCCGGGCCTGCCAGACCATCTCGCGAGGAAGTGATCGAGTCCTACAAGCAGTCCGACGAGTACACATCCGAGCTGAACTCGACCGTTCGTCGCCGCCGAGGATGTCATCGGGGACATAACTGAGAAGCATCCGGAGTGGGACGTCGGTTTCCTCTTGGAAGAGGTCAAGCGGCTAAGGGCTCAGTACGGCATGCCGGAGAACTAGCTCGGGGCGGCCAGGGGCCTCAGGAGTGCTTCCTTTTCTTTTCTGTACTTGTAATTTTTTCTTCTTTTTTTTTTGTAATGAACGGCGCCGAGTTCGGCCATACCGAGATCGGATTTTGTAACACCCTTGTGGGATTCCCAAGTATAATGAAATTTTTAAGTTCAAATTTCTTCTTTTTCCTTGTTTGGCTTTTTAATTTCTTGTTCAAGCTCGCACAATCGTAGATAGTTTTCAAGTCGACTCATTTCACTAGGTCGGTCCGCTACTGGGGTCATAGGAATAACTTAATAATCCAATGGTTCCGCCAAGGTGGGTTCGTATCCATCCCGCACCTCGTAGGTCGGGCATAGCTCGTTACGAGTCCTCCGGCGTGAGTCCAAATTTCAGATACCCATTTCATTTGACAAATCGTTTCAAGTAATCGGATCGGGTCGAGCTTATGTGGTCGTGGATCGGTCGCTCAAGCTCGTCCCAGTGCCGGACCGATTAGGTCGGCCGTGTCAGGGAGTGGGTCGCCGTAGCGGACCTAGGGAGTGGGTCGCCGTAGCGGACCTTGTTTGTTGTGTTTGGACGCCACCGTGGTGGGTCTGTCCCCAGACCGGACCACTAAGGTCGGCCGTGTCAGGGAGTGGAGCCGTAGCGGACCTAGGGAGTGGTCGCCGTAGCGGACCTTGTTTTTATTTTTATTGATTGGATGCCACCGTGGTGATCTGTCCCTGCACCGACCACTAAGGTCGGCCGTGTCAGGAGTGGTCACTGTAGCGACCTTTTTTTTTTTTTTTTTTTGCCACCTTGCGGGTTCTGCCCTCGTGCCGTACTCACGTGGGCTCCGCCATGGCAGTGGAGCGGATCTCGCCGAGGCTAACTTAGGTACGAGAATAGCATCAATTAATTCAAACAACAATTCAAAACTTCCATTCATTGCTAGAGAAGATATTACAACCGACTTGCAATCATTTACAACGAGATATTTTACAACTCGATAGCTATTGGAAGTATTTCTTCAGGTGCTCGATGTTCCAGGGTGGGGAGTTCGCCTCCTTCCGTCCCGAGGCAAGAAGAGCCGCTTGCAGAGATCTAAGGACTACGAAGGGTCCTTCCCATTTCGGCCAGGGCGCCGCGCCTGGTCTCGGTGGCGAGGAAGACCTTCTCGAGTACCAGGTTCTCGACCCGGAGCTTCGCTTTACTTTCTGGTTGAAGTACCGAGCACTTCTGGCGCTTGTATAGCTCGGTCTGGCAGCAGGCGTCAATTCGCTTTTCCTCCAAAGCAGTCGACCTCGAGCATAAGTCCCCTGGCTATTTGTTTGCTCGCAGAAGTGCCGAAGTTCGGTATGAGGCGGCCGACCTCGGTCGATTATAGCATCCACCCCATAGGCGGTCATGAAGGGTCTCTCCGCGTCTTTGGTCCTACATGTAGTTCGGTAGGACCATAGGACGGTCGGGAGCTCGCCCGCCCATCCTCCTTTCAGGTCCTCCAATCGGGTCTTGAGGGTGTGCTTGATGATCTTGTTCACGCCTCCACCGACCGCTGGATTGGGGGTGGTTCGGTGGAGTAATGCTTCTTGATCCCCGTGTCTTCGCAGAAAGACCTCGGCCGACTGATTGTTGAATTGCGGCCATTGTCCGTTACGATGGACTCGGTATGCCGAATCGGCATATAATTGACCTCCGGATGAAGTCGGTCGCCTTCGCTCAGTGATCCGAGCTAGGGCCTCACCACCCACTTGGTGAAGTAGTCCACGACCACTATCGCATACTTCACTCCCACCGCTGGCATGGGTCCTATGAGGTCGATTCCCCACTTGCAAAAGGGCCAGTGGGTCGAGCACATGAGTGAGCTCGCCGAGGAGCCCCGCCGACTGGCGTGACGCCGGCACTTGTCGCAGTCACCGACGTAGGCAATGGCATCCCTCTTGAGGTGGGCCGAAATATCCTTGCTCAGACCTTATGCGCCAGGGCGACCACCGTATGGTTACCACACGCCCGGAGTGGACCTCGCCGAGTACAAAGGTCGCCTCCTTCTCGCCAAGCACCGTAACAGGGCCTGAGAAGTCGCGCTTGTAGAGAGTGTTGTCGATGATGGTGTAGCGAGCAGCCCTCGATGCGTGAATCGTCGCCAGCCGGTCCTTCGGGGCCCTACCATCCTTCAAAAGGACAAGATTTCGTCCGGCCCATGAAGTTGGGCCCAGGTCGATCGCCGTGACAAGGGAGGGTCGAGCTATGGCCGACCTCGTCGCCGGTTGATTGGTACAAACTCGGTTCCTCTATCCCCTCACCGTGGCGAGTCGAGCCGTGGCGCCAACCAAGTTGTTCTACGAAGTTCGGGGATTCGCCGGCGACGACTCATCGAAATTTTTCATTTCTGCTGCAGCTAGGTCGGAATAACTGGTCATCCGCTCGTCCTTAGCAAGGTAGGTGCCGTTGAGCTGGTTGACGACAAGCTGGGAGTCACTTCGGACCTGGAGGTGAGAGACACCCATCGCCTGGGCGTATCTAAGGCCTGCAATCAGGGCCTCGTACTCAGCTTCATTGTTGGATGCCGGAAATGAGAATCGCAAGGACTGGCAGAAAGACTCCAATGAGGGGCTCAGGAGCACGAGCCCAGCTCCAGAGTGTATGTCCGTCGATGAGCCGTCCACAAAGAGCGTCCAGGGCTCGACCCTCAGACCGGGACTCGGTGGTGGCGGGCTGAACTCGGCTACGAAATCCGCCAGGGCCTGGCCCTTGACTGCGAGCCGAGGTCGGTAGGAGATGTCGAACTGTCCGAGTTCTACCGCCCATTTGGCGAGCCGACCTGAAGAGTCCGGCTTCTGGAGCACCTGCCGCAAGGGGTAGTTCGTCACCACCTCGATGGAGTGCTCGAGGAAGTAAGGCCGAAGCTTTCTGGAACTGGTGACGAGCGCGAGGGCTAGTTTCTCCATCGGGATGTAGCGCTTCGCGATCGATGAAGGATCGCTCGTGTAGTATACCGGGTCCGACATCCCCTCGATGCGTAGCAAGGATCGAGCTTCGCATGCTCGGAGATGGCGAGGTAGAGCGAGAGGACGCCCTCCGCCTGGCTTCGGCCAGAGGAGGTCGGGCCAAGTGCTTCTTGAGCTCCTCAAAGCTTCCTGGCACTCGGAGTCCATCCAAGTCCTTCCCTTTCTTCAGGGCCTCGAGGAAAGGGCGGCACCTGTCAGTGGCCTTGGACACGAATCGGTTCAGGGCCGCTATCCGGCCGGTGAGACTCTGGACCTCTTTAACCTTGGTGGGAGGTCTCAGGTTCAAGACGGCACTAATCTTCTCCGGTTGGCCTCAATGCCTCTCGAGCTCACTACATAGCCGAGGAATTTTCCTGACTCAACCCCAAATGCACACTTTGTCGTTCACTTCATCCTATATTCCCTCAGGACCTTGAACATGTTATCCAGGTGCCGGACGTGGTCAGCTGCTCTGACACTCTTCACCAACATGTCATCGACGTATACCTCCATAGTGGCCCCGATCTGGGACGAGAACATCTTAGACCAGCGCCGGGTACGCCGCCGCTGCGTTCTTCACCGAATGGCATGACTGGTAATGAAAGACCTCGATGCTACGAAGGCCGTGTGCTCTCGATCCGGGGATACATGGGGATCCTGGTTATAGCCCGAGTACGCATCCATCATACTGAGGAGCTCGTGCCCAGCCGTGGCATCGACCATCTGGTCTATCCGAGGTAGGGGGAACGAGTCCTTGGGGCTGGCCTTGTTGAGGTCGGTGAAATCTATGCAGACCCTCCAGCTACCGTTGTTCTTCTTGACGAGGACCGGGTTCGCGACCCAGGTCGAATACTTGGCTTCCCTGATAAAACCGATTTCAAGTAACTTATCCACTTCTTTGGCCAGGGCCTCATAGCGCTCCTGGTTCAGCGGACGTCGTCGCTGCTGCCGAGGTCTTACCGCGGGGTCGATGTTCAGCCGGTGACAAGCCACTGAAGCAGGTATGCCTACCATGTGCGAGGGCTCCCACGCGAAGACATCGACACTACCGCGGAGGAATTCAACAAGGGCAGAGCGCGTGGGCTCAGCCAGTCCCTTTCCGATCTTCAGAATCCTGTCCGGTTTTCCTGGCTCGACCTCGATGGTTTCTAGTTCTTCCATAGGTCGGCGCTCCGGTCCTGGTCGGCCACGTGGAGTCGTCGAGCTCGGCCATAGCGACCCCAATCCCCGGGCCCACCTCGGACGGAGGTTGGGTGACGTCGCACCGCCGTGCTGCGGCTTTGATCTCCCCGGATGTCGCTATCCCCAGCCGGGTGGGGAACTTTATGGCATAATGGTAGATGGAGGTCGGGGCCCGAGCTCGTCTGGGAGGGGCCGACCTAGGAGGGCATTGTAATTGCCCGGGAGGTCTACCACGATGAAGGTGGCCATGACGGCGTAGACATGGCTTTTCTCGAGCTCTACCAAGATCGAGCATCTCCGCCCGATCAAGCTCAAGAGCATGACCAAGTGACTCCAATCACAGGCCAAGGGGGCACGGGCTCAGGAAGCCGCCATCGAGGCCCATGTGGAGTAAGGTCCCGAGGTATAGCAAGTTGACCCCGCTTCCATTGTCGATCGGTGTCCGTGCACGGGTATCATTGAGGACCATACCGATGACAAGGGCGCCCTGGTGGGGTGGCGGACGTGAGCCGCGTCGGCCTCGCAAAGCCGATCTCCTGGTGCTCTGACGGGTCGAAGCTAGTCCTTATTCTCTGCGCGAGTATCGGTAGTCGTTGCAGGCCTCTCTCGCCAACCTCTTGCGCCGTTCCTTGACCCGACGGCGTTGGTTACCCATGACCAACGTATGGACCTCGCTCTGCGTGGCCCGTGAGGCGCGGAGGCCGGTGGGGGTCCCCTGGCTGAGGTCGGTCGTGATCGGGCGGTGGGGCGACGAACTCGTGCAGCTGCCCTCGCCGAATCAAGCCCTCAACCTCATCCTCAGGTCCCTACAATCATCGGTGTCGTGTCCCCCGATCTGCGGGTAACGGCAGATTTCTCCGGTTACGGCTCGAGGAGGGTCCTCATCGCGGTCGGGTGGTAGGACCCCGATCCTTCACATGCATCGACGCCTTCCAGGCCGGGTGTTGAGGACGATGGAAGGATCGGAACCTCTGGGAGCCGTCGGCGACCTCGCGCTACTGGGCCGATGCTAAGTACGTGGCGCCTGGGCCGAGCTGGTGTCCCTCTCCTTGCCTTTCTCCGGCCGGGGGTCCTGGGGCTTCGTCTCGAGGTCCCCGGACGCCTCCTCAGCCCCGATATGGCACTCAGCTCTGCTGAGGAACTCATGATATGTCTCTCGACTGCTTCGTGGGATCGACCACCGTAATCTGGACTGTACCTAAAGGCCGGCTAATCGCCACCAGGGTACATTTCATCTGACACGCTCCCGATCTCAATGTATCGGTTGTTGAACCGCTCCACATAGTTCTTCAGGGCCTCGTCCTTCCCCTGCTTGACGTCCACTAGTCTCTGCTTAGGGGTCGACCTCGCGGGACCCCATAAAGTCGCTTGGAACCTGGTCGCGAGGTCTCCCCACGTCTTTATGGAATGCGGGGGGAGCTTCTTGAACCACTTCATGGCCTTATCCCCTAGCGTCAGAGGGAAGGCCTTGCACATGAGCCCATCGCTCACCCCCTGTAGCTCCATGAAGGCAGTGTACCTATCGACGTGACTCGTCGGTCGCCGACTCGCCGTAGTTCCCTTGCCGAGGTAACCCGGTTTGGCCGGGCATGAGCTCGGCCTGGATCTTAAGGCTCAGCGGGGAGGCCCTTCCTACCCGGCCTGGGGACTGGGGGCCTTCTCCCGGGCCTCTAGCTCGGCGACCTTCTTACGCAGGAGCTCAGCTCGGATCGCGAGGTGGGGTGCCCCGCGAGGTGGGGGCCGTGCACGCCGCTCGCCTCGTCCGCTCTCTTCCGCTGTGGTGGGGGCCGAGGCGGTCGAAGACGCCGGGGTCTTTCCGGATGATCTGGTTCCCGAGAGCCCCGGTGTTCGATGGGCCGTGGTCCGGTCGAGGATCGGCCGAACCTGAGACGGCGCCTGGCGCGCGCCGAAATGAGCGACCCTGGTGGGTGATATGACGCCGTAGAGGTCGGCCACAACCTGGGTGAGGTCGCCCAGCTTCCTCAGACTGGGCCGAGTGAACTCACCGTTGCGCGATGTCCTCGCATCCGATCGGTCGCCTACTCGAATGAGGGACGATTCCGTCTTTGGGCCTGGAAGTCTTGTCACTCACCCAAGTGCGGACGGTCCGGCTGTGACTCATAGCTATGCTTTGGTAGAGCTGGGATGTGTTGCTGAAATACAAAGGGGGGAAGCCCTCCTTCTAGCGCCAATTGTTGATGTCGAAATCAGTAAGGACTAATTACTTATCAACTCGGGTGGGTGTCAGGACCTGGGTGGTAGTAACTGAAGGAGTAAAATATATATAAGTGTAGTGTCCGAGCTAGTTCTTGCTTACAGAGTTTTCTCGTGTGTCAAATGAATGCTAAGTGTTCTATTTATAGTGTGCAATCTGGTATGAGGGTAGTAGGTCATCATGGCGCCGGCTAGGTCTGCTCCAGAATAGATGCAATGATGATGTCTGTTGTACTTCAGGCAGTCTCGCATTTAAGGCGTTGACCTCGAAACTTGGGTGCAAATTGCTGCATTAATGGGGAAAGGATGGTCCGTTTACCGCAGTGGTGTCGTGAGTGTCGTAACACGTGGGTTGTCCTTGTTGTCGCCATCGTAGCAAGCGGGATCGTCACACACCATGGCCGAGCCGACCTCGGACCATCCGGGGGTCTGCCAGATAGGAAGAGTTCTCAGCGGTTTGGCCGACTGGGCCCTAGGCGCGGCAAATGGGCTTAGCCGAAATAACCGGGACACTCGCCATTTCCTGCTGGGGTGAATTCGCGATCAATCCGACTGGGACACATGACACGTCACCGGCCGACCTGGCTCTCCTACACGTAGACAAGGGGTCCACGTGGGGCGTAGGCCTGGGCGCACTCGTGCCACGTCACCAGGGTGCCAACAAAATTATTATATCGCCCTTACTCTTTCTTACAAAATATTATACAATCATTAAGAGTAAAATAAGATTTTCACCTATAATATGTCACTTATTATGACAAGCATTATGTGTGTTTAACACTATCCTTTAACTAATGGCAAGTGGATGAAAGGTTTTACATAAAATTTAATACATCAAGTAGATAATCTTTTGTCATTTTTTATTCATTTTTTTTTAAAAGATGGTCTTCCAGTCATTTTTTATTCATTGCAATGTGAACGCGGGAATTTTGCATTAACCATGAGAATATATTAATGAGCAGAAATGATCTCCTGCCCACTATGTGGGCAGGATATCATGCCCACACATGCAAATTTGGGGGGAAAAAAATGTTCGGGGCTACATGAGCCCCCCGCCATCAGGGGGGCTGTTATGTATTATTCATCTTACTTAACATAGATTCCAAAAAAAAAAAAAAAAATTTTTTGCGCGACGTGGCGCCCCACGCGCCACGTCACGCGTGATCACCCGCCTAACTTGCCATTGGCGGTGATCATTTGCGTATTAATGAGATTATGCCGAAAGAACGGTCTTAATTTGCTTAATTAGTTGTAAAGGCATTACGAAAAGACAATTATTCCAAATTAGTTTTTACACCCGTGCATTCCACGGGAGTAAAACTGTGTAAATTGAAATTTGTAGTAAAAATCAATAAAAAATAAATTATTTACCACCTAATTCCCATTTGTATGTATCTAATTGACAGTAGTATAAAATTTGATAAAATGCATAAATTTGAAAGCGTATATTTTTGCAATCTTATTTAAAATTGAGAAGTTACAGTACTCTAAATAAATTAGTTCTTGTCAATATAAGTAAAATGATTACAATTAACCTACAAATCAAATAAGAAGCCTTCTCTAATCCCTTTCGTAATTGTGATCACATCATAGACCTCACATAAGAATATTGTATTAATAAAAAAATTAAAATAATGTAAAACTAAGAATTAAATAAATTGAAAACGAAATCAACACAGTGTTCAACTGAAAAGTAAATGTAATACAAAACAACCTCATAAACAACACTAACAATAATAACGATGAAATATCATAAAATAGATAGTTCATAATTTTTCATTTTCTGAACTAATCATGGATCTCTAACTTCATCTACGCAATTTGCCTACCATCCTGAATTAAATTAAAAACATCTATAACGTTACTTTTTTTTTAATTAACTAATATAACAATTAAATTATAGTAACATTTAATGAATATTAAATATTACCATATAAAATGTATTTAATGTTTATAAGATATTACTATATAATTGTTACGTAATTCTTTATATTCAATAAAATTAATATTTTTCAAATTCTAATAGTGGTTTAACAATATCAAAAAAGTACATATCATAAAATTAAATCGAAAAAAATAGAAATAAAGTATTACATTTCTTTGACTAAGGCTGTAAGTTTAGACCGCCAAACAAATCGAATCTGCAATTTTGAAACCGTTGGTTTGGATCCACGTGGATCCGTCAACGATTTGGTTTTGACCCAAACGGAACGGCTTTAAAATAGTTTGGTTTAGGTTTTAATTATTCTAACTCATTTGAAACTGACAACTCACCGAGCTCAAAAAATGACAAAATTTTTGTAATCCATTCTCTCGTATCTAACTCTCCAATAAATGTAGTTGAACCCAAAACCCAATAAATTAAATTAATATCATCCAAATTTCCATTAAACACGCCAATTATAATTTCACCGTTGATTACTCTCATCCTAAGTTCTAATCACAACCTTTAAGTCATTCAGTCATCCATTATTTCAAATTCATATTCAAGCCAATGATGCAAACTCGACCCTATTTAAGTACGACCAATAGTCGTCTTGCCAACAATCAAGGGAGAAAACACGGCTTGCTACCAAAAGTTCTCTTGTTGCAATGTGATGCTTCAATAGTGAGAATAAATAACGAGATTAAGCCCAAGTCCGTAGCTAAACGTTGGCCAAGAAGCAACCGCTTTGGGCCCAAGTTCAAGAGGGGCCCAAAATGGTTAGTTGTTAAATTAAATTAATTTTATTATTGTTATTTTTTCTAGCTTTGAGTCTATGTCATGTGATCTTTACAAATTGGGCCAATAACTAAAGTTAAATAATATATAATTGTGATTTTTTTTTTCTCAGTGTTGAGATACACTCATTTCATAAGTACTTATTTGATGATTGTTAGTTTAATATTAGTAATTCTATATCAATGATTTTCTTTCGAGTTGTTGCCTTGCCGACATATTAGTTTTTCCATTGTTATTGCCTTGTCTGACTTTTAATTGTTGAGTCTTTGTTGTCTTGCAGCATATTATTACTTTTTAATTTTTGAACTTTTATTTTGTCGAATATATTAAAATTTTAGGTTTTATGTATTAAGAACCGTGGCTAAAGGGCCCAAAATATAGAGGGTCCAATTTAATGCTAATAAAAAGAAGACAATTTTCCATTACATTGAAATCAAAATATATAACAAATCCTTCCAAAAAGTAAGTTAAAAAATAAACACATGACAAATAAGTAGCAGCAATAAATTGAAAGAAAAGAATAAAAACTTTAAAAACTGCAATGAATAGCAATGGAAATATAAGTCAGTTCCGCCTATAAGTATCTCCATCTACATTCATCGTCTCCATAGATAGCCATTGAGATATGAGATAGTTTTTCATCACTTCTTTTTCCATTTTCAATTGCTGCAACAAACTTCTCATTCATACACTTGAGTATAAACTCTTGAAGCTTTGTCAGATTCTCCAAGCCAACTGGGAGCTCCATCATCAGTTTGCAATACCTAATGTCTAGCTCAGTAAGTCTTGGCATAGAACCCTTTTCCACTACTATTGATCTCAATCCGCTCATGTGCTGAATTTTTAATATCTGGAGACTTGGAAACTTTCCAGCCTTGAAGTGCAATGTTGTACCTTGATAAGCATCAGTGAGACAAAGCTTTTCTAGGTTTGGCAAATCTTCCAAGAATTCTAATGGATCATCCCTTAACTTACTAGATTCCAACTCTAAATACTTTAACTCTAGAAGAGAAGGTATCCATTGGGGAACCTTTTCCAGTCGCCCTTCCAAACATATCCATTGAAGAAATTGAGGAAGTGAAGCCAAAGAATAATCCAAGTCAATTATCTCATTAGCATCAATGGAGCTGATATCCAATGTGCGCAGATGGCTTAACTTCCCAATAGAGGAGCAGAGGTCCTCCCCATCTTCTCTTCTTAATTTACAAATGCCCAATTCCTTCAATTGTGTTAGACTCCCTATCTCTTTCACCACTGAAGTATGTCCCATTTGATCAGCATCTATAAACTGAAGTGATTGCAGGGATGACAAGTATCCGATTCTATACGGAGCATGAAACGATCGAATATAAAAAGTGTCTTTTAAATGATCTTCCCTTAAAGTATATTTGTACACAAGCAGATGGCGCAAACGTTTAAGCTTAAGTATTTGAATTGGAAGTTCAATCACATTCGTATCTTTTAAATCTAGAGTCTCCAGATGTAGAAGCTTACCAATTGATTTTGGAATAACGTTTACCTCCGTCTTTCTTAGGTTCAAATGCGTGAGAAGATAAAGTTTGAAAATTTCATTCGGGATATCTTTCAAAGGTGCTTCTTGCAAGTGCAACACTTTTAGAAGCTTATGATTTCCTGCAACTAGGTTATTTATAACTTGTTTGGTTTCTGAATCTTTTGGGCCAAATACCACAATCGAACGAAGATGCTTCAAGCTTCTCATTTTGGATATATTGGCAATGGAACTATGAAATGCGAGACGTCGAACTTTAGTGGGCAACGTTGAATCTTTACTTCTTCCGGTGTATAAAAGATTTTGCTCTTTTGACTTGGAGACAATGACTTCACGAACAATATCATGCAAATAACATCTACCCTCCTTCGTTTCCTGGACTAGGTTTCTATGAATTAGTTTATCGAGGTAACTTTTTGCAACTTCTTCTTTGGTGTTGTTTTCGCTCCCTTGAACCAGTCTTTCGGCAGCCCATAATCGGACTATTGTTTGTTTGATGATTTTCCAGCCTTCAGGAAAAATACTACAATACAAAAGACAAGATTTCAAGTAGAAAGGCAAATCATAGTAACTCAACAAAACTACCCGTTTCACTTTTTCAAGTTCCCCGTCTAGCTCACTATCAAGGCTATTGGAAATCATTTTCCACTCACTTGTTGCATTTTCTTTTGAAGCCAACATACCACCAATAGCAAGAATGGCAAGGGGCAAGCCATCGAATTTAGCCAATATGCGTTTTGCAATGCCTTCAAGATGCTGAGGGCATATTTTGTTTGGAAATATCTTGTTACAAAACAAAGTCCAAGACTCTTTGGAAGATAAGGCATTCATTTTATAGACATAGCCACAATATTCTACGCGAGTTGAATTACCCACGCCGAGTATTCGTGTAGTGAGCAATACACGACTACCAATATCGCCTATAGGCAATGCGTGCCTTATATCATCCCATGAGTCTACATTCCATATGTCATCGAGAACTATAAGATAGCGCTTTTGACTGAGAAAGTTCTGGATGAACTTTTTCAATTGAACAACATCGTCGAGGGATTTGACATTTTCGGGCAAAGGTTCTTTGAGATCATCATGTAAGTCCTGGATCAACTTTTTGAGAAGCCTCTTAATGTCATACTCTTGGGAAACAGTGATCCAAGCATGACATTGGAATTGCTTCTTTACTTGTTCATCCTCGTAAATGCTATTAACCAACGTGGACTTACCCAAGCCACCCATGCCAACCACGGAAATGGCTTTAAGGTGAGAGTTCCCATCTAGAATTTGATTGATGAGCTCTTGTTTTGGCCCTTCAATTCCGACAAGCACTTTTGCATCCATGAGACGTGCATCATCTCGCCCATCAAACTTATGCGAGCTAGAGGCCTGCATACTTGCTTCATATTTGCTTTGGAACCTTAGATGTTCTTCTTTCATTTTCTTTACCCTGGACTCAATTTCCCTTAACTGCGAAGCAACATTACGACGGGTGCTATAGTTCTTCATTGTGGCATACACCTTCTTGAAACGACCGAGAAGTCCGTCGGCATACAGATGTCCGAATCGGAGCATAAACAGATCGAGGACATCTTCAGCATCATAAGCAAGCTCTCTCGCTTGGCTCACCCATTCTTTGAGCTCGGGATCGTTGTCTTCTTTGGCATCGGCAACTCTCAAGAAAGCTTGCATCAGCCTCAATTGACGTTCAATATCCTTCACTTTCTCATGAAGTCCGCCCAGCAATTGTCGCTCTTCTTTCATCAAAGTTACAAAGGCCATCAGTTTTTTTTTTTTTTTAATTTTAACTATTGTGTGACTGAAATAAATGTTTGAATTTTGATAGGAGTGGAGGTAGTTTGTTGCAGTTGGTTGCATAAGGAATTCCAAGTCATTTTTTATTCATTTACTTTCCTGTGATATCTACTTCAAAGAGGATGGTAATGTTCAAGTGTCATCGATGGCGTCGTACTTACGGTGCCATTGGGGTATTTTTTAGTCCCATCTGATTTCCGCTTTGAAATCCGAGACCAGAGATGATGCCTTAATAATGAGAATAAACAACGAGATGACTAAACCTCTGGCCCGGGATTTAGAATTTTTCCTATGTCTACATAAATTAGGTAAAACATCTTTGTCATTAATATTTTTTTATTTGATATTTGTTGTCAAAATGATGCGAACACGCTACACCATTTTATTCAAACAAATAAAATTTTGTTATAAAAGTATAGAAACAATAGAGAGAATTTAGAGAAAATGAATTCGAAGGAATTCTCAGGAATGAATTTCATTAATAACTGAAACCCTATTTATAGGAAAACTTCGAATGGCACAATCGTAATTACATAATTTCATCAAGGGTATAATAGTCATTCACATATAATAATTACATCTTTTACCAAATTATTCCTCCACCAAATTATTCCTCCATCAAATTATTCCTCATAATTCATAACCACCAAATTATTCTCAATTATTCATAACACTTCAATTATTATTCATAACACTCCCTTGAATGACTATTAATACAAATGTCTTCCTGGACTGTTTGAGAGAAAACCATGGGAAAAAACTTCCAAACCGATTGCGGGATAGCTTGGAGTGGTTATATCTTGCTTCATCAAAACATTGCTCCCCGATGTCTATCAGTGGCATATGAGTATTCACGTCTTGCCTCGTTAAAACCTTGTCAAGAAAACCAGTTGGGAAAAACTTGATCGAAGGAAAAAGAATCTGACTCAGTTCGATTTCATATCTTGAGAAGCGATATCTTTACTTACGGTAAATGATTTCAATATCATCATCGTTTGGATCTAAAGCATTAGCTCCATTATAACTTGATCCAATAGATACACTTTGTATCAATTTCTCCTATTGTTCTCAATATACCATGAATATGCCTCGTTAAAACCTTATTAGGAAAAACCCAAAGGTGGAAAAACCCTAATGAAGGAAAAAGAGTACATTATTCATGTGAATACGCCTTTAAAGTTGCCTCATTAAAAACCTTGCTAGGAAAACCCAATGGGATAAAACCTCACTCAAGGGAAAAAGAGTGCAACGCGTATTTTATACAAGTATGCTACAAGCATTTCAAAATCTTTCATACATTTGTATGAGTATCATATACATTGGTTTTATACTCTTCGTTCATTTAGAGTGCATCAATTTTCTTACACAACTACAAAACACTCACCATGAACACATGTCTCCAAACACACAATTTTAAAGCATATAAATTCATCGTAAAAACATGTAAACATATAAGTAAACCTTCATAACTAACTAACATTTAAAATATATCATTTAACATTTAATACTCACTTAATAGGTTATTTCATTCCCAGGGGCTTAGCTCACCCTTTAAGGTACTCATAAACACGGGTTTAGCTCATCCGATCCTTTAATTTCCTTTTCGGTACTACACACACGATCGGTAATTTAACTTTCATGAGCATGCAACATATAATGACCACCATGCTTATCTTTAAACTTGAGCATTAGTCATCATCATCTCATCATCTCATAAGTTAAAGATTTCACATTCACCATTTATCATCTTCAATATATCTCAATATTTTCATTATCATTAATCATATGTAGCGCTACATTTTCATATCGTGTCGACACTTTTCAATTTCATTTCTTTCCCCATATCGACATAATTTATCGAGATATCTCATTATCAATCCTCTTGTAGGATTACACAATATAGTTATATCTATATACTCTTCAAGAGCATATGCCTCCGTTATTAAGACCATCTTTTATAATTTGCTTTGATATATATGTTTGAGGAAATATCAACGCTTCTGGCGCGCTAACTTATCAAAGCATCGTAGGATATATGTGATTGTTCATAGCCTTTCATGCATCTTTGAACTTCAAGTTAGGTATTTCAATTTTGAGGATATAACATGATGCATTTCACATATTATTTTCAACTTTTAATACTCCCCCTCATGCTGAGAAAATTTAGAACACCAAAACTCATACAGTTGGTATGATTTTAATCATATATGTTCTCATCATTCAGCCTTAATATGGGAATTTAGACCGTTTGCATTCTATTCTCGATATCGGCAATTTATTTGAGGACTTTAAATAATTTGCCATATAATATCCCACTTGTATGCATACTCAATCCTTGAGGATTTATTCAAGTATTGGGATATACATTTACTAGCTTTATCATTAAATCTGGAAATCATGCTCATACAGTGAGCAAATATTTAAATAAATTTCAAATTACGAATCATATACACATGTGACTATCTAGTGGATCCATATCATAATATCTAGTAGTCCACAGTGTGGAGGAGATGAGTGGGCCCATATTTCTCATCCTTTATTCCCGGATATATTTGGGATTTATTTCCAATATTGGCTAGTAATGATTTCATCATTTATCGAAAACAATCATTGAAGAATTCCTTTAATTCTTCACTTGAAATATTGATTTCAATAATTATTTAAACCGGGATGGTCAATCCGGTTTTGCAAGCAGTATTATTGAACTTCTAGTTCGATAAATTCTTATATCGATTTCACTAGTATCGTATAGTGCTCAACATGATTTATCATAGAAACAATTCACTGACATATTCCATCATCTTTTGGTGACATTATTGTCTACTCTCTTGTTCAAACACGGAGTTACAACTCATACGCATCACATCCGGCTATTATTTAATTCCGAAATCGTAGCTCTTACGCTTTATTTAAAATCGGAGTCTTATTTCATACACGTCGTATTATTCTATAAATAAATCATCAAAATTATTGCAAAATTCATCCTAACAAGGGTCTATACATTATAATGGATCATATGCTCTCAAATCTTCGAAAATACTATCCATCACTACCGATCAAAATCCTAAAAAGGATTTATCGATGTCGGCTGGAAAGATTAAGGATGCTAATGAATAAGGGTATCCCACAAGATATCCGATGCTTGATTGAAGCAAAGGTTCGATTATCTGGTGAGGTTTCAATTCCTTCTAAATACATGCCTGGTATGGGTAAAAGTAGTTTTTCAAAGAAACGGAGAGCAAAAAGATTAGGAGGATGCTACAAGTGTGCTCGATGGACATGTGACACTCGATGTAAATCTGTGGGGTACTTGTCCAGAAACCGAGAAGATAAAATAGCATTCATTAAGGATGGATTGAGTAAAGAGCCTTTGGATGATATTCAACAGGCTCTTGAGACACATCCTAGTGGACACGTACAAGGTGAGCTAATGGCCTTATGGGCCAAATTCAAAGATCAACAAACGCGTTACAGTCTTGAAAAACTTACTTTAGAAGATCCTGTTTGTAAATTTAGTAGAAAATTTTAGTATAATAATTTTCTCATATTAATATAAGGAAGCTCGGTGTAATAACGAAGATCAATGTTTTTCTTGTAATTGTAAATATTGTTTTTCGATTTTAAGATATATATATATTATTTTTCAATCACCGACAGATATATGTCATTTTCAAAAAAAAAAAAATTTTCTGCATTTTTTCTCTTTCATATTTGTCAAAAAGTAAATAGTGCACTCAATTATTGGTTTGAAAATTTTTCTTTAAATAGAGGGATTCATATATCTCTCATGTTCATACATTAAAAGTAGAGTGCAAAAAGAGAGATAGGAGTAGAGATGGATATGGAGATTTTAGAATCATCTCATACAAGTCAGCCTTTACCTCGCCAAATTAAAACCGTATGTATTCTTGGTGGATCTAAACTGGTAGGCCATATCCAATATGTGGATATGGCAAACCGACCTAAATAAAGAGTTAGGGAGACAAGAAATCAATATACTATACGGAGGAACCAACAACAAACTTTTAGCTAGACTTATAATGGCCGCACAATCATGGGGAATAAGAGTTTCGAGTGTAATACCTTTCCATCTAGTTGGATCTAATACTCGGGTGGAGCAGTTCTACCATGGGTCCAGCGGGTTGGGGCTACAAGCGCCAATCCATCCACAAGCGCATGATGTATATGATGAATAATAGTGATGCTTTCATTGTCCTTCCAGCGGCTACAACACAATCGAGGAAATATTCAATATAGCCTCGTTGTACGATGGAATTTTCATGTCAAACCAATAGGTTTGTTGAATATTAATAATTTCTTTGATGGCTTACTAGCGTTTCTAGATCGAGTGTAAATAATAAGTTTATCTCTCATTCAATTGAGAAAAATACTTATTTCTGCTGAAATCTTTGTTGATGAGCTACTCATCAAATTTCATGCATATGTTCAAGAATCATGGAAGCCCGGACCACGGTGTCAAGCGAAAAAGAAATTCGGATCCTTTAAATATTTCATTATGAATCCTAATGTTGATGGTGGCAGAGTTCACGAGTATTTTATACTCTCGAGGCGCATCCCTCATTTATGGATTCAAGATGTATATTCTTTTTACATTTCTATATTTTCGAGTGTTTAATGTCATCTTTTGATATTCTCAATATGTTCCATTTATTTGTTTTGTACTTCTTCCGAGTAATAATAATATCATATTGGCTTTATTCAAATACAGAATCTAGTGATTATGCTTCTTCAAGAGCATTTTATTCTCATATTAATACAATCTCATATCATCGATGAGATTACTTCATATAATTTCTCCATGCGATATATTATCTTTGATTTATCAACATGGGATCTATTGAGCATTTTATTTTCATCTATTTATCCAATGGTGACTTCAAGTACCACTTACTCAATTTTCTCCATTAATATTAGGTATATATGGGGAAGTAATTTTATTCTCATCGTCTACTACTTGAGAGTATGATTAGAATATTTGATCAACTACTTCTTACGGAGTAGGATTAGATTTATAACCAATCGTGTAGTATAACCCACCACATTGGAAATATGCACACCAATCGTGTGGTATTACCCACCACATTGAAATATACTCAAACTATAAAGTGCATAAATTTAAATTGCAGAAATTAAATTTCCTCCAATAGGTGGTCGAACCTACCTTATGGGAATTATTGCAATAAATATAAATCTACGAATTTAAATAGCAAGAATTAAATTGCATAATATTTAACTACTTCTTGAGAGTAGGATCTTTAGTAGAAGGTATTACCCATCACTTAGCATATAAAGTGTGAAATATATAAAACCTTCCGTTTAGTGACCGTTGAACCCATCATCAAGTAGGAGGTATTGCAATAATTAAATTGCGATAAATAAAGTGCGAGAATTAAATATTGAGCGCTTCTCACGGGAGCAAATTTGTTCTTCTAGAACAAATACTCATTACTTCTACAAGAGCACACTTATCCTTCTAGAATAAGTATATTATGTAATTGAACTCTTGAGAGTTACATTAATATTTCGATCTATTAACTCAAATGGACTTCAAGTCGTAATTAATGGATTTAGAATTTCTTGAGAATATTCTATCAATTTTTGTTTATTGTCGTCAAAATTAGGTCGGTCCTTTTACATTCATAGGAGTAAAATTGTCTATTCCAATCCGCAATGGTTAAATTATCAAACATATTCTATCAATATTATACGATTGGAAAATCGTCTCCTTTTCACTTCCATTTATAAATATCAAAATATTTAATGACTATTTTGTAACATTTCAAAATTGGTGTACTAATTTGTAAATTTTGAAAGTTTGATAATAACATATTTCAAAGCGAGTTATTACCCTATCAATATTGGTGTCAAATCGAAGCTCGTTAAATTGAGTATAATGGAGTCGAGAAAATTTGATTTTGATAATGTATGCTCCTTATACCTCGAAAAGCGAATGTAATAGTTTAATATATTATTATAATATAATATAATATAATATAATATAATATAATATAATATAATATATATTTGTGCTCAAATTGTTTTTGCTTGCCGTAAGATGCGTAACATTGCGTTCATGTCAATTTGATTTGTATAGATATTTCAATGCTCCACTGAATCAAGCCACAGACAATCATCTTCTCCCATAAGCAACAACGTTAATCTACGCCGGTATCAACACGGAAGGGTTGATACGTGTTTTCCCACAGAACCAATCTTGTCGGCATACCAAACAATAGAATCAGCCAAACGATTTCAGTATCAAATCGGAAGAATGAGAAGAGAAGTGATGAAGTTTATAATCTAACTAATATTAAGGTTTACGATCTGAAGATCATCTATAAGATGCAATCAGAGAGCATATTCCCTTCATATTAATTAGTGGCTAGAGACTCGTGCTGATAACGTGTTATAAAAGTATAGAAACAATAGAGAGAATTTAGAGAAAATGAATTCGAAGGAATTCTCAGGAATGAATTTCATTAATAACTGAAGCCCTATTTATAGGAAAACTTCGAATGGCACAATCGTAATTACATAATTTCATCAAGGGTATAATAGTCATTCACATATAATAATTACATCTTTTACCAAATTATTCCTCCACCAAATTATTCCTCCATCAAATTATTCCTCATAATTCATAACCACCAAATTATTCTCAATTATTCATAACACTTCAATTATTATTCATAACAAATTTTAATTTATTGATCTCATGACTTTGTCTAAACTTTGTATCTTTTTTTTTTCTTTGAAGAGAACTTTGTATCTTCAAACAAGTGAAGAAAAAAATAAAAAATATAAAATGGAGATAGCTTGCGAGACTTCGTTTGGCCCGACTTGGAGAAAATTGCACGAGCTTCTTTTGGCCTGGGTCAGCAACGGTAGGCAGATGGACTAACACATACTTGGCTCACCAAGCCAACTAGCTAAGCTGGCTCGACTCATTGGCATTTTCGAGGCTTAGCCTCAGCGTTTGCTCAATCATTCGAACCAAAAGCCAACCAAGCTCATTGTCACCGCTAAAAAACATGGTTTAGCGTGTGTTCGTGTGTACTTATTTTTGTCTAAAATTTGGCTAAAAGTGGAGTGTAGTGGTGGGGACCACGAGATGTGTGGATAATAATGAGTGATGATGTGAAATGTGTGGTTGATATTGATGTTTGACTTTGACTTTTAGTAGTAGGTAATTTTTAGGTGAAAATAAGTGGAAACGAACACACGCTTAACCCAAGCTTATCAATAAATAACTTCAACTCTGGTAAATATTTAAATTGTCAACGCTTACTTCCAACTAAAAAAATTTATTACAGGTGGGGTTTCTGACAACAGACAAGATGTCAAGATGTTAATGTGAAAGTAAGGTTAAAAGTTTTATCTATGCAACCAATAAAACAATACTGATTATGAATCTCACATTGGAGGAGTACTACGTTTTTGGTAAATGGTAAAATATTATCAATGCACAAGGTTTTTTTTTTTTTTTTTTTTTTGCATCAATGCCTCACCTACATATAATACTTTACACACCACAGAGAAAAGTATTTTTAATAACTATTATCTATTTGTTTATTTGTCATTTTATTTTTCTGGCCCATAAAGTGCATTTGAGATGCTCTCATTCAATTTTAATTGATTAGAAGTCTCGACTAATTAGCTAGAGAATCTAGATGCATTTCACCTGCACGGTAATTGGTGGTGAAATTATTTATTGAGCTTCCAGTCAATCATTCAATTTTTCTTAGTCTCGAGCTGGACGGTAACAATGTGAATGAGCAATAATAATTCATTAAATAAACAAAAATACAATAATGAGACCATGCACCCGGAGTTCACATTATAAGGGCTTAACACGTGCAACGATTGGATCACAAGTATAGATAGTAGCAATAAACAATCCAAATTAGTTCTTGTTGTTATAAAAGTATAGAAACAATAGAGAGAATTTAGAGAGAATCTAGAGAGAATGAATTATAAGGAATTCTCAGGAATAAATTTCATTAATAACTGAAACCCTATTTATAGGAAAACTTTGAATGACACAATTGTAATTACATAATTTCATCAAGGGTATAATAGTCATTCACACCAATAAAATATTATAAAGAATTCCCTCGGGTGCCTTACTTCCTATATTATATTCATAACACTCCCCCTTGAACGATTATTAGTATAAACGTCTTCTGGACTTGTTTGGAGAAAAACCCAATGGGAAAAAACTTCCAAATTGATTGTAGAAAAGCTTGGAGTGGTTATATATTGCTTTGCCAAAATATTGCTCCCCCTGATTTCTATAAGCGGTATATGAGTATTCACGTGCTGCCTCGTTAAAACCTTGTCAAGAAAACCCAGTGGGAAAAAACTTGATCGAAGGAAAAAAAAAATACAGCTACTCCATCTGATTTCATATCTTGAGGACGGATATCCTTACTTCTGGTAAAGGATTTCAATATCATCATTGTTTGGATCTAAAGCATTATCTCTATTATAACTTGATCCAATAGATACATTATTTTGATTTATCCTTAATCCTCAATATACCATGAATATGCCTCGTTAAAACCTTATTAGGAAAAACCCAGTGGGAAAAATCCTAATGAAGGAAAAAGAATACATTATTCATATGAATACGCCTTTAATGTTGCCTCATTAAAAACCTTGCTAGGAAAACCCAATGGGATAAAACCTCAGTCAAGGGAAAAAGAGTGCAACGCGTATTTTATACAAGTATGCTACAAGCATTTCAAAATCTTTCATAGATTTGTATGAGTATCAAATACATTGGTTGATACTCTTCATTCATCTCCACGTGAATGAAATTTTAGATGTTATACAATATTATGTTATATTCAGTGCATATATGTAATCAACAATCTTGGTCTCATTTTCTCATTATATCGATGTATATACCTAAATCTCTTCTGGAGATTTCGAATTAGTTGAGATTGAGCTGCCTCATTAAAAACCTTGTTTGAGAAAAAAAACCCCTTTGGGACAAAAACATCAATCAAGGAAAAGAGTACAGCATATTAATTTCTCAACAATATTAATGTAGATATTTTGAGATGTTGCATGCACTGATAAAATAATACATTTGGAATTCTTCAAGAGTTTCATTCTCATTTTTCATCAAGCCCGTACATGAATACATCAATCATAAGGGCATATATTTTAGCATCGGTATTTTCCGATGGATTTCAATATCCTCACTATCATTGATAGTATGTAGCGCTATCATTTCATAATGTGTCGACACTTTTAATTTTATTTCTTTCCCCATATCGACATAACTTATTGAGATATCTCATTATCAATCCTCTTATAGGATTACACAATATAGTTATGTCTATATACTCTTCAAGAGCATATGCCTCTGTTATTAAGACCATCTTTAATAATTTGCTTCGATATATATGATTGGAGAAATCTCATAATATCAACGCTTCTGACGTGCTAACTTATCAAAGCATCTTAACTGATATATGTGATTGTTCATAGCATCTTTTATGCATCTTTGAACTTCAAATTCATATTTTAATTGTGAGGATATATCATGATGAATTTCACATATCATTTTCAACCTTTAATACTCCCCCTCATGCTGAGAAAATTTAGAACACCAAAACTCATATAGTTGGTATGATATTAATCATATATGTTCTCATTATTCAACCTTAATATGGGAATTTAGACAGTTTATATTCTATTCTCGATATTGGCAATTTATTGGAGGACTTTAAATAATTTGCCATATAATATCCCACTTGTATGCGCATGCTCAAATCCTTCAGGGATTTATTCAAGTCATTGGGATATATATTTACTAACTTTATCATTAAATCTGGAAATCATGCTCATATCGTGAGCAAATCATTTCGTAATCTTCCAATTACGAATCATATAGACATGTGACTATCTAGTGGATCCATATCATAATGTCTAGTAGTCCACATGGAGGATGAGTGGACCCATATTTCTCATCCTTTATATATATTCCAGATATATTTGAGATTTATTCCCAACATTGGCTAGCAATGATTTCATCATTTATCGAGAATAATCACTTCAATAATTCTTCCGGTTCTTGATTTCAAAAATTATTTACATCAATCGAACCGGAATCTGTATAGTGCTCAACATGATTTATTACTTTCATCATATGTATAGCTCACCGACATATTCCATCATGTTTCGGTAGCATTATTACACATCACTGTTCAAGCGTGGAATCTTAGCACATACGCTTCATGTTTCGATACTGCTCCAACGCGGAGCCTTACCTCATATGCGTTTATAAATTATCCGGGCACTTACAGTATTCACCATAATAATGGTCCATATATGATAATGGATAATTTGCTCTCAAATCTTCGAAAATACTATCCATCACTACCGATCAAAATCCTAAAGTAGGCTGGAAAGATTAAGGATGCTAATGAATAAGGGTATCCCACAAGATATCCGATACTTGATTGAAGCAAAGGTTCGATTATCTGGTGAGGTTTCAATTCATTCTAAATACATGCCTGATATGGGTAAAAGTAGTTTTTCAAAGAAACAGAGAGCAAAAAGATTAGGAGGATGCTACAAGTGTGCTCGGTGTACATGTGACACTCGATGTAAATCTGTGGCGTACTTGTCCAGAAACCGAGAAGATAAAATAGCATTCATTAAGGATGGATTGAGTAAGGAGACTTTGGATGATATTCAACAGGCTCTTGAAACACATCCTAGTGGGCACGTACAAGGTGAGTGATGGCCTTATGGGCCAAATTCAAAGATGGACAATCACGTTATAGTCTTGAAAAACTTACTTTAGAAGATCCTATTTGTAAATTTAGTAGAAAATTTAGTATAATAATTTTCTCATCTTAATGTAAGAAAACTCGGTGTAATAACGAAGATCAATATATTTCTTTTATTTGTAAATATCGTTTTTCAATTTTTAAGATATATATATGCATATATATTTATTTTTCAATCACCGACAGCTTATGTCATATCACTAAAATTTTTCTGCCTTTTTCTCTTTCATATTTGTCAAAAAGTAAATAGTACAATCAATTATTGGTTTGAAAATTTTCTTTAAATAAAGGGATTCATATATCTCTCATTCATTCGTTGAAAGAGAGAGATAGAGGTGGACATAGAGATGGAGATATTAGAATCATCTCATGTAAGTCAATCTTCACCTCGCCAGGTAAAAACTATATGTGTTCTTGGTGGCTCCAGACTAGTAGGTCATATCCAATATGTCGATATGGCAAACCAACTTGTAAGGGAGTTAGGGAAACAAAATTTCAATATACTAAATGGAGTGACTAATAACAAACTATTAAGGAGTCTTACGATGGTCGCACAATCATGGAGGATAAGAGTGTCAAGTGTAATACCTTTTCATCGAATTGGAGGCAGTAATCGAATTGGAGTTAGAAATGTCATTAGTCCAACTGAATTGATGCTACAAACACAATCCATCCACGACTGCCTGATGTACATGATGAGCAATAGTGATGCTTTTATTATTCTTCCAGGCGGCTATAACACGCTGGAGGAAATATTCAATATAGCGTCATGTGCACAGTGAAACTTTCATACCAAACCCATAGGTTTGTTGAATATTAATTATTTCTTTGATGGTTTGCTAGCATTTCTAGATCAGGGTGTAGAACATAAATTTATTTCTCGTTCAGCGAGAAATATACTTGTTTCTGCTAATACAGTTGCTGATCTACTCATCAAGATTCAATCATATGTTCAAAAATCTGTGGAAGCTGAAACCCATCGGTCACAGACCATCGGTCTCAAGCGAAAAAGAGATCCGTTGGATCTTTCATTATGAACCCGAATGTTCGGGGTGGTAGAGTTACGGAGTATTTATACTCTCGAGACGCATCCCTCATTTATGGGTTCAATATATATTTTCCTTTCGTATTTCTATATTTTCAAGTATTTGTTGCCACTATAATTTGTTCCACTTCAACTATTTTGTACTTCTTTTGGAGCAATAATAATGATATCATGTTGGCTTTATTCAGATACAGAAGTCTGATGATTATGCTTCTTCAAGAGCATTTTATTCTTATATCAATACGATCTTATATCATCACTGAAATTATTTCATATGATCCCACCATGCGATATATTTCTTTTGATCTATTAATTGGGATCTATTGAGTATTTTATTTTCATCTATTTATCCAATGGTAATTTCTGATACCACTTGCTCAATTTTCACTATCAATATTTAAAGACGTGGAAATGAACATTTCTTTATTAAATGCTTCTTTAAGAGCATTTCTCATCATGTCACAATATACTAATTTCATAATGAGATTTTTCACCACGGTATATTTTCTTTCTCTTTTATCACAATGGGATTCTTTGAGCAATTTCATTTCATCAATACATACAACAGTAAATTCTGGTGTACTTGCTCAAATTCCTTCTTTAATATTAATAGAATATTCTTATCGAAAATATATAAATCAGTTATCCAATCGTAGGATTTAATCCAACCACATTTGTAAGATGTATTCAAACGTGTGGTATAACCCACCATCTTGAAAATATGCATACCAATCATGTGATATAACTCACCACATTGGAAATATATGCGAAATTTAAAGTGCGTAAATTTAAATTGCAGAAATTAAATTTCCTCCAATAGGTGGTCGAACCTACCTTATGGGAATTATTGTAATAAATATAAATTTATGGAATTTAAATTGCTAGAATTAAATTGCATAATGATTAACTACTTCTTCAGAAGTAGGGTCTGCTTAGTAGGAGGCATTACCCATCACTTGGCATATAAAGTGCAAAAATATATAAAACCTTCCGATTAGTGACGGTTGAACCCATCATCAAGTAGGAGGTATTGCAGTATTTAAATTGCAATAAATAAGGTGCGAAAATTAAATATCTATAGAAGTAAATTTGTTCTAACTATTTTTTTCAAACTATAATTATCGTCAAAGTAAACGGCCGTAAATCGAAATATCTGCTGCTGCCAACCCCTACCAGTTGCCGGCGGCAGCGCCGCCTGGCAGGTGCGTGGCGCTACACATACCTCTTTATAAAGTTTTGATAGTATAGGCATTAATACGTAAATATTCACAAGTCCAAGGGCCATCTTTTAATTTTTTTTCAAAGTTGGGATACTACTTTATAAATTTTGAAATTTTGATATATTTCAAAATGAACTGTTATATTATCAATATTGGTGTCAAATCGAAGATCTCGTTAAATCGAGTATAATGGAGTCGAGAAAATTTGATTTTGATAATGTATGCTCCTTATATCTCGATAAAACAAATGTTGTAGTTTAATATATTATTATATTATAAAGTAACATAATATATATATATGTGTGTATATATACCTCTTCGTCAACTTCACATGTGTTTCCTTTGAATGTTGGCCTACCTAATTTCTTAATTCTTGCCACGCAGCTTAGGAATTCTTTATTGCACAACTTGTCTAAGTAATTGCCTTTAATTTAAATGCAGTCATCATGCTTCATACAGTAGGCATCTAGTTAGTTACAAGGCTTCTCCCCTGGACATCCACTGTATAGGATTTCACAGTATTTCCCATATCTTAAAAATGGAGGCACGAGGACTGATGGCCTCCTCCGTCTTTATGTATGCCAACGTTAATGGCATGAATGGGACTAGCATGGAAAATATTGAAAAGAAAGAAGAGGAGAGATGATAGCATGGACGAGTGTGAAGAAGGAAACATCGAGAAATAATGTAACGAGGAGAATTGCAAAAATTGAGACTGAAAATCGGAAGCTTTGGTTTGCTTTTTAGTTTCTTCAAGAATTTGAGAGAAGGAAATTATTGGTTGTGTTGAAATTTACGAAAAAGGAGTTAACTAATTGGGAAGTGTTTAATCTGGTTTCTGATACAGAGGATCATCGTTAGATGCAACTGTAGAGCATACTCCCTTCTTATTACTTAGTGGCTAGAGACTCGTGCTGATAAGGTGTTATAAAAGTATAGAAACAATAGAGAGAATTTAGAGAGAATGAATTCTAAGGAATTCTCAGGAATAAATTTCATTAATAACTGAAGCCCTATTTACAGGAAAACTTCGAATGGCACAATTGTAATTACATAATTTCATCAAGGGTATAATAGTCATTCACACCAATAAAATATTATAAAGAATTCCCTCGGTGCCTTGCTTCCTATATTATATTCATAACACTTGTTATCTATTTATTTATTGTGTTTATCATTTATTAACATCTCACTACCATAAGCCTTATATTTTCATGAATTTCATGACGCAAGTCAGCTAATACAGTTTAGATATATGCAATGCAACTATGGTATATGAATTTGCAACTAAGATGCATATCAAAATCCCCTTCGGTTCGGGTGAGTCGGTTTTCCACCCAAATGAAACCAACCACCCGAAGTCGGTTTAGCCCAAAAAAAATCGAACCGAACCAATTGGTTCTGTTCGGTAAACCGAAACCAACCGAACCGACTCGGTTCGGTCGATTTTGTCGGTTTTGGTCCTTTTTTTTTAAATCGATCGGTTTTTCAGTTTGTAAAAACCAAACTGAAAATCGAACCGACTGCCAAAAAAATAGAACAGAACCGAACGGAACCGAACCGAAGAGGCCCGATGCGGTCCGTTTGATCGATCTTTGTTTGGTGGTTTTTTGCCCAAAGACTAGGTGTATAATGTCATATATCTGATTGTTTCATCTAATTTAAATGGTTTATACGCACAACAAAATATGTCAGTTCAATGATTTCGATTATTTTAATTAAATGAGATAGATCAAGAGATAAAAAAAAGACCAACAAATATTCTTCTCTCTGAAACTTAAAATTCTCATCTATTACATTCTAACCATCTCCGGTAGCGTGATGTGCCTCTAAATTTGTTGTTCTCAAAAATTAAATGTATGGACATCCCAAAGCATCACAATGTGAAGAAGTCAAAATGAGAGGCTCAGTTAATGAGCCAAAGGTTCGATGTGTTGGAATTTATTTCTAATAATTATTTTGTGGGCAATATATTAATATTAATTATATCAGTTATTCAATTTAAATAGGCTAAATTAAGTGGTCTAATTAAAGGAAGCCTATATAGACTACAGAGTTGGATGTGAGCCAAATAAGTAGAGACCAATTAGGGTCTAGTTGAGTCTTTATGGGAGACTCCAATTAGTCTCTATATATAGACACCTCTGGTCATGGTCCCCAATATACCAAATCATATACAGTTTCTCTTCACTCCATTAGAAGAAAACATCAGGTCCCATAATAAGGAATAAAGCGATTTGGTTGAGGAAGGTCATAGCACCGCCGTTTAATCATTCGTTCGTGCAGTTGTTCAAATTTAGGCTTCCGCATTAAGTACAACAATTGCTATAATGGATCCAGGTACGTTCTACAATTATTAATCTCAATAATTTGACATGATAATGATCTTGGGTGATTTAATTACGTGTGTAATTAAATATCAAAGTAAAATTCCAACAAGTGGTATCAGAGCTATTATCGTTGTAGGATTATTGAGATATATCGATTTATGATATTATTTCTTTGGGAATTTCGAATATAAGCATACACGTACACGTTTGGAATTATAAAGGAATATTAAAGCTGCAATACATTGAATGTATGCTGTATGCATTATTTATATATATACACATATGCAAAACGAAAGGAAAGCCGGGATCTGTATTGAATTTTGACGAAAGGAAATAATAATTAAAATCTGATTGAAGAAAATTAAAGTCAGGTTCTGTGTTTGTGATGTCTGTATCAAGATCGCATGAACACGATCTGGATTTGTAGGTGAATTTGGTTTCTATGTTTGCGATTTGGTTGGTATGCTCGGTTGTATATATCAACATTTGGAATCCGTTTTGAGGCCATATGAAAACCATTGTATGTATATATGCGTGTATATACACATTGGGACCGATCGGTGTCTGAGTAAATTCATGTATTGTAGTTTAGATTGTGTATGTATCTTGGTTATACGTTTATGTATACGGAGATCCCCATGTTCGAATTGTATTCTTTCCACTCGAATCCATTTTTCTTTATCGGATCTGGTTCTTCAAAAAAAAAAAAAATTTCAGAGCGAGGGGTATTCGAACCTTGGGTCGTCGGCGATGGTCGTATTTGTCTTTCTTACAAATTTCTGTTGGCCGAGTCGATCGGGTGGCTAGGGTTTGTGAACCGAATGCAGGGACCTTCGTTGAGAATTAGATGAGACCGAGGACCTCGTTTGCAATTTCAGTGTCTTTGCGTTATTTGTGGTTCAGGTCCCTGAAAGTTGATGGTTCGTATAAGTAAGGCCGGCCGTTTGCCTTTAAAACGAATTCAGTCCCTGCAGTTTTAAATCTGTCGATTTAAGCCCAACAAGTTTTAAATTTGTTGATTTAAGCCCAACAACTTCTAAAATTGCATCTTTCGACCCCGAAGTCCAGAAATCTAATTATTACCGCCCTCAACTTCTGATTGTTGCATTTCAGTCCTCGAAAATTTCAGATTTTGATTTTTCCTAGATTATTAAAGTTTCTTTTGAATTAATTTCGGCCACTAAAGTTTTTGAAAATGCAATTGAATCCTCAATTGTGTAATTACTTTGGAAATTGGTCCCTTGTGTAAGATTTTAAAATCCGTGGGCCATGAAAATTTTCAAACTCTAGTCCCTATGGTTATAATTTTTAAAATTTACGGCCTTAAAGTATTAACATTTTATCCTTTAAAGATTGAGATTTTCAAAACTTATGTCATCATCAGGTTTGAAAATTAACTCTTGGCCCTACAGGTGACGGATTTGATTCTTAGCCCTTCCAAATATTGAATTTTAAGAACGTGACCCTTAAAGTTTTAAAGGATTAAGTCTTAGATCCTCCAAGTTTTGGAAACTTTTAATGATTTGGCAATTAAATTTTTTTTTTTTTTGAGAATTATATCTTAGTCCCTAAAGTTTTAATTATGACATTTAAATCACAAAAGGTTGTGATTTTAATCACCCAAAAGTTTTTTGAAATTCTCCATTCTATCTAAGGTTTGGATTTAAGATTTAATTCTTAAAGTTTAAGTTTTGGATTTGGGCCACGGAAAGTTCTTAAAATTTATAATTGGACCAATAAAGTTTAAAGTGGTCTATAAGGTTTACAGTCTTGAGTAATGACCCTCTATAGTTTTGGTTTTGAGAGTTGACGCATAAGGTTTTGGATATCAAATTTCCACCTATAAATTGTAAGATTCAAGTATCGGCCCCAAAATCTTGGATCTTGAAATTCAGTCCTATAATATTGATAATCCTTCAATTAGATTTGTCTTATATCTCAAAATAAATTAATTGAAGCGACACGTTTCCAAAGTAACCTCTGTTGTGGATTTATTTGTTTTGAGATATTAAGATGTGTGTGTCTGTTGTTTATGCGAATCGTGGTCGGCCCAAAGGACGGTCACTATTTGGCCAAATGACATATGTACTTGCGGTAATAATTATGTGATAATTATTAACCCTTTTTTTCATTGAATTGATTGTTCTGATTTCAAAATGAATAAGATCGAAACGGCATGTTGCCAAAGTGACCTCTGTCATGTAGATTTGTTTATTTTGGAATATTGAGATACACGTGAATGTTGTTTATGCAAACAATGATCGGCCCAAATGAAGATTATTGTTTGGCCAAACAACAAACACACTAAGTTTGGGTTGAATCTTCAGTTATCATGTGGACAGTGAGTCGGCCCAAAGGAAGGCGTATTGTTTGACAGATTTTTATTATCAATACTTGATTATTGTATGGAGAGTACCACTTATAGTTAGTTCCTACGTCCAAAGACGAGAAATTAATGTTGTGTTAGATATCTTGTAATGGGGCCACTATTATCATCTTACAAGTCACACTATAACATGATTATTCCTTTGTGAGTTTATGGTGTTCTCATCCAATACTCGTCTTGATCTACCGCTATAAATATGGTCAGTGTATTTTAACGAATCTAAAGAAATTAAAGAATCCTGGGGTATGTTTGAAGAGTTAATCCAAGTTTTCTTTAAATTATTGAACAACATTTTGTTTAAATACGAAATGAAAACAAGCACTCATTTGGAAAATATTGTTTCAATATGTATAAAATGAAACATAAAGGAGTACTTGTTGGAACTTTCAATCTCGCTATTAAGCTAGGGCACTAAAGTTAGAGCTTTCTTTAAGACTGGCTCGTGCTCTAGTTCATATTCTTTATGAACAACACCTTAAAGGATTAATAAACTCTTAATGAGTTTATTTTAGTGTGTATAAGAATATAAGGATCTTGAAGTGGGAATGGATTGAAAGTAACAACTAAAGAAATACTCCTCAATATAATAAAAGAAAAAGAGGATAAGAAAGCTGTAGTTGCGGCACCACAATTGTGCGAAAGAAACGGTATAAGGTGTTCACATGTTACTCTTGTACGAATTGTGGATTTGTAAATAAGGAATATGCCTTGAGAATGCTGTCTGGCGCATAAAGAATTGTATTCTTCTCATTTGTTTTGTCTGGGGTAAACTTAACTTTTGTACTTGAATGCACTTGGTGAATGGACTTAGCATTATCATTCACACATGTGTATCTATGCAAAGTTAACTGTAAGTTAATTACCACTTGATGCTGAAAGATTCATCTATTTGGACAAAGAAAAACAATTATGGTTGAGGCTATAAGGATATTGTGGATTGGTTATTATTTGAATTGAGACGAGACATATATAGCACCATCTCCTTGATGGAATTCGGATTGGTTTCTGTATTGAACAAATTAAGTTATTATTGTTCAATTCGAAACTATAAAGTTGGTCTTTCAAAATTCAAATTTTGTTATTACTGATCCCACGTAATTGCCTCATATAGTGAAACTTTGCAAATAAAGTCAAATTTGACCATATGGGAAATATGAGGAATACAGAAAACGGTTAAAGACTGCAGCTTACATTCTTAATAGAGTTTTAAAACAAATTAGTAGCTAATGCTTTGGAAAGTAAGAAGTCTATTATTAGGCAATTGCTTATTTGAGATTGTCTAATTGAGTCAAGCCGAATGACAATAAATTGGATTAAGGAACCATTGGCAACTAATTTATGAAGCACTCTCAAAAGTTAAGGGTTTACAAGTTTTGTAAGCCGTTAAAGTTTGTCCTCTTTTGAATGGGAAATACGGACTTCCTTGAGGATGTTGAGCTTGGAAGGGAGATAAGGCTAGATAAATTGTCTTCGAAGGAGAATTTGTTCATCTCTGTGTTGGTACTCTTGACAACGATTATATACATTGTCCGAGATATACATTCGGTTTAATAAGACAATATTAAAGCTCCCTACTTGAATGAAGACATCGGTCTTAAAGGGCAAGCTCAACAACCTCAAGAACAGATGCCATTAAAGATAAAATCTATCAAACCAATAACATTAAGACCTCGTCGAATTGCCTGAAGGTTTAGAGCTGATTGGTTGCGAATTAATATTTAATACCAAAAGGCGTTAAAGGGGGAATATTGAGAGATATAAAGCTCATCTTATCGTTAAAGATTTTATTGAGGCACATATCTTAAAGAGTCTTTCTTTTTGGCTTATTGAAGGGTTCTTTGAGGATTATAATGGTACTTGTGGGTTGTAGTTCACTTCGAGTCACATTAGCTGGATGGTGAGACTGTGCAACTGGTGAGCTTTGACATTTGGTGAGTCAAAGACAATAGTTTGCAAACTAATGAATGCTGTCCACAACCCCAAACAGGTTTCCTATCACCAGTATCACGAATTTCATCAAATTATTATCTCGTTTGGATATGAGATGAATTTACTTGATGATTTTGTGACCCTCAAGTTCAGTGGGAGTATATATCTCTCTCTAGTATTATATGTCGATAAAAATTTTCTAGCAGCAATATTGTTGCAAGAAAATAAGAAAAGTTTGAATTAAAGAATTTCATTATTCTAAAGAGATTCGACATAAAAGATTGTATACTAAGAGATATTTCCACCACTATGGGACATATGTTAGTCCTGATCAAGACCCCATGATTGAATTTGAACCATAAAGATTACAAATGATTCTTTACGTGTTGGTTTGGAAAGTCTTATGTATACTCACGTATGTGAGCATCTGGATTTGGCTTTCCTAGTAAGGATGGCAGATATTCGACTGACTCTAGCATGGATTTATCCAATAGAGTTATATAGTATTTGTGGAGAACATATAATTATGTGTTCACTTATTTAGAGATCATTTCATATTCAGAGTGATTAAGTGTCTAATGTGCATAAGGACGTAAACTCTGTATTGTGGATCCACTCACCAAAGGTTTACTCACCTAAAGTATTCAGCAAGCACACTGCTTATAAAAGTGCTGTAGTTGGCATTGTGCTGGTTTAGTGGGAGTTTGCATTGGTGCTCTTTTGGTGATAGACACATTTATATTATTTTCTTCTGCAGAATAAAGTTCATGGTTTTACTATTAATCTCTGAAATCCAGTCTTTCCAGTTGCGATTTAGTATTAAGGTTGGAAAGGTTTATTATGATCTCATAAGGAAATAAAGTTGGACCCGTTGGAAATAGACATGTATAAGATCACATTGCATGTAATTTCCATGCTACCTATCCACATTAGATCTATGTCATCAAGTAAATTAGTATGGTGATTATTGTGGTTAATCACGGTGATATTGCCATGAAAACTGCAGTAATTCCATCACTGATCTATGAGATGGACCAAATTGTTTGAAGAGTAGTCTCAGATGAATAACATACGATTGCGCGCCTAAGGATTTTGTTGATATAATTACTAGAGTATAATATGCAGCCCAAGTGGGAGATTGTTGGAATTTATTTCTAATAATTATTTTGTGGGCAACATATTAATATTAATTATATCAGTTATTCAATTTAAATAGGTTAAATTAAGTGGTCTAATTAAAGGAAGCCTATAGACTACAGAGTTGGATGTGGGCCAAAAAGTAGAGACCAATTAGGGTCTAGTTGAGTCTTTATGGGAGACTCCAATTAGTCCCTATATATAGACACCTCTGGTCATGGTCCCCAATATACCAAATCATATACAGTTTCTCTTCACCCCATTAGAAGAAAACATCAGGTCCCATAATAAGGAATAAAGCGATTTGGTTGAGGAAGGCCATAGCACCGCCGTTTAATCATTCGTTCGTGCAGTTGTTCAAATTCAGGCTTCCGCATTAAGTACAACAATTGCTATAATTGATCCAGGTACGTTCTACAATCATTAATCTCAATAATTTGACATGATAATGATCTTGGGTGATTTAATTACGTGTGTAATTAAATATCAAAGTAAAATTCTAACACGATGGACATAAAAACATCTCCAAAAACTCTATATATAAACCTGTTAGGTTGAAACAAAAATGGAAATCCAAGTAATCGAGGAAAAAAATAGAAAAAAATAACACACACGATACAACATAAGACAACAAATGAAGAAAATGGAATTGGAAATCTGGACACTATAGTATTTCTTAGAAGATAATGGTATAAGCAGTATCAATCATAAATGAAAATGAAAAGGCAAATGAAACACGAGAATTCCAATGTAATTCTATCCCTCCATCTCGTCTCTTCCTTTTTTTTTAATGACGATTTACTTGAACATCACCGTCCTTCGGATCATTTCAGCCCCAATAAGCCACTCCAGCTGCCAAATCTGAATATGACAATTGACAAGTCCTACACATATCTTTGTTGTTGCTCCCACGCACAATGTGGGCGGAAATATGTCAACACCCCGATGTGGCGCTCTCAGAAAGCCCTACGCCATCCATTTTTTTATTTACATTAGGTCAGATGAATAATACATAATTGTCCTTTGATGGTGAGGAACCGGTGGAGGTCACACAATTTTTTATTGGGAGTGGACATGGCCCCCGCCTACAGTGTGGGCAGGGGAGCATTTCTCACACATATGCCTACAATCCTGTACCCAAACATTCTCACTCATTACGAGGCTTTTCCTTACAATTGATTTCAATATGTTGCTTTTCTATAAGAAAAAGGAAATTTAAAAAAATAGGCAATTAGCACAAATGGTCAAAAAAAACTATGGTAACTGTAAGATTGGTAAGAAATAAAAAAAAAAAATGTTGCTTGATTGTTCCAAAAAAAAGTTCGAGGTGCAAATTTTGTCCTTTTCGATGGATTCAGTCCACTTGTGCAATTAATGCCTTGGAATTTGCTATTTTGTCCCTTTCTCGAGGGGTATTTTAGTCGTTCAACTTAGGATAAATTGCACAAAACGTCCTACACTTTGGGTGTTATTACAATCAAGTCCCAAAGCTTGAAACATTATAAGTTAGTCCAAAGTTTTAGGTTTTATTTTTTATTTTTTTTCCCGATAGACAGCTTACTACAATCTTTGCCATTATAGAGTTTTTTTTGCGGTTGGTGTGGGGGGGGCGCTAAAAGGCTAAAAGAATGTTAAGAATTATAAGTATTGTGTTAAAATTTGCTTACTGCATGTTTTGAATTTTGGGATTTGTTCTATACGCAATAAATTTCCACTAATTTTTTTTCTCATATCATTTCCAACCACTCATATAATTATTTTATATTTTTTAATATATTTTTTTCATTTTTCAACCACATATCTAATACATTATTCGAGTAAATCTACACTGTTGTGTATAGAACAATCCCCTACGAGTGGTGGTAGTTTCTTGCAGTGTCCTGCGTGACCTATTTATAATAAAAATGAGTTGGTCTCTTGATTGACAAGTGGATTCGTTGTTACATATATTTTAATTGCAGCTGGTTGTTTAAAAACTTCAAGTCATTTTTTGTTAATTTACTTTCCTGTGGTATCTGTTTGGAAGAGGATGGTTGCAATGTGATGCTTCAATAATGAGAATAAACAATTAGATTAAGCCTTCAGACAGGGGATTTAGAATTTCTAAAGCTTGTTAATTGTCTTACAGTCTAATAAATTAGGTGAAACATCTCTGTTATTAAAAAATTTTAGTTTGATATTAGCTGTCGAAATTATGCATGCAACCACGTTAATTACATCACTTTATTCAAACACATAAAATCTTAATTTATTGCATCTCACGACTTTGTCAAGAAAATAGAGAAAGAGAGAGATTGAAGAGTTTATGTATAACATAACCTTGTATCGGCTCACCAAGAGAATGAGCTGAGCTGAGCTCGGCTCATTGGCAATTCTAAGACTTAGGTTTAGCCTCTGCTCAATCATTTGAGGCACAAGCCAACTCAGCTCATTGCCACCACTGAAAAAACCATGGTCTAACTAAAAACATTGCTTCTTTGCGAAGTATTTACATTCTCAACGGTTACTTCCAACTAATCACAAGTGGGGTTTCTAAACACGTGGATGAACAAATATTATCAAATCCGGTGTGATTGACAAAAACTTAAGAAAAGTATACTCTATATACGACCAACAAGATGCTAATGTGAAGATAAGAATTAAAGGCTTTACCTAAGCAACCAATGTCCAATAATACAAAATTCATTATGACTCTGGCGCCGGACCGGTTAGCTTTAAACTACTTTTTTTGGTAAACGGTAAAATATTACTGACCCATAAGTTTAATTTTTCTTTATTATTATTATTATTATTATTATTATTATTATTATTATTATTATTATTATTATTATTATTATTATTATTATAGTGCCATCGATTGTACACTAGTACAAAAATAGTTTAGGGTGGCGGTTGTTTTGTAATAAGGGTGGCGGTTCATTGGATCCCACCAGAAATGACGACACCCAATGTCGGGATTATGGTGACGGTTCAAAAAACGCCACCAAAAAAAGAAAGGGTGGCGGTTGTTTTTTAGAAAGACCGCCACCCTTTCTTTTAAAAAAAAAAAATTTGTGGACTTCGGGTGGCAATTGTTAAAAACAACTGCCACCCGAAGTCAACTTAAGGTAGCGGTTGTTGCTACCAATCGCCACCCTAAGTCCACATTTTTTTAAAAAAATTACATACGGTGGCGGTTGTGTTAAACAACCGCCACCTTAAATCAATTTTAAAAAAAAATTACATAGGGTGGCGGTTGTGGTCAACAACCACCACCCGATCATCATTTTTATTTTTTTATTTTTTAAATTAATAATTATTTGGGTGGCTGTTCCTATTTACAACCGCCACCTCAAATTAATTTTTTTTGGCACCTAATACCCATTGCATGTACTAACAAATGTACATGTTAAATTAAATCACCTAACCCCAACAAAACAACCTGTAATTGAACTACCATCAATACCATACCATTCACATAGAACCTGCAATTACACTAATAGCAACACCATTCACAACTACATGCCTCAACTTAGGCCTAATGAAACAAGTAGAAAGCAACTCCAACACAAGGGATGCAAAGTATGAGCCGCAACACCAATTAACAAATGAAGTAAATACAACCTAATGAAACAAGTAGAAGCAGCTCCAACAACTGTACAAGTACACAACTCCAGCACAAGTCCATAACTACATAAATGTACATATATAAGACCACAATGCAGGAGAACATAATAAAACTAAAAGGAAAATGAATTTAAACCTATAAATGATCATTTTATAACTTCTCGAAAGAATTCAATCCAAAGTTATCGTACCAAATCGATGTTTTCCTGAGAATACTCTTCGACTCCAGACACCTATAAGTGAAATGAAAGATAATCAGTTTTATACGTACCCAATAAAGTACTGAATGCTTAAATAATTAACCAATCTACATTCTACAGTGACACACCTTTTGTAAATCGTCGCCTTGACCATATCGTATCATTATGTCATTCATATTTTTCATGACACAATAACCACACTCATCACCTCCTGGTTGTTGTGTACACTACAATTTGTACGTAGCAACAAAATAAAAATAGTCATGAACAAAAAAATCTGTTTTTTAAGAAATTCATATATCTTCCAAACAGAAATGAACAAAAATATTAAAAAAATAACTATTATTGTTAAAAGTTATATATGTACATACCGGAACTACTTTCCAATGAATGCTGCCATGTCATACACCCATTTTGTCTCACATTACTCAGAAAGCTCTAAAATTTTAAATTATATGAATAATATTAATATATAAGAAGCGATCTAAACTCCAACTTATCATACAAACCAATAAATGAAATGAAAGTCATTGGATATTCTCTTACACGCTTATGAGCAACTTGATAACCAAATTTCGCTTCTGATTAGCCAATGAATCCAGTACGTATACCGTATTGGCTGAGGGCTCAATGACAAGTATTAACTAGTGATGACTAACAAATGTGACAGTTAACTTTTTAGTAACATATATATGAAATTCGAACTTATAACATTGGACATATTAAAGTATGAGTGATCTTACTCTTGGTGGTACGACGCCAAAATATATTTCTTGTCACTTAAATTGCTCAACGAATCATTAATGTAGCGTGAAGCCTCCATGTGTTGAGATTTAATCATAACTGCAGCTGTTAGTGATGGATTCATGAAACCGAATGGTATTTCATACAGCTGGCAGTTCCGATGAATGTACCTATTACATAAAATGCGAATTTAGAAGTTTATTGAAAACCGAAAAGTAAAAAAGTCATGTAATTTCAAACTGTAATTGAAGACTCACAATTGAAATACTTCCAAAATAGGAGCACTCAACCATTTCATCGCCATGAATTCGGCGACATCGATAGCAGTAACAAAGATTTCGGTGTCAGATGATCCAGGAAACAAGTCATCGAGCGGGACCTCCAACATATTATTACCAGTAGGCATCATATTGATCAAATCGACCAATAGCTTGCAAGAGTTAGGAAGACCCTTGTACGTTGCTTCATCAACGAGATTGCATTGTGCAGTTGCTGACATTACAAAACTTTGAGGCTTCTTCTGTTTGTCGGCTCAATTCTTCTTACGTACAGCAGTATCCTACAACGGTAAAGTAGTCATTACAACGTGACATTAAAGGATTCTAAAGTATTAACTACTATAAATGCTATTACATAATTTTCAAACAAATAAATTAGTAAAAAGCTATTAGAAACCGTATATTAACTTACATTTTCCAAGTGAACCTGGCTTTTAGGCCACTGAACAAAACTTCCCATGACATTTCCTAACACTACTAAGTCGTCTCGAACTGGCAAAGGAAGAGGCAACTGACGATATTGTTCAGGAACCATATCAATCCGTACCTTAACATTTCCTTCTATCAGTTGGCAACCATGCACAACCGTGTCTTCTGTAATAGGGTAGCAAATCCCTCGTGCGACCTATTGTATCTGGCCTTCATGTAGTGTGGACATTATACAATCAGTAGTTTCCTGTCGGTCCCAAAAATTATCAAGCAACAACTATTGTTTGCTCCTACAATGATTGTGAAGCTAATTATCTATAGTATTTTAAAAATAAGTAAAATTAGCTCATTATTTATAGTATTGTAAAAGTAAATAATTTTTTAAAATACCTAATGGCGATGAATGGATCTGGTGTACCCGAAACATGACAAACACTGCTATTACTCGCAGGTCTAGTATTGGCCATCATTGCTCCCATCCTAGCAAGTACTTGGATACCTAGTTGAATCAGGGTATCAACAACTCTCTGCTGAACCCTATTATCAAATTCGGCATTCAGTTGACTTTGAACCTCCCGTGCAACCCAGGAGTCTAGATCATCCCGGTCCAAATTGTATTTCTTCGATTGTTCAGACGGTTTTCCAAAAATTGCCCTCACACCACCTGCGTATCTACTGAACGTCCTCGACCAGCCCGGATGATCCTCTTTCCCTAGAGCTGCTGAAAGTATGTCGTGCTGTCAGGTCGGGACAAATGTTCCCCCCTCAACTTTAGATTTATCCACATGTTCCAATCAAAGGAAAATTAAGTGTTAACAGTTACCATTGGTTAAATTATCAATTATATGCACAATTGGAAAGAAATACTTACAATGTTGTCATAAACATCTATAATACCATGGGGATATATCAAAGTTCCGTCCGCGTGAACATGTAATCTTGCCCGTAAGTAATCCTAGGAACGATCACTGTGTAAAATTTCATCTCTAATAGACCCGCAAGAGGATAGGTGCCCTAAAGGGTCATTCTGTGCCAACACCTCCTTCATCCCTACGTAGCATGCGGATCCCATGTGATGGGGATACTTATTATATGATTGGCTTTCATTTGCCTTCTCACTTGTATCCTTCGAGAAATTAATATACCATTATTGATCAATATGGTGGACCCAACTCTCACAAGCCCCGTATCCAAATGTGATTTTAGAGAAAAAAGGAAAAAATGATTACATAGTTAATTGTAATAACTAGAGAAGTATACCTAAAATTTTTTACTCATCACTCTTTCTTTGAATTACTCCCAATCTGCAGCGGTAATGAAGTTATAAAACTACATTGGAGTGTCATTTCTTTTTTCTTTATCGCGAATCCACTTCCTCACAAGCTTATTCTTAAAATTTCTCATTCGTAATCCAGCTTGTGAAATAACTTCTTAAGTTTGTCATCTTTCAAATTGCACGTTATCTGTAATGCTAAAAAAATCAACTCTTAACCTTACTAATAAGAAAATAAGTGTTAACCAGAGCACACAATTACAATTTGCATCTTATTACCTTAATGTCTTCCGAAATGGTATTGTTTAGGCCGGTTTCAACAAGTCTCCAATCAGTATAATTTATATTAACCTTTGAGCACGCAACTACACCAATATAATGTCGGAATCCCATGCCACGTACCCCCATCGGCCGATCTAGGTCATCAAAATCATCATCTGTCAAATGAATATTCTTTCTCTTCCACTTCAACATGGTTGTCAGTCTTCTCGACCGTCTGGTGCTGCTGTCAGCACACGGTTCTCCTGATGTTGATGAAGATCTACAATCCGACATATTTGCGTCTGTTAGATTTTTAATTAAGTGAACGTGGCCTAATTAATTAAGCTATTTAATTTTAATTGTCATTTCTATTTTTCCGCACTCAACTTATTGAGTTATTTATTTAATCGATTAAACCTTGTTGAGATAATGTAATCAAAGTGAATTTGTGATAATTTATCATGTCACTTAGATAACATCAACTTAGGAGATTTAGATAACTTTAAACTTAGGATTTTATTAGATAACCTTGACTTGGGTCTTATCTTGATTTTGTATTCATTTATCTTAATGTCCTACACGCCTATTGCCATAAAATCCTAATTGATAAAATTCTAATGTGGTTAGAGATAATTCCCGTGTGGGTGGAGATAAGATGACTTATCATTTGACTCATTTCAAAATTCTTATCTTCTATTTGTTATCTTTGGTTATCTTCTAACTTATCTTGGTTTATCCTACTAGTCTTATCTTATCCACCTTTCTTAAGTGTAGGAGTTTTAGTGTGACAAAATGTCTATGGTGGCAAGACATTGGATTCATAAATGAATAAATAGAAGTGGAGCAGGATTAGCTAAGGTGTGCATGCCTAGAGGAAATAAAATGTGTACAGCCTACATGCATGCATAATGAGCTTTAGTACCTGCTTCTCCATGCACTTGTAACCTGAGATTCGTACTGGGTTTAAAGAAAAAAACTACAAGCGCATTTGTACTACAAGTCCACTACTTCATTTCATCAAGTCAAATCTTCAGGAGAAGTCAGATTCACTACACAGGAGCCTCGACCAAGAGAAGATCTTCACGAGAGGTGACGATCGGTGAGAGGACCACCAAGTCCAGGCTGGATTACGGAGTTACGAGAAGTTTTGAAGAGCAACGGGATGTTGGCTCACATTACAAGCTAGAAAAGAGACCAGGGAGTGATCGTCGTTAATTCTAGTTGTTTGATAGTGATATTCGTATTACTATCCTTAATTTCTTGTAACTAGTGAATCTATTTGTCTGCAGGTGCAGGCGGGTGGTTTTTTACCCTATTGGGGTTTTCCACCTTAAAATCGTGTGTCTGCTGTTCTGTTTTTATTTTCTTATTTTTACTCTACGCTAGATATATCTAGGCTCCAATCGAAAGATAACTCAGATATATCTTGCTTGAGTAAACAGTGAACAAATTGCATTTTAACAGAACACTATCAAGATATGTCTAAGTAATCTGTAAATTAGACAACTCATATTTTCAGCGTCCTATTAGCACGTGCCTGCACATTAAAAATATTAATAATCACGATAATAATAAATAAGAACCTACAATGAATAAGAATGAAAAATATTGCAACCGTTGTAGTTGGAAATAACATATGGCGTGCAAATAAATTTAAATTGTAAATAAATAGTAATTGAATAAAATTTAAATTACCAATAAATAGTAACACCGACCGATCATTCCACGTACTCTCCCTCCTGATGGTCCGAACCTAGGTAATTTGTTCCAGTGTTCTGTTCCTGAGGATCTAATAGGCAATTCAGTTGAAATGGAGGTGTTTCATCCCAGTGGTCATATTCATCTTCATCAACCACATCACCAATCCCAAAAATGCGTAGCTTCCCTTGGAGGACAATTGACCACTTTGCATCGTCCGGATTAGTAATGTAAAAAATTTGCTTAGCTTGTGATGCAAGTACAAATGGATCATTCCTACTTCCAACCCGATAAAAATCTACCCTACTGAAACCCAGTTTGTCAATCGATACACCCCGTGCATTGTCCACCCACTTGCATCGAAATACGCACATATGAAATTTCATATAATCAAGTTTCCAAATTTCTTCAATGACACCGTAGTATGTATCGACCCTATTATCAGTCGATACTTCCACCTGTGACACTCTGCTGTTTTGCATCATGCTTTTACCATCTTGACCATTTGTATAAAATGTATACCCGTTAATCTCATATCCCTGGTAAGATGTCACACGCGATGCGTGTCCATAAGCCAACCACTTCACCGTCTCTTCAATCATTTTCGGTGCATGCATCAACCGATTCATTACTTTATTTTTGAACCATATTGGGAAACAACGATTATGTTCACTAACCAACCACATTTCCCATTCAAAGGATTCTTCACCCTTAAAATTGCCATGTGTTCATCGAAGTATGGTTGAACCACAGCAAGATGATGCAAGACGAGCAGATGAGCTTTGGCTAGGTCTTCAGCAGTGGGCTCGAATGCTTGATCGGCTTGCGTCCAACAATTTACCGTCAAGCCTCCCCTCATGCCGAGATATATGAATACCAATAGGTTCGACTTTTGCTAAGTAACCGGTACAAAATTCAATGACTTCTTCAGCAACATAACCTTCTACGATACTGCCATCTGGTCTAAATCGATTTCTCACATATCTCTTAAGGACACCCATGAACCGTTCAAATGAATACATATTGTGCAAGAATATCGGACCTAACTGCTTAATTTGTCGAACCAAGTGAATAACCAAGTGCACAATGACATCGAAAAAAGATGGTAGAAAATACATTTCAAGTTGACAGATAGTGACAACAATGTTTGCCCATAGTCTATCTAACTCATCCGGATCAATAACCTTACTGAATATTGCATTGAAGAAAAAATAAAGTTGTGTAATTACGCGCCTAACATTTTCAGGCAGTATACCGCGAATAGCAATGGCAATAGCTGCTGCATCATAATACGACAATCATGAGACTTCTATCAAACCAACTTTAAGCCCTTCATCGATACAAATCGTCTGATGTTTGATGAATAACCTTATGAAACCTCCACCCCTCTCAAACATTCACAAAATTTTTTTTCTTTCTTAGACAGAGTGCAGCAAGCTGCTGGTAGGAATGGACGCTTTCCTGTCTTTTCAGTAGGTGCTAACTTCGACCGTATTCCCAAATCTACCATGTCCTTTCTAGCATTGACAGAATATTTCGTCTTGCCTGGAATGTTTAGCAATGTCCCGATGATATTTTCACAAACATTCTTCTCTATGTGCATGAAATCGATACAATGTCTCACCTCAAAATACTTCCAATAAGGTAAATCCCAAAAAATCGATCTCTTTTTCCAGATACTCTTTTTAGTCTGCTTAAAAGTCTTACCGAACTCAACTGAAATATCTTTAGCTCGTTCGAAAACCTCTTTCCCAAACAACGGCAATCGTGCGACCCGATTCTCGGTTTTCCCATTGAAATCTTTTTTATTTTTTCGATATCTATGATTTTTCGGAAGAAAAACCCGATGATCCATGTACACATTTTTCTTGCAATTATGCAAATATAGGCTACAAGTGGTATCTTCGCACACGGGACATGCCTTATCACCTTTGATTGTGTAACCCGGCAAGTTACCAAGAGCTAGAAGATTATTTATGGTGCAAAATAACATTGCACGTAAATTAAAATTCTCTAGACGATTAGCATCAAATACCTCCACACTCTCATCCCACAACCTCCTTAGATCATCAACTAGAGGTGCTAAATACAAGTCGATATCACTGCCCAGTTGTTTCGGACCTGAGATTAGCAATAACATTGATATGTGCATTTTGCACACTTATTTACGGTCTCTGAACTCGTAATATCTGTATTTTTTATATTTAATTCCTACTTAATTTGAGTACTTATTGTGTTTTAGGAGAAAATTCGGAATAAGAAGGAGTTTGAGTAAAAATAAAGGAAATTTGATCAAAAGACAAAAAGAGATATCAAAATAAGGAAAGTTTTCAAATTTAGGGACGAGAATGCGAATATGCCAAAGATTGAGGACGAATTTTGACCCAGATAAAGGGGGATTTGGACGTGGATATTTTGAATAAACTGTAAATCTTTTCGTCTAGTTTCCACGGGAATTTGAATCACCTCAATTGGACATCGGATGAAGAAGTTATGACTGAAATAGTAAATACTGACAGGCTGTCCAGTTTTGCGCGCGGATTCCTAATTGGACTAGAATTATAATTTCGGTATATTTTTTTGGGCTCCGTGTTCTACACGAAATTGAGAGTTTTGAGGACCTCTTGACACCTATAAGAAGAGGCTGGAGAACACAGAGAGACCACGAAATTGAGAGCAAAAATTGGGAGAATTGAGGAGAATTGAGGAGGAAGTTCATCATTGAAGATTAAAATTAACTCCTCAAGTTCTATCGGGTTATGGCTTTTTTTATTATTTTTATTCTTTCTTTTACAGCATGTTAGGCTAGATTTTCAGTAGCATTAAGGTTAGATGAAACTTTTCGATTGATTGTTCTTTTTGGATTATTAAATTGACGTTAAGATGTGGATTTGCTATTGAGTTTTTAATATTGATTTATTCATTCATAATTGCTTGATCACCAGTTATTGAATACTTGTGATTTGGCTTGTGAATCGAGAGATCCTTGACAAGTTAAACCAATATATTAGAAACCATAAGGTTCGATCGGGGACGAGAGTACCCCGGTGCTTTATGATACATTCTCATGTTTTATTAATGCTTTTTAATGCATTTGTGTATTGATAATCACCATAGAGATATAGGTGAACTGCACGCATGAATAGGTTGAGCTCTACTCGAGAGAGATTGCTCGATAAAATTGGAAAATGGTATTCAAAAGTGAATTGCATTGTCAATTTGATAATCCGGACAATAATTAGAAGAAAAGTGGATTCGAAGCCTTGATGCTCGTCTTTTCTCATTATATCAACTTTCGCCATCGTGCTTAGTTCAATTTAATTTTCTAATTCTCACTTTTTATTATTTTAGCTTATTTTAATTGTTAGTTTAGTTTTAGTATAAAAATCTCATCTTTAATTAGTTTCGGTTAAGGCTAGCAGAAATTAAACGAATTTACTATCAGTTCTCGTGGGTTCGACACTCTACTTTCCATTATATTATTTATCGCAACAAATTTTTGGCGCCGTTTCCGGGGACTGTAATTATTTTCTCATTTAGTTTAGCTTGCACTAATTCGAACTTTATTTATTTTTAATTAATTTTATTGCATTTTTCTTTCACAGTTTCTCTTATTTTCTCTCAGGTTTATGCGAAGTGCGAGGCTCTGCAAACCTCTCGAACTTGATCCAGAGATCGAGCGTACCTTTCGTCAAAGACGTAGAGAAGCTAGAGAAATAGAAAAACAAAAAATCAAAAATAAAGCAATGGCGGCCAATTATGAAATTCCGCGAATTAGCAATGGTGGAAAACGAGCAGAAGACGCCGTGCACGAAGATAACATGTTAGTTGGAGATTTTATGATGCGACAGATTATTCAAAGCCAATCCAACATCGTTTACCCTCCATTTGGGCAGCCCACATTTCAACTGAAGACGGATGTGAACCATCTCTTCCAAAATGGATACCAATTCAATGGATTGCCAGATGAAAACCCGCACACGCATGTCACGCGCTTCTTGGAGATGTGTGAACATTTTAAATATCAAGGCATTTCGGACGACGTCATCCGAGTAAGGTTGTTCCCTCGCACTCTACGAGACAAGGCTCTAGAGTGACTTGATTCATAACCAATTGCCAGTATCACTACATGGAATGACCTAGCTCAAAAGTTCTGCACCAAGTTCTTCCCTCCGGCGAAGATTGCCAAGTTGAAGCATGATATTTCTTTTTTCCAACAGCATGAGTCGGAATCTTTCGATGAAGCTTCACAAAGGTTTAAGGGACTGCTGAGGAAGTGCCCGTATCATGGGATCAGTAATGCGCAACAAGTACAATACTTCTACGCCGGATTGCTTCCCTCATGTAAAAGCTTGGTAGACTCTTAATCAAATGGATCACTCCGCACCAAGACAATTGCTGAAGCTCTGGAGTTGTTTGAAAGGATTGCAAACAGCACGGCGATGTGGACGTCCGATAGAAGAAATCATAGCAGAGCATCTGGAGTCTGTGAAGTTGATAATTTCACTGCTCTGACCGCGAAAATTGATGCATTGGCTCATAGGGTGGAGAGTATTGTGAAGATAGGTAGCTCAAAGGCACCTCTGCCACCCACTTGCGAGGAGTGTGGAGCTAACCATAGCACTAATGAGTGCCCTATTATCGCTCACCGCATTGCTCAAGTTGATTATGTTCAAGGAGGTCAACGGCAACCCAACAATCCATTTTCCAACACCTATAACCAGGGTTGGCGTAATCACCCACATTTTGGTTGGAGAGTATTGCATGCATTATTTTATCATACTTAAAATACTAATTGCTATAATTTTAATAAATTATAATCATTCTAATTATATAAATATAATAACAACGAAATTGTTATTACTTTAATTTATTGAAATAGTATTATTCCCATGCTCCTTTTTAATAAATTATATATATATATATATATATAATTAATGTTAATTTATTTATTACGTATTAAAATATAGTTCAACATAATTTATAAATATTATATACATTATTTTATCATGCGTCGAATACTAATTAAATTAGGGACATATCAAAAAATAAAAGTTACTATTATTTCATAAAATATCAATTTTAATAACTATATTAACAATTCATTTTTCAAATTTTCTTATGACTTATTTATAATTCCTCTAAAATTATTTTAAAAAATTACTTAACTAAATAATACTAACCAATCTAACTATCATAATACACTAATTCAACAATCATGTATATAAATCCCAAGTATATATATCCATTGCAATAAATAAAATACGAAAATTTGGACAAAAAACACATCTAATAGCAACAAATAATAGAATTTGGGGATGGTATTTTCTAACATTCAAAATATGAAAATATGCCACCAATTGATAGGGAGATGCAGTGGCGTAGCCAGACATTTTGTTCAGTGTGGGCAGTGACGGATCCAGACATTAATAGTTAGGGGATCACTTATGATAGCTCCCGCAGGGGCAAAATTTTTTTAGGTGGGGCCCATTGTAATATAAAAAATTTATTTACGAGAAATATTAAATTTGAGCAGTGATGAAGAAATAAATTTAATTTGATAATGAATAGAACAAACCTTGAATTTTCTGGGTTCGATTTCTCTCTATTCTGACTGTCCGAACTAGTTAAACTAAACTAATTAATATAAAACTTAAAACCTATACATACCTAATTCTAAATCTACAATTTAACCTAATTACGATAATAAATAAATTAAAAAAGTAAAATTAACATCCAATTTCAATATTAATTTCATGAATAATGATAGTCAACACACGTTAAGGCCACGTCAATTACAAATTTACAATTGGAGCAGCAAACTAGGGGAATACAAAAGGTAGTTTGCGACATGTGTAGTAACTTGGGCCAATTATATTAATGGGTCAGGGCTTTAGTTTTCTTCAATATGTAACTCCAAGTTTAAAAGGGCAAAAGGTCCAGAGCTTAGAAAACGGCCAAGTTGACTCTCCTTCTTCACCCGGAACACAAAAAAAAAAAAAAAAAAAGAAGTTCTCAAAATTTCAGTGTGGGCACAGGCCCACAGTGGGCCCATACTGGCTCCGCCAGTGGGGAGATGACGAGCTTTCTTCAAATGTAGCTTCAACAACCAACAAAATTGCCCCAAATTCGACTTCAAGAAAATACCTACAATTTGGGATATTAAATTCCAACCTATACCCGTACTTGGAAGAAATAGATCAAGGAGAAGAGTCTTGCTTCAAATATAGCTCGAATCCATGACCAATTTGCAACCAAATCCGCGTCAAATATATGAAAATTTGGAGTTTTGCCGTGTATTTTTCGCGTGAATGAGGGTTAATGGTTCGGGTCTGCTAGTAGTGATGAATGAGGATACTTTTTTTTTTTTTTGTTTTTTAGTTTAGGGTGGCGGTTGTATTACAACCGCCACCCTAAATGGTTATTTTTTAATTTTTTAATTTTTTTTTGTGTTTAGGGTGGCGGTTGTGTTTACAACCGCCACCCGATATACAAGTTAGGGTGGCGGTTTTTCAACACAACCGCCACCCTTTAGTGTCATATTTAAAAAAAAAAATTAGTTTCGGGTGGTGGATTATTGCTATAACCGCCGCCCTTTCTTGAGTACCTGCACCAGTAGTGGCGTTTCAATAAAAACGTCATCTAATGGGCGTCTCCTAAAGTCACTTGTGTACTAGTAGCACTTGAGTTAAGGTACCATCGATGGTATTTTCGGGCCCGCTCCGATATCCGTTTTAAAATCGAAGCTCAAATCTAGAATTAACACGACGAGAAGGAGCTCTATCAATTTTTAAAAATTTTCGGCGGTACCGTGGCTGCCGGACAAAGTTTTGTCCATAATTTTGGCACAAAATTTGACCAAATTATGGCCAAAACTGACCAGCCGCTACCAGCTGCCACGGTATTGCCGAAAAATTTTTAAAATTGTTGGAGCTCCCTTTCAACGTGCTGATTCTAGATATGGTTTCAGATTTTCAAACATGTGAATTAACACATCGATTGTTGATGCTGCCGGTTAATTCAAGCAATGCATGATAGGTGGATTTGATTTCTTACAGCATCTCCAATGGAATAATGTGATATGATCCGGGATCCCTCCTAAGTTATTTTTAAGTCTTGGAGCATTGTTTAGGCCAAGTGAAATCAAGATCAACCCAATTGAAGCATATTTGAAGCGATTCAAAGACGATCTGAAGGTTTGTGGAGGTTAAAAACCACACATATTTGAAACGAGTTGGATTTTGAAGATAATGTCTTCTAAATATTTGTAGCCCATTGAGTCTTGTTTCCAACAAGCTTTGAATCACCTCATTTGGACATTGGAATCAAAAGTTATGGCCAAAACACTAAAGACTGCCAGCGCTGAAAAATTCGAGCAGAATGTGCCATACGGCCGTACGACAAGTACATACGGCCGTATGACCCAAAATCAGCGTTTTTGCAATTTTGGGGCAGAATGCTTCATACGGGCGTATCAGATATGCCATACGGCCGTATCAAAGATCGGCAGAAGTCAAGTTTTGACCTTTTGGCTTGATATTTTAGTTTTTTACCATTATTTTTACCACATGTATAGCTTGTAAACTTGCCAAGTGGCTTTGTAACTTGGAGATGGAGTATATCAACCTCATCTCTACCATTTGTATGATAACTTTGGTTCAAAGAAGCTCTTTAGCTTGAGAGTTGTAGCCTTGCTCCTCTTTGGGTTGTAGCCTTGCTCCCCACCATATTTTCCTTGATCTTGATTGCAATTTATTGAGTTGTAGCCATGCTCCTCCATTGCCATCTCGTTCTAAGGAAACCCCGAACTTATCGAAGGCGTGATCAACCTTCGTGGCGTTCACCCCCGTGATTTGAAGGCGCAGTTGAGTCGGGTCGAGGGATCCTCCTCCTCGCCGGAGAGTTTCGGGTTGTTCTCGATCATACCAGATCCAGTCTAGGGGTTCTCGACCTTGGGGTCGTATCACATTAGGTGGACCATGGACGAATATTTTTCAGCTCTTCCCTCGACTGAGGTGGTTCTTGTTTTTCTTTAAAGGAAAGGTCGATGTTTCAGTTGAATAATTTTTAATTTTTTAATTATTTATTATCATTTTCAGATGAGGTGGTTCTTGTTTTTGTTTCAATGAAATGTCGATGTTTCAGTTGAATAATTTTTAATTTTTTTATTATTTATTATCATTTTTCTTGATGAGGTGGTTCTTTTTTTCTTTGAACGGAACGTGGATGTTTCAGTTGAATTATTATTATTATTTTTTTAATCATTATTTTTCTTTTTGTCTCTAACAGGTTCTCATCAGGATTTTTCAAATCCCACCCCAAGATCCAGGCCCGTGAAGAATCGGTAATGCATCGTAGTACACATCCATAAAGGTAAGAGTTTAATATTCCCCTTCCCCCGTTTGTTTTATTTGCATTGGATTTTGGTTGTTTTATTTGCATTGGATTTTGGTTAGAAGAGGGGTTGTCCATGTAATTTTCACAATTTTCATGATTTTATTTGCATTGGATTTTGGTTGGAAGAAGGGTTGTACGTGTAACTTTCACAATTTTCATGATTTTAGCTAATGCTTTTATCTAATCTTTTTTTTTAGCTTCAGATTAGATGTAGATGGCAAACCGTCAAAGGCTAGGGAAAGTTGATTTGATTTTCAGTCACGTACTACATTACTTGGTTGTTTCAATTTCGATTTTCAGAGTTGAACTATTTTACATATAGTATGTTGTTTCAATTTTGTCACAAAGATTCATATGTCATGTACTATTACGCTGTATCTAGTTTCAGTTTTGTTAACATTGTATCAAGCAAGCACAGAATGGCTTGAGCCTTCACATATAAATGCAAAAAAACTCGCAAACAATCTGTCTATTACAAGTCATCATCTTACATCGAGGGTAACTTGTTGTGTGACAGTTCCACCATTGCAGCATGTTGTCAATGTTCTCCATCAGTGTTATTTTCTCATACAATCTATATGTACCATTTCTACTAAATAAAATGAAGGATCAACAAAATTAAAATCACGGACATAAAGGAATATAAAATGCAAATTTTCGAAATGATACGATTATTGAATAATACAGAGCTTAATTGCCTTAAATAATCATCCTTCGCCATAACCTTCTTAGAACTCCATGATAACCTTTTTGAGCCATTAGCAAAATGTTACCAGCTTAGGCAAAAAAATAAAAAAAACTACTCATTAACATCTTGAGCGGCTCATCCACAGACTACACATTGAAGGGGAGATCAGATATTTGGAGAAGCTTTAGCCTTTACGTTAGCTTAAATTGAAAATATTGAGAGAAACAAAAAAATAAAAGTAATTGCAGGATTCGTTCCAAATAGATCGAATTAAGAGCGACTCCCCAATGGGGATTGCTCGTAAATGGATTCAGCTGGGACTTTTTTCTCTTTGTTGACCAGGTTTTGTTGGTAGACAGCTGCATTTACAAAGTGTTGACATTTATGCAGTTCTTCGATTTTTCATTAACGATTCGGTACACAAAAGAAAAAACATAAAATTTACCCCAAAAGAAAAAAAAAACAACAACAACAACAACAAATGAAGCTCAATCTGACACATACAACAAAAATGGACACTCAATCAGAGGCAACTGCGATTCCTCAACTCCATTAAATTATGGCCATCGAAGAACCAATTTTTGATCATTAGAAAAGGATTAAAGAATGAAGATTGAGAGCAAAAATTAACTAAAGAATCCGTAAGGAATGGCCAGCGAGGAAGAAGTTTTAGAGGCAAACTGAAAGGGATAATTAATATACGTGCAAGAGAGAAGGTTTGGAGGCAGATTACCTGGGATAATTGATCTGTTCGAACCGAATAGACACAACACCAAATTACTTGTTTCAATAAAACACTTTATTCCCTTGTCTGCTCTTCTATCTCGTTCGAACGCTAAACACCATATCTGTAAATTTCCTTAATGAATCTGATGGGGAACTAGGACGCTACTAATTCCACCCAAGATCAGTGGGACACAAAAATATATGCGACTGAGAAAATAATGGACACTAAAATAAGCGAACACCGAGATTTAACGTGGTTCCGCCAAACTGCCCTACGTCACGGACACACACCAATATATTTCACTAACTCAAAATGAGGAGTACAAAAAATACCACACTATATTTTCTCTGCCTACACAAAGGCTTTATCACTCTACTCACTTTTATCTCTCATGTATAACTTCTACACTGAAACTCTCTTTCTCTCTACACAAGATGCTTTGTGTTTTTGGTAGTGATAGTGCTGCAAAAATGCCTCGTATTTATAGGGAGAGTTTGGAGACAAAAACACAATTAATTAACATTAATTGGTTAATTAATTGGCTAATCAAGTTGATGGCACCTACCGAAATTCAATTTGTCTGCCATATTCCTTCAATTGATGGCTAATAATTCCACTTTCATCATTATTGTCTCCACATGCATTGCTTTCTTTTGCCTTCCTTTTTTGACAATTGAACCCACTTGACTCAATTATTCAATCAACCACTTCTTTTGACAATTGTGGACAAAAGTTTGGCCAATTTGTCTCCACAAGCTAACAATCTCCCACTTGGAAACAAATATCCTGAGTGTCTTATGTGCTTGTAGCTCATGTGAAATATGGTGTGGGTCATCTCCTCTGTCTTCTTTGCAGAAGACCAATTGAAGCTGAGCACAGCTCCAATTTCTCCTTGGTTACTGTCTTCGTCATCATGTCAGTTGGGTTCTTAGTACCTTGAATCTTTTCAAGCTTCAACATTCCATCTTCCAAAAGTGATCTGATGAAATGATAACGGAGTCCAATATGTTTGGTCCTCGAATGAAATGCCGAATTCTTTGCCATATGTATCGCACTCTGACTATCACTGTGCAAGACATTCTTCTCCTAGTTGAAACCCAATTCTGCCAACAAACCTTGTAACCATATCATCTCTTTGCTAGCCTCGGTTACTGCCACGTACTCTGCTTCTATAATTGATAACGCAACAATCTTCTATATCTGTGAAATCCAACTAACTGCAGTAGCACCAACTGTAAAGACATAACCGGTAGTGCTTCTTTTGCGATCTACCTCGCTAGCAAAATCTACATCTGCGAAACCTCGTAGTGTCACCTCCCCTCGTCTAAAGCATAAGCATTTATCAGTAGTTCCCCGTAGATATCTCAATATCCACTTTACTGCATCCCAATGCTGCTTTCCAGGATTTGCCATATATCTGCTCACAACTCCCACTGCATGAGTAATATCTGGTCTGGTACAAACCATGGTATACATCAAACTTCCAATGGTAGAGGCATATGGAATTTTAGCCATGAAGTTTCTTTCCTCCTCTATCTTAGGAGACTGGTCATTGGATAGAAGGAAATGATTAGCTAATGGCGTGCTGACTGGCTTTGCACTGCTCATATTGAATCTTTGCAGGATTTGATCAATATACTTGGCCTGCGACAACTGCAAAACACCTTTTTGCTTGTCTCTGCAAATTCTCATTCCTAGAATTTGCTTTGCTTTGCCCAAGTCTTTCATTTCAAATTCCACAGATAGTTGCTTCTTCAACTTCTTAATTTCATCCATGTCCGAACCGGCTACTAACATGTCATCGACATAAAGTAGCAAAATGATATAGCTGGCCATTTGAAACGTCTGAAGTAGCAACAATGGTCAGCATTACACTTCATGTAACCATTTTTCTGCATAAATCCGTTAAATTTCTTGTACCACTATCTAGGCGCCTGCTTTAAACCATATAGGCTCTTCCTTAATTTACATACCAGCTTTTCCTTTCCTTTAACTGAGAAGCCTTCTGGTTGCTGCATATAGATTTCCTCCTCTAAGTCACCATGGAAGAAAGCAGTTTTCACATCTAACTGCTCCAAGTGCAAGCCCTCCGCTGCAACAATGCTCAACACTGACCGAATTGTTGTTAGCTTCACAACTGGTGAAAAAATCTCTGTGTAGTCAATTCTTTCTTTTTACTGGAAACCTTTGACTACGAATCTCGCCTTATACCTTTTCGAACCATCATGTTCTTCTTTGATTCTGTACACCCATTTATTGTTGAGAGTTTTCTTCCCTCTGGGCAATTCAGCTAGTTCCCACGTCTGGTTGGAGATAAGAGATTTTATCTCGTCTTTCATTGCAAGCTCCCACTTAACAGAATCTCCCATTTGACATGCTTCGTCATAGCATTCAGGTTCACCGGCATCAGTGAGCAACATATAATTCATGTACTTCTTATTCGGAACATGAGGTCGACTTGACCTCCTAACAATGGGGGTAGGGGTTGGAAACTGTTGTGAATCAGCCTCCGAAATAGGCTCCTCTGTCTGCAAACTCTTATCTGTTTGCTTCGACATACTGCCTTCCGCAGTATCGTCCGGAACATATGTTGGATCGTCGTTTGTTGTGTCATTGGACTGAACTGCATTTCTGTCCTTGTACATTACCTTTTCATTGAATATGACATCCCGGTTTCTGATGAGCTTTTTGTTCTGGTCATCCCAAAAGCCGTACCTGAACTCGTCTCCACCATATCCAACGAAAGTACACTTTAGTGATTTGGAGTCTCACTTACTCCTGACATTATTACTAATGTGCACATACGCAACACAACCGAATACTTTCAAATGAGAAAGTTTCACTTCTTTCCCGCTCCAAACTTCTTCCGGTATCTTGTACGTCAATGGTACTGACGGTCCACGATTAACTAGGTATGCCACCATATTGACAGCTTCCGCCCAAAACTGTTTTGGCAGGCCTGCATGTATTCTCATGCTTCTGACTCTTTCTATCAACGTTCGATTCATGCGTTCTGCAACTCCATTCTGTTGCGGTGTTCCTGGCAACGTTCTCTCCAGTTTGATGCCATTTTGGTAACAAAATTTCTTGAACGCCATGTCTTCGTATTCTCCACCATTGTCGAATCTCAACTTCTTTACTCACAAACCAGTTTCATTTTCCACCATGGCCTTCCACTTCTTGAACGCCTCGAACACATCGGATTTGTGTCTCAAGAAATAAACCCACACCTTTCTCGAGTGGGCATCAATGAAAGTCACGAAGTATGACTTTTCGCCAATCGATGAAACTGCTGTTGGACCCCACACATCTGTGTGGACAAGTTCAAGCTTCTCTTTCTTTAGAATTCTGCCACTTGTATTGAAACTCACTCGTTTCTACTTCCCGAAAATACAACTTTCACAAAAGTTTAAATCAATAGACTGAAGCCCTGGTAGTTTCCCTTTTGCATGCATGTACTTGAGTCCTTTCTGGCTCATATGCCCAAGTCTTTGGTGCCACAGGTTCGCATCCGTGCTATCAGCAACTGCAATTGTCATACACGCATTCGCCGTCGAGGATAGTGTGCCACTATCCTTGCCACTTGAGATTATCATGGCCCCCTTGGTGATTTTCCAATTATCACCAGAGAAGCTTGTGTCACGTCCTTCTCTCGACAATTGTTTGGCGGAGATTAAATTTTTCCTCAATTCTGGAATATGTGTCACGTCCTTCAATTTTCATACAGATCCATTGACATTGATCTGTACTTCTCCTATGCCCACCACGCTGCAAGAATGGTCGTCTCCGAGATATACTTCTCCGAAGTTTCCCGACACATAATTTGCAAAAAAGTGTCGATTTGCGGTGGCATGGAACGATGCTCCAGAGTCTATTACCAAATAGTCGGCCTTCTTCTCTATGGAACATATCAAAGCATCACGCGTTTCTTCGGTCACGACATTGACCTCGGTTTTGTTCTCCATTTCCTTTGGAGGTGTTCGACATTGATTTTTGTAGTGCCCAACCTGACCACAATTCCAACATTCAATAGATTTTGACTAGTTGGAATTTTTGTGATTTTTGGATCTCGGTCTGCCATTCCTTGACTTGCTCCGTCCACTCCCGTGCCCTCTGTTTGAACTTCTGCCTCTACTATCTACATTTAAAGCGGCCTCGGAAGTTGAAGCTGAATCTGACTGTCTCCGGATCTCCTCAGTCAAGATCATGGTTACAACGTCATCATACTTCAATTTCGACTTGCCGGCCGAGCTGCTGATGGCTGTGACTGTGCCATTCCAGCTCTCAGGCAACTGCCCAAGAATTAATAGAGCTCGAACTTCATCACTAAAAGTGATTTCTACTGTGGTCAATTGGTCTACTACTTCATTGAATTCGTTGAGGTGTTCTCCAAATCTCTCGCTTTCTGTCATCTTCATATTAAACAATTTCTTGATCAAATGAACTTTGTTTGCTGCAGACGGCTATTCATACATGCTGGATAGAGCTGCCATGAAAACGTCGTTGTCTTCTCATTTTTAATATTGAAAGCAACCAACTTTGATAGGGTCAATCTAATTGCGCCGAGAACTTTTCGAACAGCACCTCCCATTCGTCGTCTTTCTCGCCTTCTGGTTTTCTTTCAATGGCTTATATAGGTCCTTCTGATACAAATAGTCCTCCATTTGCATTTTCCAATATCCAAAATTTTTGCCATCAAACTTATCAATTTTGGAAATTCTCTCGTCTGTCGCCATTACTCCCACTCGAACAAGATGTGATTTTTAGAGAAATCGTTTCTGATGTGGAAGATCACTCTATGCTGCAACTACAGAGCATACTAAGAATTTTAAGAGATATCACAAACCTGGCTCTGATACCAGTTGTTGGGGAACTAGGACGCTACTAATTCCCCCCAAGATCAGTGGGACACAAAAATATATGCGATTGAGAAAATAATGGATATTAAAATAAGCACAAATATGGAATACCGAGATTTAATGTGGTTCGGCCAAACTACCTATGTCCATAGATCCACACCAATATATTTCACTATCTCAAAAGGAGGAGTACAAAAAATACCACACTATATTTTCTCTGCATACACAAAGGCTTTATCACTCTACTCACTTTTATCTCTCGTGTATAGCTTCTACACTGAAGCTCTCTCTTTCTCTCTACACAAGATAGCTCTCTCTTTCTCTCTACACAAGATGCTTTGTGTTTTTGGTGGTGATAGTGCTGCAGAAATGCCTCGTATTTATAGGGAGAGTTTGGAGACAAAAACACAATTAATTAACATTAATTGGTTAATTAATTGGCTAATCAAGTTGATGGCACCAACCGAAATTTCATTTGTCTGCCATATTCCTGCAATTGATGGCTAATAATTCCACTTTCATCATTGTTGTCTCCACATGCATTGCTTTCTTTTGCCTTTCTTTTTTGACAATTGAACCCACTTGGCTCAATTATTCAATCAACCACTCCTTTTGACAATTGTGGACAAAAATTTGGCCAATTTGTCTCCAATTTGTCTCCAATTTGTCTGACAGAATCTCCAGCAAAATATACCACCAAGAGTTTGTTTCTTTACTGAAAAAAGGGAACCACAGGCATCTACTGATCTACTGATCTTCAAACTAAAAGAATCTGCAAGGAATTGTCAGCGAGGGAGACGTTTCAGAGGCAAAATGAAATAACTAGTCTATCTCTTTAGCGTTGGGCTAAATGCCCACCATTTTATTAAAATAACGAGACCAATTCCCTCTCTTCTTTTTCTTTTCTTTTTTTTTCTCCCCCTTTTAAAAAAATTATATTACAGTGAACCGGCAAAACCTTCTTCGTTGTGACTATAGTGAACAAGAATAATCAACAAGAGTAAAAAAAATAGAAAAAAATGAGCAATTTTTATCTAATTTTTCATTCGTGAATGTAATTTTTGCTATAATTTTTGTTCAAATTTTTTGCAACCACTTTAATGAGTAATTTCGAAATTTCTTTTATATTTTTTGCAGCCACTTTGGCGATGAATTTTGAAATTTTTTTAATAATAAAGTAATTAACTTTGTCGGGTTAATATTGAATACAATTATTAAAAAATTAAATTTTTTGCTACGACTTTGACGACTAAATTCAAAATTTTTTTAGTGATAAAGTAATTGACTTTATCCAGTTAGCATTGAATACAATTATTAAAAAATTCAAAATTTTTTCTACCACTTTGACGACTAATTTAGAAATTTTTTAATGATACAGTAATTTATTTTATCCGATTAGTGTTGAATACATTATTAAAAAAAACTTTCAGCGTTCATAAAAAATTTAAACAAAAAATAATAGTAAAAAATTTTCATTAGTAATTTTTATTTTTATTTTATTTTTTATTATTTTTTTGATTATATGGACGTTCACTCCACTTGGAGCGAACACCCAGTTGGAGAGTTGGGGTGTTCGCTCCAATTGGAGAGAATAAATTTTTATTTTATTTTCTTTATGAGAAACGAGAATGAAGGTATGTTGCATAGTTTGTTTCATTAAAAAAATTAATAAAATAATTATATTTTAAAAAATTTTCTATTTAAAACTACCAATTAATATTGGTTTATTTCCAAAAATAAAGTTTCTTTTTTTTTTTTACCAAAAAAATTGATTTTATGATTTTTTAAATATTAATGAGTTCCACATTGATATTACATGGTACTTCTCTTTTTATAATCTATATATTAAGAAAATGAACAACCCAAGCATTTTTTGTTTTCCCGCTCTTTTGTTTTCTCGCCCCATTTACAGATCGGCCCCTTTAATTTTCTCGCCCCATTTACAGATCGGCCCATTTATATCAATTTAGCACATACGCCTGTTCCTTCTTCAATTGGCATACGCCTATCTAAGCTCCTAAGAGAATCATCCGGATATCCAGACACAAATTTGATTGCCGACGCCACTTCCTTTAATTATTCCTTTCTACCTTCAATTGCCGACACCATCTTCCCTTAATTATCTCAATTCTTGATTTTCCCTAATCTTAGCTGTTTGAATTTCCTAAACTCAGCCGATCAAATTTGCCTTAACCTCAGCCGATTGGATTTCCCCAATATCATTCGATCCCAGTATGTTTAATTATAGAAATTCAATTCCAGTTCTATTCATATGCTATTTTCCTTCCCCCATCATGGAAAACCTAATTTTCCTTATATTGAAGAGTACTCGGTTGTATATATATCATCGAGTATGTGGATTGAAGTTCTCGTCGCACGCATTTGTTGAGGTAATTTATAGAGCTCATTTTCCCATTTCGGTAGCATTTGTGTCTGTATTTATTGTGTGTTTGTGTAGTGATTTTAGTTTGTCGAGTTTAATATATAGCTCTTTTTTTTTTTTTTGGTTTAATCCGTAGATAAGCAGCGTGAGCTTCGAAGTTGGTGTTTGTTTACACAGGCATTCAACAGGTATCCCATGTGTTCTTCAATTTTGGAATACATGTAACTGATTGTATATAGAGATATGCATACAATTTTGGTATTGGAAAAGGATGTTTTTTTACTTTATTCATTTTAATTTTCTCCTAGAATGAAAACTTGAATGATGTAAGTTTTATGAGATCCCTTTTCAATGCGGGATCATTAATTTCTAGATGCTATCATTAATTTCTGTTATATATTTTTCTGCAATCAATTGAGTCCTGTGTGCACTTGGTCCTATTCATGTTTGCAATTATCAGTTGTATTGTCTCTAAAACAGAGTTCACTGAAATACGTGTAAATGGCTGTGTATAGAGATATGCATAAAATTTTTGTGTTGGAAAAACATGCTTTGTTTTTTAGTTTAGTCATTTTAATTTTCTCCTAGAACGAAAACTTGGATTTGTGAATGATGATGGGTTTCTGCAGCTTACTTCAGTGAATTAAGCTGGAATTAGTGTTAACAATTTGTGTGGAAACTTAGATTTGTGAAAGTTATTCTGGATGATTTTTGAAAACTTGGATTCGATCTTTTAGTTTAGTCATTTTAATTTTCTCCTAGAATGAAAACTTGGATTTGTGAATGATGTGAGGCTTCTAAAGCTTACTTCAGTGAATTAAGCTGGAATTAATGTTAACAATTTGTGGAAACCTAGATTTGTGACAGTTATTCTGGATGATTTTTGAAAACTTGGATTTGATCAATTGAGATTTGAGAAAGTAATTTCATAAAACATGTGTTTCCAACACAAAGACATGTTATTTATGGAAATGCAGCATAGAGTCAACCAATCATCTTCTCATATCGTATGCATATCTCATCAGTCGTCTGTTATTCTGAGATATCTCATACCCCGTTTTCGCAATATTCCTTCAGGAAAGTGTCAATTTTATTTCTGAACTTGCAATGTAGTTAGAAGAGTGTCTGTTGAACTTCAAACAGCTTCTTCAGTTTTGGACTTTTTGTGCAGGCATCTTTGTCACGAATGTTGTCAACGGTTGAAAATATGTATTCTTATTGACAACGACTGATTCATTTGATGCTACCGGCAACTTTAAGCAATGCATGAAAGGCGGATTTGATTTCTTACCGTATCTCCAATGGAAGAATGTTAAGAGCAAATTTCTTGACAAATGGCAAAAAGATGCATATATGGCACATTAAATGCTCAATGTTGTCAAGAGCAATGTCTACCATTAATATGATCCAATCACTATATTTCCCTCTCTTTTATTTTTATAAATATCTAATAATAATTTGCCACATATATGCACCATCAATATTGTAGCATTAGCGACATTTTCCCTATAATGTGAATATCCTTTGCCACGTGTGCAATGTACGCATTATTGCATTAAAGATGCTCTAATCAAACTTTGAGGAAAATAAGGCTTAAAAAAAGAGTTTTATGGGTTTTTTACACTTGAGGTCCCCCAACGTTTTGATTTTGATACAATTCTGTTCTCATTCTTTTTTTCGACCCCTAGGGTCCCTAACATTTCAAAAATTAACACCACGGATCCCTTCTAACGGAAAATATCCATTCGGCCGTTAAATCTATATTTTAGATTACATAATTTCTTTGAGATGAGGAGTGATGTGATTTGGAATAACATATTTTTATAAACTTTGAATATTTTAGTTGAATGTAAATTTCAATATCAAACTTTTTAAAGAAAATTATAATAGTAAAAAATTTAAATTAAAAAAACAATTATTAAAAAAAAAAAAAACCCACCTCAACCCCCATCCTACTGAATGCCCATTTCTAGCAACAACACATAAAGGGTAAAAAATGGAGTGGGTGGAAGGGGCTTAAAATTATTTCAAATCTTCTGCTACGCAGTTCCAAATTAACCCCCACTAAAATATTCAATTTTAATAAAATTTTCTATTTGTTATGAATAATAATTGAAGAATAATTATTAGGTGTTATGAATTATGAGGAATAATTTGGTGGAGGAATAATTTGGTGGAGGAATAAATTGGTAAAAGATGTAATTATTATATGTGAATGACTATTATACCCTTGATGAAATTATGTAATTGCGATTGTGCCATTCGAAGTTTTCCTATAAATAGGGCTTCAGTTATTAATGAAATTCATTCCTGAGAATTCCTTAGAATTCATTCTCTCTAAATTCTCTCTATTGTTTCTATACTTTTATAACACGTTATCAAGACAGTCTCTAGCCATTTGAGTAATATGAAAGAAGTATGCTCTACGATTGCATCTTATAGATGATCTTCATATCGAAGCTGATTATTACCAATGAATTAATTCATCCTCATCAATCCTAAATAACTCTCTGCTTTTTTGCAAATACATCATTTGAAAATTCCCTTTGTTCATATTCTTCTCCCACAATTCCTCATTCTACACAACATGCTTGAGATGAAATTCCAAAATTGGAAGAATGGAGTCAAAAGAATTTTCGATCACGTAAATGGATTGCAAGTAAATCTCATCCATGGAATAATTAGAAAGGAAAAAGGTAAATCATATGATTTTATAATATAATAATATATTAAACTATAACATTCGTTTATCGAGATATAAGAGTATACATTATCAAAATCAAATTTTCTAAACTCCATTATACTACGATTTAACGAGGCATCGATTTGACACAACATTGATAGGGTAATAACTGCTTTTGAAATATGTTATTATCAAACTTTCAAAATTTACAAATCAAGACACCAACTTTTGAAAAAGTTACAAAATAGTCATTGAATATTTTGATATTGATAAATTAGTAGAAAGGAGATAATTTTCCAATCGTAAAACATTGATAAAATATTTTTGACAATTTTACCTAATTGGAATGGACAATTTTACCCTTAGGGTAAAACCGACCTAATTTGTGACAGTGAAAAATGGATAGAATATTCATGAAGAAATTCTAAATCCATTGATTATATAAAATGGCTTGAAGTCATTTGAGTTAAAAGATCGAAATATTAATGTAACTCAGAGAGTTCAATTACATAATGTCTTTATTCTGTAAGGATAAGTGTGCTCTTGTAAGTAATGAGTATTTGTTCTAGAAGAACAAATTTGCTCCGTAAAGCAGTTCAATATTTAATTCTCGCACTTTATTTCTTTGCAATTTAATTCTTGCAATACCTCCTACTTGATGATGAGTTCAAAGCGAGTCACTAAGCGGAAGGTTTTATATATTTGCACTTTATATGCTAGTGATGGGTAATACCTTCTACTAAAGCGGATCCTACCCACAAGAAGTAGTTAAATATTATGCAATTTAATTCTTACTATTTAAATTCAAGTAGATTTATATTTATTGCAATAATTCCCATAAGGTAGGTTAGACCACCTATTGGAGAAATTTAATTTAGGCAATTTAAATTTATGCACTTTATAGTTTGAGTATATTTCCAATGTGGTGGGTAATACCACGATTGGTGTGCATATTTCCAATGTGGTGGGTTATACTACACGATTGGATTTATAACGAATCTACTCCCGAAGAAGTAGTTGATCAAATATTCTAATCATACTCTCAAGTAGTAGGCAGATGAGAATAAAATTACTTCCCCATATATCACAGAATATTAATGGAAGAAAATTGAATAAGTGGTACTTGAAGTCACCATTGGATAAATAGATGAAAATAAAATGCTCAATAGATCCCATGTTGATAAATCAAAGAAAATATATCGCATGGAGAAATTATATGAAGTAATCTCATCGATGATATGAGATTGTATTAATATGAGAATAAAATGCTCTTGAAGAAGCATAATCACTAGATTTCGTATTTGAATAAAGCCAATATGATATTATTATTACTCGGAAGAAGTACAAAGCAATGAGTGGAACATATTGAGAATATCAAAAGATGGCATTAAACACTCGAAAATATAGAAATGCAAAAGAATATCATATCTGAATCCATAAATGAGGATGCGTCTCGAAAGTATAAATACTCCGTAACTCACCATCAACATTAGGATTCATAATGAAATATTTAAAGATCAATTTCTTTTTAAACCGACACGGTGATGTGATCGACGGACTGACTTCCCATGATTCTTGAACATATGCATGAAATTTGATGAGTAGTTCATCAGCACGATTTGCTAGAAATAAGTATTTTTCTCATTGAATAAAGAGATAAACTTATTATTTACACCTGATCTAGAAAAGCTAGTAAGCCATCAAAGAAATTATTAATATTCAACAAACCTATTGGTTTGACATGAAAATTCCATATTATGACGAGGCTATATTGAATATTTCCTCCCGATTGTGTTGTAAGCCTGGAAGGACAATGAAAGCATCACTATTATTCATCATATACATCATGCAGGTTGTGGATGGATTGCGCTTTGTAGCTACCCTGCTGGACCCATGGTAGAAGCTCACCTTGAGTATTAGATCCAACTAGATGGAAAGGTATTACGCTCGAAACTCTTATTCCCCATGATTGTGCCGGCCATTATAAGTCTAGCTAAAAGTTTGTTGTTGGTTCCTCCTCCATAGTATATTGATTTCTTGTCTCCCTAACTCTTTACAAGTCGGTTTGCCATATCCACATATTGGATATGGCCTGCAATTAGATCCACCAAGAATACATACGGTTTTAATCGAGAGGTAAAGAGGTGACTTGTATGAGATGATTTTGATATCTCCATCTCCATCTCCACCTCTATTTTTCTCTTTCAACGAATGAATGATAGATATATGAATCTCTCTATTTAAAGAAAAATTTTCAAACCAATAATTGAGTGCACTATTTACTTTTTGACAAATATGAAAGAAAAATGCAGTAGGAAAAATTTTAAGTGAAAATGATATATATCTTAGTGATTGAAAAATAATATATATATACATATATATATCTTAAAATGAAAAACAATATTTACAATTACAAGAAAAACATTGATCTTCGTTATTACATCGAGCTTCCTTATATTAATATGAGAAAATTATTATACTAAAATTTTCTACTAAATTTACAAACGAGGATCTTCTAAAGTAAGTTTTCAAGACTATATGCGTTTGTTGATCTTTGAATTTGGCCCATAAGGCCATTAGCTCACCTGTATGCGTGTCCACTAGGATGTGTCTCAAGAGCACATTGAATATCATCCAAAGGCCTTACTCAATCCATCCTTAATGAATGCTATTTTATCTTCTCGATTTTCAGACCAAGTACCCCGATTTACATCGAGTGTCACATATCACCGAGCACACTTGTAGCATCCTCCCAATCTTTTTTGCTCTCCGTTTCTTTGAAAACTACTTTTACCCATACCAGGCATGTATTTAGAAGGAATTGAAACCTCACCAGATAATCAACCTTTGCTTCAATCAAGTATCGGATATCTTGTGGGATACCCTTATTCATTAGCATCCTTAATCTTTCCATTACATCGATAAATCCTTTTAGGATTTTGATCGGTAGTGATGGATAGTATTTTAAGATTTGAGAGCATATGATCCATTATAATATATAGACCCTTGTTAGGATGAATTTTGCAATAATTTTGATGATTTATTTATAGAATAATACGTAGCGTGTATGAAATAAGACTCGATTTTAAATAAAGCGTAAGAGCTACGATTTAGGAATTAAATAATAGCTGGGATGTGATGCGTATGAGCCAGCAATCTGTTTGAACGATAGTAGACAATAATGTCACCAAGATGATGGAATATGTCGGTGAATTGTTTCTATGATAAATCATGTTGAGCACTATCTGAGATACTAGTGAAATCGATATAAGAATTCTTGAACTAGAAGTTCAATAATACTCCTCAGTTTAAAACCAGGATTGACCATCCCGGTTTAAATAATTATTGAATCAATATTTCAAGTGAAGAATTAAAGAATTCTTCAATGATTGTTCTCGATAAATGATGAAATCATTACTAGCCAATATTGGGAATAAATCCCAAATATATCTAAGGAATAAAGGATGAGAAATATGGGCCACTCATCCTCCATGTGGACTACTAGATATTATGATATGGATCCACTAGATAGTCACATGTGTATATGATTAGAAATTCTGAAATATTTGCTCACGGTATGAGCATGATTTTGATTTAATGATAAAGCTAGTAAATGTATATCCCAATACTTGAATAAATCACTGAAGGATTTGGTATGCGCATACAAGTGGGATATTATATGGCAAATTATTTAAAGTCCTCAAATAAATTGCGATATCGAGAATAGAATGCAAACGGTCTAAATTCCCATATTAAAGTCTGAATGATAAGAACATATATGATTAAAATCATACCAACATATGAGTTTTGGTGTTCTAAATTTTCTAAAGCATGAGGGGAGTATTAAAGGTTGAAAATAAATGCATCATGTTATATCCTCACAATTAAAATATGAACTTGAAGTTCAAAGATGCATAAAAGATGCTATGAACAATCACATATATCAGTTAAGATGCTTTGATAAGTTAGCTTACGCCTTGAAGCGTTGATATTATAAGATTTCCCCAAACATATATATCAAAGCAAATTATAAAAGATGGTCTTAATAACTTGGAGGCATATGCTCTTGAAGAGTATATAGACATAACTATATTGTGTAATCCTACAAGAGGATTGATAATGAGATATCTCGATAAGTTATGTCGATATGGGGAAAGAAATGAGAAATTGAAATGTGTACACGATATGAAAATGTAGCGCTACATATGATCAATGATAATGAAAATATTGAGATATATTGAAGATGATAAATGGTGAATGTGAAATCCTTAACTTATGAGATGATGAGATGATGATGACTATTGCTCAAGTTTAAAGATAAGCATGGTGGTCATTATATGTCGCATGCTCATGAAAGTTAAATGGATCGTGTGTAATTTAAAAGGAAATTAAAGAGATCGGGTGAGCTAAGCTCATGTTTATGAGTACCCTAAAGGGTGAGCTAAGCCACTGGAATGAAATAACCTATTAAGTGAGTATTAAATGTTAAATGATATATTTTAAGTGTTAATTAGTTATGAAGGTTTACTTATATGTTTACATGTTTTCGATGAATTTATATGCTTTAAATTGTGTGTTTGGAGACATGTGTTCATGGTGAATGTTTTGTAATTGTGTAAGAAAATTGATGCACTCTAAATGAGCAGTATAAAATTAATGTATATGATACTCATACAAATGTATGAAAGATTTTGAAATGCAAGACATACTTGTATAAAATCACAGCGTTGCACTCTTTTTCCCTTTCGAGGTTTTATCCATTGGGTTTCCTAGCAAGGTTTTTAATGAGGCAACTTTAAAGGCGTATTCACATGAATAATCATCTTTTTTCCTTCATTAGGTTTTAAAACCGGTTTTTCTAATAAGGTTTTAACGAAAAAGAGCGTATTCTGCCAGATATTGAACGATAGGGAGAAATTGATACACGATTGTATCTATTGAATCGAGTTATAATGGAGCTAATGCTTTAGATCCAACGATGATGATATTGAAATCATTTCTGAAGTAAAGATATCATTCTCAAGATATGAAATCAAACGAGTGCTTTGTACTTTTTTCCTTGATCAAGTTTTCCCACCTTTGGGTTTTCTTGACAAGGTTTAACGGCAAGACGTGAATACTCATATGCATTGATAGACATCGGGGAGCAATGTTTGATGAAGCGGTTATATAACCACTCCAAGCTATCCCTTGCAATCGGTTTGGAAGTTTTTTCCACCTGGGTTTTTCTCCAAAGCGAGTCCAGGAAGACATTGTATTAGTAATAGTCGTTCAAGAGTGTTATGAATAATAATTGAAGAATAATTATTAGGTGTTATGAATTATGAGGAATAATTTGGTGGAGGAATAATTTGGTAAAAGATGTAATTATTATATGTGAATGACTATTATACCCTTGATGAAATTATGTAATTACGATTGTGCCATTCGAAGTTTTCCTATAAATAGGGCTTCAGTTATTAATGAAATTCATTCCTGAGAATTCCTTAGAATTCATTCTCTCTAAATTCTCTCTATTGTTTCTATACTTTTATAACACTATTCCAAAATTGGCCGTCATTTAAAAGAAATTCTTTAACCTAAAATAGAAAGTTAACGGCCAAATGGATGTTTTCATTAGAAAGGACCAGTGGGGTTAATTTTTGAAAGGTTGGGACTTCATGCTTTGAAAAACCCCACCAAAAAAAAAAAAAAAGGATGGGGACAAGATTGTATCAAAGTCGAAACGTAGGGCAACCCCGAGTGTAAAAAACCCGAGTCTTATTTATAAGAAATTTAGTTTCTTCTTATATTTTTAAATTTCATGGTGACGTGCAATCACCCAAGTTTTGCTTTGTCGATTGTGCAACACAAAAAAGGGTCTTTGTCCAAATTTTATCTGCACGATTGCTCAGATTTTGCCAAGGCGAAGACCGCCCAGGCTTAATTAGTGGGCAAAATCTCAGATTATTTTAGACAATCGCGAAGCTATATTTTTTTAAGTTAATTGTAGTTTAGCGACTTTTAATTCGCTTTTTTTTTGTGTGCGCGCTTGTGCAACTTCTTGGCTGTTGTTTTAGGTTTTTCTTTTCTTTTTTTTTTTGTGTTCATATGTGACTTTCTTAAATCCGTTTGTGACCTTTTATGTGGGATTTTTTCTTTTTTAAAAATCCATTGTGAATTTTCAAACTTGTGACGGCTTTCTAAACCAATTTGTCACTTTTTGTTAAAAGGTGTGACAGAAGGCCAAAACCTAGCATTGGCAGTCACCCAGGCTAAAACGTGGGTGATGCCTGCGTGATCACCTAGTTCAAATACATGCGGCCGCATGGAATAACCATCAAATTCAAAACTTAAACGCCTAATTGGTACAACCCAAGGAAAAAAGAGAATGAGTAGGAAGATTGAGGAGGCGAGCTAATTTTAGTGATTTATAAGCATAAGCAAGGAATAAATTTTGAAATCAAAGGTTTTGATGACCATACCAAACAGCAAAGATACAATTTTCAGGATAAAGATCAATCTCTAGAGTTGTATCATAGTTACATCAATGTCAGTATACTACAAACATATACACCAAGCCACTTCCTAAAGGGAATTTACAACAAGGAACAATGGAAACATAAATAACACTCCCACATGTTCAATCACAATACCAACACACAAGCAACACTAAGTGTGGATCCTAAAACAATGACAACGATGCCGTTTTCACTAGTTAGCTTAGAATGACATGAAGAAGTTGGCTCCAAGTTATACCCACATTTGATTTCTCGCCTCTACTGAGCTTCAAGTGGTTAGGACCGATTAGTTATCGTCAGTGGTACTTGACAGGACTTGACACCAGTACAAGAAAACTGTACTTGTTTCTTTTTCTTGATTAATATTGTCGAGTGTTCGCTATCCACCTAACCAAACAGTTAGTTATGACATGTTTGGAAGGAAAGAATGGGTGCCACTAAACAATATTAATGAAGAAAAATAAATCTACAATTTTACCCACTATACCGTCAAAGTCTGGTCGCATACCACATACCGAGCCGCTGCTTACAGTTCACAAGGTTGTGACACATTGGATGTGATCGATGCTGTCTCAGTAGCTTCCCTTGTAACTTCTATCTTTTGTACTTGGGGTGTTGAATTGATTTTGACATCTATGCTACATTGATCATATCTAAAGCATGTAGTCAGATGATCGTTAACTATCCCAGCTACTTGCATGAACGAATACACGATAGTAGGGCCCACGCAGGAGAAGCCCCTCCGCATCAGATCCTTGCTTATGACTTCAGATTTTGGTGTTCTTGCCGGTACTTGTCGTGAATAACGAAATCCACATTTCATGGGCTTGTGGTTCACAAAACGCCAACAATAATTACTGAATGACCCAAACTCGTGCTGAATCTGCAAAAAGGAGGTGAAGAAAATGACTCGTTTTCATTTCAAATTTCATTATAGGAACATTTTCCGCCATCTTTCCATCATAAAATTCACAATTTTTTTCTCTCTCCTCCTTTTCAACCACACACATAATTACTTTACATGTTTTAATATATCATCTCTCATTTTCAACCACACAATCTACACACAATTCAAGTAACTTCTACTAAGCGTATGCTCGTTTCCACTTATTTCCACCTAAAAATCACCTACTACTAAAAGTTAAAGTCAAACATCAATATCAACCACACATCTCACATCATCACTCATTATTATCCATACATCTCGTTGTCCCCACCACTGTCTATTCAAAAACTCAACCTATAGCAAATTTTTAGACAAAAAAAAGTAGACACGAACACACCCTAACATTAACTTTATGGTGGATACAACAAGGCCTTATTAATCCCACATAGCTTTAAAACAACAAATGCTTTGATTTGAAATTATTACCTTTAGCAGCTGTCTAGCATTCTCCATGACTGCACGAAGTTTAGGCTCAGATAGCAATTTTTCACCGTTAACTTTCGTGGAGAGCAGCTTCTTCTCATCGAAATTTGCAACTGATGATGGATCAAAGTCATCAAAAAGCTTTCTGCAAAGACAATTTACTTATGGTTTGTTATATCAAATACACATGAAAATTGATACACAAAGGAGTAAAAGGCAAAGTTAATGAGAAATTAAACCTAAATGTTTCTCTCTTGCTAAGGATCGCTGGCCAGGTGAGTTCCGCTAAAGCTTGTGATAAAACAAGAAGCTCAAAAAGCTTCACATCATCATGAACAGGGACTCCCCATTCCTCATCGTGGAAAGAAGTGTAAAGTGGTTCTGCACCATACGATATCAAAATGAGTAGGTAGTATTTAAGGTGAAAATTTAAGCAACAAGCCATATTAATTGTAAAACATTTCTTTTCCTGTTAATTGTTCATTCTTTAGATGTAAGAATTTGGTATATCACACAGCATTTCAACACATGTTTCACAATTGGAAATGGCATTGTCCATATGTTAAATTTTCAAACTGATTGCTTCAGAACAAAAGCAAAGCTCATTGTGTCGTTCTGACTTCTGAGGGATCCCCATAAGTGAAATGAAATTATCTCAAAATCCCCAAAACATTGTATCATAGAGTTGTGTTTAATGCCCAACATATTTGGATGCAGGTATGGTAATCATAATAAGAGGTGAAATTTAAGGGATTTTGATTTCATCTTAGTTCTCTCTTGTTCACATAACAAAATTATAAGATCACACTGACAACTCAAACAAGTTGCCTGATGCATGTATATAGGATTGCAATTAACCTATATCCTAACATCCACATATGCCATAGTTTATCATTCATTTTTAGCTATTTCCATACATAAAATTTTTTATGGCCATCAGTCAGTCTCTTGGTTTTTTTGGAAAAAAAAAAAGGCAAATAAAACATAATGAAATTAGAGTTCACATTTATTCTTCTTTTGTTCTTCTATCTCAGTTTTACCAACATTCATATCATATCATCATATAATTAGTCATCTGCCCTTCTTGAATTATCTCCTTCTTCTTTTTTTCCCTACATCTTCTACATATTATAGCATGTTCTCGAGATAATCCCACTACCCGGTCTCTTGCTTTCTTAACTTTAATCCTGTAAATAAATACCCCTGAAATGTATAACTGTTCTATGTTAGTACATTATCTTTTTGAGGCAATACTAATTGAACGCCTCATCAATTAATTCAAATCCAAACGTCGACTTCACATTTTCCTACCCGTGGTTGTTCATATTTCATAAAACAATAACATCAAAAATTGTGCTGAATACAATGAAAGATTAAAAAACTGAAATGATCTCTTCAACATTAACTAACTCGTGTCCAAAGGTATACTTGTTGGAGATTACAGAAAAGAATGCTTAAAATTCCCGCATACTTAGCATGAGAGCTAGACTAACAAACGATCCTGATCATTCCTCTAACTCTGTTGCTCCAGCAAATTTCTGCCTAATGTAACTAACAGTTACAATGCATAGTTTTTACTTTTTACTAGTTAGGCTTCATACAAAACCAGCATTTTCTTGGGTAAAGCACCCAAAGCCAACTTAACAAACTAAAAATCCTTCAAAAATGCCAAAAACTGTAAAACCACATGAAAACAAACTTAAATTTCACGAAAATTTTGAAAAAACTCAAAAATAAAAAATTAATGATGATGGTAACTACCGGAATTCGGAGTGATCCAATCACATCGTTTAACAGGAACGGGAACCACTGGAGAGATAGTTAAAGCTTCAATTCCATCAGGCACAATTTTCGCAGGTTTAACACCACCATTACTGTTTCTCACGATCCTTCTCTTTGACGCCATACTTTTTACACTTTTTACGGTTGAGCCACTGCACGAAGAAGAATCCGAAGAACTATCAGCTGAAACATTGTTCCGTACAACAGCAACAGCAGCACCGCTGCCTCCGCCACCGCCTGTCTTGGGCTTCGTTTGTGAAATCACTCTTCTAGGCTTCTCCACGGAGTTCTTCGATAGTATTTCACTTTTCCTCCTCTGTTCATCCACGACACGGACCCGATTACCCGTCGGTGCCAGTATCGACCGGGTTTCGGATCCAAGATTTTCAGTTACAGCGGACATTGCCAAAAATTGCTTCAAATTCAGAATGAATTGTTTGTATTTACAGACTTACGGTGGTGTGGGCGAAGGGGTAAATTAGAGGTGACGTGCCGGGTAGAATTGGAAGGAAAATATTGCAGAGAAGTGACGAAAATGAAAGGGGGGGATTGATTTGAAGTGGTTTAAATAACGGGGACTGTATAGATATGGTAACCGGTGATGTCCGGTGGTTATTGTGACGTGTCCCGTGTCTACTTTTGTGATGTCTCAATTTTGCCATTTGAGATTTCAAAATTCAAACTATTCTTTTTGATTTTTCTTCTATAAACTTTCTCTTTCATTCGATGTGATAAATAAAAAAAAAAAAAAAAAAAGGTTATGTTAGTTTTACAATTTGCTGTACAGTTACATGTGTCAGGGTGGTCCTAGGTTTAAGCAATTTAAGCAAGTATTTAGGACCCTAAAACATAAGGACACCAAATTCCAAGTTTGTGATAATTAAAATATTAAAGGGATTTTGGCGTATGAATAGTTAAAAAAGCTAGTCGTATTGCAGTTAGTCACGAATAATAAAGGTAGCATGAATGAAAAAAAAAAAACTTTGGTGCAATGGTGAATTTGGATGGAATCGTCAGTTTAGCTTAGTTAGTCAAAGTCATTCTTTGAAAACTTGGGAGCGCATTTGGTCCATTTCATTTGAAATAAATTGCACAAAAGGTCCTAACTTTAGATATTGTTACAATCAAGTCCAAACGTTTGAAAAATGTATACTTTAGTCCCAAATTTAGTTAAATTGTATAATCTTTTATATTTTATTTTTTTATGGGTCTTTATTTGGTCAGTAATTAATTTTATTGAATTAAAATTAGTCCCAAATTTAGTTAAATTGTATAATGATTTATAATAAATATAATTATTGTACCTATATAAAATTATTATTATGAATATAAAATTATTATATTTATTATTAGCTATTGGTTAAAATCAAAATGTGGGCATCTCTAATGCTAAAGAAAATTTTCGAATGTTGTGATACTATGGTAGTGTTAGCGGATGAGTTTTAATGTATTTTTATGAGTAGGAAGAGAGAGAATGAGTGGAGTTGGATGGTGGAGATTTAATGAGTGGAGAGATAGATGGATGTGATTTGTTTGACCAAATTCAAAATTTGAAAAAAATGTATTAAAATGTATTTTATGAAACATGCTAACAGGCCCTATATTAATACGAACAAATGCTACTTGTGTTGAAATTTTTTGATAAAAACCATTTAATCGGTATCAAATTAATTCAATAAAATTAATTACGGACCAAATAAGCAGACCCTTATTTGGTCTTGAATTAATTTTATTGAATTAATTTGATACTGATTAAATGGTTTTTATCAAAAAATTTCAACACAGTAGCATTTGTTCGTATTAATATAGTATCACAACATTCGAAAATTTTCTTTAGCATTAGAGATCATATTTTGATTTTTAACTAATAGCTAATAATAAATATAATAATTTTATATTCATAATAATAATTTTATATAGGTACAATAATTATATTTATTATAAATCATTATACAATTTAACTAAATTTAGGAGTAATTTTAATTCAATAAAATTAATTACGGACCAAATAAGCACCCACAGAAAAAATAAAATATAAAAGATTATACAATTTAACTAAATTTGGGACTAAAGTATACATTTTTTAAACTTTTGGACTTGATTGTAACAATATCTAAAGTTAGGACCTTTTATGCAATTTATTTCAAATGAAATGGACCAAATGCGCACCCAAGTTTTCAAAGAATGACTTTGACTAACGTTAAAGACTGATTCCATCCAAATGGACCATTTGCGCACCAAAGTTTTTTTTTTTGGACCATTTGCGCTACCTTTATTATTTGGGACTAAATCTGCAATATGGGTAGTTTTTTGGGACTATTTGTGCCAAAATCCCTTAAAAGAAGTAATACTTGACATTTTATATTATAATTATTGTAACTGTGAAAATTTTATTTAGTAACTTTTGCTAATAATTGAAATTATTATATATAGTTTTTACAAAAAAAAAAAAAATTTATGAAGAGTCTCCCATAAAATTTCGTTTAAGGACCGACTCTGCATATATCTATACAAAGGGTATATTTGATTCACAATAAATTTTAAATTTTGAAAAATAATTTCTCTCTCATGGTTTTCAATCACACATATAGTTATTTTATATTTTTTAATACATTATCTTCCATTTTACACCACACAATCTACACACAATTCGAATAAACAAAACTTACTCTTTCTTTATTGTGAATCAAACATACCCAAAATCAACTTTATTAATAATAGCATTAAAAATCAACAATATTACTTGATACAATTATAATTTATAATCAGTACTATCATTAAAAATCGAGAAGGTATCACCTGGACTTCATTAAGGTGCTAATTTTGAACATATAGCCTATTTAGTTTTATCATCTCCACTCAAGTCTTGGCTTAGAATTTGGTTAGACATAAACGCTTGAAACGGGATATTATCGCATATTTATTCTTTAACTTTTCATAATACTTCTAATAATTAACATATCAATACAAAAAAGTGATCATTCACCTTTTTAGGTTTAATACGACGAAGAACACCAATTAGATTGTTGTCATAGTAACTAATTCATCAGTCTAAAGGTTGGATGGATTTGTACACTACTATTTGTTTAATAGATCAATATTTCATTAAGCAATTTAAATTTTTTTTAATGTGTCATTATCTTTAAATAATCTTGTTATACACTCATATCTCGACTGCTTGGAAAATAATTTTTTTCACAGTACAAATTAAATTTTCGAATAAAGAAATGAAAATGATATTTTAAGCCAATATTTTACATATGTTATTCACTTAAACAACACATGCACCAAATGACTACTCAAAATTCAAAAGAAAAGGCAACCGACTTACCAACATGATGCTAAATTAGAGTATCAGAATGTCAAAGTGTGGTTTTTTTTTTTAATTCTTATAAGTAAGTAGTGGAACCTTTTATGCGTAGTATGTGACAGATAGATAAGCTATTAACTTTGTTTTGAATGGCTAAGCTAATTATGTAACAAATAGATAAGCTATTAACCTTTTTTTGAATGGCTAATCTATTAACTTTTTTTTATTTTTTTTTGAATGGATAAGTGTGAGGTAATTACATTTATCTCAACAAACCACAAACAATATATCAAGGAGGGTATATTTGGAATTGGAATGAAAACGGATGGTGAGTGGCGGTTGATAGCTGTGGGCTAAAAGTCGCATTCCTGTCGGTTAGAAGGTAGAATGGGAAGTCGTTAAAGCGCATTTGTTTGGTAGTACAAGTAACTTCCCGTTGAGATAAAGAATCCAAAGCCCTAAAAGTGCACCCGAAACAACTGATGACTCGGTCTTTGCTTTTACATCCACTCCGAGAATAGATACGGGTCAAATCCGGTTCCAATAATCATGTTGGGTCTTGGTCCATATTGGGATTGACTTCAGGCTATTGGGTCGGTTACCTGATTTGAGTACTACAGGAAAAAATTGGATCAAAATTAAAATATGAAAAGTACATAATGAATCAGTACTTTATCATTATTAAAATGTAATAGTTTTCATTGTTGTTTGAGTGACTCCTATAGCCAAGTCAAAACTTCTCACACAATTTATTACATTATATCTTTCGCACAGAAATGCTCTTCTGCACACTCCTTCATGCACACACTTATGCACACTATGATTAAAAAATTTATGGGCGCCATATGAGCCCCCACAACCAGCGGACATTTATGTATTATTCATCTCACCTAACATAAATATTAAAAAAAAAAAATTAATTGATGACACAGAGCGCTGCATCATCGAATGTACAGCTTCCCCTGTACACTAATATGTAGGAAAGCAACCGCAATCTTTCGTAACAAGCACTACCATGTCAAAACTCATGATTGGCATATGATCGTGTACAGTATTTCGTCGATATGTTATTGTTTAATTAGTGTTGTACAAACACCTTAAATAGTTATAACCATAAACCATTATCATTGGTATTGCCAATCGTCAACGGAAGATAAAATTCTTATAGTAAAGCTAAACTATAGCAACTGTTTTCATACTGTCATCTCAAGATTTGAATTGGAAAACATTTCCTATAGTTCAAAGTTCGTTGCGATTCATTTAAAGTCTAGTGTCAATTTGAGAAAATTTGCGAAAGTATAGCTATGCATAGTGCATTTAAGTATGGCATATCCAATTATCTATTATCCAGATAACTATAGATATAAGATATTTGAAATAATTTAATTTTTGTAACATCCGCATAATACATTAATATACAATATATGCACATAGATCGTTTTGATATAGATCATTTCAATCTGTTAAATTAAAATTTAAAAGTGCTTTAGTTTGCACTCGAAGATTCAACATAGTATTTGATGCTCTTGGAATAAATATGGACACTTTATTTTGACATGATCAAAATGTCACATTTGTCGCACATTTATATCCCTTATTTTCATATTAAATTTCCATTATAACCCTTAAATCATCAAATGAGGAGTATGATAGAAATTAAAACATGTAATAAGTATGTGAGATTAACTTTGTGTGTGCTAATAACACTACCCAAACCTTAAATATATAAATATTGTTATAAAAGTATAGAAACAATAGAGAGAATTTAGAGAGAATGAATTCTAAGGAATTCACAGGAATCAATTTCATTAATAACTGAAATCCTATTTATAGGAAAACTTCGAATGGCACAATCGTAATTACAAAATTTTATCAAGGGTATAATAGTCATTCACATAAAATAATTATTAACAATTGCGTCATCGCATGTGTCATCATTTTCGTCATCTTTTAACCACATTATTCTCAATTATTCATAACACTTCAATGAATGATTATTATACAAATGTCTTCTAAACTTGTTTGGAGAAAAACCCTAATGGGAAAAAACTTCAAACCGATTGCAGGGATAGCTTGAGTGGTTATATCTTTGCTTCATCAAAACATTGCTCCCCTGATGTCTACCAATGATATAGGAGTATTCACGTGTTTCGTTAAAACCTTGTCAAGAAAAACCCAGTGGGAAAAAACTTGATCGAAGGAAAAGAGTACACTTCTCCATCCGATTTTCATATCTTGACGACGGATATCCTCACTTCTGGTAAAGGATTTTAATATCATCATTGTTTGGATCTAAAGTATTGTCTCTATTATAAATTGATCCAATAGATACATTGTGTCGATTTCTCTTGTCAGTCCTCAATATACCATGAATATGCCTCGTTAAAAACCTTATTAGGAAACCCAAAGTGGGAAAAATCCTAATGAAGGAAAAAGAGTACATTATTCATGTGAATACGCCTTTTAATGTTACCTCATTAAAAACCTTGCTAGGAAAACCCAATGGGATAAAACCTCAGTAAGGGAAAAAGAGTGCAACGCAGATTTTATACAAGTATCTTTACAAGCATTTCAAAATCTTTCATAGATTTGTATGAGTATCATATACATTAGTTGGATACGCTTCATTCATTTCCACGTGAATGAAATTTGGATATTATATAATATCATGTTATATTCTGCTTATATGCAATCAGCGAATTTTCGATCTCATTTCTCACTATATCGAGATATATACCTAAATCTCTTCTCGAGATTTCATAATTAGTTGAGATTTGTTCATTAAAAACCTTGTTTGAGAAAAAACCCTTTTGGGACAAAAACATCAATCAAGGAAAATAGTACAGCATATGAATTTCTCAACAATATCAATGTAGATATTTTGAGCATTTGCATGCACTGATACAATAATACATTTGAAACCTCTTCAAGAGTTTCATTCTCATTTCTCATTAAACCCGTGCATGAACACTCTAATCATAAGGGCATATATTTCAGCATCGGTATTTTCCGATGGATTTCAATATCCTCACTATCATTGATAGTATGTAGCGCTATCTTTCATACTGCGGTTTGACACTTTCAATCTTATTTCTTTCCCCATATCGACATACAACTTATCGAGATATCTCATTATCAATCCTCTTGTAGGATTATACAATATAGTTATGTCTATATATTCTTCAAGAGCATATGCCTCCGTTATTAAGACCATCTTTTATAATTTGCTTTGATATATATGATTGAGGAAATCTTATAATATCAACACTTCTGGCGTGCTAACTTATCAAAGCATCTTAACTGATATATGTGATTGTTCATAACATCTTTTATGCATCTTTAAATTTCAAGTTCATATTTTAATTTTGAGGATATATCATGATGCATTTCACATATCATTTTCAACCTTTAATACTCCCCTCATCTTTAGAAAATTTAGAACACCAAAACTCATACAATTGGTATGATTTTAATCATATATGTTCTCATCATTCAGCTTTAATATGGGAATTTAGACCGTTTGCATTCTATTCTTGATATCGGCAATTTATTTGAGGACTTTAAATAATTTGCCACATAATATCCCACTTGTATACGCATACTTAAATCTTTCAGGGATTTATTCAAATCATTGGGATATATATATTTACTAGCTTTATCATTAACTGAAATCATGCTCATACCGTGAGCAAATCATTTCAGAATCTTCCAATTACGAATCATATACACATGTGACTATCTAGTGGATCCATATCATAATATCTAGTAGTCCACATGAAAGATGAGTGGGCCCATATTTCTCATCCTTTATTCCAGGATATATTTGGGATTTATTCCCAATATTGGCTAGTAATGATTTCATCATTTATCGAGAACAATCATTGAAGAATTCTTTTAATTCTTCACTTGAAATATTGATTTCAATAATTATTTAAACCAAGATGGTCATCCGGTTCTCGCAAATCCAGTATTATTGAACTTCTAGTTCAATGAAATTTTTATATCGATTTCACTAGTATCTGATAGTGCTCAACATGATTTATCATAGAAACAATTCACCGACATATTCCATCATCTTTTGGTGACATTATTGTCTACCACCGCTCAAACAGATTACTCACTCATCACATCACATCCGCTATTATTTAATTCGAAATCGTAGCTCTTACGCCCATTTTATTTATTGGAGTCTTATTTCATACGCATCGTATTATTCTATAAATAAATCATCAAAATTATTACAAAATTCATCCTAACAAGGGTCTATACATTATAATGGATCATATGCTCTCAAATCTTCGAAAATACTATCCACCACTACCGATCAAAATCCTAAAAAGGATTTATCGATGTAGGCTGGAAAGATTAAGGATGCTAATGAATAAGGGTATCCCACAAGATATCCGATGCTTGATTGAAGTAAAGGTTCAATTATCTGGTGCGGCTTCAATTCCTTTTAAATACATGCCTGGTATGGGTAAAAATAGTTTTTCAAAGAAACGATGAGCAAAAAGATTAGGAGGATGCTACAAGTGTGCTCGGTGGACATGTGACACTTGATGTAAATCTGAGGGTACTTGTTCCAGAAACTGAGAAGATAAAATAGCATTCATTAAGGATGGATTGAGTAAGGAGTCATTGGATGATATTCAACTGACTCTTGAGACGCATCCTAGTGGACACGTACAAGGTGAGCTGATGGCCTTATGGGCCAAATTCAAATATCAACAGGCACTTTATAGTCTTGAAATACTTACTTTAAAAGATCCTGTTTGTAAATTTAGTAGAAAAATTTAGTATAATAATTTTCTCATATTAATATAAGGAAGTTTGGTATAATAACGAAGATCAATGTTTTTCTTGTAATTGTAAATATCGTTTTTCGATTTTAAATTTTTTATTTTCAATCACCGACAGATATATGTCATTTTCACTTAAATTTTTATGCCTTTTTCTTTTTCATATTTGTCAAAAAGTAAATAGTGCAATCAATTATTGGTTTGAAAATTTTCCTTCAAATAGAGGGATTCGTGTCTCTCATGTTCATACATTAAAATTATAGTGTAAAAAGAGAGATAGGAGTAGAGATGGATGTGGAGATTTTAGAATCATCTCATACAAGTCAGCCTTTATCTCACCATATTAAAACCGTATGTATTCTTGGTGGATCTAACCTGGTAGGTCATATCCAATATGTGGATATGGCAAACCAACTCGTAAAAGAGTTAGGGAGATAAGAAATCAATATACTATATGGAGGAACCAACAACAAACTTTTAGCTAGACTTATGATGTATATGATGAATAATAGTGATGCTTTCATTGTCCTTCCAGGCGGCTACAACACACTGGAGGAAATATTCAATATAACATCATGGGCACAGTGGAACTTTCATACCAAACCAATAGGTTTGTTGAATATCAATTGTTTCTTTGATGGCTTACTAGCGTTTAGATCAGTGTAAATAATAAGTTTATCTCATTCAAATGGTAAAAATACTTATTTCTCTTGAAATCTTGTTGATGAACTACTCATCAAATTTCATGCATATGTTCAAGAATCATGGAAGCCCAGGTCCGTTTCGGTCCACGGACCACCGTGTCAAGCGAAAAAGAAATTCGGATCCTTTAAATATCTCATTATGAACCACGATGTTAGGGGGTGGCGAGTTAATAGTATTTATACTCTCAAACGCACCCTTCGCTTATGGGTTTAATATGTATTTTCTTTTCGCATTTCTATATTTTTGAGCGTTTATTGCCATCTTTGATATTCTCAATATATTCCACTGGTGCTTTGTACTTTTCCTGAGTAATAATAATAATATCATATTGACTTTATTTAAATACAGAATCTAGTGATTGTGCTTCTTCAAGAGCATTTTATTCTCATATTAATACAATCTCATATCATTGATGAGATTACTTCATATAATCTCTCCATGCGATATATTTTCTTTGATTTATCAACATGGGATCTATTGAGCATTTTATTTTCATCTATTTATCCAATGGTAACATCAAAATTACTTACTCAATTTTTCTCCATTAATATTCGTAAATATGGAGAATAAATTTTATTCTTATTATCTACTTCTTCAAGAGTAGGATTAGAATGTTTGATCAACTACTTCTTCTGGAGTATGATTAGTTATAACCAATCGTGTAGTATTACCCACCACATTGGAAATATATGCGAAATCTAAAGTGCGTAAATTTAAATTGTAGAAATTAAATTTCCTCCAATAGGTGGTCGAACCTACCTTATAGGAATTTTTGCAATAAATATAAATTTACAGAATTTAAATTGCGAGAATTAAATTGCATAATGTTTAACTACTTCTTCAGGAGTAGGATCTGTTTAGTAGAAGGTATTACCCATCACTTAGCATATAAAGTGTAGAAATATATAAAACCTTCCGTTTAGTGATGGTTGAACCCATCATCGTAGGAGGTATGCGATATTTAAATTACAGTGAGTGCAAATAAAGTGAGAATTAAATATTGAATCGCTTCTACGGGCATTTGTTCTTCTAGAACAAATAATCATTACTTCTACAAGAGCACACTTATCCTTCTAGAATAAGTACATTATGTAATTGAACTCTTCGGGAGTTACATTAATATATTCGATCTTTTAAGTCAAATGGACTTTAGGTCGTAATTAATGGATTTAGAATTTTTTCGGGAATATTCTATCCATTTTTGTTTACTGTCGTCAAAGTAAACGGCCGGAGGTCGAACTATCGCTCCACGCTAACCGCTACTGGGGTTGCCATGGCGTGCGTATACGCACATACCTCTTTATAAAATTTTGATAGTATAAGCATTAATACGTAAATATTCACAAGTCCAATTACTATCTTTTAGTTTTTCAAAGTTGGAATACTAATTTATAAATTTTGAAATTTTGATATATTTCAAAAATAAATCAATATTATCAATATTGGTGTCAAATTGAAGATCTCAAGTAATCGAAAGTATAATGGAGTCGAGAAAATTTGATTTTGATAATGTATGCTCCTTATATCTCGATAAACGAATGTTATAGTTTAATATATTATTATATTATAAAGTAATATAATATAATATATATATATACCGTTCTTTCTCGCTTTTCCCTTCTTTTTCATTCCGCCTTAAGAATCAATTCTCATCGCTACAAATTTCTTTTGCACAATCAAGAATCAATAATCGACTTTGTAAGTTTATACATATACACATATAGATATAGCGAGAGAAAGAGAGGAGAGTTATCATAGTTTCCAACAAGCATAACGCAAATATATATTTCTCGCTTTTCCTGATAACATTGGTCGTTTCTAATTTCTCAAAGGTGTTGATTTTTGCATATAATTTGTTAGGAGAAATCATCTGGTAACACGACTGCAACCGCCCTTGAGAAATCGAGCCTCTCTCGTGAACTCCTCATTCATCTCTCTTCGGTTTCTTAGTCGATTGAACCGTGGGACGCAAGCTAGAGAGCTCGCGATTGCTCGAAGCAATACCGCTGCCGCGATTCCTCGCCACCATTGATCGAGCTTAGAGAGTAGAGACCGAGAGTGGAGTCGGGGAGAGAGACGGAGAGTAGAGACGAGACGAGAGAGGCAGAGAGAGAGAGAGTAAATTAAGGGAAGATCCATGGAGAGCTTTTGGTGTGTGTAGAAAATAGGTTGAAGGAATGAGTTTGTCTATTGGTTTTGCAGATCTGAGCCTTTGTTGATAAAATTGTGGCAGGTTTCAATTATTTTATTTATTTATTGTTATAAAATCAAAGTAAAAAAATACCTTAAATGCTACAAGAGAATAGAGAGGAAATATATTGAACTTTCTTCCTTCTTCTTCATTACATCAATTCATGAATTGAGGTCTATTTATAGACCATCAAGTGTAGAATCAAAACAAAAATGATGAGTCATATTACACATAATTATCAATCAAGTTGTACAATTATTCATGAATTATTTTCATCCTCACATGATTTCATAGTCATTCACAACTCATTCACAATAATGCATCCAACTTTTGAATTATTTATAACACTCCCTGAATGACTATTTATACAATAAAGTTGATTGTGGTGCCCATGTGTTGCCTCGTTAAAACCTTGTCAGAAAACCCTAAGGATAAAACTCGATCAAGGAAAAAGAGTACAACCGCTTCCCACGATGTTCACTACGAGTATAAATATCTTTGCCGCTTCATTAAAAACCTTGTCAGGAAAACCCAATGGGATAAAAACTGATCAAGGAAAAAGAGTACACTACTCCCCTCATAATGACATTGTTCAAGGTCCTTAAGTCACAGATGCCAATTTGGTACACCAATTTTCTAAAGGTTGATGTTGGTAACGCTTTGTGAACAAATCCGCTAAATTGTCAATTGAGCGAATTTGTTGAACATCAATTTCACCACTTTTCAAGGTCATGTGTATAAAAAGAATTTTGGAGAGATATGCTTCGTTTTATCTCCCTTGATGTAACCTTTGTTGAGTTGTGTGATGCAAGCATTATCCTCATACTAACATTGATTTTTCTTTTGTGAGGATAACCCACATGATGTTTGTATATGATGAGTCATATTCCTTAACCACATACATTCCCGACTTGTCTCATGGTGAATTGCAATGAGTTCAAAGATTATTTGATGATGTTGCGCCAAAGTTTGTTTTGTAGATTTCCAAGATATAGCAGCCTTCCTCCACGCCAGTAAATACATATCCCGCTTGGGACTTGCCTTTATGGGGATCTGATAAGTATCCGTCAGATATCCAACTAAAGTAGATCGAGAATTATGTGAATAAAATAAACCTAAATCGACGCATTTCTTAGATAACGGAGAATGTGTTTAATACCATTCCAATGTCTTTTGGTAGGTGTATGACTATATCTTGCCAGAGATTTACTGAGAAAAAGTTATGTCCGGTCGAGTGCAATTTGTCGATAATGTAATGCTCCAATTGCACTAAGATACGTATACCGGACCAAGGATTTCTTCCCCATCTTCGTGGTCGGAACGCCGTCCCTTTCAACATCAAGTGTTGAGCGACCATAGGTGATGTTAGAGGTGTGCTTTATCCATACCAAATCGCTTCAAAACCTTTTTCAAGATATGAAGATTGATGAACAAAAACTCCTTCTCGGGGAAATGTTCAATCAGTAAACCTAGACAAAATTTGGTTTTGCCTAAATCTTTCATCTCAAATTCGGTTTTCAAGTACTTCACTGCTTCATTAATCTCTTCGTGAGTTCCAATGAGATTTAAATCATCAACATAGACTGCTATGATTGCAAATCCAAAGATCCGCTTTCTTTATGAAGACACAAGGACAAATGTCATCATTTTTGTATCCCCTTTTTAATGTAATTACTTAAGCAATTGAACCACATTCTTCCTGGATTGCTTCAAACCATATAGTGATCTTTGCAATTTAATTGATAACACATTATTTGGGCATGCACTAAGTGCTTACGGCACTTTATTCCTTCCTGAATTCTCATATATATATCACTCGCCATGAACCATATAAATATGCAGCTACTACATCCATAAGACGCATGTCAAGTTTTTTTACATAAACAGACTTATCAAAAATCTAAAAGTAATAGCATCCATTACGGGAGAATACGCTTCTTCATAGTCAATTCCTGGTCTTTGAGAGAATCCTTGCGCTACAAGCCTTGCTTTATACCTTGTAATTTCGTTCTTCTCATTTCTCTTCATTTAAAAACCCATTTGTATCCTGAGATTACATTTTTTGGTGTTTGAACTACTGTGTCCGAATACTTCGCTTTATACAAAGAATTTAATTCAAATTGTGATGGCTTCCTTCCATTTTGGCTAATCATTTCTATTTCGCAATCTTTAGCATTATGGTTCGAATCCTCACTTTGCACAATTTTACCTGCAACATTAAAGGAGAATATATCATCTACAACAAGTGCTTTCCTGCTCCCATAAGTTATTAGATAGTAAATAATCTATTGATATCTCATGGTTTTCGAATACTGCTCCTGGAACCTCAATCTTCTTGGATACTTCGTTCTCTTGGAACTTTAAATATTTTATTTGATTGATCAATCGCTTTTATCATTACTGCAGAGATTCTTTGTTGGTTTTTGTCTTGTACCCTTCTCTTTCTAGGTACGTAATCCTTGGAACCAATCGTCGACTACGCTCGGGCGTATTTTAGATTCATTTGTCAGAATAAAGGTTGTCTCATGGGACATCAATTTTTTTGCCATGTATTCTCTACGGTATATGCGATTTGGTGACTTTCCTGTATTCACAAATGCATCAGTGCTCATATATGCGCTTCTTTGCAAATGAATAAGATTTTCAATTTCTCTCTACATTTATTGCTTCTGGGGATCAAAGTGAGCTAGAGTCTTCTCATTCCAGGAAAGTTCATTTTTTCTTTCAGATGTAGTTTTGTACCCCAAGACATTGGAAAATTCATTTCATTAAAATGACAATCATTAAAGCATGCATTAAATAGATCACCGTTAAAGGTTCTAGGTACACGATGATTGACGTGAATTAAACCCAACATAAATTCCAAGCCTTCGTTGGGGACCCATTTTGGTACGCTGTGGGGGTGCACTTAATGCATTTCACAACCAAAAATTCAAGATGAGAAACATTAGGTTCTTGACCAAATGCTAATTGTAAAGGGGAGTATTGATGATATGCAATGGTCCAGATTTATCAATGCAAAGATGTAATACAAAGATGTCCCCAAGTAGAAGTTGGGAGTTTTGACTCATACAAGACATAAAGCAATAAATTGGAGTGCGTTTAATAAATGATTCTGCCAATCCATTTTGTGTATGGACATGAGCAATGTAATATTCAACTTCAATTCCCATAGTCAGACAATAATCATCAAATGCTTTTGATCTAAATTCACCAAAGATTATCAAATCGAATGGATCGATCGAATAATCGTGAAATGAACTCGCAATTTTATAATTTGGGCTAATAGTTTAGCAAATGCATCATTTCTAGTTGAAAGTAGGCAAACATGTGACCATCTAGTAGATGCATCAACTAAGACCAGGAAAATAACGAAATGGTCCACAAGGTGGGTGTATAGGTCCACAAATATCACCTTGAATTCTTTCTTAAAAGTTGGCGATTCAACATTTACCTGTTTTAGAGGGTCTCGATGACTAATTTACTTTGTGAACAAGCTTCACATGGACACTCATTTAAAAATAGTCTTAAGGTTCTTAAAAGGATGTCCATGTGAGCTTTTAATTATTCGTTGCATCATAGTCGCTCCCTGGGTGCCCAAATCTATCATGCCAAAGTTTAAGAACCTTTGAGTCAATAAATTTTGGTTTTATGATGTTGTTAGACTCAATCGTTCTTATGAATGTATAATACATTCCAGATGGAAGTTTATGGAAGTTTTTCTTTAATCACGCTATGCCCAGATAGAAATGAGTTTATGTAAAGATATTCTTTATTATTTTCTTCCATTGTTTCAATGTGATATCCATTTTTGCGGATATCCTTAAAACTAAGCAAATTTCTTACGGATTTGCTAGAATAAAGTGCATCATCTATATTCAATTGTGTATCATTTGGTGATAATACGAGCTCTACCGAGCCTTCACAATATTTGATGCACTGTAAAATTGTATAGACATAATTTTCGTATTGTCAAATCCAAGAAAACTTCTTATCTTGTAAAATAGTATGAGTGAATTCTTGCTTATCGCCAGGCAAATATCTTGGCAATTTGTCATGGTCTACAAAAGAAATTTAAAATATAAAATTCATACCGCTTAACAAACAACAATTACATATAACACTTAATGGAAAATAACAATACAAATATAAAGATAACAATTCCACACTTATCACACAAAAGTATTATAGAAAAATATTTCACACATAATACACCATAAATATAATAATACTTCATTAGAGAATTATTTAATCGATATTTTCCATCAAACTTCCAATGTTTGTATGATCTCAAGGGATCTCGGGAAAAAGTCGAGTATCAAATGAGTTCCATTGACTCCGCTATCCCAATCAAGAAAAATTGGTTTCAACTTTTTCTTTTCCTTTCTTTTCCCTTGGTCGAAGCTTATATATAAGTCCACCAAATGCTTTGGTGTATTTACATGTACGGACCAATGCCCGTATTCCACATCGATAGCATCCACACGCTTTTATCAAATGAATCATTTCATTATTTTTCCGGAAATTTGAACTCGCTATTATTCTGGCCGATTACGCCATTATATCGTGAAATGAGCTTTTCCATTATCATGTTGAATTCACGCCTAAACCCTCGCCCACGCCACGCGGGCCCACGTCCACGCCCACGCGGGCCCACGCCCACGCCCACGCCCACGTCCGTAATTATTTTTCCTAACGCTGCATTTACCTCGTGCCATATAGTTTCATTTGCCGTATCACCGTGGATCCCGTTGGGCGATCCCATGGTTTTTCGCGAGTAGTTCATTATTTTGTTCTGCTACACATAGCGAAGATACAAGTTCAATACGCTTGAAATCTACGCTCTCGATCTGTAGCTGCCGGGGAGCACGTTCGAGGCATGGAATGTTGAAAAAGTTTTTCTAACATATCTTGCTCAAGAATTTCTTCACCACGTAAAAGTAATTCGTAACGATTCTCAATAGTCGGAATTGTAATCTTTACATTTAAAATCTTGCAGCGCAAGTGCATCCATCGATATCCGCCTTGGGCAGATTTGACGATACTTTGGTGATCGAATCATCCTTTAAATTTTTCCACGTAATGATGGATCTTTGATCGTGAGGTATTCTACCATCGAGATGCATGTAGGTGTCGCCGAAGGAAAATTAACTTACACGATCCCGCCGGGATCTTTCATTTCCTTCCATTATTGTTTCACCTAACCCTTTGAGATCAAGTGAATCTCAAAGATCAAGTGTCCATGATGAATAATTATCACTGTAAATATCAAGAGCGACAAAATCAAGTTTTGCGTTTACATTTTCAAAAATTTAAATGAGCTAGTATATTTTGTTTTGAAATTTGAATTAGTACTGTGGACAACAATAACAAAATAAAATTTCTTGTAAAAAAAAAAATCGTGATTATCTTGTAATAATTAGGTTTACGCTATACATCTATAAGATGCAATCAGAGATATTTCCTTTTACTACAAGAGTGAGCTCTAGTGTAGAGATCAGCTTTGATAACGCTGCTATAAAATCAAAGTAAAAATACCTTAAATGCTACAAGAGAAAGAGAGGAAATATATTGAACTTTCTTCCTTCTTCTTCATTACATCAATTCATGAATCGAGGTCTCATTTATGTAATTCATCAAGTGTAATCAAAACAAAAATGATGAGTCATATTACACATAATTATCAATCGTTTGTACAATTATTCATGAATTATTTTCATCCTCACATGATTTCATACTATTCACAACTCATTCACAATAATGCATCCAACTTTTGAATTATTTATAACATTTATTTATTTATTTATTTTTTGGGAAGAGAATTTTAGATCTAGATTCAGAAGACAAAAGAAGAGATCATGAAAAGAAAAATGTAGCTTATCGCAACATAACGTGTTATAAAAGTATAAACAATAGAGAGAATTTAGAGAGAATGAATTCAGGAATTGTGAATTAATTTCATTAATAATCAAACCTATTTATAGGAAAACTGAATAGCTTGCCAATCGTGAATTACAAAATTTCATCAAGGATATAATAATCATTCACATAAAATAATTATTGACAATTGCGTCATCGCATGTGTCATCATTTTCGTCATCTTTTAACCACATTATTCTCAATTATTCATAACAAATATAACCTACAAGGAATATTAAAATTAATAAGTATTTTACAATTTTATGTGGACAAAATAAAATAAAGTGATTGACACGGCTTGTCAACAATCCATTGTCGTCCAGCGGTTAGGATATCTGGCTTTCACCCAGGAGACCCGGGTTCGATTCCCGGCAATGGAATTTTTATATTTTATTTGTTTAACTTTTCATATTTATATATTTCCTAATTCCTAATGGTAGAAGAGAAATAGCAGCAACTGTCAGCAGGCGAAAAAACATTTCATATGCTACAAGAAATAGGAATCTTTTCTAAAATTTTTCATATTTATATATTTCATAGTGGGGAGAAGAAATAGCAGCAAATGTCAGCAATGCTTTCGACAAAATGACTAAACCAAATAGTCACATCTGCACAAGCCATTCTCCAAAACGCTGCCCCTTTTTTCAAGATTAGATCAATTCTAACAAAACCAAAATATTTCCAAAAACTGTTAAGCCAAATTACATGATACTAAGCCCCAGTAGATCCAAATCCACCAGATCCTCTAACAGTTGAATCAAGCTCCTCAACTTCAGTAACCTCAGGAGTTTCAATCTTCTGTATTATCAGTTGAGCAATCCTATCACCAGTTTTCACCTCGAAATCCACATCAGAATGGTTGAACAAGATCACCCCAACTGGACCTCTGTAATCTGCATCGATCACTCCAGCTCCTACATCGATCGAGTTCTTCCACGCCAATCCAGATCTCGGCGCTACACAAATAAATCGAAAAACCACACAAACAATTCATCAAACACTTTCAAGGCAAAACGTAATCTAGATCTGAAAAATAACTTTACCGATTCGAGCATAAGTTCCTTCTGGTATAGCAATGCTGAGATCGGTGGGAATTAAGGCTTTTCCTCTCGCAGGAACTTTGATCTCCGTTGAACTTGAGAGATCATAGCCTGCAGAGAGAGCGGAGGCTCGGGAAGGCAGAGAAGCCGTTTCGGAGAGTTTTTTCACTCTTAGAAACGAAGTGATTTCATGGGAAACGCCATTGTTATGGAGCTTTTGGATTTTTGGTTGGGGTTCTTTGATTTCTGGGCTTTCATCGTGGGTCTCTGTTGCTTGAGCCATTCGGATTGGGAGGGAAAAGAATTTTCGATATGGGTTTGAAGTGAATTTGCAAATGGAAAAGGGTTTCAGGGATTGAGGCTTTGTTGTGGTGGGGATTAAATAGGGAAATCTGTGCAGGGAAATAGCGCCAAAAGCTCCCGCCATTTTAAAGGGACTTCCAAAAAATTGAGAGGAAAAATTGCTTGTAGCAGTGTGCGCGTGCTACTTGACATATGAGAGAGAGGTGCGTGAAAAGTGAAAAGAAAATAGAGAAAAGGTGATAGAAAAATTAGAGAGAGAAAAGAAAAGTGTTTTTGTGTTTTTTTTCTTGTCTAATTTTTTTGTAGAAAAGTTGAGCAGGTGAAAAAAATTATAGAATGATTTTTTTTATCAATAAAAGTGTTATTCTCCCGTGGTTATCGACGGTTGGCTGAGCCACGTTAAATTATTATTGTTCTTTTTCTTTCATTCGTGTTGTTTGTTATTTTCGCTAGGCAAAGTTTAAGTGGGACAATGCGAATTTTTCCCAACAAATCGTTGGATTTGATCTTGATCGTATGAGACTTAAAAGAAGAAAATTTGTGTTCTTGAATATATAATATTAGTCCTAATTGGAGCTATAACATGAATATCCATGTGTTAGTCTCATATATAGCTTTACAACATTATTGAATATTCATTAAAAAAACATTATTGAATATTGAAATAGTAACGTAGTAGTTAATCAACACCATTTATGAATTATAATATTCATTCATGTATTTGTTTGTTTTAATTTTTTATAATTTAAAATTAATTTTTATAATCGGTTAAAATCAAACATCAATATCAACGATACGTTTTTATTACCACTAAATATTATTCACACACTTTGGAGTGTCTACATATAGCTATTCAGCATGAAAGTTACAACCAAACTGGAGGATGAATATCTTCGGAACTCGAGTGATTCAAATTTTATTTATGTTTATTATTAGATTAGAATTAGAATATTCAAAAGGTTACAACAATAGTTAGCATCATGTTTGCCTCAGTATTTTCAAAAATAATATTTAACAAGTTTTAAATTGAAGTGAAATCTTTTTCCTATAGTAAAGTTTTACACTCATTTGCCAATCTAGTGAATCTACGTAACTTTTTTCTACTCCACACGTTTTAAAATAATTCTTTTAGAAATTTCATCCAAACAAACGCTAAGTTTGCTGATGTGACATACCTCAATCTCAAACAATACAATTGAGTTTTATTAACAGCTTGTTGTTTTTGGTGTAAATTTTATCCACGCGATATTTCGTATAAAATGTGTAGTTAATATTGTATTTGGAAATGTGTGTGTGATTGAAAATGTGTATGTGATTATATGGAATTGTGTGCGAATAAATTTAATACCCAAAAGAACAAGCTTTAAATGTATTAGGCAACCTTTTAAAAAAAATTTTACCACTTTTTTATTTATTCTTTCAATATCCTAAATCAATCATATCCACATATCACATCACATCAACAAATCTCCATTATTCAACTCCATTCATTCTTTCTCATCCTTTATATTAAAAACTATTAAAAATCAACCCCTACCACCCTTAATATTACGTGTAAGCAAAAAAGTGATACAAATTTTCACAAAAATTTTCACAAAGAACGAAAATTTCACATCTGCTCCTATTTTCTTTTGAAATTACACCGCGTCCATTTCTAGTATAATAGATTTTGAATTTTCACTATTTGTGAAGATTTAACTGTGGAAATGATCTTATTTAAAAAAAAAAAAGTGTGGAAATGATCCAGTACCCATGCCATGTGGCACCTTCTAATGGCACTACGTTGTCAGCCCAATTTTTTTTTTATTTTTTAGTATCTACGTTAAATTAAATGAATAATATATAACTGCCATTGATGATGCAAGGGTCCCACAAGCCCTTATGAATTTTTTTTTCCGACTGTGGGTACCTTATGATACCCATAGTAGGTACCAGAACAAGACTTGATTTAATTGTACAACTATATAAGGTATCCCAATCTTGAAGGTTCATAAAAGAAAAAAAATAATGTGCTATCTTACTCAACAGAATTATAACATGACACTTTTGTTAGAGCCAATATTGCTAAATTTCGTATTAGAAATAGAAAACAATGTATTTATTTTTATTTTTATTTTTATTTTTATTTTGAATGGATTTATTTTTTTTCTTGTTTTTTTGAGGAAATGACATGATCTCGCACCTCCCATTTCACGGCTCAATTATTATTAAAACCGAAAAGCTAATTTTCAACAAAATAAAAGTTTTCCCCCACAGTCAAATAGCAAAATATGAGACCAAAATGTACCATAAAACAGCTGAAATTCTCCATCTAACCATGCACAATTGTTCTTGCAACACTGAATGCACATCATTACTTCGCAATGATAATGCGATATACTTCTCATAGTCCCACATTTTTCATCTAATTATTGGACCATATGACATCTATACTCAACCCGCACATAGAAATATTACATATTACTACCTTTGTGTCTTCTAAAACGACCAAGATCATCAATGCCTTCGCATCTCACCCAGCAATCTTCTTGGTTTGACTCGATCATTTGACGTTCTGTATAAAACAAGGCACACATAATTGTTAGAAGAACTTCACCATGCAATGGTGAGTCGAATAGCCTGAAATCTGAAGCCTAAATGTCAGACTTCAAGAATGACAAGTAAAAAATAATTACGGGTTTTCTATTTCACAGACCCAGATCTTCGTCCGTGTTACCACTTACCACTACCAGATTAAAAACCATTTTCCACCAACATCATTTTCAACTGTCGTTCCTAATTCACGTGGCAACTTCTCATATGTTTTTACATTTTGTTTTCACTTTTTAACCACACGTACAAAAATCATTTTTCGAAAATCTCAACCAAAGATATCGGGTTAAACTTCAAGAAGAAGCTTAACTGTGCGCGTCAACAGAATACGTTATACCTGTACCTAATGGGTGATTGAACAGGAGGTGATTCGTATACATCCCTCGACCGGAAAGACATCTTGGCAATCTCCAAAATGGCGGTATCCCGAATGCTGACAACCTCACTGGTCAAGTCCTGATAGGCTGCCTCAAAAGCTTGTCTCCAGAAACTCGGCAGCCGAATGTTTGTACTGTGGCTGTAAATATCCCACATGTGTTTAACCATCTTCTCCCTTTCATCCAAATCCTACAATCAACAATCATAAAGTTCAAAATTTCGCAAAATATGAAATCAAAAATACGACGAAGTAGTATAAGCCACACACTATCAATTCATCCATACGAAATAGCCCTCCGAAAGGTAGCTCGATGGAGATTAAGCCGTGAATCAACATTCAAGGCTTATCTCAATTTTACCAACTTTCTTGTTTACAAGAAGGAATCATTTGTGTGTGTTGAGGTAAACTTTTACTTAGTTGAAAACTACTAGGTTGAATAGTAATAACGACCACCTCATATATTGATAATAATGATTAGTGACACGAGATGTGTGATTAATATTGGTGTTTAACTTGAACTGAATAGTAAAAATTAATTTTTAGGCATTAGGCAGAAAAAATTTAATCTTTCTGTTGGAAGTACGAATGGCAAAAATTGATGTGTGTATTTTCTTGTGAAAATTGGATTCACAATGACACAATGAGTTCCCAATCTTAAGTTCTATTGAAACAAGGATTGGAGTATTGCCTTCAAAAAGATCCCTCTGAGACGCATTTTCAAACACCAGAGCTTCAGTGGACAAGAAAAATTAACTTCATTTTGAAATTTCTTTACTCTCGAGAGAGAAACTGTTATTGTTCTCTAATTTTGGGAATTAGGGTTCATCAATCAATCAATCGATCTATCAATTACTCCAAAACAAGAAGATTAAACTAAACTACGAACACAGAAACAACGATAAAACAGAGGGAGAGATATATGTACCAGAACGTCAACATCGCCATTGATGATGAAATCCAAGGCATCATCTGAAGAATGTTTAAGATTAACAGCAGACCACTTGAGAGTAACAGAGCTAGTAAACATCGACCACAACGCAAGCAATACTATCGCACCCAAAACCCAAATCTTGTATCTACTTCTACCAAACAATCCACCGCAAAATCCCTCTTTCTGTGCTGCTGTAATTAGGGTTTCTTCATCTTTCATCTCTGCTCGATACGAGTAACGAAAACAGAAAGAATAACTCGAGGAAGTTTCAGATGAACTGAGGAATTGTAGACAGAATGGGAGATTCAATCCACTTGGGTCGTTGGATTTGTTAAATACAAAGGGATTGAGATCGCAGCAGTGCACCGACGCGGTGGGCTCTACTACTGTGTCGGAGGAATAATTTGAGCAGCTATTAATCTACTGCCATGAATTAATGCAGAGAAAGTGGGGCGATGTCAAATTGGCTTCATAAACTGTGGCGGGCCATTTGTTGAGTGTCTGCTAGGGACCATGCTTGAAGTCCAAAAAGGGTTTCAGGCAAATGCTACACTCTAATAAGGTGGCCCTCTGGAAAAAAAATAATAATAATAATAATAATGGGATAGGATGGTAATTTTATATCACACTTTATTAGGATGTAATATTTGTTACACATTTTTTTTTTTGTGTGGACTTTAAGCATTATCTGTTTGTTTGATTATTTTTGTAAATTTATCACTGTTTGTGCTTGCATTGAACCCTTTTTCTGTGGAAATATTAAATATATATTTATCCAATCAGATATGGGTTTTTTGTGCCCATTAAATATATATCATTTCAGCATTAGATATATGATATAATCACCTCGACATTATTCAATATACATCCAATGTTCAGAGAATATGTGTTAAATGACCATAATAAGCCCGTGATCAATTACGCATTAGATCATAATTGTTACTTCAATTTGTTAGATAAAGAGTCTTTAATTAATCAAAGAATTCCTAGATGTATAGGTTGAAAGTTGCCACGATATATTGTGTTCATGCAATAGGCATCTCATTGGATGCGATGATCTCGATTTTATCTATCTAAATGTAACCTCAGCTCTATCCACAAAAATAGATTCCTTTCCTTTCTTTTCTCCTTCCTCTTTGTTCTTTATTTTTTATTTTTTTATTTTTTGTTTTTTGAGAAACCAAGATAAACTCATTTTAATTTCCACACAAATTAGAAACTATAATTAATAATATTGAAAAAGTTTTTACTTGTATTTTTTAAAATATAATCCTATATAGATCATATTTTTATTTTGTTAATAATAATGCACGTTACATGAAGATAACCATATGTTGGCAAAATAAAGAAACTAAATACATACCAAATACTAATAGAGAACTAGAAGTGGCATATTACCATCAGTTAGGATAATTATATTGCCACTACAATTTTTTCCATTTACACCACATTATATGTGTACCCTATTAACAAGACACTTCATTTGTATGCAGTATGCACCACGATTATTTTCCAAGAATATCCCTGGCTAATCGCTAATCTAATAAAAAACACAAGAACAAACAGGAAGTATGAAAAGGATGTAGCAGCAAAGTGATGTTTTGGAAGAAACTTGGAAGCGGAAAAATCAGTGTGGTGTTTAGGGAAAAACGTTCAATAAAATGTTTAAAATGATGGTCAATATCAGTGTTGTCAGACCCGATCCGGCTCGGCCGGTCGAACTGAGGCGACCCGACCAAAAAATCGGACCGGGTGACTTCTAAAACCCGCATTGGTCAAATCCGGTCAAAGACCTAGGTTGACTCGAAAAACCCGATCGACCCGTGTGACCCGGGACCGGATTTGATCTGGGTTTTTATATTTTCTTTTATTTTATGATATTTTTATATTTTATTTTATTTATTTAATATTATTTTAATCAATTAAGTCGACTCCAAGTCAATTCTTAGACCCTTCACCTTCATCCGGGTCGATGACCGGGTCGGGTTTAAAAACATTGGTCAATTTTGTAAATTTTTGCATTTATTTAAGTAAATAAAATATTAATTAAATTTGTGGTGCCTGAATTAAAATTTATAGTGGCAATATAATTATCATATTAGTTATGTGTGATCAATATGAAAACAAATCTATTAATTATTATTTTTATTTTGTGCAAATTTTCTCTCAAACTGAAAATTAAATTTTTAATTTTTGTATTTTTCTTAACTGTGACAAAACAAGGGTATTGTAGAGTTGAATTGCAGGTATGGGGCAGCTGCATTGATCATTTGGTTGACTAAAGTGTATACGCGATTTCCACGCAGATCCCCATGCAGGTGTGTGTGCGCATATGATAATGTTTAGGGAGTCAAAGAGTAGTTGATTCTCCAACGACAATTAACAGAGTCAAAAGAGATTCAGCGTAAACCCTAATCTTCCATGTACTGTATTATTATTTTCCGGAAATCGACAAGAGCCCAGCTCACTTGAAAGTTGAAAATGCCTCTTTTTTTTTATTTTATTAATAATTAAGGTAGATTTTTTTGATAGAGATTATTAGAAAAAATAATTTATTGAGGAATAAAGAAAATATATTAAAAATATAAAATAAATGACAAATTAATACAATGACTAGTTGAAATTAACCAATCATTGTAAATAAGACCTTCCAAGATGATACTTTAAATGTGGTGATAAAAATGCCGATAAGTCTTTAGCTAGACAAAACGTGCCCTGTGTGTTTGCAAAAAGCAAACAATGCTATTCTAACCCATTTCCTGTCAAAAGACTTTGGTACCCTTTTTCTTTCTTTTTTAGCGCGAGCAACTTCATTTGTAAAATTTAAATAAATGAAACGAATTATACAAGGATCTCCTTACCTACCTGTCACGCGCATAAAACGTACTACACCTTACATATTTAACAAAGTTGACACAAATCAAAACTGATTTGGTGCGAGCGCAGAAAGGAATTCTTTTATCCTGAGTCAATAACTTGTTGGGTGGGATTATTAACACCCCAAACATTACTTTATACACCCCAAAATATCCATCATTTTCAAAATATCCCTCCAAGTTATTAAAAAAAAAAAAAAAAGAAAGCGCACACACACAGCCACCCACCTGCCCACCCCAACAGCTGGGCTGGAAACAGTTTGGTTCTCCAAGGTGGAGAACCTATTTTGAAATTGGTTCTCCACCGTGGAGAACCAATTTCGGTGGTTCTCCACCAAAGGGGAAAAAAAAGAAGAAAAAGAAAAAAGAAGGAAGGAAGAAGAAGAAGAACATGGTGGTCGCTAGAATTTTTTTATTTTTTTTCCTGTTCGCCAACTAAGGCCGAACAGCTTTTCATGCTATTCGGCCGTGGTTGGCCGAACATCTTCGCGCCGTTCGGCAACCGAACAGCTTGGAAGTTGTTCGGCCGTATATGGCCGAAAAACATGCAAGCTGTTCGCCAACCAGAACCAAACAGCTTCCGCACTGTTCGGCCACGGTTGGCCGAACGAAGAAAAAAAAAATTTTCCGGCCACCACCATGTTTAAAGCTCAACAGCCCATGTATTCTTTTTCCCGTGACCACCATGTTCTTCTTCTAGCTTCCTTCCTTCTTTCTTTTTTTTTTTTTTTTTTTTGGGCCTCCACCGGAGGCCCAGAAAACTGGTTCTCCCATCGGGGAGAACCAACAGTTGCATGGGGGTAGGGGCGGTGTAAGGTGGTTGTGTGTGTGTGTGTTTTTTTTTAACTTGGAGGGGTAGTTTAGGGATGGTGGATATTTGGAGGTGTGTAAAGTAATGTTTGGGGTGTTAATAGTCCCACCCTAACTTGTTTTCAAAGTTGGTTGGCCATTTAGGATGCAATTTTTTTAATCTATTTTTCTTTATTCTTTCTAATTTTAAATTTGGTTAAATAAATCATATTCACATATCTCGTATGATTTATATATACTACACAAATCTCCATCATTTAACTCTACTCATTCTCTCTTTTATTTTATAGAGAACTACATAAAAATTCATTAAAAGAAGAAATCAATCCTAACATGGGCTAATTAAACAAAAACATTTTGTTACTCAATTCATAAGATCTTGTTTTAAACAAAAACGGCTTGGTACTCGTTTCGCAAGATCTATATGTGCTACTCGCTGTTTAAATTTCCCTTTTGTATATTTTAAAAATATTGTATTTTATTTTTCAATATTTTTCAAAGATGTCTGCAATGATCATCACCTCAATATGTAAATACCATACCCACAAACTCGTCAATCGATTTACCATGATATTTAAGATTTTATTTGTAATGTTACCTTTTTTATTATAAATATATATAGTACTAGTCAATGATTAACGACGCTACCACGAGCATCAATTTTTTTCCCCTTTCTCGAAAGGATAAAATGAGCATCAAGCAGTGCAATTTTGCTTTCCATACTTTGTTACTCGGATAGCTCTTGCAAGTGTGTAAAAACGGCAACTAATAATAACTGCAATAAATGTTGTACCATACTTTAATAATCAAGGGTTTTCTCAAAAAAAAAAAAAACCAAAGATTATACTCAATGTACACCCAAATTTGTACACTCAAGTATAAGCCCTCTAATAGAAGAGAAAGTAAAATATAATTTGACACCCTACATTAGTGGGGTCCAATGCTTTATTAAGAGGCGTACACCCAATGATACAAATTTGAGTGTACACATGGTATGATCATTTTTTTGTCCGCCATTGATCTCATAGCTTCACCTCACACTCATCCCGCTTGTGACGTGCAAGAGAGTGCAACTATGCAAGTTTGCCACTATATTTTGCGATTCGATCATTTTATTCATACAATCTCTGCTGGACAAAAATCATAGTCATACATGATACATCTTAATCGTCCACTAACCATTTAAGTCGTACAAGCAGTGTGAATCATACACAAAATTACTCATCAATCCAATACAGTGTGTTAGATTAGAAGTTTAGAACCATCTATCTGAACCATCCATCTGAACCATCCATCAGTCCTGAATCCTTTGAAAGATGATCCAAGTTCGCCCAAGTCTGAAAATTGTGTAAATGCAACTCTTTTGGATGGTATTTATAGCCAAAGCTTCTATACTTGTTTTCACGTCACTGCTTTGAGCTAACAGAATCTGGAGAAGTTGTGCAATCTTCAAAAAATTTAACATGACAGAGCTTTCCGCCTGCTTCATCAGCAAACACTATTTTTCTCCTCTCCCTCTGGACTGCATTCGTGGAAGCAGTGGCGCTATTCTGAGTCAAGTTCTGCAGTTAAATGGGCGACATGACAAACTTATTTACATACAGATGAATGTACTTCAAATTGATTACGCAAGAAACAAAATACTAAGAATGGGCATACCATTAAGTACTTAGAATGGGCATACCATTATTTTGCAGTAACGGTTGCAGTCCCTAGTCATCATGGATAACCACTTTTTTGCTGTTTCTTCAACTTTCGCTGCATTACTAAGAGCCACTTTAACCTGTCAAGATGAAATGATACATTAGGATAGGTAGAGAAACGTATTTAGAATGATGGTAATGTGTTACTCTATAGAATTGTGACATCTCACTTAGTTGTACAATTAGCTCAGTCCTTTATGCATAACCATTGTACCTCTCAAAAACCTAAAATGCTAACTATACAACCCTCTCCTAGAGTGGCATGGAAAATACCATTTTACCTCCCCCCACCCCATTGTATTGGTGGGGTCCAGACTACTATTAGAGGATTATATACCTAGTTGTATCTTTTGGTTGTTAATCTAGCATTGCTCAAAACCTACATATAGAAGATGCACACCTCATCAGCATCTTTTCTCAAAGAAGTGTTACGATATGCTTCAAAAAGCACTTTTTCTTCTACAATGTCCTTCATGCACTTCAACTCATTCATCAGTTTCATTGCAATAGACTCCATGTCATGCATCTGCCGCTGTGAAAATGCAATAGCACTCTCAGAAAATCCTTTAGTGGAGGTGCAACCAGTGCTGAAGTTTGGTAAGATACGGGAAAAACGAGGGCCCTCGAGATTGCCTTTGGTTAAGGGAGCTTTCAAATATTGTACTTTCTTCAGAATCTGGCCAGGATATAGGATGACTTTTCTCTGGCTTTTCACTGCATGTTCTTCGACATTTTCATTTATTTTATCATGCTTAATACAATCTGATTTTTCTGATGAATCCTTAATCTCATGTTGTTCCTCTAACTGGAGCTTCCCACCACATTCTGGCAAATTCCAAAGAAAGTAAGTTCGGCAAAGAAAATCTCAGCCGAGAAATTGGACCATTCAGAAAGGAAACAACGTGATAACATGATCCAGAAATTTAATATAAAGAAATAAAATATGGGAACTAATTCCCAAATCCTCGCATGAGATCAAATTAAGGTGTGTGTTACGATAGTTTATAGAAATGTTCAAAAACATATTTATAAACAATTACTAAAATTCAAATCCACTCATCCTCTCATTACTGTCTGCTTATAACACAAAATTTGCAAAACACATTGAGCATAAATCAACTGCCTAAAACTCAACTTTTAATCGGTCGAAGACAAACATCAATATTATCAACACACCTCACATCACTACTCATTGTTATCCATAGGTCTCATGCTCTTAACCATTATCCAACTTAAAAATATGGTTAGCAAAATAAAAAGTTACCCGAACACATCATGATTATAAGCTTTTTATTGTCGAGATACTCTTGAGATGACAAGCGCGTAAATATCATGGGAAGGATTGCTCATAAGTATGATATGCCAATGGATTTGTTTCCAAAGTAAATACAAGGTACTATGAATATAATTATGAGTTTGATCTCAATATAAATCCATAAAACACCAGAGCTCACATATCTAAAACATGCAGAACCTTCAGGTACCCAGGACCAACACTAGAAAATCGATCTATCTACATCAAAGGTCAAGCAATCCACTTTTTCCCCTCTTATGCTGTTAAGCAGACGGTGTTTGCTTTCTTTAAGGGCTTTTGAAAACAGCGCACTTTTGAAGAAATGCAGAGCAACAGAAGATTGTTTAAATAATATAATGCGTGAACAGTAAATTTGCATTACTCAATGACCAATTGAGATCTTCAACTTACCACATAGTTCAATACCATCATGTAATTGAACTACATTCATACGCAAGCACAATTTTTGTTGAGAACATGGAGAAATGGCCTGCAGAAGATGAGCATTAATTTTGAAATTGTTCCAAGGATGAATGTAAAAGACAATCACCATGCAGGAAATAGTATATGACCTTTCGAGTTGAAAGAAGCCTTTGAGGATGTTGACAGAGCTCTGGTGCTGTAAGTGTATTAGCAATATCAAACGTTTGGTTCTCAAGAGAGGCTTTTCTTTCGTGATTGGTGCATGGAGATGCAGGAGTTAGCTGCTCCTTGCTCATTGATAAGTCAGCCTCTAACCGATTTTCAGTATCGGACATTGTATCACTCGAGGGAACTGAATAGTCATTGATCTCCAAGGAAATAATGGAATTCCCTGCAGAGCTACAGCTCTCAGAGGGCATACTCATAGAACCATCTTTTTCAAAAAGCAGGCAATCCTTAGTCTCATCATCGGATAGGAAAAGATTAACTCCATTGCAATGTTCTGTGGATGCAATGTTATTGTCAACAGCAGTATTGTCAACTTGGCTGCTGGAATTCCCACTGCCTTGCATTGATATCTCTTCTTCCATGGCGGAAGAACTTCGAATCTTATCAGGCGAACTTCTGCAAGGAAGTACTTGCATACCCTCTTCTTCTTTTTCAACATCCTCCAATTGGTCATAGGAAACTTCATTGGTAACACAGTTCTGCCATTCATCTGAAAAGAAGCTTGCTTCCCTATCACACTCCCTTCTAGAAACTGCATTTGATGTTGCAACAGATTCCTCACTGAGGTTGGTTGATAAATCATCACCAAAAGTTGGAGTTTGACATGATTGGGGCTCATGTTCATAAACCTCAGGTTTGACATGGATAATGGGAGGTAATTTAGCAGCAACTTGAATGGAACCCTCAGAAAACTGTTTCTCTTCTGATTTGTTAGATAAGGAAGTTTTCAAGTATGTCACCTCATTTCTGTTGGCACATGTCCTCCTAGCCTTTGAGTTCTTGGATTTCCAAACACTAAGTGGTTCATCAATATCACATTCATCTTCCGCTGGTTTTCCATTTGAGAGTTTCCTTTTCCTAGTTTTAGACCTTTCCCTCAGCTGTTTCAGTGTAATATCATGATCCAAATCACTCTCAGTATCATCACCATCACAACATAAAGCAGAGTCATCAAATTGAAGTTTGGCTTCTGTCAATATTTTTGTTTTAGACCTTTCCCTAAGCTGTTTCAATGTAGTATTGTCATCCAAATCACTGTCGACGACATCACCAACACCAGAGAGAACAGACTCATCAATTTCAAATTTCACTTCCTTCAATGTTCTATCTATGCGTGGCAAAGATGGGGTTTCGTTTTGCACTTGATCATGGTAAGAAACTGAACCTGCAACCATTGGATCCGAACCAGTTCTAGAAGGTCCTCCTAATCTTCTGGCATCTTCGTTTTCATAAACATACTTAAAAGTCCTGAATAAAAGATCCGATCTTCCATGGGAATCTATATTGCAGACTTTTATCACCGTATTACTCCTTGGCTCCATTACTGCAAAAATAAATAAATAAAATAGTGCTTTCCATGACTACATGGACTTGCACCAGATGCAACAGTAATAGCCCAGCCCTTGAAACTTGAACGGCTGCACCAGAAATCAGACCAGTTAAACATGACTGGATAAAATCAGAGAAACTTAACATTATTTGGATCTCAGGAACAAGCTAGACAGAATCAAAAGCTCAAATTTTTATCATCAAGCTGAGATTTACACTGAATAACATTTATCCAGTCATGAAATGCATAAATTATAAGCAACACTTCTTTCAAAATGTTCGTTAGAAAGTAAAAGAAAAGATACTTATCTCCTCGAGGACTAATATGAGTACTCCATAAGAAAACAGCCCGATTAGTAGAATAAGGAAGGTATCACACAAACATATTGGCATGGAACCACAGAAAAAATCTAGGAAAAATGCAGAAAAACCAAATTGAATGATTTCCTCGAACCCTAATTCCATTTGTAATTCAAACAACATCTCGGTTGCCTACTTTCAGTCCACGTTTAATCAAAACGACAGAGAAAACAATCATCTAATTACTCAGGCGTATACCTAAAACCGAAATAAATAGATTCGAAATGAAACGCAGAATAATAAAAAAGAGAAAACTGACTTCAATGTGTAGAATACATATCTGAAACTCGCCTTATTCGAAATCTCACGGAAGATAGAGAGAGAAGAGAGGGCATGGGGATGAGGATTAGGGCTTGTGACTTGTGAGTGACCTTGAGCAGTTGAGGTATCAGTGGATTGTAAAAATCTGGCGCTAAAGCATATGGCGGGAAAGGTTTCATGTCTTGAATCGATGCAACACTTTCAATTTCCCTCTCTTTAGCGTAATGGAATTTGACAAAGTTTTTCCATCATTTTTCCCCCTTTCGGCTTAGGAGAAAGTTAAATTCCATCAATTTTCCCCCCCTTTTTCTGCTTAGGAGAAAAAATTTTTATTTATTCCCAAAAAAAAAAAAGAGAAAGTTAATTTTTATTTATTTATTTTTTTTTGTATCATGTGTGGTAAAAAAAATTTAAAGAAAAAGGTATTAAAAAAATTCATCGGATCATGTATATATTTTTAATCAATTTTTACTCATTCTTTTTAAATTTAATTTTGGTCAAATCAATTAGATATATATATTTTATCAGACTTATATGTATTACACAATTTTTCACCATACAATTCAACTCAATATCTCTCTTATTTCACATAAAAATATATAAAAATTTGTAAAAAAATAAATCCTAACATGGATGCATGCATAGATTGCTAATGTAGTGCAAGGTACAGTAAAATATTTACATAACATTTTAAAACAATAGATGCCTCCCAACAAAATGGTATATTAACATCTACGATTTTTATTAAAAAAAAAATTTATACGATTTATTTAATTTTTTAAATGCCTCTATTCACCATCCCGCCTTTTAACCCTGAACTCAGTTGTTAATTACATCATTGCTTTTTTTTTTTTTTAATTCACAATCTCTATTTTTTTCCTTATTCTCGATATATATATAAATATGTATGTATATATGTGTGTATATATATATATTCTCATTCTCAATTTGTCATTTTGTAGTCTCCTTTACAACTGTTCAAATTGTGACATTAGATGTTCTAAGCACTAAATGTGTAATTTTAATTAAAATTTGACTTTGTAAGTAAACTGTAAACTAAGGCTGTGTTTGATTGCATGGAAAGTGTCACCTCGAAAATAATTTTCATTTTTTTGATTTTTCATCTAAATTTTCCCATCTCTTCTTTGGATCGGATTTTCCAAGCAAATAGACTTATTTTGAGCATTAATAAATCGTATCTGAAAAATATTTTTCATACAAAATATTTCCTATCAAATACCAAAGTTGAAAAATGTGTTCTTTGATTTGACATTTTCAACATTTTCCAGGCAAAAGGAATTGAATCAAACACATCTTAAGAAGTTGTGCATTTTTAGTTTTGAGATAATAAAATGGCTAGACACAAATAACGACACATGAAAGGGAAAAGAGGAAAGAATGAACTCAATGCGTATGTGAACTATTATGTGAAAAATCTAAGTGATATAAAATATCGACATTTTGCAATATACTAATATTGGCATTGCATGTGATACTTGACCATTCACATTTGTTTTGTGAAAATGCCATAAATTAAATTCATGAAATGAAAATTAATAAATTGTAGATTAAATATTTGAACTATATCGTTCAATTAATATAAAATATTGACCTGTTTTCTCTTACAAACCGTTGATCGATTATTTTGTCAGCATAAGACATGAGATGATTTATAAAATAAATATTTATTCATAGTATAAATATAAATATAAAAGCTCCTTTGATATAATTTTAAACAAGAAGTCATTTTTTCTTTCATTATTTTGAACTCATAATTACATCAATTTTACAATCTTCTTCTTCTTCTTCTCTTTTTTTTTTTTTTTTTCCAAATACACGTTTTTTTTTTTAATTACCTTTCAGCAAAGAGATAATTTTCCAATAATGTGTAGATAAACGTACCCTAATATATGGGCGGCAACAATCCAGTACAACGGACACTTAGCTATTCTTGGTGAGACCGAGCCGTCTAATGCGACGATGCCCATTGAAATATCCGAAACAATTTAAAAGGGAATTAGAATTTAGAATTACGCAGAAAAACAAACAATCGATAGCAGAGGCGAAAATGAAGGCGTCGTTCAAAGCTAGATATGAGCCCGACCAAGCCGCCGCCTTCGCCACCGTCACCGCAAATGCCGGTGACTTCAAGCTACGCGCCTCCATGACCGACGCCACTGTCGTCAACGGCCCCTCCTTAGACGGTTTGGCCTTGGCCATTGAAAAACCCGGCTTCTTCATCATCGACTACAACGTTCCTAAAAAGGTAACCACAAATTGAAAAAAATTCTCCTATTTTTCAACAATTCTGCACTAGTCTCTCTTGCGATTGCCATTTTTTAGGCCTTTAACTGCTTATACTTTCGTTAACCAGGGATTTAGTACCAGCAGTCAGTAGTCATTTTGCTTACTAATTTGTACCCTGTCATGTAACAGTCGCGGTTGTTATATATGGAATGTTTTGTTGCTTATCTAAATCATGAATGCACAATTTTGGTAGAGCAAATTAGAAGTGAGAAGGGTAGACTGCAGTTGACTTTCTTTGTTACTTTAGATCTTGTTTATTTTAGACTTAATTTGTCCATTTGATTATTTGACAGTTTATTCTTTTCCCCAATCTATTGAGTGCAATAGAGAAGCTATTATTTGGTACAATGCTTTTGATGTTACAACAATTAAATGTTGGTTTTGATTTTATTTTGTAGGATATCAGGTTTCAATTTATGAACACAATAAGGTTTGCTGAGAAGCCACTAAACTTGACTTACATTCACAGCAAGAATGATAACAGGACAATATTGGATGGTAGTTTGGTTTTCGATCCAGCTAACAAGGTCTCTGCAAATCACATGCTTGGAACGGGGAATACTAAGTTGAAGTATACTTATGTGCATAACGGGTTGACAACTTTTGAGCCCAGCTATGATTTGGCGAAGAATTCATGGGATTTCATGGTTGCACAGAAGTTTTATGGAGATGATCTCTTTCGGGCTACATATCAGACATCAAGCACGAATTTGGGCTTGGAATGGTCACGTACTTCCAAGCTTAATGGGTCATTTAAGGTAAAATGAAAATGCATTTGTTGTTTATTATGATATTTATTCGTTGGTAGCTATCACACGAACGTATGCAACTATGTTGTGAATTATAATGGTGGATGTCTTTCAAGTGGAGAAACGGTATTAGATTGATAGTAATGATGATAAACCCTTGTTTTCATACAGTTTGATATATGTCTATATTTTCAAAAATAAAATTAGGGTACCATTCTAGTAAATTTATGCGACATTCTTGGGTGACATACTCCGCGTCCCACTAATAATGCCAACCATTCTAACACCAAGGTTCCTATTTTGTTATGACTATTTAATTGTCAGTTTGCTTATGATTATGATATTGTATTGTTCCTATTGTTTTGCTGATAACTGTTAGAAAGATTTATATAACCCTCTGCTCATATATTCATGGACTTATTATACCATGACACAATATGTCGCATAGGAAATAGACAATTCTGGTTTAAATTATTCTCGCTGCTATGTGGGTGCAGATATATTGAGATTATTTGAAGCGAAATCTTCAATTTCTTTGATTATTTATTGATTGTGCTACAAATTGCTCATGAGCATCTAAGTTGTTTCTAACCCCAAGGGGTTGCTCAAGCGGTAAGGGCGGTGCTTGGGATCTCACCAATCCCCGGTTCGATTCCCCGTGAGAGCAAAAAAAACTTCTTGGGGCCACTGGGGCGTCTCCCGGTCGATGAGCCAGGGCCTCGTGGGAATAGTGGGGTGACTGTTAAAGCGGGGTCCCCCGACACCCTCGGTTATCAAAAAAAAAAAAAAAAAAAAAAAAAAAAAGCATCTAAGTTGTTTCTGGCAAGTGATCTATAAATGGGATTTCTTTTTTTTCTTTTTTCTTTTCATTTTTTTTTTTGGAAAAATAAATGGGATTATTTAGTAGATGTTGATGAAGTAAATAAACGAGTGGCCGAGAAGTAATTTGCGAGAATATGTAGCATGTCTACAAAGAAGTTCCTATCTTATAAATGAATTGCAAAACATACTTTTATAGTCTTATTGTAGTTTGATGGCTAAGCTGTTGATTTTCTTTATCATTTTCATCTCTCCAGATTTCGGCTTCTCTCAATTTGGCAGAGGAAAAGAAAAACCCAAAACTAGTCGCAGAAACTACCTGGGATTTTGAAATGTGATTCTTCTGCAGTTGTTGAATTCCAGGCAAATTGCATTCCGTCTACTGCAAATCTTCTGTTATGGGCAAAAAGTTTCTTTATCAAGTGAATATGTTTTTGTGCCACTTTAGGGCACTAAACTTTTTTGTTTGATGAGAGCTGATTGCTAATTTATTGTTCGATAGTCTTAGCATCTGTATTGACTCGAATTATTTTGAATGGTTCTTACACATACAGAGTGACAAAAATTAAGAAAAGCATGTTTAATAGCGCTTACTTGGTTACATTTTTGTCCCTGTCACTGTATTTTCACCTCATGTCTAAACAGGTAAAATTGCCCACCACCATGGCAAAGTGTATGCTCGTGTGAGATGTTTGAGATATCAAGGGGGTGTTGTGTTGTTTTGTTTTTTTTTTTCATTTTCGAAAATATTTTGGTGTTTTTTGTTTTCATTTGTTGTTTTGAGAAAATTAAAAATGCGTTTGGTTTATTGTTTTGAAAAATTATTTTTGAAAAGAGAAAATAGAAAACGTGTTTCGATTATATTTTTAGAAAAATATAATTTCGTATAATAAAAATTATAAAAAAGTCCAAAAACTTTTTAAAATCTTCAAATAAGCCTTCATCTTCACCAAACCTATCCCCCCACGTTGCCTTTTTCTCCCTCTTGTAGTCGTCGGCGACTGATGATCACCTGCGAAGATGGTTCTCGAAGGTGTAGAACCACTGTGGTTCTCTACCTACGAAGGTGGAGAACCACTTGCGCGTGGTGGTTCTCCCCCTGAGAACCACCATCAGTGTGGTTCTCAGTTGGAGAATCACTAGATTTGGTAGTCAAACCACTGAATCAGGTGGTTTGACTTTTCCGGCAGTGGCCGGCGGTGGTTGGGATTGAAACGTATAAAAAATAAAATTTCGGACTCAAATGTAATAAATATAAAATTTAAAATCCGAAAACGTATTTTCTTTATTTTAGACATTTAACATAGAAAACGCCGATAACGATAAAAAGACATTTTCGTGTTTTCTATATAATCTTAAAAATCATTTCGAAAATGTATTTTCCAAAACGATAAACAGCACACGTTTTCAATATTTTCAAAAATAGAAAACAACCCGAAAACGCCAAACAAAACGCCCCCTAAAAGATTGTCATGCTAATTAGATCGATGATCGGAAATGATGATGGAGGAAAACAGCTTTAAATCCCAGGACACTGCATCTTGAGTTTTTCCTTTAAGATTCAAAAAAGACTGATTCAAACTAGCTTGTGTTCATTTTAGCTCTTCGTATTTAAAAATTTACTTTTACTAAGTCAAAGGCAAATTTCTAAACACAACGCTATCCATACACAATTTCGTAAATACACCAACGTTAAAACTCAGAAGTAACTTTTCAGAGAAATAAAGGTCTACCAACAACGGAAGGCTCAATCTCATAAAACAGGGGGACAAAATATTAAGAATTAACGTCCATGTTGCTTGTACCTAAAGAGTGAAATCCCCAAAGTGTACCTAAAGAGTGAAATCCCCGAAGATAGTTTACAACTCTCATCGAATGCGTTAACAACTTTCGTTGTTCTAAGCTCTTTGGAGAGCAACTCTTCTCAAAATCTTGAAATATAGACAAAATGATTGGTTGGGGGTAAAATTCTGATTCTGCTAAAGGTTAACCAAGATGTATAGAAGATTAGAAGTTGAAGAATAAAATGATATATTCCACTTGTAAAATAGACTACACAGGAACTGGTAAGCCCTTCGTTGCCATAGTATCCAGGATGTTGTTCAAAGCCTGACACAAACCAACAATCTGCCATAACATAACGTCCAATATCAGCACAACTAGCTTGAAGACTCTATACGGTTAACACACATTTAATCTTGCGTTACAGAATAGTTTGATGAGTTAGCAGATGACTTCTCGTATTTGCTTTTCTTATATATTTATAAATGTAAAATCAATTAACAAAAATAGTAAGCATTACCTGCTGATCCCATTGTTGTAGTTCCTCAGTGTCATCCTCAAAATGTATGACAGCTTCAACCTGACATGTATAAATTAAGTAAGAGCCTGTTTGACAAAGCTTATAACATATAAAAATATTCACGTTTCTTTGTAACAATCATACTTTCTGGCTGCATATTTTAAATAATCAATTTTCTCCAAAAATCATCTTCATCATTCCCTTAACTTTCACCTTTTTATCACACATCAAAGTCATTTTTCAGAAATCTCTGCCAAGAAAATACTCATTTGATTTCAAAAGATCAACTTCCATAAAGAAAACAATACTCTCATATACTAAAGTCGGAGGAGGAGTACAATCAGTAGCCCGCTCATTACTTGTTAACCAACTTTGATGTAGTATAAGGGCATATTCTATACACAATATTCTTCCACTAACTCCCACTAACTTTTTCTCTCTCATCATTTTCAACCACTCATACAATTACTTTATATTTTTTAATGCATTTTCCCTAATTTTCAACCACACATCTAACACGTCGTTCGAGTAAATCTATATAACATTTCCTAACTCATGCATACAACAAGGCCTAAAAGAGAAACAAGAGCTATCAGAGAAGTCCTGTTACATTGAATTGATATGTGAAAGGAGGGATGTGATGATAACAACTGATGAAATGCTTCAGAAATTTTAGACTTCAATTTAATGAGACTTGATACCTGATCAATAGATCCTCTCATTCTGTCTTCGTAGATCATTTTTGAAGCTATTTTCTCGGCCTGCATACACAAAGGTTGAGCAAGTTATTAAGAGACACAAACATCTCTTCCGCAACTTTTTCCTAAGTGAATAGGATGAACATATACCATTGATGTTTCAATATTTTCAAATACAGTTTCATCTTCTTTTTCTATACATTTTGCACTAAGTCTGCGTTCGTTTAAAATTATTTTTACCAAGAATTAATTTCTACTGCTTAAAGTCAACCATCAATATCAATCACAAATCTCACATCGCTATTCACTATTATCCACACATCTCGCTCTCGGTCCCGTGATTGTTCGACCTAAAAATTTCGTTTCTATTAAAATGAAAGCCATTATCTGCTAACAAAGGACTGTACCTTTTGAGGAGCAATTCCCAGCAGTCGGCCCAATTCATCAAAGCTGTACAAGAGAAATATAGATTGAATTTCAAAAATCAGGCTAGAACTGTAAAAACAAATTTGCTATAGATTAAACAAGAATCAATGACAGTAACTTTTTACACCCACCTTATATTCGTATAAAGTTTGCTAGCACTGAGAAGATTGTGCTCAATCATAGCACGGTCAAGAACAGTGAAATTGTCAGGCAAAAGTGCTTGCTGTAAGATGAATTATGTGTTACAATTCCCAGTACAATGATTGCAGGTCCATACTTGGAAATTGAAATGTTCAAAGTCTTCTTAGAAATAAGACAAAAGGTAACCTGATGTGGTTTCAATTCTTTAGCAAAAGCATCAATTTCTGGCTTCCTTAAAATTCTCTCCAAATACACCTGCAAAATATCATGTCAGCCATCAGTGTGTACATGCGTGTTTGTCGTCTTTGCAGTTACTCCTTGTTATGAATTAAGATTTAAGAGATTACCTTCTGCAATATGGGATAGATCTTTAGCTTAGAGCAACGTTCATCCTGATGGATGAAAAAAACAAGTAGAATGTCATATCAACATAAAATCTAGTAAAGCCTCAAAATAATTTCGTTATAGCAATCTCAATCCAGGTAAAATGTATTCACTAGCCACTTAGAATAAGTCGTGTCAAATTGATGGTAAAAGCCAATTTAGTAACAGCATTGGCCGAAGTAAGCATGTACCTCGGGCACCTAAAGTAAAGTTTTCTATAATGTCTCATGGCAAATGCCAAGATGAAACATCATACAAATGTTCATCTGGGAGAGAACAAGGAGAGAACAAGGACCTAGCTGCCGCTATAATCAAATGTTATTCAAGACATGAACTGAATACGGCAATACCTTTTACTCAGTGTTCAATCATAATATTAAATGATGTTGCCTTCAAATTTGAAGAACACAATTTTAAAGGTCCGTCTAATTTTTGAAAATATAGATCAAATAATCTAAAAGTAGTTGTGATTTTTGAAAATAAATATCAAATAACTTTACCCTATACAAGCTGGCGAGATATACTTTCATCATTTTGACAACTTTGAGGGACTTTCATCTAAACATGCCATATGAAATCTATCACACACCATAGAGAACCTTACCAACAACTACATCGTAAAACATAAAATTTTCAAATTGATGGACAACATAATACAGACACCAAAACCCTTTCAACTAGAGAGAGCACAATAACCAGAAAAGCCAGTCAAACAAACAAACCACATGAAACCTTAAAAGGTAATAAAGACAAAGAAAAATACTCATTACAACACAAGAACTAAAATTCTGGATGACTGAAAAGTCCAAATCCCATACAGATATGACAGGATGGAGTTGTACAGTCTACCGGAAGAAAAACAACTAAGCCAAGGCAAAGTAGTTACTTGTACCTTGTAAAGTGTAGAAAGAACACGAGAACGCTGAGGACCCGCGGCAGCCAAAATTGTGCACGTTACTGCAGCCGCAAGAGCTTGCTCTAGTGCTTCTTCATCAATCTCTCTGTCACAGGGGCAAATTCTCCATATGAGCACACGTGTTTCTCAAGTCATTGAGAAAGAGACCCAAAAACATGCATATTAAGTGAGATCATACTTTCCGCTGTTCAGATTCAATATTACTACACATTCTCAACATCATAGACAATGCATATTAGAATCATATTCTCTTCGATTATAAGTAAGGCAAAATACACTCATGTGTCGATTATAAATGTCAATTGTCAATGGGTACAGTTCTCAGAAGTCACAATACTCGTGTATGCGTCCAGTATAAATAAGTTGATATGATGTTCCCAAACACAGCTTCTGTAGTGAAGTCTTCAGTTTAAGAACTTGATATAACCTTTAGTTTCTTAAAGATGTGCTCATTTGGCATTGGAATCCAAAGATATGTCCCACAGGTATGGTATTTATCTTTAATTGTCAAAAGACAGCATACACATGATAGCATAAATGTTTTTGTTTTTACACCAGAAGACACAACATGCCAATATTTCCAGTATAAACAAGTTCATATATAATATTTCTAAACCCCATTTCGTACTTCTACACAAGATTAATGTGACGGCTAATGTGAGTGTATGTTTGTCTACCACCCCTGCTTATCATACAACTTTATTCAATTGAACAGCACTTTATTTTTACATCAACTATCCACGTTAAGGGAAAACTGTCAAGAATTGATACCAAGATGATTTTCATTGATATTAGCTTGTCAATAAATAGAGTTGCAACCCTAATTTACAACGGGCCCTAATTACATAAGATATCTCATCGACTATGGGCTCTAATACAACTAGGTTAAAATACAACTAAATATACAATAAAGTAATAAAGTATACAGTAACAAAAACAAAGGATAATAAATTAACGACGAGGTGTGACAGAGTGAACTGTGACCAAATGTAGACAAGTATACAGCTCAGATTAAATTAAATGAAATTGAAATCTGTATAGATATATTAGAGACCAAAGCCATGGAGATCATTGCAAGTAGTTTAATCCACATACTCATCTCCAATTTGTCGCTGCTCAATTTGGGAAATGCCGTAATAACGCAGGGCAGCTTCCAAGAACTTTCTCTTCAAATCTAGAATCCTAGCATGGCAAACCTGTTTAAAGGATAAATATAGAATATCTTCAGCATAACTTTGGTAGTTCAGATTATTGAGCAAAAATAATTTAATGCCAACCTTATATTGCAAATTCAACACTTCATGTTGACTGTTGCTAACCAAAAAGGAAGCTTTGTTTATAAAGGCTTCTGCATTCACTGCATCATCATCCTGAAAGACAAGATACAAAACAATCAAACAGGCGATTGGAGAGAGTGTAAAACATACACAAATAAGTTGGGGAAAAGCGGATACTACATGTGATGTAAGGGTGGGCAAAATAATGAAACCAGCCAGAACCGAGTGCTGCAGTTGTACTGAATTTGGTTCCTTTCACCAGACCAAGAGCAAAGATAACCAGAAGGTCCAGTCCAACTTGTAAGAATTATACATCACCAATTTAACTTGAATCTCAAATGGAAAGCGTCATTTATTAGTCTTTGCGGTTTTAAAAAATTATTTTTCTAAAAAAATATTTGGCTGCAACCTGCAATAACCAGAACCAAACAGAACCACATCCTGCCCTATATTTGGGGTCTATGGAATGAGTGATAAAAGGTGCATAGTAAAGTGCTAAAACCTTCTTGTTTAAATAGAACTTCCCAAAGAAGCCCTAAGTCAAGTTACTTTGGCATTGATATCCTTGATATGGCAATAATATAATTATAGTTTATTGATTAACTTACTCTGTCACATCAGGAGAACTCGTTTATAGAACATAATGCATCAGACATTTGTATTCTACAAAAAATTATATCCACAGTAACATGCTTGACTGCAAAAGAGATTCGGGAGCAATATCACATAATTGCATTTGAGGAATACAGAAAGATGAGTGAAATAGCATATGAATAAGGATTACTTTTTCACAATTTGCAAGGTAAACAATGCTAGTACTTTAGGAACTAATGAGAGAGTTTGGGCATTGCTCTCAATAGAATCCATGATGAGCAAATAGTTCATGAGTGGAAATGCTGACATCAGATTTTGTGTAACTCAAGGTCTCAGATGATGCATATTACCCAGCACAAAAATAAAATTCATCGACTGCAGGCAACATAGGTAAAAAATTTCCAGCTTATAATAAGCGCATATGAAGTCACATTAGAGTACCTCCTCACAAATATGAAAACACATATATGTGCATGTGTATTGCAGCAAGTGAAGGGTATTTTCCATGTCCAACATGCAATGTGTCCAGATAAAAAGGTTCAGTGGTATCAATTTAAAATTTTAGAATTGCACAACCATGACCCAACTCAAATAATACCTCAAGGTAGAGACGGGCAATTTGGACACATTTTGACAGCCTGAAGGTGTCATCGATCGCTCTGCAGAAATAAGAGAAAGAAGAAGAATGTCTTAACAATTCACAAATAATAAATAACTACAAAATGAGGAAAATATCCATCTCTAGACCTCATTCCAGAGTCCAGATCGATGCCACTAAGCATTTGTGCAGCTTTTGACCACTGTTGTTCAGATTCATACAACTCAGCAAGTTTTTCTCTAATTATCAACACCTGCAATCACTCATGTTGATTAGAACTTTGAACCCAGATAAGTTTATTCGGAATTAAAAAGCAAAGAAGATGCGGTGTAGAAAATAGCAATTAAAAGTGTAATCATTCACAGTGAAGGACTGCAGTTTGCAAGTTGATAATGCAAAGCTTCTCAAACATGAACATCAATCAAGCAGCTATGAAATGGGATTGCTCACCCTATTGAGGTTATTATGCAGAAATGTTGCCTTAGGAACTAATAATTAGATCCCAGGCCTCTTTCCCGACTTCATAAAAAATCATATATTATCAACATTGTAAATGGCGATCACAATAGACATCAACTGCAGAACACCAAACTACCATCTGGTGCAAACTCAATAACATTACTTTCTCTTAGGCAACACAATCATGTGCCGGTAGATTTCCTTTGTTTTTTTTTTTTTTTAATTACTTTTTTAATTTGAATAGTATGGACAACGAAATGCATGAATATATGTGCGGTTGAATCTATAGTATATAGTTTGACTTGGACTTGGTAGTACTGTAGTAGAACTGTATAACTGAAGTTTCGGTTTAAAAGAGGTTGAAGAATAGCACACGTAACATGCCCAAGTACACATTTAGCAATTCATGAATTATGATTCCCAGTGCAAATTGCATAGCCAGAAGAACAGGTTACAAGGGAAATTCGAAGTTGAGCGAAACATTATTCCGAACAGCTACAGTTCATTTTACATGAAATTTCTCATACCAAAGCCAGGAAATGATTATTAATTAGATTTATCCTGAGATGATCTGGATGAATATATAGAGTCGAAAACATACATAAGCGAGCTAAAGATTCTGTGACTAGATCTAGTCACAGAATTAAAGATTTGTAAAATCAATTAATACATGAAGGTAACTTTAGAACCTATCAGAGTGACCCACTTAGCTCAATATTTTTTTTCTTATTCTTTATCCATTTTCTTGGGGGAGGTTGCTAGCTCGCCACCTTATGGAACCATTGCAAAAGTGACAGGCAAATACCAGGTATCATTGCCGAGCTATAGCTGCATATACCCACATTTTTTCTGTGCATTGTAAGTTTTAGCAATAAGGGAAGTTAGTTCCCCTTTAAGTCCTTCCATTGGTTTTTACTTCCACATATTTGGAGATTCAATATCTTAGAAATCCAGCAGTAATCTACTTCCTCGATAAACAGAAGACCACTTGAATGAAATACAAATTAAATGTGCCCAAGAGCTAAAATTTTGACCAAAATTCACCAATGCAATGTCATTTAAGAAGCATTTGAAGAAGTCCATTATTTGGTGACCTGGTTTTGCCGACTATGAGACAGGAACCTTAACAGAATGCCTTCCCCAACAGACAGTCCCTCGGAAATATCCATATGCAAACTTGATCAATTAGTGAAGACTGGATGTATCCACTCAGCAAAAATGGATGCCGGAAAGGTTTGTCCGTTGCTGTACTTCCTTATCAAATGATAGCGAAGTGGATGATCTCCTCGCCTTTGGTTCTGAAGTCTTGACTTACGCCAAATGAAGACATAATTTCAATTTTACTACTGTCTCATCAGAGCCATGAAGGCTAACTCTACATCCACGGTCGACCTTCTCTTTCCTTTCATTGCCGATAAAGGACTCCATTTCATAACTAACAGACATCTGAGAGATTATATCTCCCCAAAGTACATCAATGCCTTTCAATCTCACCATCATTCTATCAAAATCGAAACGAAACAAAGTAGGGTAAAGTTCATTATGCATACATGATATTGCAAATGATTCCTCCTTCTAACATCCATATCTAGATAATTACATTACCTTAAAGCACACGCAAATGATTCCTCCTTCTAACATCCATCTCTAGATAATTACATTGCCTTATAGCACACTCACGCATGCATCACATTATAGAAATCACCTACCATTAAAGTTGATTCTACATCATTATCCTAGACCAAATAAACAATTCTAGGGTTGAGAAGCAATAGGCAATGGCCATTGTCATCACTTAAACTCTATACATTATGGCCTGCTTACTCTTGAAATTATATACTGCGGACAACAGAATCTATATTCTATCACCCAGACAAATGAGACAATCAATAGCTTCAGTACCACTATAGAAGCTCGTAAATTTCCACTTGATGTCTGGAAAACAATAGTCGACCTAATATTCAAACAAAAATGCAAATACAGATTTCAAGCTCAGATAAGCATAATGTCCTAAAAGGAAGAAAGTTCACCTGTTCTTCGAAGGACACAACCCGAGGTTGAATTTGGTTAAGGGTGTAATGGGCGATTTCCTTCTGAAACTCCGGCTCCAACCTCCCAATTTCTTGGGCGAACGTCTGTATCAGTTGCCTTGACACCATAAGCGGCACGTCGTCCGATAACACTGCGGACAAAAATCAAAATAAATGCTACGAAGTGAACAAATACGGGAAGAATGTTAAAAGAAAAATGAAAGGTCGAAAGAAAGCAATGAAAAAACGAGTCAAGGGCTAAAGCTGAGAAACCGTGATCGATGAACTGTTTCGCCTGAGCGCCGTCATTGGAGGACAGAACGGTGGCGAGAATGTGCTTATACTGTTCGATCTTTTGCCGCTGGTCACCGATCGCTGAAGCGCTGGCGAGTGCACTCTCCATGATTAACTTTGTGAATTTTGCTTCTTCTGGGGTTTTTAGGGTTTTGCAAATTCTTTCTTATATACACTGCCAATCTGCCACTGCGGATTAAGGTGTGTCCACTACTATTGCTGTGACTGGTGGGACTGGTGGGGATTTATTTTTTGAATAAATTGAGAGTAATAGTTTCCAAGTTGGAAATATATTGGGGGAAACAAAGAGAGGAGAGTCGAGATCCCTTGGGTTGGCACTGTCTTACCTCTCACTTGAGATCCCTTGGGTTGGCACTGTCTTACCTCTCACTTGGACTACGGGTGCATTCTCCAATCCATGTTTCTGCTCCAAATAAAAATTTAAAAAAATAAAAAAGAAAGAAAGAAAGAGAGAGGAGAAGAGAATCAAATTTTGCCCTAAAGGAGAATACTTTTGTGAAGTATTTTTCAAAAACAAATTGGGGTGTTTTGCGTTGCATTTATTTTTTATGAAAAATATTAGTATTTTTTATTGAAATTCGGTTAATTGACACAAATCGAATTTATACTTTAATCTTGCTCAACAATTCTTTTGCAAATCAAAATTTATTTTAAATTTTTTTTGAAAAAAAAAACTCAGGCAAGAGAAAGAAAATAAAAACACCTGAAAACCATCCCCCCAGCCAAAAAAAAAAAAATCCAACCCCCAACCTCGAAAACCTTAGTAAACAACCATGTATGGGTAGATTCTTCTCCGGCCTTTTCTCTTAAATCCGCTAATTGGTTCAGTCCGATTTTGAGAAAGGGACCTTTCCGCTAAGCCCATAAATAGGACTGGAGCCTACATACATAGTCGATAAAATCGTCATCTACGTTTTTTCAAGGCAAATTTTCTGGGTGCCAACTAAACTAACGGTGCTAGTGTCGAGGGTGGAGATACAATTAAAAAAATAAATTTTAAATGTGCAATTAAAAAGTAAAAAAATTATAAAAATTTTCAAATAAATATAGGAGTGATTAAAGATAATATGGGAGAAAAATAAAATAAAATTTGTTTGAAAGTTCAAACAACCCCGTAGTCACCCTTCGGCTTTTCTAACCAGCCAACCCGGGTGTCCGAAATCCCATTCCAAACAAAAACTGAAATCTCCTCCTCTGGTCGCTCCATCTGGTCTCTGCGTCCCTTCTCTCATCTCACCTCTGAGTCAGACTCGCTCCCACACAGTTGCCGCAGTCGGAAGTCGCTCCTGCTTCCTCAGTCCTCGGCAACGCATGCAATCACAATTCGCACAGAATCGGAGCGATTTGTAGGTACTCAATATTTCATCTTGTGTTGCACTTAAAGTTCCTATTGAAATTTGACTATTGTGATAAATGACTGTAGTCTGCATATGAATTTTCTGGCCTTTTAAATTACAGAGAGAAGTTTTTGCTCTTCCCCGAAATGAACTGGATTCAACGCAAGATCTATCTTTACAACGTGACCTTTGGTCTCTATATGCTGGATTGGTGGGAGCGTTGCCTCTTCAGTATCCTTTTCTGTTAACTCTGATAATCTGATTGTTTGTGACTTTATTCTTTTCCGATCTGTTTCTGTCAGCGGAAGATGTGTTATGTGGATGGATGAATTGATGTGCTTTTTGGATCTGGTTTCATCAAATATTTAGGATGAGTGTCAAATTTCATGTTGAATTTATTTATTTGTTCCTTAATTTTTATCAAGATACACTGGTGCTTGTTTTGATGTGGTTTATATTCTACAACAGTTCGCGGTACATCAGCGCGTCATACAAAAAGTAAGTCGAGGATTCTCCCCAATCTTTTCCTACATCCGTTAAGAGTTTTTGTTTCACGATTCGGTATTATAATTTGTGTTTCTGCTATAATGTTGCTGATGCAATTTTTCGTTTTGAATGATCATTTTCTTGGGATTATATGCTTTTTGTTTTGGATGGTTTATCTATAAAACCTGCTTTTAGAATTAGGATAAAATCTGCATTTAGAATGAGGGAAAGGCTATCAGGTAGCTGAAATGAGAACAAGCCCACTGAATTGATGCATTCATAGACCAGGCTATGCAGAAGGATTGAATAACTGCAAAAATGAACTCTGAATACTTGCTTCCATGTTGAACTCTTTTGAACAATAGAATGAATTGATTTCATTTAATTCTCATTCCATGTACTTTCAAGAATGTGGGGAGCTTCTATGTGCTTGGTGAGTTAATGTTAATGTTCAGGACGACTTGAGATTGTTAAGGAAAGGTGTATTTTTAATCTGACAGTATAGTGGCACTGTATGGAGATGGTATAGAAACTTCTTGTTGGAACAGACAACTGCATGTGCAGCATGAATGTACATGCAAAACTGTCGGGTCACTATAAAATTTCAGATGGGAAGAGTGTATTCTGCACTCTTGTTATTGACTCAAACTAGCACAACTAGGTTTATACTTTGTGGTTACAATAGTTGTTAACTGCTGAGAATGTAGTTTTTCAAGAAATATTTATAAGGTATCTTTTTGAATGGGAAAGGGGGCAACTGTATCTCACAGGGTACATCGAGCTATCATCCCTTTATTTCAATCATGTTATGCATGTCTAGTGACCGAGAAGAAATAAAAAGTGATTTTCCCTGCATCCCATTGACCTAGAAATATAGGTTTCCAGGTGTCTACTCCATAAATTCGTTTTAAACTGTCAAGTCATTGTCTGGAAGCTACAAGGGTGTTCCTTGCCTTTCCACCAGAAAAAAAAAAAAAAAAAAAAAAAAAAAAAAGATTGTTCTAGCATACTTCCTAAAAGGCTCAGCTATTATTTTCATTAAGATGATTTGGTTGCTTTTCACCAACTTCAGCAAATTAGTTAATGCTAACTTGCTAAGGCTCTAAGCTATGTCAAATTTGTTTCATTCACTTGGCTGGCTTTTACCTCTGGAATATAATATGACTGCACAGAAAACATCCAAATCCCAGTGCAATACCTAATGGCTGCGTTTACTAGATCGCCAGTGCTTGCAGCATGCCTAAATATTTGCCAAGGAAAATTAGTTCGGGCTACTACCTATAAGGAAAGAGTACAGATATATTAGCATGAGTTTTTCTCTGTCTCTAGAAGGCCTTCACGTGTATATTTTTTTTAATTAATTAATTTATTTTTGGTGTGGGTTGTGTGTGGGTGGGTGGGTTTGGGGGGCGGGGTTGGTTCAAACTTCAGACACCTGCAGGATCGTCTGAAATCTTTTCATTGGATAAAATTTTAATGAGATCTACAAAGTCTGTGGACAATAAGTGCATATTGTTGTGAATTTATGGTTTAATTTAATTTTTTACTTTAACTATAAAATATATAAGAGTAAGAATGTTATAATGAAACACAGGCATATTATAATGAAACACAGGCATGCTATGATAAGCCTCAGTTGTAAAGAATGGCTAGAATTTGGATTTTAACAAATTGAGGAAAAGCTGTGAACTTAAGAAGACATAATTGAGGATTGTAATTGTTATTTTATTACAGGCATGTTGTGATAACCTGATAAGCCTCAGTTGTAAAGAACGGCTAGAATTTGGATTTCAGCAAATTGAAGAAAGCTGTGAACTTCAGAGAAAATCGAGGATTGTAATTGTATTTTAGTTCTGTGTGCAGTCCTAAATATTCCAGGTTTCGTAGTCGGAAAGTTTTTAAATGTTTCAGAGTTTGAATCCTACTGCTCTTTAGAATTCTTTTAAGCTTGTCTTTGTTTTAATATTTTTTAACCAAAAATTCATTTCTAGTACTCACTCAAAGACAAACATCAATATTAACCACATATATTCAAAACAACTACTTATTTGTTATCCACATATATATTAGTCCCAACCACTGTTAAAACTAAAAGTAACTTTCTAGCAAAATAGAAGTTTTACCCAACGCATGCAAAGTCTGTAAAGTATTTGTAATATGTGTAACTTAAACTATTAATGGACAGTCGGCTCCAATTCACAAATGTTACAATCAGGTATTGTTAGATCATGGTTCAAAACAGTTCATGAACAGATCAATTATTATTATTATTATTATTATTATTATTATTATTATTATTATTGTTATTATTATTTTTAAAAAAAAAAAATTTTTATCCATCATATTGATTCAATATTAATTCTAATTGTTAATTTGTTATTAACCATTTCCTTGAATAATACATATCAAACCTACCTTTGAACTTAACCATTGCATCTTCCCGTAAAAATTTCCATACAACTGATCTGTATGAGGCTTTCACGTATCTTGCATCTAGATATCTAGTTTTAAGTGTCGAGCATGAATATCTCCATAGTCGATTCCATACATACCAGAAATTTAAACTTGATCATTCTCTGGTTTGTAGTGTCCCGACAACAACTTAGCTAAGATCATGTTGTACCTGCTCATTGTGAACCCACCCTATTATTCCCTCTATGTGATCGTTGTGTGCCGGTGCCTTTTCTGCAGTCAATATCAATTGAAAATAATGTTTTGGCAAGATGTTAACTGTGACACTTGGAGATATTTGATCTTCCTATTGGTTTTTAGTATGGAAGAATGTTAATATTTGGATTTTACCACACTGTTTTGGAAGATATGCAACATGTTCACATTGTTGCATAGGTTTTGAAGAGGAATGACAGTATCTATCATGGATACGATTTTAACTTCTTTTCTGCCTTTATACTTTTATACTATCCATTAAGGACCTTAGACGAACATGTAAACATTGAGTGTGAGAACTAGTAATTGCTCGCTGGAAGGGATGGATCCTTTTAGGTTCCCACTTTATAGGTTCCACTTCTTCTGCTTTAAATCCTTTTACTAGCATCTTGTTTACAATTTGAAAGAACAATGTTATTATTAATTATTGCTTATTGCTTATCCATCACCAGTGAAGTGGCTTAGTTGGGGGTAGTTGATTTGGTGATGCGGCAATTAGTTGACAATAATTGATTTGATTTGTCATCTTAAATATAAGATTTAACGTTACAAATCAATTAATATCGCATCTACTCAGTTTGAAAACCTTGCAAATACCTATTTTATGGAATTTGATAATTACTTTTCGCTAATAAGTAACTCCCTTTCTGTTTACTTGCAAGGTTTTACTTTCTTTTAAGCTTAGCCAAACATACGCAACATGAATTAACATGCAGAATTTGGCATAATTGTGTCCTCCAGTACTTCTCATTATTTTCCTTCAATTCGAAAATCTCCAGGTATGTGCAGTGAAGAATGGTGTGCCATCAAAATATCAGCACAGAAGTTAACAGGGAGGAATCGCTGAAGAACATGAAATTCACATTGCATGATCTGGGTTTAGATGGCATTTTCTTTTATGGAATGTGAGTTTGTATATGTAATTTTACTGTCTTAAGTCTTTGAAATTGATAAGACTATCGATCAGTGTGCTTGATAGTTTGTTTTAAACTGGAAACCCATTTATAAACGCTGCCTATTTTCTTAAACCGCTGTTTAGTGGCATGTAGTTTCATTTTACTTTCATTTACATCCTTTATGAACTCCCACGTAAATAACTATGTAAGCTTCTTCAATGTCACTAGTCGCATGCTAATGGACATATAAATGAGAAATTTTTGAGTTGGTTTAGTGATGAAGTATGTTTACTTTTACTGAATAGTCTTTAAAATGCTGTCAAAATAGTCGATGGTTCCAGTTTTCACCTGCAAATTACATAGCTGCTATCAAAATAACAGTTAAGTTCCAATGCCCACTAGTGGCATGCCCACGGTTGGAAAAAAATTCGTGGGGTTCATACGGACCCCACCACCATCAAAAAGAAGCATGACATTCATCTCATCTAATGTAGATACCAAAAAAAATTAAAAAAAATAAAAAATAATAAAAAATTTTCACCGGATGACGTGGCTCCACGTGAGGGCGCCACGTGGCGAGTTGGCATGCCCACTAGTGGGCAGGTGATCATCGGCCATCAAAATAGTCTTTATAACTCCGGTTTTCACCTGCAAATTACATAGCTGCTATCAAAAGTGTCTTTATATCTCGCTTGTGTTCTAAAAGAAGTCTATTAACCAAGATGTGACACTTCGGATAAGAAGAACCAAACAGGACACTACAATATCCTATCTATAGTAGTCTAGAACAACGTACTAATCATATTGTATTTCTACTCATATCTAGATTTCTTGGATTGAAGACATAACCAATGCATCCCATTTGACCATTACAACTCGTTTTGAATTTCATTAGGATCTTGTTTTGAGAAAATATTGTTGGATCCATTATCTTGAATCGGCTCAAAGAAAAGATAGATATGGGATCCATCTTGAACTCCATACACGGTGAGCATGGTGTCGTTTTTATCCATCACTTGTCGAGGGCCATCATCGATGTCGAGCAGCAGAATAAGCCTATCCTGGGGAAGGTTTTCTTGAATTCCTATGGCCTTCTTCAGATCTGCTACTGTGGCATTGTCTTCAACTTCTATGTAGAATAGCTTTCCAGTCATTATCTCTGCTACCAACTTCATTTTCTGAAGATTTGACTCATTTTCGCGGTGTTTTATATCTGTTTTGCACGCATTTCTGATTTGGTGTTTGCATGTTGTTGTCATGCATGGAGGGGAAACTGCTCATAGTCATAGAGATCGCATTTTGCATGCCAATATTTTGATATGATCATATGGGCAAGAGAGTAGAGTGCCTAGAACAAGGGACACAACCTCCATTTGGTTTGTGTTTGGTAAAACTTCTTTGAAAATCACATTTTTCCTTCACTTATTTTCGGTTAACAAGTCATATAACAATTTCTTTTGCATGTTTCTCCATGATTTTATTTACTTTCTTTTTTCTGAAATAATGATTTTATTTATTTTTTAACCGCACTTTTTTTTTAAAGTACTTTTATTGTGAAAAAGTTGTGCCGAATAGGCACTTTTAGTGTCTTGTCTCTTAAAAACCTAGCTTCGTTCTACCTCTCTGTTTTTCTTTTTCCCTTTTTTCCAATCAATCATTCGAACTTACCACATGTTAAAATAAATTATTTATGATTAACCACATATTTCATTTATTAAGGTAAATCACATATAAGTGAATCATTTAATGCACTAATGATCTCCTCTCCATGTGGGGGGAGTTGTTCCCTCCATCTGCCATGTGTCAGCAAATGGAGGAAACATATCATCAGGTATTGGGTCTCATTATTGATGTATTCTCCCCATCTGCTGACACATGGCAGATGAGGAGAATAACTCCTCCCCAGATGGGGAGGAGGTCATTAGTGTCATTCACTTAGGGTGTGTTTGATTGCAAACCCGGAAAATGGTTTGAAGGAAAATATTTTTCGGGTAAATGAATTCCGGGAAAATGTTTTCCGGAAAAATAGTAATTGTAGGTGTTTGATTAGATTAATTTGAAAGTTGGAAAATGATGTTACTTTCTTTATTTTTGTGTTTTTTTAAATGAAATTTAATTATTTTCGTTATTTTTATAGTTAAAGTAAATTATCCATTAAAAAAAAGAAAAAAAGTCAAACTTTTTTCGGAAAACAAAAACCACCTTCTCCCAAAGAAAACGCTTTCCTTCAAAACAAGGAAAATAACGGAAATCGAGAAAAAGTTGGAAAACCTTTTCCAAGAAAAAAGGTGCAATCAAACGGCGTAAGGTGGAAAAAAAGTTAAAAAATGAGTTTTCCTTAAAAAAAATGTGGAATCAAACACACTCTTAATGTTGGCCAAAGAGCTGTGAGTTCTTTGTGAATTTGTTATAGTCAACGACAGGTGGACAAGTCAATAATCATGAGTGGCATCCCACTCCCGTCAACGTTGACTTCCACACATGCTGCTGGTTCCAGTTCTATCATATAATTTTTAATTCATTTTATTTTTAATATTTTGTCTCAATTTGCTTAAAAATGCAATTGGCTTGTTATTCTGAAAATATATTGCTCAATAATTAGAAGATCACAAACAAGTTCAGTTTGGAATTTTGAAATAAATTGTTTTATTCAACCATTTTGATCATCAAGTAACATAGAGTACCTATTGAAAATTGTCGAATTTCAAAATATTTTTTCTGGTTGTAAAAATATATATATATATATATATATATATAAATGAAAATAAACCGATTTGCCAAAAGATAGGAAATATGAACGACTTTGAAAATATGAAAGTAAACAAATATTAGTTAGTTATTTTAAACAACAAAAATCTAAAACCCAGAAACGGTTTAAAAACATCAAAGAGAACGTACCTAATTGTTTCAGTTGACATTTTTGTTTTTAAAAAATTTGAAATTGTTCACTTTCTTATCCTTATATTTTGTCGAGTTGTACAAGATGCTATTATTGGTTCTCAATCTCATCAACATGGAATTAGGATCGAAGAAGAGATGGAACTCCATTGTGCCTCTCCATTTCAGGGGCAATTCAGTCCCTCGGTTTTGTTTATTTTCCAAAGTGAAGCCCACCGATCATTCTCCGCCCAGAAATACTCCGGTTTACCTCAATGTGTACGACTTGACGCCAGCCAATGGTTACGTCTATTGGGCCGGTCTAGGTATATTTCATTCTGGCGTCGAAGGTATTAACTTCTTTCATATCCTTCTTCTTTTTCAAAATATAACATAGATGTACAAGAATTGTAGCAGTGTTGATGGATCAGCGGTGCAATTGTAGTACATAGACATCATAACATGTAAATGATGTTCTAATCTGCATGTTGATAAACAACGTTATTCTTTTGCAGTTCATGGTGTGGAGTATGCATTTGGAGCTCATGATCATTCTTCAAGTGGTGTCTTTGAAGTTGAACCTCGACGATGCCCTGGTTTTAAGTTTAGGAAGTCGATATTCATTGGGAAGACGTCCTTGGATGCGGCCCAAGTTAGAGAGTTGATCGAAGGTCGAGCTGCAAACTATAATGGCGATACGTATCACTTGATTGTCAAGAACTGCAACCATTTCTGCAAAGATTTGTGTCACAGGCTGACGGGGAAAGGAATTCCAAAATGGGTCAATCGACTTGCAAAATTAGGTACTTTAGCTTTATTTACATAACAATCTATAATTGTTATTTTCACAGTGAATTTAATGATAAATCAATTAATATAACATTATCGTTGACTAGGTTTACTCTTTAACTGCGTGTTACCCGAAGCCCTTAAAGTTACCCCAGAGGAAGATGACCTCGACGATGAAGTGTGTGACGATAATGAGAAGACGAGGTTAAGACGCAGTTCGTGTTGTCTATTGTCATCCTCTTTGTTTCTACGATCCCCATTCGGAGGTTGCTCAAAAGGGTCTGCAAATGACTCATCACAACAAAGATAACACCAAGCATGACCTTGCTCCATTTTTAAATTTTCTTTAATTTAGATGTAAGTTTTGAAAATTCATTAAACGTATATCAATATACATATAATTTACGTTCACATTATTTTCATTATTCCTTTCGAGTAAATTTTCTGCCTCCTCCACTGACCACGGCACATAACATATTCCTATGATAGCATCCACAGAGAAAATTTTAAACATTGGAGACATGGCGGTATGGCTATGGGACGTCGCATATAATATTGACTTCATTCCTTCAAGGGATGATGCTACCACAAAGACAACCCTACTAAATATAAAATGCTATGAGAAGGCCACATAGATGCTAACTGTAATTTCTAATTTTAGTATCAAGAATTAGAAATAACGAATTTTTGTCAAGTGTAAACAACCCCTATATTTTGCCCCATGTCATCAAAAATTACATCAAATAGAAACCACCAGAAGCAACATTTGCCGTGTCCACAATTTCCTCCGGTAAATCGGCTTCCGGTATCTGTTAAGCCCAACTGTCTAAAATGTCAAAAATAGCCCAGCTTCAAGAATCCCCCACCAAAGCTGCACCAAGGTTATCATATCCACAGAAATACAGTTACACATGAAGAATGCTTTCTTCCACCATAATTAACTGCAGTTAATTTTACTTTTTCTTTTTTCTGAGGTCAAACAATAGATTTATACAATGAATATACACAAGGCGAACACCGGACTATGGTTGACACAACAAACCTGCAGGAACACCAAATAGACGATTCAGAATAAAACCTAAGTGCATACTTGGTATAGAGAACTTGGTCAGTGTATAATTATAATCAACAAGTTTTAGCTTATTTCTCTTCTTTGTAACATCTAGTTTCATCTACTCGTCTCTACCAAAATGCCATAGAAGACTCCAAGAGCATACAGTACAACCCACAGAGAGATGATGAAGCGGAGATCGAAAAAGAATTGCACAGAAAATCAAACATTATAATTAAAGGTCACCCATTTATGTATTCAGAAAAGTTACACAAGCGTGATTGAACACATATTTTTGTTTCATTTTGGGTTGGAAACCACCATAGTCAATACGAATGCTAACAAGGATTCCAAGATGAGCGAGGCCATGAATATTATCAATCGTCTTTCTGATGCAAAACAGTAGGCATGCTATTATTACCATTAAGGGCAGCATGATATACTCGTTTCTCGGCCAATCCTATATCTGAAAGAATCAAATTACCCTGCATCATACAAGCAACAGAAAATAAGGCATTTGGGGTAAACTGGCACAAGTCAAGAAATTATGGCTGTTATTGGTTCATCTCTCTGTTTTCTTTCTATTTATATTTTAAGACACCTGTGTGACATAATTTCACGAGAATGTTACAACTCGTCCCTAACATACAGCGCAATAGCAAGTTAGTCCTCAACTCTTCGCTATAGTTGAACCACAAGTCCAATTATTGAATTTTTCCTAATCTCTTAAATCATCCTCACGTGTTCAATTTTATAAGTTGAATTATACATCTCAACTTTGTGTGGTGCCTAGAACTAAAGCAATGCTAGTCTCCATTTGGGCACATTTGATTCAAGTGAACGTTACAACAGTTGAGGCTGTTCATATTTCGTGTGGTGACTATAATGAAAGGTTGAGAAACTTGAGCAATAGGCCAAAACGAATTAGAAATTTTACAAACCCTCAATAAAAATTATTTATAAGTGCATAATTTGGCAGTTGCACCACACATTTATGGCTGAAATTTAGAAGCAATGCCTCAGAAGAATGCATGTCTACAGTTTACGAACAGATTTTATCAATTTAGCAGCAATGCCTTGGAATAATTCATGTTCACAGTTTATGAACAGATTTGATCAATGCACTGTCATAGAGAATGTGAAAGAATACATTATTATTTCCATACTAGTTGCAAGATAGGTAGGATGACTGTATCCGAAGAAAATCAAATGTCTAAGATGCCAGGACAACAGAAACAAAACAAAACAAAACAAATGGAATAATAACTCTAATAGTGTCATTCAAATTCCTAATTTGACCATAAACATTTACTATTGAACTATTGAAAACTGATTAAAATACGCACCTCATGAGCCATTAACCGCCGAACATTCTCAGCATAAAGCTTCGGATCATCCTTTTCTTGCGGTGAGGGGTAATATATAGGTAACTCTGTGACTTCCATGTAATTTACATACTGACAGAGAAGAAGCAACACATGCCGCGCCTGGACAGTGTGAACATTAACACACCACAGTTAAAAAGATTTGACTAATCATGAGTGCTTCTAAGTACGTTAAGCAGTCCTATCCTACATGATTTCAACAGCGATTATCCATAACAGATTCTCTTACTTGATCTATTCCTTTCATGTTTTGCTAACATCTATCTAGTAATTTTCACTGGCATGTCAAGCCAGCTAAGAGGAATAATAAGTTGAGACTTTCTTTCTAGGAAAGTAAGTTCTGTCAGTGAACAAAATGACATTGAAAACATGTTTGGGAGAGTAACTAACATCGAATTGAGTTTTACTTCCTTACTTTTAAGCACAACCAAAGATGCTCAGTACGCATACATTTCCAGTATTGTTTCATAGATACTAGAATTAAAACAACAAGTCGTTGATATAACATGATGTTAAACATTCTCAGAGAAGAGAGAACATGTTTTCTTGTTTATTTTTATTTATTTATTATACTATGATCTTCAATGTGCCTCTGACCTTCAAGCTGGATCCATCTATTGATCAAAGCCTTGACAATTACAAATTTTCATAAACAAATGGAAAACTTATATCTTCTGCATACTCTGATATCATATTAAAACATTTCATTAAACAATCAGAGATGCATTTATTCATTTAAATTGTCTTAAACACATCAGATCCCGAGAGGCATCAAAACCCTTTCTAAGGGAAAGAATGAACTATAAATCAGGAATCCATAATAATAGGAATATTAACTGATAGGATAATCACAAATGGAGAGTGAACGAAAAACTCACCCCTGAAATAGAGTCCCATGCAGGGCTAAATCTCTGGTATGGATATCTTAAGATGACAGGAAGAACTGGGGCCTTGGCCAAAAATGCACCAGTCTTGAATGGAAGGATGTAGTCTCCATTTGTGGTTGTCCCCTCTGTAAGAGGAGAATTATAAGAAGGAACCATTAGGTATCCATAGACTCTGAACCTCACATCACCAGTTTATCAGTCTTTAATAGCACAAAAAAGTCAATAGCATTCACCACTTGAATAAATTCTGCCAAAGTTGGTTAGGTATAGACCCACACATTTATTCAGTAAGGATAAACAAAGAGGCAGCTAAATCAAACTTGCTTTGCTAAATTATCCTAAATTGCACAAGCGTTGAACTTCTCATATCAAACAAATACTCCACACACAGGAGAAAACTCATTTATCGCGTAGTTCGCTTTCTTTTTAAACAAAAGGTTTCCTTGAATCCATTGTAGCATCCGCGGTTCCACCGTGCATTTCATAGGACCAACATGAACTTTTCACTAATACTGACTTCTGTATGTTTTTAAACCAATGTTTAAACACACTTTCCTAACAAGCCATAAATAATTTCATAGTTAGCAGCCAGGAAAATGTAAATTTGATATTCATGAACAAATTTTATACTACTGCTGCACAATATTTTCTCCATGTGTAGTTCAAACAGCATTAGACAATCCAAGAATTCCAATAGTTACATGAATATAATATTCTGTATTTCCTTTTATAAATGCTATTTAAGGACAAGCATGAGTTCATTTCTAATAACCTTAATAAATCGTATTTAAAGACAAGCATGAGTTCATCTCTAATAACCTCAATACTCTTATCATTATAAAGAGGATTAGAGGAATACTGCAAGTGGCACAACTACTCGAGCCTAGTTCGAGAATCATACACAAAATTTTGGGAATGAGTCAGAACAGTGGATAGCAAAGGCAACGCAAATATAACCTGGAAATAGCATCATCTTCGGTGCAGACTTATTTTGATGAGCTTCTCGGATTCTTTCATTAACAACACCTGCAAGAAACAGACACCAGAATGATAAGAGTAGTGGTAGGATGCAAATGAAATGTAACATCATAAACTGAATAGGTAGTGCAAGTGTTGGCTTCAGTTGAAAGAAAAACTCTTTATGGTTTCCCAATATATTTTGTGCTTCTAAGAAAGAACCTTTTCTTAGCAATAACTTTGGCAATTGTAGCTTCTGCTATAAATATGTACAAGTGACACACTGTTTATTTGGCATCACATCATTATCATTATGCCTGAAATTATTTGTTTCTTCATTAAATTGAATCGTTCCAGAAAGAATAAGTCACCTAAGTAGTTGTATTTTGTATTAAAAAAATTTCACCACCATCCTTCTTCTCTAGTCAGATCACTATTTCCGCACTGATAAAATGACCAGAAAATAGAAAAAGTAAAGATGTACCTGAGACTCCCTTGAAGTCAGACGATTTGGACTCGCGTTGCACATAAACACAACCAAGGCACTTGCTGTAATGAAACAAAAATTAATAGAGTAAGGCACCTTCTGTTCAAACAATTGATTTTCAAAATAAATTAGATTTGTGACATACTTATTTGGGGAAAATGTTGATGGATAAAAAGAAAATGCAAACTGGGTCAAGTATCACATGACCATATGCTGTGAATTAAAATATGTTGACAGAAAAGATAAGAATGAACCAGGTTTCCACATTCAATACCCAAATTCAAATGTACAGTATTGCCGAGAATGCATAAACTTAACCTAGGAAAATAATGGGGAACCACAATAAGACCTCTAGGTGGTACAAGGCTTGGCACCAAGAGAAGCGTCCATTGCGATCCCTTTTGGCTCGTGAGAGGGGTCATTTACACAGAAATCATGTACAAAAGGAAGCACGGAGAAACACCAAGATATCTACCTTCAAATTATAAACCTAAATGATTTAGATCCGAGAAACTTTTCTGAGAGTGGTCATCTTGTCTCATTTGTTTCTTATTCTATTTGCATTCTCAAACTCAAAAGCAAAAGTCATAGAACTGATGCATCAGAATGAATAGCAGATGAAAAGATTTCTATTGAAGTTCCATGATGTTCAATTTCTGAAATAAATGAGAAGTGAACAAACCTGATGAGACCAATGAGAGGAAGTTTTGCCACTGATCTCTTGAGCAGCACAATCACAATAATTAGTGCAGAAGGGTGTCAGTCAAGTCACAACAGGTATCTGAACAGCATGTGCATCTGATAATAATGAGATAAAGAGAACCAACCTTGGCAACAAAGCTTGGAAAAGAGGACGACATCTGGTACAATATATCTAAGTAAGATACATGGTTTGACACAATAGCTCCCGGCCTTTCCATCTCCTCAGATTGATCTTTAGACTTGGTCTGAAAGTTCAAATGACAAATGAGCCATTGAGACCATCAGAAACAAAAGGAAACAAGACTCTATAATGCAAGTACTTCTAAACCAAATCTTGAAGAACCATTCACTGATCTATCAAATCTTTATTCACATCTAGTATGAACAAAAACAAAATATATATATATATATATATATGTGTGTGTGTGTGTGTGTGTGTATATATATATGAATACAATAGTAAAAGCCACCAACAAATGAACGTATCTTCTTTCAGAAATCTCCAAAGAGATCCTTTTAAGAGTTATAGTACCTGCAGAATGCAGACTAACGTAGATGTTTACAGATAAATCGACAGTAGTCAATACTGACTCTAACACCAACACGCCTGTAAGGAGCACCACTCACTTAATATCTCAGGTTTCCTAGTGAAGAAACTCAGTTTTACATTAATTAATACCCATCAATCTTAGATTCACTCCTTCTTTTCTGAGACATCAGACAGGGAACCAATACACAAAATAGCAGATTCTGGTTCAAATTTCCATATGCCACAGGAGAAAACTACAGAATGGTTCATTTTATCATGCTACAATTCACTTCAACTCCGTCTACTAGTATACAACCTTTTTGAGGTGAGATCCTAATAATAAGAGAATCGTTGAAGATGGGGTTTGATTCATGTGAAGGTGAAAGACGGAGTAGTGAGGGGACACAAACTTTATTGTGTGAGCAGGATAAACACTTCTAAAACTTCAAGCTTTCCATAAGTGAATTAGCAGAAATGAAAAGTCAACGGCATAAATCGAAATGATTGAACTGCATTAAATTCTGTATCTTCTCCACCTACACTTTTGGATAACAGAAACCCACAATGTGAAAGAGAGACATTAAATGCCAAAAGCATGACTCGATAGCAACTTAAAGCATACGCTCAACAATGAATTTTCAACTACAACACATGAAATCACATCATCAAATCAAATCAAATCCAGAGGCGAAATCACAGCAAAGTTTACCTCATTCCCCTCAACGTCATTGCTCTCAATTGTTTTCCGAATCCAATAGAAACCGAAGACAAATAGTAAAACCCTCGACAAAAACCTCCCACTTTGCACAATCACCGCCCTCCTCCACCCACCCATGTGCGCATAATCCTCCTGCTCATCCTCCCTGTTGGGAGCCTTCAACACCGTGCAAAGCCGACAAATTATATAGTAAATTACTAATATGGCCATCGACGCCACAACCCTTATCGGCACCAATAAAATCAGGCTGAGTCCAAGTAAAAACTTCTCAGCCCAAGGCAGCTCCCCTCGTCCCATTGTCCCGTATACATCATGCCTGACGTAAGCCGCATACTTCTTCTCCATCTCTTCAATGCTGAGATTGGACTCTGGGGATTGGATTTGAGAAGTGCTCTGTTCGGATTTGAGGAGAGGGCGTTTATCGTCGGTGGGCATCGTAGATTCGGGTGGCGAACCGGAAGGGGTTGGAACTAGGGTTTTGAGCTCGGACTCCATTGTTAGTTTACTGATGAAGATTGGGATTTCCTCTTCCGAATTTTATTGGGTAGCCATTGTTCGTTTGAAGAAGAAGTTTGTTTTGGTTTGCGATTTCCGGTATGGAGGGGAGTGAAGTCGACGAAAAGGAAGCGCGTGAGGCCTGAAGTTAACTCTGTGTAAAATATGTTTGGTGGTTTACGCTAAGTTGTGTGAGGTCTCGGGTAGCAGCCGTTGGATTAAAAGTGAGCAGCAGATAACGAGCGCGCTAAAATTGTGAAAACAGAGGGAAAAGATTTTAATTATACTATTTTTATTTAGTTGACACAAGACGGAAGATAAGATGGTTAACTCCCATCCCTCCAGGATTGAGATATCTGTTCTCCCGTTCATGTCTTTGTAAAGTTGTGTTGGGATCAACTTCTTTTTCCACCTAAAAGTTAAACAAATAGTGGTGGAAATTACAATATATGTAGACAATAATTAGTGATAATAATATAAAATAGTGGTTAATATTGATATCTGATTTTAATTAATAGTAAAAGTTGATTTTTAAGTAAAAAAAATTAATACCGATAGAGGCTAAATTGTCATTTGAGTTAAAATAAGCTCAAGAGCCACACTAACACCATCTCCAATGATCGTGTTTATTTAAAATGTCGATTTAAGAGAAGACATATACACGTAATCAACAAAAAGGGAGAGAGACATACACACAAAATTTTGAATTTTGAACTTGTCTCACATTTTTCAACGAAGTGGGGTCCTAGTCGAAATTTGGGTGTCGATTAGACTTTGTATGTGTAATAGTATTGTAATATATTAAACAAAGTGTATATGCATTTACACAAGTATGTAATTGATGGGGATCGAGTTTTCAGTGTGTGAACAAAATTCACATACAATATCCTTGAATGACAATATATGTTTTTCATATTTCTTAGCAAACGGGGTTCAATCAGTCATTTCATCGCGTTTTATTCGTTTTCAACAACTCTTTCCCTTTTCTTTACATTTTAAAAGAAAAATTGTACTTGGCGAATGCTCAAAATTTTACTAGGTGATCACCCAGTTGAAATCTGGTCCTCGCCCAAGCATAACACGCACCTACTTTGTACCTATATTTAACTTTCCTTTTTTTTAACTTTCTTTTTAAAAAAAAAAAAAAGAATGAAAAAAACGAAAATGAAATGTAGTTAGAAGTTTTAGTTTTCCTTAAATTTTAGCACTCAAATCAATTCGACATCGTGACGTTAAACTGCACACTTTTACTTTTCCCGAAAATTAAAACTCAATTCACCACAAATTTTTTCGTACATTTTTTCTTGCAAACCAATTTCGATAGATCGAGTTCCAATTTGTAGGCTATTCAATTTATCACATTTCTTATTTAAAACTAAACCAAACAAAAATCAAATTTATAAATACCTCTAGTATGAAACACTTTGCACAATCAAATTTGACGCACAAATATACAAAGCAAATTTTACCAAAGTTAATGCGAGGGCACGTGCTGTTAGAATTCAAAAATGCAGTGGCATATAGCGTCAATTTAGAACTTCAGTGGCAAATTTTGTAATTGAGTTACAAAATTTGGTCCATGTGGTGCCAAGGTGGCTGCCTAGTCAATAATTTGATGGCCAAGTCATCAACTTCAATCCAACAAGTTAGTGGAGGGCATATAGTGTGACCATTTAAAAAGTCGGTGGCATGTATCATAATATTTGAATTTCAATGGTGTGTTTGAAATTTTATTGAAACTTCAGTAACATATCGAATTGACCCGAAATTTTAATCCATGGTGCCAAGATGCATGATGGTGGCTACCTATTCAGTAATTGGGTCATGTCATGATTTTCGTCCAACAAGTAAAATTCAGTAATTGGGTCATGTCATGATTTTCGTCCAACAAGTAAATATACTGGTATGTGGTGCAAGACAGTAAGAGTTCAAAACTTACGATGGCATATAGCGTAAATCTGGAACTTCAATAGCATGTTTGAGATTTTACTCAAATTTTAGTAGCAAATTGTGTAATTGGGTATTAAAATTTGGTCCATGTGGTGCCAAGGTAGCTATCCTGATATGCAATTTAAAAGCCAAGTCATCAATTTCTACTAACAAGTTAACAAGGGGGGCATATGGTGTGAGGGTATAAAACATAAATAACGTGTCATGTAATTTTCGAACATTAGTAGCATGTCACGTAATTTTATTAAAACTTGAGTGGCATGTTATGCAATTAACCCTTTCCCCTAATAATTTTAACATTATAATTAGTGTTATAAAAGTATAGAAACAATAGAGAGAATTTAGAGAGAATGAATTCGAAGGAATTCTCAGGAATGAATTTCATTAATAACTGAAGCCCTATTTATAGGAAAACTTCGAATGGCACAATCGTAATTACATAATTTCATCAAGGGTATAATAGTCATTCACATATATAATTACATCTTTTACCAAATTATTCCTCCACCAAATTATTCATCCACCAAATTATTCCTCATAATTCATAACCACCAAATTATTCTCAATTATTCATAACACTTCAATTATTATTCATAACACTCACCTTGAATGACTATTAATACAAATGTCTTACGGACTGTTTGGAGAAAAACCCGGTGGGAAAAAACTTCCAAACCGATTGCGGAGATGACTTGGAGTGGTTATATCTTTGCTTCATCAAAACATTGCTCCCCTGATGTCTATCGGCGGCATATGAGTATTCACGTCTTTGCCTCGTTAAAACCTTGTCAAGAAAACCCGAGTGGGAAAAACTTGATCGAAGGAAAAAATCTGGTTTGCTCCGTTCGATTTCATATCTTGAGAAGCCCGATATCTTTACTTACGGTAAATGATTTCAATATCATCATCGTTTGGATCTAAAGCATTAGCTCCATTATAACTTGATCCAATAGATACACTGTATCAATTTCTCCTATTGTTCTCAATATACCATGAATATGCCTCGTTAAAACCTTATTAGGAAAAACCCGGTGGGAAAAACCTAATGAAGGAAAAAAGTACATTATTCATGTGAATACGCCTTTAAAGTTGCCTCATTAAAAACCTTGCTAGGAAAACCCAATGGGATAAAACCTCGATTAAGGGAAAAAGAGTGCAACGCGTATTTTATACAAGTATGCTTTAAGCATTTCAAAATCTTTCATACATTTGTATGAGTATCATATACATTGGTTTTATACTCTTCGTTCATTTTAGAGTGCATCAATTTTCTTACACAACTACAAAACACTCACCATGAACACATGTCTCCAAACACACAATTTAAAGCATATCAATTCATCGTAAAAACATGTAAACATATAAGTAAACCTTCATAACTAACTAACATTTAAAATATATCATTTAACATTTAATACTCACTTAATAGGTTATTTCATTCCCAGGGGCTTAGCTCACCCTTTAAGGTACTCATAAACACGGGTTTAGCTCATCCGATCCTTTAATTTCCTTTCTGCATTACTACACACACGATCGGTAATTTAACTTTCATGAGCATGCAACATATAATGACCACCATGCTTATCTTTAAACTTGAGCATTAGTCATCATCATCTCATCATCTCATAAGTTAAAGATTTCACATTCACCATTTATCATCTTCAATATATCTCAATATTTTCATTATCATTGATCATATGTAGCGCTACATTTTTATATCGTGTCGACACTTTTCAATTTCATTTCTTTCCCCATATCGACATAACTTATCGAGATATCTCATTATCAATCCTCTTGTAGGATTACACAATATAGTTATGTCTATATACTCTTCAAGAGCATATGCCTCCGTTATTAAGACCATCTTTTTATAATTTGCTTTGATATATATGTTTGGGGAAATATCAACGCTTACAGCGCTAACTTATCAAAGCATCGTAGGCGATATATGTGATTGTTCATAGCCTTTCATGCATCTTTGAACTTCAAGTTAGTATTTCAATTTCGAGGATATAACATGATGCATTTATTTTCAACCTTTAATACTCCCTCATCTTTGAGAAAATTTAGAACACCAAAACTCATACAGCTTGGTATGATTTTAATCATATATGTTCTCATCATTCAAATTAATATGGGAATTTAGACCGCTTTGCATTCTATTCTCGATATCGGCAATTTATTTGAGGACTTTAAATAATTTGCCATATAATATCCCACTTGTATCATACTCAAATCCTTCAGGATTTATTCAAGTATTGGGATATACATTTACTAGCTTTATCATTAAATCGAAAATCATGCTCATACCGTGAGCAAATATTTCAGAAATTTCAAATTACGAATCATATACACATGTGACTATCTAGTGGATCCATATCATAATATCTAGTAGTCCACATGGAGGATGAAGTGGGCCCATACTTCTCATCCTTTATTCCAGGATATATTTGGGATTTATTCCCAATATTGGCTAGTAATGATTTCATCATTTATCGAGAACAATCATTGAAGAATTCCTTTAATTCTTCACTTGAAATATTGATTTCAATAATTATTTAAACCGGGATGGTCAATCCGGTATTGCAAGCAGTATTATTGAACTTCTAGTTCAAGAAATTCTTATATCGATTTCACTAGTATCGTGGTAGTGCTCAACATGATTTATCATAGAAATAATTCACCGACATATTCCATCATCTTTTGGTGACATTATTGTCTACCACTATTCAAACAGAGTCTGACTCATACGCATCACATCAAGCTATTATTTAATTCCGAAATCGTAGCTCTTACGCTTCATATTATTTATTTAAAATCGAGTCTTATTTCATACGCGTCGTATTATTCTATAAACAAATCATCAAAATTATTGCAAAATTCATCCTAACAAGGGTCTATACATTATAATGGATCATATGCTCTCAAATCTTCGAAAATACTATCCATCACTATCGATCAAAATCCTAAAAAGGATTTATCGATGTAGGTCAGAAAGATTAAGGATGCTAATGAATAAGGGTATCCCACAAGATATCCGATGCTTGATTGAAGCAAAGGTTTGATTATCCGTGAGGTTTCAATTCCCTCTAAATACATGCCTAGTATGGGTAAAAGTAGTTTTTCAAAGAAACGGAGAGCAAAAAGATTAGGAGGATGCTACAAGTGTGCTCGATGGACATGTGACACTTTCGATGTAAATCAGGGGTACTTGTCCGTAAACCGAGAAGATAAAATAGCATTTATTAAGGATGGATTGAGTAAAGAGCCTTTGGATGATATTCACAGGGCTCTTGAGACACATCTAGTGGACACGTACAAGGTGAGCTAATGGCCTTATGGGCCAAATTCAAAGATCAACAAGCAGCATTACTGATCTTGAAAAACTTACTTTAGAAGATCCTGCTTTGTAAATTTAGTAGAAAATTTTAGTATAATAATTTTCTCATATTAATATAAGGAAGCTCGGTGTAATAACGAAGATCAATGTTTTTCTTGTAATTGTAAATATTGTTTTTCGATTTTAAGATATATATATATGTATATATATATTATTTTTCAATCATAAACAGATATATATGTCATTTTCACTTTAAAAAAATTTTACTGCATTTTTTTTTCTCTTTCATATTTGTCAAAGTAAATAGTGCACTCAATTATTGGTTTGAAAATTTTTCTTTAAATAGAGGATTCATATATCTATCATTCATTCGTTGAAAGAGAAAGATAGAGGTGGAGATGGAGATGGAGATATCAAAATCATCTCATGTAAGTCAATCTTTACCTCGCCAGGTAAAAACTATATGTGTTCTTGGTGGCTCCAGACTAGTAGGTCATATCCAATATGTGGATATGGCAGACCAACTTGTAAGGGAGTTAGGAAACAAAATATCAATATACTATATGGAGGGACTAATAACAAACTATTAAGGAGTCTTACGATGGCCGCACAATTATGGGGATAAGAGTGTCAAGTATAATACCTTTTCATCGAATTGGAGGCGATGTCGAATTGGAGTTAGAAATGTCATTAGTCCAATCGATTGATGCTACAAACACAATCCATCCATGATCGCTGCGATGTACATGATGAGCAATAGTGATGCTTTTATTGTTCTTCCAGCGCTATAACTTATTGGAGGAAATATTCAATATAGCGTCATTTGCACAAGTGGAATTTTTCATACCAAACCCATAGGTTTGTTGAATATTAATTATTTCTTCGATGGTTTGCTAGCATTTCTAGATCAGGGTGTAGAACATAAATTTATTTCTCGTTCAGCAAGAAATATACTTGTTTCTGCTAATACAGTTGCTGATCTACTCATCAAGATTCAATCATATGTTCAAAAATCTATGGAAGCTGAAACCCATCGGTCACAGATCATCGGTGTCAAGCGAAAAAGAGATCCTTTGGATCTTTCATTATGAACCCGAATGTTCGGGGTGGCAGAGTTACGGAGTATTTATACTCTCGAGACGCATCCCTCATTTATGGGTTCAATATATATTTTCTTTTCGTATTTCTATATTTTCGAGTGTTTATTGCCATCTTTGATATTCTCAATATGTTCCACTTCGACTGTTTTGTACTTCTTCTGGAGTAATAATAATAATATCATATTGGCTTTATTCAAATACAGAAATCTAGTGATTATGCTTCTTCAAGAGCATTTTATTCTCATATTAATACAATCTCATATCATCGATGAGATTACTTCATATAAGCTTTCCATGCGATATATTTTCTTTGATTTATCAACATGGGATCTATTGAGCATTTTACTTTCATCTATTTATCCAATGGTAACTTCAAGTACCACTTGCTCAATTTTCTCCATTAATATTCGGTATATATGGAGAAGTAATTTTATTCTCATCGTCTCGCTTGCAGTATGATTAGAATATTTGATCAACTACTTCTTCTGGAGTAGGATTCGTTATAACCAATCGTGTAGTATAACCCACCACATTGGAAATATGCACACCAATCGTGTGGTATTACCCACCACATTGGAAATATACTCAAACTATAAAGTGCATAAATTTAAATTGCAGAAATTAAATTTCCTCCAATAGGTGGTCGAACCTACCTTATGGGAATTATTGCAATAAATATAAATCTACGGAATTTAAATAGCAAGAATTAAATTGCATAATATTTAACTACTTCTTCAGGAGTAGGATCTGGCTAGTAGAAGGTATTACCCATCACTTAGCATATAAAGTGCGAAATATATAAAACCTTCCGTTTAGTGACGGTTGAACCCATCATCAAATAGGAGGTATTGCATTAATTAAATTCAGTAAATAAAGTCACGAGAATTAAATATTGAATCGCTTCTCACGGAGCAAATTTGTTCTTCTAGAACAAATACTCATTACTTCTACAAGAGCACACTTATCCTTCTAGAATAAGTATATTATGTAATTGAACTCTTCGAGAGTTACATTAATATTTCGATCTATTAACTCAAATGGACTTCAAGCCATTTTATATAATCAATGGATTTAGAATTTCTTCATGAATATTCTATCCATTTTTCAACATCGTCAAAATTAGGTCGGTTTTACCCTAAGGGTAAAATTGTCCATTCCAATCGCATAAGGTAAAATTGTCAAAAATATTTTATCAATGTTTCACGATTGGAAAATTATCTCCTTTCTACTTCAATTTATCAATATCAAAATATTCAATGACTATTTTGTAACTTTTTCAAAAGTTGGTGTACTGATTTGTAAATTTTGAAAGTTTGATAATAACATATTTCAAAACGAGTTATTACCCTATCAATGTTGGTGTCAAATCGAAGCTCTCGTTAAATCGAGTATAATGGAGTCGAGAAAATTTGATTTTGATAATGTATACTCCTTATATCTCGATAAACGAATGTTATAGTTTAATATATTATTATATTATAAAATCATATGATTTACCTTTTTCCCGTTCTCTAATTATTCCATGGATGAGATTTACTTGCAATCCATTTACGTGATCGGAAAATTCTTTGGACTCCATTCTTCCAATTTTGGGATTTGTGACATCTCCAAGCGAGGTTATGTAGAATGAGGAATTGTGGGAGAAGAATATGAACAAAAGGGAATTTTCAATGATGTATTTGCAAAGAGAGAGTTATTTAGGATTGATGAGGATGAATTAATTCATTGGTAATAATCCAGCTCGATCTGAAGATCATCTATAAGATGCAAATCAGAGCATACTTCTTTCATATTACTCAAAGGGTTAGAGACTCGTCGATAACGTGTTATAAAAGTATAGAAACAATAGAGAGAATTTAGAGAGAATGAATTCGAAGGAATTCTCAGGAATGAATTTCATTAATAACTGAAGCCCTATTTATAGGAAAACTTCGAATGGCACAATCGTAATTACATAATTTCATCAAGGGTATAATAGTCATTCACATATATAATTACATCTTTTACCAAATTATTCCTCCACCAAATTATTCATCCACCAAATTATTCCTCATAATTCATAACCACCAAATTATTCTCAATTATTCATAACACTTCAATTATTATTCATAACAATTAGATGATACTTTTGGTGGGCAACAATTGTAAATGTTAACTCGCGTAATGCTATGTATACACAGTTATACGTAAATAATATTCATTCTTTAGAATATTTTGTGTTTATTTGTATGTAATTACTATATTCGTGTTGGGATATTTTAGAATTGAAGCATGAATAATGTTTGAATGTTTAGAAGAAAATATTTTTGAATAGATCATGCTACTTGTGCAAATAACTGTTATAAAATCAAAGTAAAAAAATACCTTAAATGCTACAAGAGAATAGAGAGGAAATATATTGAACTTTCTTCCTTCTTCTTCATATCTCAATTCATGAATTGAGGTCTATTTATAGACCATCAAGTGTAGAATCAAAACAAAAATGATGAGTCATATTACACATAATTATCAATCAAGTTGTACAATTATTCATGAATTATTTTCATCCTCACATGATTTCATAGTCATTCACAACTCATTCACAATAATGCATCCAACTTTTGAATTATTTATAACACTCCCCCTTGAATGACTATTTATACAATTGATTGTGGGGTGGCCATGTGTTGCCTCGTTAAAACCTTGTCAGGAAAACCCAGTGGGATAAAACCTGATCGAAGGAAAAAGAGTACAACCGCTTCCCCTGATGTTCACCACAGGAGTATAAATATGCTGCCTCATTAAAACCTTGTCAGGAAAACCCAATGGGATAAAACCTGATCGAAGGAAAAAGAGTACAGCTACTCCCCCTCATAATGACATTGTTCAAGGTCCTTAAGTCGCCGCATGCCAATTTGGTACACCAATTTTCTAAAGGTTGATGTTGGTAACGCCTTTGTGAACAAATCCGCTAAATTTTCAATTGAGCGAATTTGTTGAACATCAATTTCACCACTTTTCTGAAGGTCATGTGTATAAAAGAATTTTGGAGAGATATGCTTCGTTCTATCTCCCTTGATGTAACCTTTGTTGAGTTGTGTGATGCAAGTCGCATTATCCTCATACAATACAGTTGATTTTTCTTTTATTGAGGATAACCCACATGATGTTTGTATATGATGAGTCATATTCCTTAACCACATACATTCCCGACTTGTCTCATGAATTGCAATGAGTTCAGCATTATTTGATGATGTTGCGCTCAAAGTTTGTTTTGTAGATTTCCAAGATATAGCAGCTTCCTCCACGCCAGTAAATACATATCCTGCTTGGGACTTGCCTTTATGGGGATCCGATAAGTATCCTGCGCTCAGTATATCCAACTAAAGTAGATCGAGAATTATGTGAATAAAATAAACCTAAATCGACGTACCTCTTAGATAACGGAGAATGTATTTAATACCATTCCAATGTCTTTTGGTAGGTGTATGACTATATCTTGCCAGAGATTTACGTAAAAGCTATGTCCTGGTCGAGTGCAATTTGTCGATAATGTAATGCTCCAATTGCACTAAGATACGGTATACGGACCAAGGATTTCTTCCGCATCTTCGGTGGTCGAGACGCGTCCCTTTCAACATCAAGTGTTCGAACGACCATAGGTGATGTTAGAGGGTGTGCTTTATCCATACCAAATCGTTTCAAAACCTTTTTCAAAGTATATGAAGATTGATGAACAAAACTCCTTCTGGGAAATGTTCAATCAGTAAACCTAGACAAAATTTGGTTTTGCCTAAATCTTTCATCTCAAATTCGGTTTCAAGTACTTCATCGCTTCATTAATCTCTTCAGAGTTCCAATGAGATTTAAATCATCAACATAGACTGCTATGATTGCAAATCCAAAGATCCGTTTTCTTTATGAAGACACAAGGACAAATGTCATCATTTTTGTATCCCCTTTTTAACGGGTAATTACTTAAGCAATTGAACCACATTCTTCCGGATTGCTTCAAACCATATAGTGATCTTTGCAATTTAATTGATAACACATTATTTGGGCATGCACTAAGTGCTTCTGGCACTTTTATTCCTTCGGGAATTCTCATATATATATCACTGTCAAGTGAACCATATAAATATCTGCGATTACTACATCCATAAGGCGCATGTCAAGTTTTTATTCTGACCAGGACTTATCAAAAATCTAAAAGTAATAGCATCCATTCACGGAGAATCGTTTCTTCATAGTCAATTCCTGGTCTTTGAGAGAATCCTTGCGCTACAAGCCTTGCTTTATACCTTGTAATTTCGTTCTTCTCATTTCTCTTTCTTACGAAAACCCATTTGTATCCTACAGGGATTACATTTTTTGGTGTTTGAACTACAGGTCCGAATACTTCGCGTTTATACAAAGAATTTAATTCAGCCTGTATGGCTTCCTTCCATTTTGGCCAATCATTTCTATTTCGGCAATCTTTAATGATTGTGGTTGAGAATCCTCACTTTGCACAATTTTACTAGCAACATTAAAGGAGAATATATCATCTACAATGATGCTTTCCCGTTCCCATAAGTTATTAGATAGTAAATAATCTATTGATATCTCATGGTTTTGAATACTTACTGTTCTGAGAACCTCAATCTTCTTGGATGCTTCGGTTCTCTTGGAACTTTAAATATTTTATTTGATTGATCAATCGTTTTTATCATTACTTACTGATATTCTTTTGTTGGTTTTGTCTTGTACCCTTCTCTTTCTAGGTACGTAATCCTTGGAACCAAGCGGGTCGACCACGCTCGGGCGTATTTTAGATTCATTTGTCAGTGAGGTTGTCTGAGGACATCAATTTTTGCCGGTGTATTCTCTACCGGTATATGCGACTTGGTGACTTTCCTTGTATTCACAAATGCATCAGGCAGTTCATATGCAGTTCTTTGCAAATGAATAAGATTTTCAATTTCTCTCTCACATTTATTGCTTCGGGGATCAAAGTGAGCTAGAGTCTTCTCATTCCAGGAAAGTTCATTTTTTCTTTCAGGATGTAGTTTTGTACCCCCCAGTGTTGGAAAATTCATTTCATTAAAATGACAATCATTAAAGCATGCATTAAATAGATCACCTGTTAAAGGTTCTAGGTACCTGATGATTGACGGTGAATTAAACCCAACATAAATTCCAAGCCTTCGTTGGGGACCCATTTTGGTACGCTGTGGGGGTGCAATTGGTACCTGTACTTCACAACCAAAAATTCGAAGATGAGAAACATTAGGTTCTTGACCAAATGCTAATTGTAAAGGGGAGTATTGATGATATGCAGTTAGTCCGAGATTTATCAATGCCGCAAAGATGTAATATAGCATGTCCCCAAGTAGAAGTTGGGAGTTTTGACCTCATAAGCATAGGCCTAGCAATAAATTGGAGGCGTTTAATAAATGATTCTGCCAATCCATTTTGTGTATGGACATGAGCAACAGAATATTCAACTTCAATTCCCATAGCTGTACAATAATCATCAAATGCTTTTGATCTAAATTCTGACATTATCAAATCGAATGGATGGATCGAATAATCGGAAATGAACTGTAATTTTATAATTTGGGCTAATAGTTTAGCAAATGCATCGTTTCTAGTTGAAAGTAGGCAAACATGTGACCATCTAGTAGATGCATCAACTAAGACCAGAAAATAACGAAATGGTCCACAAGGTGGGTGTATAGGTCCACAAATATCACCTTGAATTCTTTTCAGAAAAGTTGGCGATTCAACATTTACCTTTGTTTTAGAGGGTCTGATGACTAATTTACCTTGTGAACAAGCTTCACATGGACACTCATTTGGTAAAATAGTCTTAAGGTTCTTAAAAGGATGTCCATGTGAGCTTTTAATTATTCGTTTGCATCATAGTCGTTCCTGGGTGCCCAAATCTATCATGCCAAAGTTTAAGAACCTTTGAGTCAATAAATTTTGGTTTTATGATGTTGTTAGACTCAATCGTTCTTATGAATGTATAATACATTCCAGATGGAAGCGATGGAAGTTTTTCTTTAATCGCTTATGCCCAGGATATAAATGAGTTTATGTAAAGATATTCTTTATTATTTTCTTCCATTGTTTCAATGTGATATCCATTTTTGCGGATATCCTTAAAACTAAGCAAATTTCTTCTGGATTTGCTAGAATAAAGTGCATCATCTATATTCAATTGTGTATCATTTGGCAGGATAATACGAGCTCTACCGGAGCCTTCAATAATATTTGATGCACCAGAAATTGTATAGACATAATTTTCTCGTATTGTCAAATCCAAGAAAAACTTCTTATCTTGTAAAATAGTATGCAGTTGCGCTATCACCTAGGCAAATATCTTGGCAATTTGTCATGGTCTACAAAAGAAATTTAAAATATAAAATTCATACCGCTTAACAAACAACAATTACATATAACACTTAATGGAAAATAACAATACAAATATAAAGATAACAATTCCACACTTATCACACAAAAGCATTATAGAAAAATATTTCACACATAATACACCATAAATATAATAATACTTCATTAGAGAATTATTTAATCGATATTTTCCATCAAACTTCCAATGTTTGTATGATCTGCGGGATGCAGGAAAAAGTCGGAGTATCAAAATGAGTTCCATTGACTCCAGTCATCCCAATCAAAAATTGGTTTCAACTTTTTCTTTTCCTTTCTCTTTTCCCTTGGTCGAGTTTATATATAAGTCCACCAAATGCTTTGGTGTACGACATGTACGGGACCAATGCCCGTGTATTCCACATCGATAGCATCTGTCATTACTGCCTTTATCAAATGAATCATTTCCATTATTTTTCTGAAATTTGAACCTGCTATTATGTTGCTGATTCTGCTCATTATATCGTAAATGAGCTTTTCCATTATCATGTTGGAATTCACGTCTAAACCCTCGTCACGCCACGTGTGCCCACGCCCACGCCCACGTGGGCCCACGCCCACGTCCACGTCCACGTCCGTAATTATTTTTCCGAAACGTTGCATTTACCTCAGGCCATATAGTTCCATTTGTTTCTGGTATCACTGTGGATCCTGTTGGACGTATCCCATGGTTTTTCATGAGTAGTTCATTATTTTGTTCTGCTACTAATAAGCAAGATACAAGTTCCGAATACGTTTGAAATCTACGCTCTCGATACTGCTGCTGCAGGAGCACGTTCGAGGCATGGAATGTTGAAAAAGTTTTTTCTAACATATCTTGCTCAGTAATTTCTTCACCACAGAAAAGTAATTCAGAACGTATTCTGAATAATTCGGAATTGTAATCTTTACTGATTTAAAATCTTGCGGCGCAAGTGCATCCATCGATATCTCGGCCTTGGGCGGGGCAGACGACCCTTTGGTGATCGAATCTGTCCTTTAAATTTTTCCACAGAACAGATGGATCTTTGATCGTGAGGTATTCTACCATCAGAGATGCATGTAGGTGTCGTCGAAGGAAAATTAACGCTGTTGCACGATCCTGCTGGGATCTTTCATTTCCTTCGATTATTGTTTCACCTAACCCTTTTGAGATCAAGTGAATCTCAGCATCAAGTGTCCATGATGAATAATTATCACCAGAAATATCAAGAGCGACAAAATCAAGTTTTGCAAGCGACATTTTCAAAAATTTAAATGAGCTAGTATATTTTGTTTTGAAATTTGAATTAGTACTCGTGCGCACAACAATAACAAAATAAAATTTCTTGTAAAAAAAATCGTGATTATCTTGTAATAATTAGGTTTCTGATACAGAGGGTCATCTATAAGATGCAACTGTAGAGCATATTTCCTTTTACTACAAGAGTGAGCTCTAGTGTAGAGACTCGTGCTGATAACGTGTTATAAAATCAAAGTAAAAAAATACCTTAAATGCTACAAGAGAATAGAGAGGAAATATATTGAACTTTCTTCCTTCTTCTTCATATCTCAATTCATGAATTGAGGTCTATTTATAGACCATCAAGTGTAGAATCAAAACAAAAATGATGAGTCATATTACACATAATTATCAATCAAGTTGTACAATTATTCATGAATTATTTTCATCCTCACATGATTTCATAATCATTCACAACTCATTCACAATAATGCATCCAACTTTTGAATTATTTATAACAATAACTAATTTATATTTATAATGATATAATGAAAGGTACACAGTTGACTTTGTTATTTCAAATTGTTAAGTATATGCGTAAAATACTTAGCAAATTAGGAAGAAAAGTGAATGTCTAACAATAATATTAATTGGCTATATATATAGCCTTACAAGATCACAAAACTAAGCATGGGCGGAGCTTCCTTTGGGCCAGTGCAATCCATGGACCGCACTGAATTTTGGGTGAAAAAATTGGGCCTGAGACTTCAGGCCCAAAAACTAAAAAAAATAAAAAATAAAATTTGAAACACGGTCCATGAGTTGAGTCCGTCAGCATTCAATTATAGGGCTCGGCTTCTCTTCCTCCAATCATTCCTCACTTCATCAGTTCATCGATTCCTCCTTCGAGCTTTGGTGTTCGCCGTTCGGTTCTCCTTCCTTGCGTATCTCACTAATCAACTTTGATTTCTCTCTCACCTGTAATCTCGTTCACTGGTTGACTCCTTCTCACCGCCAACTCGCCGAACACGGACCTCGACCAGTCGACCACTCAACCTGGTTTTCATCTTCAGTCTTTTCGAATCTCGACTTGTCGTCATCGGCCACTTGTCTTAGGTTCTCCTTCCTTGGCATATTGCTTTGCTTCTTAGCTTCTATTGCCTATTTTGCTTGGTAAGTGAAATTCAATTTAGGCATTTAGCCCTAGTTTTTGGTTAATTTGGTGTTGTTAACTTGTTATTAATTATTATCATTTGAAGATGACAGAGTTGGGGTACCTTGAGTTGGTCAAGTTGGACTATTGGAGGATACTAAACTTTAAACTTTGAAAAAACACATTGACAATTTGGCATAACGAAAAATTGGTGTTTCCAACTTCGTACTAAACTTCAGGTTAGTTCGAAATTTGTGGACAATGAGTCATAAAATGATTTTTAACTTGCTAGAGTAAAAATAAAAAATAAAATGATGGAATGATTAAAAGTTAAAGGAGTAAAGGTAAAGAATGAGCAGAAGAATGATTCTTAACTTGATACTTGATAGTGTGAAAAATAAAATGATGTTGCTAGTTTGAAAATGAAGGGAATAAAAAGAAAATAAACAAAAAATGAAACGAATAAATGATTGAACGGTACCGCCAACTGTATTTTTTGTTTCATTTTATGTTTTTTTGGCACCAAAGCTAACTTTTTATGTTTAATAATAGTATATGAATAGCCATATATTCAATGATTGATTAAAAAATATTTTTGATTAGGTTGATCAATACTTGATTAAAAAATGTGGAAATGCCCCAATTTTGTTTGATAAGTGAAAAGGTTTGTGAAATGGCATTGTGGTTGAAGGCTTGAAGTTGGGATTGAATTTGGTTTATTGGTTAATTTTATTTATAAATGTTTCAATGTCCATTTGTAATTGACTAATTGTTTGAAAATTAGAATATTAGAATTTAGATATCCAATTGAATGAATTGATTTTTTATGAAGAATGAATTGAAATAAGTTAAATAACTAATTAGTTAGAACTTAGAGAAGCCCTAATTTTGTTCAAAGCTCAAATGTGGAAATGTCCCAATTTTGTTTGATAAGTGAAAAAGTTTATGAAATGGCATTGTGGTTGAAGTCTTGAAGTTGGGATTGAATTAATTTGGTTTATTGGTTAATTTTGTTTGGTTATAAGATTACTTATACTTGAATATGGCTAAATGCTTTCTTAAGTTGGGCAAATCATTTGAAAATTGTTGACTATGATAACTTATTTTTTGTTGGACATTTTAGATTACGGAGAAATATTTAAAAAAAGAGCCGCTCAAGAAGATGTACAAAGCACAAATAGAGTTTCGGAGAGCCCAAATAGAATTGAGTAGATCACAAATAGAGTTGAGGAGAGCTCGAATACGATTGGGAAGAGCTCAGGTATGGTTGAGGTATTTGATGCAACACAACTTCATTCCGATTCTAGACTTAGAATTCCTATTACAGACTATGGTACTAAAATTAGAGATCAAGTTCGACGAGCGTATTTGCAAAAAGGCCCGTGTCAACCTGTGGACCATACATTCCCACAAAGGAAATTTGCAGGTAGGGGTAGAAGTTTCGTCTCTTCTTGGTTTATTGAATTTAGTGATTGGTTGGAGTATAGTATAAGAAAAGATGCTGCCTTTTGTCTATATTGTTATCTTTTCAAACCAAGTCGAGGGCATCAATCGGGAGGAGATGCTTTTGTTAGGGAGGGATTCACTTATTGGAAAAATAAAGAGAGGCTTTATACTCATGTTGGGAAGCATGATAATCTACACAATCAAGCTCGAATGAAGTGTGAGGCTTTAATGACTAAAGATCCACATATTCAAACAATTTTGGAAAAGCAATCAACACAATTGAATAATGATTACGGCATTCGTCTTAATGCATCAATTGATTGTGTTCGGCATTTATTGCGCCAAGGGTTATCTTTTTGGGGTCATGATGAATCACAAAATTGTCTCAATCCAGGTAATTTTCTTGCTCTATTGAAACTTTTGGCTGATCACAATGATGATATTAAAAGTGTGACATTGGAAAATGCCCCTAAGAACAACAAGTTAACATCACCTGATATTCAAAAGGATATAGTTAGTGCTTGTGCGGTTGAAACACTAAATGTTATCATAAAAGATGTTGGTGGATCATTGTTCTCCATTTTAGTTGATGAATCTCGTGATGTGTCCTCAAAGGAACAAATGTTAGTTATTTTGCACTATGTAGATGATAGTGGACATGTAATTGAACATTTTATAGGGATTGAACATGTCACCACTACCATAGCACTCTCACTTAAGGCTGCTATTGATAAGATATTTTCGAGATATAATTTGAGCATCTCTAGAATGAGAGGACAAGGTTATGATGGGGCAAGTAATATGCAAGGAAAGTTCAATGGTCTAAAAGCACTAATTTTAAAGGAGAACCCACGTGCTTATTACATCCATTGTTTTGCTCATCAACTTCAGCTAGCTCTTGTAGCTGTGGCAAAGAAGAGTATTCATGTTGCTGAATTTGTTCGTGTTGTTACTGATGTGATAAATGTTGTTGGAGGTTCTTGCAAACGTAATGACCTCCTTCGAGAAAAATATTCAGATTTTATTGTTGAGGCACTAGAAAGTGGTGCAATTCGAAGTGGACGGGGACTTAATCAGAAAACTAGTCTTAGGCGTGCTAGGGATACACGTTGGGGTTCGCATTATAATTCCTTGATTAGTTTGCTTTCTATGTTCTCTGCTGTGGGTGATGTAGTTGAAATGATTTATGAAAATGTTGATTCTTCTACAGACCAGAGATTGGAGGCATTTAATTTGTTAAAGTCGACACATTTATTTGACTTTGTGTTCAATTTACATATGATGAAAATTGTGTTAGGAATTTCAAACGAGTTGTCAAAGCATTACAGTTGAAAGATCAATATATTGTGAATGCAATGGACTTGATGAGGATTTGCAAGCAAAGACTCCAAGTGTTGAGAGATGATGGGTGGGATTCATTTTTGGAGGATGTTTGTAAGTTTTGTCAGAGGTATTACATTGAAGTTCCCAATATGGATGATATGTATATGCGCAGTGATATTCGTGGTCGTCCTCAACGTAATCCACCAAAGTTGACAAATTTACATCCCTATCGTGTAGATTTATTTTATGTTGCGATTGATTTGCAACTACTAGAGTTGAGTGATCGTTTCTCAGAAGTAAGTACATAGCTATTACTTTGCATAGCTTGTTTGTGTCCACGAGATTCATTTGTTTCATTTAACAAGAAAAGATTGGTTCAACTTGTTGAGTTTTATCCACAAGATTTTTTAGGTCCAGATCTCCTCGTGCTTCAAGATCAACATGATACTTATATTTGTTATGTGCGTTCTAACATTGCATTTAAATGATTGAAAGGACTTGGTGAACTTGCAAAGAAGTTGGTCGAGACAAGGAAAAATAGAGTATATCATTTGGTTTATAAACTTTTAACTTTAGCATTGATTCTACCGGTTGCCACTACTATTGTGGAAAGAGTGTTTTCTACAATGAACTTCGTGGAGGACAACTTGTGTAATCGAATAGGTGATGAATGGATGAATGATAGCCTAGTTGTTTATGTAGAGAGAGATGTATTTTAAGAAATTGATAACGAAGTTATTATAAAACGGTTTTAAAATATGAAAACTCGTAAAGAACAATTGTAAGGTACGATATTTATATTTGTTTTTATTATAAAGTACATTTTATTTTCTGTTGCAAACAAGTTTGGACCCCACTGAGTTCGAATCCTGGCTATGCCACTAAAACTAAGAATATGAAACCCGCATTAAACACACTCCTAAACGTAGTAAGACTTGGTCAAAAATAAAAAGATAATAACCACTAATCCCTAAAGATTATGACTCATTTACATATGCAGACTCACAAGTGCAATAAATTAATATAGTGGATAATATCCACTGATGCATAAATAAAATATTTTAACATCCTCCCTTAAACTTACTGTTGTTAACAGTCAGTTTACACTTGGTTTTGGACAGATTCCCATCAATTCACGCATCTTCAGAAAAGCATCAACCTTCAATGGCTTAGTCAAAATGTCTGCTATTTGTTCTTGAGTATGACAATGAACCAGCTTTATAGTTTCATTCTTTATGAGTTCATGAAGAAAGTGGAAACGTACATCTATATGCTTGCTTCGGCCATGCATCACGGGATTTTTCGAACGCTTGATTGTTGAGTTGTTATCACAAAAGATTGTTGTAGAATCTTGTTGAGAGTGACCCAAATCCTTTATTATCCTTCTTAGCCATATTGCGTGACAAGCACACGAAGCTGCAACTATAAACTCAGCTTCAGTAGTCAATAACATAACCATGGGTTGCTTCTTTGAAGACCAAGAAACAGCTCCTGAGCTCAACATGAACAAATAACCAGAAGTACACTTCTTATCATCCACATCATCGGCATAATCGCTATTACTATATCCAATTAGCTCACCACTTTTTGCCTTCTTGTAGAATATTCCAAAATTAAAAGTTCCTTTTAAGTATCCCAATATCCTCTTAAAGCTCTGCCAAATGCATTTCAGTTGGGCAATCCATGAATCTACTAATATGACTCACCACAAACATAATGTCAGGTCGAGTGGCTGTGAGATACATGAGGCTTCCCACAATTTGCTTATAAAAAGTGATCTCAACTTTTTCACCAACTGTATCTTTCATCAACTTGGAACCTGGAACAATGGGATTATGTACTGGATTACAATTCTCCATTATAAACCTCTTTAACACTTCCTGAGCATCTTTCTTTTGATAAACAAAGACCCCATCTGATTGTTGTAATATTTCAATCCCAAGAAAATACCTCATTCTTCCAAGATCGGTCATATCAAATTCATTCATCATTGATTGCTTGAACTCAACAAACATGCAATCATCATTTCCGGTAAAAATAAGATCGTCAACATAAAGGCAGACAATTAAAATTTTACCTCCAGTAGCAGTCTTGATGAACAACGTGTGCTCATAGGGACATTTCAAAAAGCCTTGCTTCAAGAAGTAGGCCTCTATGCGGTTATACCAAGCGCGAAGGGCTTGCTTAAGTCCGTATAAATCCTTTCTTAATTTATAAACTTTCTGCTCATTACCTTTCTGTATATATCCACGAGGTTGTTCCACGTAAAATTCTTCGTTGAAGTCTCCATGTAAAAAGGCACTTTTTACATCCAACTGGTAGATTAACCAATCTTTTTGGGCAGCAAGAGCAATCACAACTCGAATAGTATCTAGACGAGCTACCGGAGCAAAAACTTCAGCATAATCGACTCCATGTTCTTGAGCATAACCCTTAGCAATTAAGCGAGCTTTGTGCTTATCCACCATTCCATTCTCATTTAATTTAGTTTTATATACCCATTTCACGCCAATCTTCTTCGCTCCTTCTGGCAAATCTATTAAAAGCCAAGTATTATTCCTTTCAATAGCGGCAATGTAATGCCCCGCTCAAAGTCGACCCGACATAATGTATATGTGTATGATGTGTTCATGAAATGTTTGGGAAGGTATGAGACATGTCAGAGTCGAACAGTAGTCGAAATGATGAAAACGAGAAATTTCAAGAGAACTAAATTCTGACGTAAATGTAAGTGTTACGACCGTAAATGTCATGTTACGCCGTAAGGTCAGGTTCACTGACCAGTAAATGTGCACAAATGGAAAAGTGCCAAAAAGTTTGAAGAGCAAATTACGGTAGTATCATTCGGATATACGGCCAGTATTATGGGAGTTCTGGTAAAGGAAACGAGGATACTGACCATAAATTGAATGAGGGGAAGAGATGGAATTGCAGAGGCGGGATTACGTCAGAAGTATCTGGGATTCTGGCTAGTAATTAAAAATTATCTGGCCGTAAAGGTAAAGGTGCAGTAGTAATTTTAAGAAATCGTAGCCAGATTTAAGGTCTTCTCGGCCATTTCTTGGTCAAATTCTCCCAAATTCGCGCCCTAAGCCCCTCATACATCCAAGAACACCCCCAAAGCTCCCAATCCATGATTGGGGTTGAGATGCTACATATTTCCCTTCAAATCCAAAAGAAGAGAGGAAGAAGAGAAAGAGAAGAGATGAAGAAGAAGGAAGGGTTATCCATGGTTCTTGAGCTTGATTTCTTCTACATGGGGTGAGTAATAGTTGTATCTTATGTTATAGTATGAATATGATATGTTTATAGCATGTTTTCATGAGTTTAAGCATAAGCATGAGATGATATTCATGTTATGGCCTTGTTATGCTTGAGGTATGAGCTATGTGAAGATATGTGATGATATGATGTGAAAGTATATGATGCACTTAGCATGTTGAAGGTTGTTCTTTGATAGATGTGAAGTTGTTTATGATATATGTAATGAATGAGACCATGTAATGATGCTAGAATGACATGAAAGCTAGGGTATGTGAACTGAATGCCAAGTGAATGATTACGTGAAATCACGTAACACGTTATGATGATGAATGGGATGTTATATGTAAGGATATGATATGTTCTATGATATGTAATGACAAGAAGAAGTTCATGAGAAAGTATGCTATGTAATGCCCAAGAATGTCATGATTACGATTACAAGTGAAGTATGAATGATGTATGACCACGAAGCATGGCGTATGTGAAAGAATGTAGTTGCCTATCATGTGTTTATGACGAATGTAGCGCCCCAAGAGTAAAAGAACTTTTGGGGCGGCTTATGATGTTGCGGCCCTAACGGGTAAAGAACCCTTGGGTGACGGCCTATGGGCGATCTAGGAGTAAAGAACTCTTTAGGCAGCGGTCCGGCGCCCCAAAGCGTAAGAACCTTTGGGGCGGCCTATGATATGATAGCGATAGCGTATTCACATGATTACAACTAGGGCCCAAAGAAAGGAAAGAAAAGAATGTTACATCGTGCATTCATGCATTGCATTGCATCTATTGCTCGCGAGTCCTCGTGGCTCATTATGTGTACGCGTTTATGTGTTTGTATTGCGATTCGTGGGAGTGGAGAATCAGGCCGAGAATGATGTGTGTGGGAAATGGAAGGATCACGGTCTGTAGTCTGCTTCGGGACGGTTATTCTGGTGAGTATCGTGAGGATTCTTCCCTTTTCTCGCTACATCGTTGGATTCTCTCCACCACTCCATGTATGCTATGAATGAGCGGAGAAAAGATTAGATGATATGTAATGTTATGCATAGAACAAAGACATGACAATGAGGCGAATGATATGTTCCCTATGCTATGTTATATTTCCTCACGCTATGCTATGTGATGCTATGTAATATGTGAGTATGTGATGTTTTATATGATGCATATGTATGCCCATGTTACGTGGAGTTAAGATATGGTATGTTATGTCCGTTGAGGTGTGAGGAGAATGATGTCGGATGTTGCAACGTGATATGAGAGTAGTAGTGGGATGGAGCGTAATGGATCGATAAGATGGAATGTTATGGAGTCGCAGTAAGAAGTTGGATCAAATGGCGATAAGCGAAAGATATAGTGGTATGTTAAGTTATGAAGTAATGGAAAGTGATGTAGGAAGCATGGTATATACGGTTATGAATACTGATCGCACGTGCAAGTACTTCATGAAAGGGATGGAATTGATAAGAGGAAATGACGAAGGGAAAGTTATGCATCACGAGGTTATTTTCTGCAATTTCGAGGGCGAAATTTATTTAAGGGGGAAGATTGTAATGCCCGCTCAAAGTCGACGACATAATGTATATGTGTATGATGTGTTCATGAAATGTTTGGGAAGGTATGAGACATGTCGAGTCAGCACCGTCGAAATGATGAAAGCGAAATTTCGTGAGGCGGGTTCTGACCGTAAATGTAAGTGTTACGGTAGTAAATGTCATGTTCTGGCCGTAAGGGTCAAAGGTTCTGACACGTAAATGTGAGTGGAAAAGTGCCAAAAGTTTGAGCAAATTACGGTAGTATCATTCGGATATCTGAGTAGTATTATGGGAGTTCTGGTAGTGAGGAGCGAGGATCTGTAGTAAATTGAGCAGGGGAAGAGATGGAATTGCGGGCGGGATTACGGCCGTAAGTATGCAGGTTACGCCAGATCATTAAAGTGTTCTGCCAGTAAGGTAAAGGTTACAGTAATTTTAAGTCGTGGCGGCGGATTTAAGGTCTTCTCGGCCATTTCTTGGTCAAATTCTCCCAAATTCGAGCCCTAAGCCCCTCATACATCCAAGAACACCCCAAAGCTCCCAATCCATGATTGGGGTTGAGATACTATATTTCCCTTCAAATCCAAAAGAAGAGAGGAAGAAGAAAGAGAAGAGATGAAGAAGAAGGAAGGGTTATCCATGGTTCTTGAGCTTGATTTCTTCTACATGGGGTGAGTAATAGTTGTATCTTATGTTATAGTATGAATATGATATGTTTATAGCATGTTTTCATGAGTTTAAGCATAAGCATGAGATGATATTCATGTTATGGCCTTGTTATGCTTGAGGTATGAGCTATGTGAAGATATGTGATGATATGATGTGAAAGTATATGATGAACTTAGCATGTTGAAGGTTGTTCTTTGATAGATGTGAAGTTGTTTATGATATATGTAATGAATGAGACCATGTAATGATGCTAGAATGACATGAAAGCTAGGGTATGTGAACGAATGCCAAGTGAATGATTACGTGAAGTACGTAACACGTTATGATGATGAATGGGATGTTATATGTAAGGATATGATATGTTCTATGATATGTAATGACAAGAAGAAGTTATGATTACGATTACAAGGTGAAGTATGAATGATGTATGACACGAAGCATGGCGTATGTGAAGAATGTAGTTGCCTATCATGTGTTTATGAATGTAGCGCCCCAAGAGTAAAGAACTTTTTGGGGGCGGCTTATGATGTTACCGGCGGCTAACGGGTAAAGAACCTTGAGTGACGGCCTATGGGCGGTCTAGGAGTAAAAGAACTCTTTAGACGGCGGTCGGCGCTAGCGTAAAGTGAACCTTTGGGGGCGGCCTATGATATGATGGCGATGGCGTATTCACATGATTCGCAACTAGGGCCCAAAGAAAGGAAAAAAAGAATGTTACACGTGCATTCATGCATTGCATTGCATCTATTGCTCACTGAGTCCTCGTGGCTCATTATGTGTACGTTTATGTGTTTGTATTGCAGTTACGTGGGGAGTGGAGAATCCGACCGAGAATGATGTGTGTGGGAAATGGAAGGATCACGGTCCTGTAGCCCGGTTCCGGACGGGTCGTTACAGGCAATTTCAACATCCATTGCACTTCTCCATTTGTCATTGTTCACAGCATCATCATAGGAAATTGGATCATTATCAGCAAATAGAGAGAAGTGTACTATATCTTCTTCTTCAGACAAACCTTCACCACTCACACTTATCCATATTGGTGGAGCTCTAGTTCTTCCTTTAGATGAACTAGACGAGTTTGTTTCTAGTGATTCATCTGATCTATTATTCCCACATGTATCATTTTCATTGACACCAGGATCGATCTCGCCTCCTCCCTCGTTGTTAACTCCATCAGCTACAATTGTTTCACCTTTATTATCATCCCATTCCAGATCTGCTATAATTGCTTCATGATGACATCCATCCCAATCCCAATTGTTATTTTCATCAAATCGCACATCTCGACTGATTATAATTTTTATGATATTGGATCGAATAACCTATAGGCCTTAGACTCTTCACTAACCCCAAGCAGTACACATTTCATACTTTTATCATCTAACTTTGTCCTCTTATTGTGAAGAATATGTATATACGAAATACATCCAAATACTCTGAAGTAATTAACTGAAGGTTTCTTACCACTTCATGCCTCTTCGGGTGTTTTGTTTTTTACTGCGAGCGTTGGACTTCTATTTAACACATGTACAGCCCAATTTGTTGCCTCGAGCCAGAATGTTTTCGACATCTTTTTCTCTGTTAATAAATTTCGAACCATTTTCATAATGGTTCGATTCTTTCTTTCAACAACTCCATTTTGTTGCGGAGTATATGGAGTGTTGTTGCCTCCGAATCCCATTCTCAACACAAAACTCAGCAAACTCACGTGGTGTAAACTCCCCTCCACGATTAGTGCGTAGGCCTTTAATGTATGTACACGTCTCTTTTTCAACAAGATTTTTAAATACTTTGAATGTGTGGAAAGCTTCTAATTTCTCCACCAAGAAATACACCCAAATTTTACGACTAAAATCATCAATAAAACTGAGTAAATACCTCTTCTTGCTATTGGAGACCGGCTTTATTTTTCCCACGAGATATCTACGCACAAGTTGTAGAATCTGCGAGGCTCTCCAAATGCTCTCCTTTGGAAAAAATCCCTCTATTGCTTCCCCATCAAACAATTGTCACACACTTTAGAGGAATCTTTCAACTCCGGTAAACCTTGCACCATATGTTTTCGTTGAAGAGTCTTCAAGCCATTGAAACTCAAATGTCCATATCGACAATGCCATAGTTGAGTTGTATCATCGATGAGGACGTTGAAACACGCGGTGGTATTAGATTGAGTCTGAACTGTGAGAATGAACATTCGATTTACAGCCATAGAGATCTCCATGATAAGTCCTTTGTTTGGATGATAGATTTTGCATTTCCCTTGTTAAATGAGGATTGCAAAACCTTTTTCTTGTAGCTGGCCAATGCTTAGCAAATTATTCTTCAAAGTAGGCACATAAAATACTCTCATGACAATATGAACTAGCCCATCCACTTGCAAGCTAATATTTCTTTTTCCCATAACAGCCATGCTTGTGCCATTGCCTAATTTCACAATTTCTCTGAAGCTTTCATCAAAATCTGAAAACAGTTCTTTCTTTCCACACATATGATTGCTACACCCGGAGTCTAAGAACCAAATGTCCTTTTGGTTTTTTTTGTAGCATCCACATATGCCATCAATAGCATCTCATCACTAGCTTCTACATAGTTGGCCTTTGTCTCCTCATTTTTTCTTGGGACACTCATATTGATAGTGTCCTAGTTCATGACAATGGTAACATTCGATTATTGACTTATCAAAAGTCTATCGACCTCTTCCTCTTCCTCTCGAATTATCTTCATATATAACCTTTAGTGCTTGCTCTTCCAAGATATGCCCTATCATCTCCTGTTCATGCACTAAAAGGCTGTTTTGTAGTGTATCAATAGACAGAGCATCTAAATCATTCGATTTTTCAATTGAGCATACTACTTGTTCATACTAACATGTCATTGATCTTAAGATCTTCTCAACCACTTCCGTGTCTATCAATTTGTGACAATTGAATCTCCTTTTGTTGGCTATAGTTAAAGTTTGAGCAAAATATTCATTCACTATTTTACTGACCTTCATATTGAGCACTTCAAATTCTTTTCGAAGTGCTTGCAATTGGGCACGCTTGACTCGTGCAGTTCCTTGATATTTTTTCTTCAATGAGTCCCATATCTCCTTAGATGTAGTCTTATTCAAGATAGTCTCTAGGACGGATCGATCAATTGCTTGAAACAAATAATTCTTGGCCTTCAAGTCTTTCAACTTTTGATCTTCAATTGCCTTTCGTTGTCCCTCAATGAGAATTTCTCCTTCTGCTACTATAGGAATGCCATGCTCCACTACACTCCAATATTCTTCTTAGCGCAAAAAATTCTCCATAAGCATTGCCCAATGATCATAGTGTCCATCAAATTTCGAAATCGATGGTTGCACAAAACCACTACCTTCTGCTGCCATGTTCTCCCTACTCCTTTTTCAAAAGGTGCTACTTTTCAAGTGGGAATCAGAAATCCCGGATTGGGGCTCGGATACCAAATGTTAAGTATATGCGTAAAATACTTAGCAAATTGGGAAGAAAAGTGCCGATCTAACAATGATATTAATTGGCTATATATATAGCCTTACAAGATCACAAAACTAAGAATATGAAACCCACGTTAAACACACTCCTAAACGTGGTAAGACTGGGTCAAAAATGAAAAGATAATAACCACTAATCCCTAAAGATTATGACTCATTTACATATGCAAACTCACAAGTGCAACAAATTAATATAGTGGATAATAATAAAATATTGTAACACAAATATCATATTATTTACGCAATCAACAATCACAACTTTCGAAGTATCTATCCATAAACTAATTTTTACATTTGATATTTACAAATGACTATGTCCATTTTTGAATTCTCTCATTTTCTTGCCTAAGCTTTCGCTCCAATTGACTTTTCTTATTGTTAGCTATTGTAGGTAGATACGGCAAACAAACTCAAAAATAAATTGCATTTAGTTGCAATTGTTACTTGTTTAGAAGAAGAGTAATTGAACCATAATACACAAAATTTGACCAAACAACAGTTTTCTTCACCAAAGAACTTTCGATGCTGACATTTAAAAGATTAAGGATCCAAGGTGAGTGACTTTGAAGGTTGGGGATTTGATCGTAATAACCAGTAAAGGTTGGGGACTCTTGCTGCAATTGATCTAAAATTGAATATATCCAAAAAGTTGACACTTACTCCCTCCGTCCCGCAGACATAGTCTTGTATACGATTTTTCGGTTCCAAAAAGATAATCCACTTACTATATTTAACATGTCTTTTATTTGTTATTTCCACCTATGTCTCTAATTAATGTACATTCAACTATTTATGCATTGAAAATATTTTCCAACAATTAATGATAAATATGGATATATATATAAATTTTTAATGTTTCAACTTACTCCATCCATCCTACTAAGATAGGATTGTTTTCCATTTTCGTTTGTCCCAAATTATAATCCACTTTCTCTATTGAGGATATGGTTTATTTTCAAATTGATTAAAGTATCATTATTTAATATTGTTGAAATACGAAACACTAACTACGCATTATATTAATCATTCCTACACTACTTTTTGTTTTTTATTTAACATAAAATTAAAATATGAAGAATAAAGAAATATTTGGTAATTTTAGCAATATTTAATGTATTTTCTTAATATGTGTGAAAATAGTAAGTGTCTATCGTAATGAGACGAAGGGGGTAATTAACTACCATGTTCTTAATATGTGTTAAAATTATTAGTGGGCTATCTTTGTGGGACGGAGGGTGGTGCGTGCTGTGATACACCAAATATTAATTGCCTTTCTCAGTTTTGAAAGCTACAAATTAATGTAGCAGTGGTGAGTAAGGATCGATTCCACATGGAACAGTTCGTCAATTTGGTATACTTATGCTAACTAATATGATTGGGGGTTTTAGTAAATGAGGAATAAATATTGAATACAAAATAAAATAACAATGAAGAAAGTTTTACCACCGAGAGAAATTATCTAGTTCTTGGTTCAGTCGAGCCTCCACTTGCATATCCAAGTTACTCATAACGTGTGCTATTCTCTATTCAAATCTTTAACCTTGAGATAATAAATTACACATTTTTATTATCTCCATTTTTCCTTAAGCGTAACTAATTGAAGGTCAGCTTTTCAATTAGTCCTTAAACTTTTGGATAACCTAGAAGTCCGATCCCTAGATTTAATGCAAAATCTAGCATTAAGAATTAGGAAAACAGGTTAAACTTAGAGTAACATTTCAGCCATCGTGAAATGTTTAACAATAGGGTTTGTTATTCCCAATGATATGTGATCGTTAGTTGTTACGTATAAATTAAAGAAATCAACAACTACGGATTGAAACTTTAATTCTAACAAGTTGATAATAGAATTTTAAGTCAATTCGCCAAATATAATTAAAGTTCATATTATCAAAAATAAAATAGAAAAACAAACCAATTTGAATAAGAGTATAAGAACAACGTCACTTGTGAGTTAATCTGATAGCAAGCTTAGAACAACGACATCCCCTTGAACTAGATTGAAACGCCTAGCCAATCATATTCTCGGCTAAAATATACATTTCAAATATACTTCCGTCAGAATATGAAAGGCTATTTAAGCAATCTCTAAAACTTGATTCACACTTCAACTCTTCACACTTCTACTCAAAATAAGATTCAAAAGAAAGCTAAACAAAAGATGAATGTTACTAGAATGAAATATAACATTAAGAATTGAGGATGAGAGAGTGTTTTACAAGTTGGAAATGGCTTAATGACATTACCCTTTTATAGGCACTAAGGGAATCTTTCAATAATACATTGGGTGAGATGTTCCTCCATTATTATTCCACTTCCTCATGCCTTTTGGCTATCTTAATGCCAAATTTTGCCTTTGTGACCAAAAATAGCTGTTGTAGCCCATCAAGTTACTTTCTTTTAGCAGTGGAATCACAACAATTGGATCTTTGTAGGCCAAGTTATGGCATTTGCACCGAAAGTTGACATTGGACACGTTGGATGTTCATGATGCTGTCTTCCAACTCAATTTACGTCTATTTTTCCATCGATTTTGCCTAAGAGACTAGAAATAGCATTTGTAGATAATTGAGTTATCTTTCCTTGGAGCTAGAATCAGGTTAATTCAATATTTCTAGCTCAAGTTATGATCCAAACACTGAAAGCTGCCCTGTGAATCCGAGTTGCTGATTTGCACTTTCCATGCATTGTTTATACATTTAAACATGTTTCAACTCTTCTTGGTCCTCAAACATGAAAATAAATAAAAACACATAAATACAAACTTATAAAACAATTATCACACGATAACAAACGTTATTAGAGAGTTATTAAAGTGTTTTTCAAGCAGTTATCAGAGGGGGTACAAGTTTTCATCAATGTTTGAATCTGAGGCGTTTGTGATTTTCTTTTCTTTTCCTTTTATTTTTAGAAATTTCTATTTTACAGAATGTGAAGTTATATTTGGCAAAACCAAATAAGTTAACTTATAACTTTTTTTGGAGAGCTTATAAGCTCCTTCTACTTAGGGTATGTTTGGTAGAATTAGCTGATAAGCTAGCTTATAACTGATAACCTAGCTTATAGCTAATTAGCTAATTAAAAACTGATAATTTATATCTTATAGCTGATAGTTGATAAGTTAGCTGATATAACTAAAAACGTTTAGCAAAATAACTGATGAGTTGGCTCATAAATAGAAAATTACACAAAAGAATCTATTTAAAATATATTTAGGGGTAAAAAATGGTATACAAAGCGAAAAGCTAAGAGCTTATTTGAAAACCTAGTAAAAAAAAAAAAAAGCTTTTTAAATAAGTTTGAACTTTTCAAATAAGCTCTTTCAACCAAATGAAGCTTATTTAATTAGTAAGAGCTTATAAGCTCCTAAATAAACTATAAGCTAGCTTATTTGGCTTACTAAACATACCCTTAAATAAGCTCAGTTTGGTTGAAGAGCTTAGTGAGAATGTAGAGTTTGTCTCAAATGCTTCTTTTACAAATGTTTCAGATAAACTTCATAAGCTTTTTATTTTTTTATTTCATTTTCTTTATAAAGTTACACTTCTGTTCCACATAAATACTATTATTTTAAACATATCATTTTGTATTTTTTAGCTAGTTTTTCAGTTACTTTTACCAAATACTTTTATTTCAATAAAATTTGAGGTATGAGCTTCTTACTAGTTCTTTGGCTATCCACTAGCTTTTTATCAATTTGGTCTGAAACTATTATAGAGATTTCTTAATGGAACATAAGGAGTCTTTGTAAAAATGATAAAAAATGATCTTCCAAATAATTTGTAAAATCATATCATACACAGATGTGTGTGGTCGAGTTGATATTAGAGAGAATTTTGGTTAGTACATACAGTAGCGAAGCCAGCTCAAGGCCAATGCGGTCATGTGATCACACTGGAATTTTACCGATGAAATTTCAAGTTGAAGTTTGAAAGTTTGATCCTGTAACGCCCCGTCCAGTTCCACATACATACACGTCATAAATGATGTCATATCAGAGTGCGCCGTGCACGTATCGTAAATATTGGCCACCTTCGGGCCCATGCACGTCATTCATTTCGTGTCTTTCCATTTCAAATCGTATCATTATGGAACTAGACGCGCGTCCGTCATTCATTTAGCCACGAAACCCTAAATTCATTTCTTTCAAGCATATAACGTAAAGCTAGGGTTTCGGTTTTCATTACGCATCGCAAGATCTTTTGATTCCTCGGCACATCCCATCACGACATCTAGTGACTCTTCGCCCACTCTCCACGCGCGCATAGCACCTACGTCAAACATATCACACGCGCATAATGAGTCATAAAGGCTCGATGGATAATAGATGCAATGCAATGCATGTCACCACGCTTACTTTGAGCCCCAATTACAAATCATGTGAATACGTGGCGCCATTCATTCATTAGCTAGGCCTTTTCTTTACAGGGCGTAGATCCCCTGAAGACCCGCTTTTCTTTTACATACGGGGCGTAGATCCCCCGACTGACCACGTCTTTATGGGGCGTAGATCCCCCATGTAGCCAGTTTACATCATTATGGGGCGTAGGTCCCCCATATGTAAACACATGATTGGTAACCGTTCACACACATATGCTCGTGATATGATCATGCAACATTACCTCATTGAGCATTGTCTCCTTTTTCACATCATCATCACCATTCATAACGCATAAGCAAGGATAGATGATCATATCGTAACGTAAACATTTGACACGTTGCATAAACAAAGGACATTACATGAATATAAGGTGGACGTTAACACATAACCCATATAACGCCACAACATTCATATAGACCATATAGGGAGGTTGACATCATATAAAGCTCGTCACACTCACAAAGCATGCTATCAAGTCAAGCTCATCACCCTCTTTGTTCATAGCCTATATCATCCAATAACTAGGTTTCTTCTACTTAAGGCCAAACAACGTTTAGACATGGCATGGAGGGTCATACTAGGCACGTAAACACATACATATCATCAACACCTCCAAGCCGACAACATAACACCAAACCAAGGGATCCTAGCATGCTTCTAAGTTCCATAATCATCATACACATTCCATGCCTTGCTTAATTCAAGTATAAAGCATGCAATTGCATCATAAAGCATGTAAAGCAAGTATTACCCACCATAAAAGAAGCTCAACAAACATGGAGAAGCTCTTCTTCCTCCTTTCCTCTTCTTCCTCCTTCCTTTCCTTTTTCTTCCTTTCCTTCCTTCCTTTCTTTCTTGCAATTGATGATCAAACATAGATCACATACATGAGAGATGAAGTTGGAGATGATCACATAGGTTCATGAGGGCCTTGGAAGGGTTTTTTGGGATCATAGGAGTCGAGTTTGGTTGTAATCCTCAGAAATGACCTAGAAGACCTTAAAACCGCTTTGCCGACTTAAAATTACGGCCGTAACCTCATAATTTACTGGCCAGTAAACCACGACTTACTACCAGTAACCCCATATACTTACTGGTAGTAACCGTCTTCCATACTGGCCAGTATCATCCCATCATACGGCCAGTAATACACTCTGTAAATCCCACTTTCTTGCTCGCTTTGACCTTACGGTCAGATCCTTTCTTCCTTACGAGTACGTCGGACCATACTGGTAGTATCTACGGAACATCTGACAATAATTGCTCTCTGAAACTTTTGGACATTTTTCCACTTTGTTCACCATTTACGTAGTAACCATCATTATACTAGTAACAATCGCTTTTACTGGCCAGAACACTGACCATTACGGGCCGTAATATGGCTTTACTGACCGTAATACTTACATTTACGGTCAGAATTACTGCAATTTTCCCATTTTCCTCATTTTGGCGGCCGTTTCGCATTCCGGGCATATCCTACACTTCAAAGAAGATTGTGACCATATCATATACACGTATAGCATGCCGAAACATCATCACGGCATTTCATATCATATACGGTACATATACGGAATCATATACGTCTTCATATACGTTTCCGGGACGGATTCGGGCGGGTCATTACAGATCCAATCATCCAAAAGATAAAGATTACAATGTCAGCAAATTAATGGGAAATAAGGCCATTGTCTTGAATATGGGCCGTTTTAAAAAAAGAATGGGCAAATCAAATAATACATAAAACCACGTGTGCAAAATAAACCATAACGTAATGTCATAAATAACTATTTCAATTCTCCAATTTAATAATTTTTTAAACTGAAAAAAATCATTATTTATCCCCTTAATTTCACATAGATAAACCAATACAATGGACTCGGTCAGAAGAGTTATAACAACTATCTCTATCCACATTTATAAATTCTAATTCCAATCAGCTTTAATTTTGTTGAACTTATTCAATATTTTAAATTGTAGAACACATAATATAACTTATGAACTTTGTGAACTTTTAAAATAGAGAAGTTATTTATAGTATGAAATGAAAAACTTTTTTATTTTTTTAAATTATTCCCCACTCTCATGTTGATAGTGTGGAGCCACCATATTGAGGAGACTCTTTAGAAGAAGCTTATATAAAAATCAAATATTGACAAAAAAATCAAATATCTTGCCTGCATTGGATTAAAATCTCGGCTCCGCCACAGAGTACACACATATTTTACTGCAACTCATATCATTTTAGTAAGAAAATAAAATATATGCACTGTATTTATTGAAATTGACAGTTTCCATTATTTATATTTTAAAATAAATAAATAAATAAAATAGTGATGTCAAAGTAGGGGTGGAGCTAGACCTTTTAACATAGGTGTGCACAAATTAATTTGACATGGGGATGCCTGTTGAAATCAGTATTAAGAGTAATAGTGGCATACTAACAGTTTGCTACCTTTTATTCGGGTCCGAGAGACGAGGAAAGAGGGGTAGCAATTTGGAAATGATTTAGGCAATTATATTTACACCATACAATTTTATAGTTTTACCACATTTGAATATCACTAAAAGCCCAAAACTATTACTTATATGCTACCAATTTTGTCCTACATTATTTTGAGTAAAAATTTTTATATCTACTTCAATTACATAACACCTGTTATCTTTAATAATAGATTGTGTTACAATACTAATAGTAAGGAATCAAAATATTTTATTTGTATTATTTACATACAAACAATAATTAATAAAGAAACAAAATAAAATATTTTATTAAAATTTTAAGGGTGTAAATTTGACAAAAACTATTATCAAGGATTAGATGTATTATATTATTGTTTAATAAAAGGAAAAAAATAAGATTTTAAAAAAATTAGATTTTGATATTATAATGGATCAAGATGGAGAAAATTTATAATGCCAATACAATTTACCAAATATTTTCCACCATTATTATTTATTTACCTAGAAAAAGGAGATAGCAAACGAAAGTAAAAGCATCTCCAATGCAACAATGTTAAGAGGAAATTTCATGAAAAATGGCAAAATAATGCACATGTGGCACATTTAATGCTTGACATTGTCAAGGGTAATGTCCAACTCTAGACATTGTCTCTGATAATGTCTACATTTAATATAATAGTATTTATCCAATCACCACAATTCTCTCTCTTTATTTTTTGTAAGGATTTAATAATAATAATTTACCACATACACCATTAACGTTATTGCATTGGAGACATTTTTTCGTATAATGTTAATGTCCTTTGCCACATGTACAACGTGCACATTATTGCATTGAAGATGCTCTAATAATTTAGGAGTCAAGAAAGAAAGAAGAAAAGTTTGACCAAGAGTTTGGGGGGAAAAAAGCCAAACTTGGGTGTGCCTGGGCATACATAGGCACAACCCTTTGCTCCGCCAATGTGTCAAAGATCTTTCATTTTAGACTAGAACTGGGATACCATAATTTCTATGATTGTTTGTATTAAATTATTTGCTAAAAATTCAAATAAAATGTTTAACTATTTCCGTTTACTTTTTAAAAAGAAATATTTAATTATTTATGATAAAAGAATGTAATATTGGTAAAAAAAAAAAGAACGTAATAATATAAAACATCACCGTAGTAATTAATTAATATATTTAAAAAACTATTAATAATAGATATTTCACGTAATTACTCCCTCCGTCCTGCAAAGGTAGTTCTATTTTTCATTTTAGTCCGTTCCAAGATATAATCTTATTTCCATAGTTAATTTTTTTAGTTTTCTTATATGCTCCTATTTAATGTGCATCGTTATCAATATACAAGAACTATTAAGGTGGAATAATAAATAAATATAATGAGATATTAGGAAATATATTTTAAAATATTACTTTTCCAAAGTCATTAAGGATGTGTTCGATTGGGGGTGCAAAATGGGGTGGAAAATATTTTCCATCCAAAATTTTCATTTTTCAATCAAACACATTTTATTTTCCTTATAATTTATTTTCCATCTTATGCTAAAAAGTAGAGATTTTCCTTGAAATCAAAGAATTTAAATTCTTTGGGAGAGGGGTGAGAATTTGAATTCCATGGACTTGGAATTCCAAGTCATTTTTCAACCTTCAGTCAAACACACCCTAATTGAAATTTCTTAATCTCTCGTGAAAATGAAAATGAAACTATCTTTGTGGAATAGAGTGAGTAAAATTCGATAATGTACTTAAAATACACACACAGAGATATATATATACACACACACATAATGAATCGTTATGTGTTCTTTTTTTTTTTTTTTTTGGAGTTCAGACAGTTCCAAAGAATAAATCAATAGTAAATCATTATTCCTCAATGTGTATTGTCAATTCTAATAATTTGTTCGGGGATGATATATTGAAGTAATGACTGTAATTATAAATTTTATTTGTTGGCACATTTAATCAGTATGTACTACTGTACGATATTTTTAAATTTTCTTTTCAAGTTATTGAAACAATTTCGAGACACAATTACACAAATTTTTTGGACCAACGAAATATTTGTGCAGTATATTCATATTTTAAGTAATTCTACATAAATATTTGAATTTGATATTTTTCATTGACATTGTTGATGTAGTATATTTTCATTGGATGATGTAAATTTGCATTAAATAATAATCACATAAACACATATTTATCATTCAATAAAAAAGCAACACATTAAAATATCACTTAACAATATCAATTTAGAATATCTATCTAAAGTTATTTTATTTTTAGATTGTTTTTTTTAAACTAATCAATATATTAAGTCAGTCATTCACATTTATGTTAATCATGTATAATAAATAAAATTAACAAACTTTTATTAACTCACTATTGCGGATAGTAACTTCTGTGCATCGTGGCCCATTGTCCGGTTACGATTATTAGTATTCCTTCCCTTTCGTGCAGATATGCTTACTTTCTACTTTTACAAAGACTAAGAAATATCAATTCGTGCATTTGGGAAAAGTAAAATTTACATTATTTTTATCAATATACCCTTATAGTTATTAAATATATATTATAGAAACAGGTAACAATATCAATATATATTAAATAAATATATATTAGGAAATAAAAAATTTTATTGCACCTTAAATAAAGTGAGTGAACTGTAATTTGGGATGGACAAGTGAAGAAAACAAGCCTATCATCAAGAGACACATGAGATTAATAATAAAATAGTAATAGAAGGTGTGAAGTTGGATGTGTAATATTGGAAAAAAATGTGAAAAAATGAGCAAAAAACTGAGTTAGTAAGGTGATTAAAAAAATGAAAAATAAAAAATGGGACCCATTATTTATCTTTATTTATTTTTTGTAAATGAGGCAAAGGTCTTAAAGTTTTATTCATCTGTACATTTGTCATCAACCTTTGAATGTGGACTACAAGTCCCTGACCTTTGAAAAATTGGCATCGATCATCCAAATGGATAATTTTTCATTAAATCCTTAGGCTTCGTTTGACAACCAATTAATTAGGATCCTATTATAATTGAAATTAAGTATCAAATTCATCTTACGTAGGAGAACAGAAAAATAACACATATACATAGAAAAATGAAACTTGTGCATAAGGAAAAAAATTCAAATTAAGTTTCATGTGACTTTTTAAAATTTTTTATTAAAGCATGTTAGGCATAGTTATCAAACCTGGACCGACTAAGCCAGTCAGCCAAGAAACCTGGTGACCGGGTAATCAAAATGTTTCAATTCAACTTTTTTACTAATTTGCTATTGACCCACTGACGACCCAGCAAACCGCCCGGTTTTGTTAAAACTTGACGACCCGGAGTAGTGTAAGCTCGCGGATCAAATGCATAGTATAAAAGTTAATTTTTGAGGATTAAAAATTAATTTTAGGCTTGCAATTTAAATTTCACGGCTCTTCTACAAGCTTCAAAGGATTCAACGAGTGATGAAAAAATAATAGTGATGTTTGGGCTTGTTTTTTTTTTTTTTTTCCTTTTATTTAATTCTCTTAATAAACAATGTGTGAAGTAGTTCTTAATTTTCCATTTTAAAAATAGGTCATAATTTTAATTTTCACTTGTGGAGTGTTATTTTACAAATTAACGCATAGCCAAATTTCAATGACAATAATTTAATTAAATTTTAGATACATTATTTTGCCGGTTTGATAAGAATTGACCCGCCAGTTCCACCACCAAGTCATTGGTTCAACCTATGAACCAATGACCCACCTCTCCATTAGGGTCAATGTCTGGTCTGAGTCTGATTAGGTTTGAAATTTTCATACATTTTTATTAATTTTTTTAAATTTGAATTTGGTCAAACTAATCACATCTACACATTTCGTGGAACCTTTATATACTATACAAATTTCAGCAGATTTAATTCTACTAATTTTTTCTCCTCCTTCACATAAAAATTTATAAAAATACATAAAAACTCCAACCCGATCATGGATTCATGGGCTAAGGGTTGACGATGAAAGTGTAAATAAATGCAAAATGTTGAAGTTGCTCCAAGTTTTGATATCACATGGCAGATCTTTTCTCTTTCGTTGTAAAGCAATGGACAAAATTTCCTCCGAAACATCTATAATATATATAAAGTAGAGGTGCACGGTCTTTTGTTTTCGATAAGGCGGTTTAGGACAAAAAACCTGTTTTTAGTTGTTTAAAGATATAAAAAAAACTAATTGTTTCTTGCTATTGCCAAGTGTTGTGATTTTATAGGGGTGATTTATTTATTTTTATTTTTTAAAAAGATATATGGGTGGTTTATTAATATTGAAACTACTACAAATTTTGTGGGCTTTTTGAATTTTGAATTTTAAAATTAAATTTTGAATTCGTCAATTAATAATTCTGTGGTAATTACCCATCTCCACCGTTATAATTTTGGACATAATTAATAATTTCGCTACAATTTAATTTGATTTTTTCCTCTTTTAGGTGCTCCAATTCTCAGAATCAACTACAAATATTTAATGAATGTCAAAAAAAAAAAGAAAAAGAAAAAAATGAGTGTCATAAATAAATGTCAGATATATTAATAATTACTGATTAAATAAAATAATTATAAATATTTTAATACTGTAAAATATTTTAATATTAATATTACTAATTAAATACAAAACTAATTAGTTTAATTTTATAATGAATTTATTATTTTATTGAGGTTAAATTATTTTTTAATTGTTTTCAATATTTTTTGCTTATACAAAGTTGATAGACGACACATGATCTTCTTTTTTCTTTTGCAATTTTGATGCTAGGAACTTTTAATTATATTTAATTTCACTTCAAATTATAAATATTTAATAATAGTATAATTTAATCTCACAGAATAAATAAATGTTTCACTAAATATATTTTGTAGTCACTGCCAATTTGTACAATTACGTTACATTATTTTGATAGTACATTGGTGTTTTTTAATTCCAAATTTTCAAAGTTATACGAATTAAAATAATTCATTCCTTTATCACACTTCTTAAAAAATTTTATTTTTTTAAATAAAAATTTCTATAGCAATATTACATCAAATTAGTGAGCATGACATTGCAATGAATGTGTATATTCATTAATTATTTGATATTAAAAAATAATAATTATTATTATTATTTGATATTAAGATAGTTTTTTCCCCAAAATTGTTAACTTGAATTTTAGTATTTCACACAGTTTTACATTTTTTTAATTGTATAGAATTTCTTTTCACAAAAGATTTATCGTAATAATAATAATAATAATAATAATAATAATAATAATAATAATAATAATAATAATTAATGTATTTGAACAATAAATAAATAAAGTAACACAAGTCTGAAAAAATAAATAAATAAATAAAGTTTGGTTCGTGTGTATAGTTGTATTAAAAATTAATCACGTATGTGTTTTATATTATTTATTTGAATGGATTATTTATTTGATGTTATAACCAAACAATTATCAAAAATTTCTTCCGTGCAACGCATGGGGTGTAAATACTAGTTTCAAGCTAAAACCAGACGGCTATTAATTTCAGTTGGGCCCACATGCCCACCTTGCCATGTAACATGGACCTTTTTTCCATGTGTTTTTCAACCACGTATGTCACACAATTACACAAAGCCGCGACATCCGTTGATGTTCCTTTTTTACCACGTTTATAAGTTCGATTTCTCTTAAAGGTAAATAAAGATAACTCCTAGTGTTCATATATGAGTATTTTATGGAATTATTTATAATTGAATGATAGATAAGTATCCTCTCCTATTATTCGGGAAGATGGTATCAATTATCCGATCATATATGAACACTACGGGCACCAGATCATTTGCAAAATAAAGATTTTCCAACTTTATCTTCTGCTCTAAAAAAGTTGGATCCAATTATATTTAAGCTCCATCTAGATACAAAATTTCACTTTATTACTTTAGGTTTTTTTTTTTTATTTCACTCAATTTTACTTCAACTTGTTTAGGTTGAACAAATTCAATTTTTTACCATTCAATTACACTTTATATTTTTTAGAATATTATATTTTATTGAAATATTAATTGTTAGTGATTTTTAATGAAGGAAGTTAATTAAATGATGATAGATTTTTTTTATTCAAAAAGAAATAGAAATGTGATGATAGATTTTAATGAGGGGAAGGACACGACACTCTTTTCTGGAAAAATTAAGATTCTGAAGATCTAACTGATTTGTTAATGAAAATCGCCACATACACATAAGGGGCCACAATTTAATAAATAAAGTGGTCCCCTATGTGTAGGTGCTAGCTTCGATCTGAATATCTGAAATCTGGCTCAAAAGTCTAAAATTTTTTTCCACTTTTTCACTCTTTTTGCATGTCCCCAAAACTTGGCCTTTCACATTTCTTGTCAAGTTTTTCCAATTTTTGGTCATTGATTTGTCTTTTCTAAAATTTGTAAAGTACATTGATTTTTTTTTTTTTTTGGAATGGTATATCTCGATCATCTATATGGGTTTATCAAGGGAAAAAAATGATTATAAACTAACGTCGAAGATGATATTAGTTTTAATTCAAGTAATTAACACTTTTTCAAAGAGGAGTGACTTGCCTTTGTTATTTATATTTCTGTTGAACTAAAAGTGTCTCGAGCTCAGAAAGAAAAAAAAAAAAAAGAAGAGGCAAAAAAAAAAGTGCATTCCTCGGTCATTGACTTGAACCTCATCACTTTTGCATCTTCTACTACAGTATTGAATTGCTTTGTCGATGTCACAAAACTAACTCTTTTATAACTTGTTCTATATACTATCAATTTTTATTAATTTTTACTAATTTTTTTCTCTCTCATAATTTTTTACCACTCATATAATTACTTTATATTTTTAATACATTTTCCTCAATTTTCCAATTACAAATCTAAAGCGTAATTCAAATAAGTACACATTTTCTCCAATAGAATAAGCCCTTAATCATAATAACAGAAAGTAACTAACCCTCACCATACCATAAAAAATAAAAAATAAAAAAATCACTAATTATCAACCATCAAATCCAACCCCTACCATTCCTTGACGATTAGCAAACAGCTAACAAGTGCATGTTTGAGTAACGATATATATGGCTGCGCTCCCCTTCCAATTAACCGTCATAACCCGTTCGATCACCTCGATTATGCTTTGCATTTTTTTTTCTTTTTTTTTCACGTTTCAATTTTCAATTTCAAACTTTTTTTTTTCACTTTTTATGCGTGGAAGATTTGTGGACATATTACTATATTTTAACTCAAAACATTCAAAACAATACAATATTTTTATTTTCGAAAGTGCATTTTTGAAAATACTTAAGCAAATACTTATCAACATTTATTAAAATTGAAAATGAAGAACAGTTGTCTTAAGGGGCTTGACTTAATGGTAGAGACATCTCCTTACTGGATATTCGACTTGGGTTCGAGACGTCATCTCACCCTATACGATTTCCAATTTGTACAAATAGAAAAAAAAAATGTAGAATATATAGAAAACAGTTCAAATTATGCTGCATATACACAACAAGTTAATGACAAGTTATGCAATAAATATATTTTACATGATTTTATTTTTCCACAAGTCAAATTACTTTTAAATCAATTATTATTAAATAAGTAACATATAAATTGTATAACTTATTATATATCTTAGTCAGACATGAAGCAATTTTTAATCATATCATTTCTAAGCACTCGACAAATTGTTGGAATCCAAATATATACCTTCAAACTACGAAAAAAGACACAAGCAAGATCCTCCATTTAATGACTAGTGTTTTTCCAAATTACCCCACACCACTACATATACGTCAGACACAAGCTACCCAAATTAATGTGTCTCTTGCAAAGCGTTTATTCAAACGACCTTTACAAACACAACCACCATCTAATTCCATACATTGTTTTTCAACTTCAAAACATCATCACCCTACTCTCTCTCTCTCTAAACACAACCACCATCTAATTCCATATATTGTTTTTCAACTTCAAAACATCATCCCCCCTCCCCCAAAAAAAATTTATCACCATCGATTTTTCTCATTTCTGCATAACCTCCTTAACCTGCTGATGATGGCTAAAAGACATCTTATAATGCATATATTTCTCTTCGTCTTGTTCATGAATATGGCTGAACATACATTTTTTGCAAGAGATTTACAATCTCTACACGGAAAACCGAATACTCGAAATGCTCTTTTCGGGTTTTTGCAGAAGGGAGTCCCTATACCGCCGTCGGGACCTTCGAAAAGGATCAACGATATTGGCCTATCTGTTTCTCATGATCATGGATCTCCTTGAGGATCAAACCATGCATGAATGATGACTAATAGACGTGTTACTCTTACTCGTGATTTATTTGACCTAAGATTTGTTATCTTGTTTGGTATATTGTTCGCTGTCTCATCCAATCAAAATAGTTTACATGTATAATTGAATGTGTTAATCAATTATTTAATCGCGTGAACTTTTTTTGTTGGATTGGATAATTAATCGAGAAGACAAAAAATATATGACAGCAAATGATCTGGACTCAATTATGTGTGTGTCACTCATGGAAAAACTAATTTTATAACAAAAATATAGTTTTTTTTTTGTTTGAATTGAGAAATTTCATTAATGACGAATAGCACAAACAGAGTTCATAGCATTTACAATACATAGAGGCATAGAAAATAAACAAAGATTGGAATCGGGCTTCCCTAGCAAGAGCGTGGGCCACCCCATTGGTTTGTCGATACACATAAGACACTGAGAAACCAGGCTCAGTCTTTGGCACCTTAAGACAGTCCCAAATAAGCATCCCAAACTCAAATTGATCAGGCTGCTACACTTGAATGGTTCGGACTACCAGCCGGGCATCTGTTTCAAACAATACCTCTTTATAACCAAGAGACTTTATCCATAGTAGAGTATGCAATGGACCCAAAGCTTCAGCCTCTTTCACCACCATTCTACTTGCATAGGGAAACATACTACGGCAAACAAAATGTCCCCTATCATCTCTACAGACCACATCTATGCCAGTAGCATTAGCAAATGAGATCACCGAAGCATCAACATTACATTTATACTTTCCAACAGTTGGGACGTGCCAAATGTTGCAGGTTAATCGTGGAACAGAGTAACAACACCATATTTGCTTCTAACTTGAGACCAATCATAGAGATAATCCATGGCGACATAGCAGGTACTTGAGACAGGGATGAGAGTAGTGCTCCACACTTTCTCATTCCTACTTTTCCCTACACTCCAAAGAACCATATCAGCTTTAACTACACCACTCAAAGGCAAAGACTCAAATACAGCTGCAAGACATTCAACAAAGCCTTCTGCCTCTGATATGATATGTTCCAAACAACTAGACAAACCCATATACTCCCAGTAACTCTTAGCAAAAGTATAAGTAAAGAACAAGTGCCAAGTATTTTCCAACTGAGAACTGCAAAAAGCACAGAAAGGTGGAATGGTAATACCTTTTGTATTGAGGGCAGTTCTTGTAGGAAGACAACATGTACTTGCTTTCCAAAGGAAGACCTTTACTTTCGGAGGAATCTTTCAAGGCCACGGCTTCTTCCAAGGGAAATCAGAAACTGGAGTAGCCCAACCTAAGCTGAGCAAGCTTATAAGCAGACTTAACTGTGTACTGGTCATTGTCATTGAAATGCCAAATGCAAACATCAGTTAGATTAGATGAGGACAGAGGAATTTGTAAAATAGATTCCACATCACCCACATCAAAAACACTCTCAATGAACTGAAGATCCCAAATTCTCCTACCTGGAAGCATCAAATCAGAAACCTTCAAAGTACTCATCTGCGAGTTCACTGCTGTTTTGATCTTAAAAGTATTATCATTTCTCAACCAGGGATCATGCCAAACATTGGTTTGAGTACCATCCGCAACTCTCCACCTATAACCACATTCAATCAAAGCTTTAGCATGCCAGATACCTCTCCATGTGAAGCTTGGATTATGACCTAATCCAGAGCTTAAAAAACCTCCATTAGGGTAGTATTTAGCTTTGAGAATGCGAGCAACAAGAGTATCTGGTTGGGAAAAAAGTTTCCAAGCTTGCTTGCCAAGCATGGTAATGTTGAAACAGTGGAAATCTCTAAACCTCATACCACCAGCTTCTTGCTTCTAACAAAGTTTATGCCAACTCATCCAATGAATACCCTTCCTATCAACTTTGTTAGAGCCCCACCAGAAGGAGTTGAGCATCCTCTCAAGCTCTTTGATAATAGCTAAAAGGACCATGAAGCAACTCATAATGTAGATAGGCAAAGCTTGAGCAACGGCTTTGATAAGCACTTCCCTACCAGCCTGAGAAAATTTCCTTTGCTTCCAAGATTGAAGTTTGGACCACATATGATCTTTAAGGAAATTAAAAGGTGCTCTTTTATTCTGACCAATCAAAGAGGGCATCCCAAGGTACCGGCCATTATCAAGAGGGGAGAAGATTCCCATCATGGAAGAGAGGCCACCTGAATATTAGGAGGAACATTTCTACTAAAAAGGATGGCAGACTTTGCAAAATTAATAGATTGACCATTGGCTTCTTCATATTGCATCAACAATAATTTAATTTTAGAGCATTCATCCACTGTAGCTTCACGGAAAAGGAAGCTATCATCTGCAAATAGTAAATGAGAAATGGGAAGAGCACTCCCGCAAATTCTAATACCATGGATATCACTTCTAGTTTCAGCTTGCTTAATTAATTCTAGGGGTGGGTAAAAAAAGGGGAACCGATCGGGGAGAATCGGAACTGAACCGAAAGAACAGGAACCGAACGGTTATTTTTAAAAAAATTAAGAATCGGAACCGAAATGAAAACTGAATGGGTCCTTTCTAAAAACCGGGAACCGAAACCGAAACCGGACAAATATATATACATGGGCATTTCTTCTTTGCTTGCCAGCTGTGAGCATAGCTAAGCAATAGCGATTATTCTTTGCTAGTTAAAGATTCTTGCTATTAGCAAGAAGAACATTCTTCTTGCTTAATAGCAGCAACTCATTTTTTTTGGGGTTATATTTATGTTCGAAATTTCGAATCAAAATTTTTATTTTTTTCTTGTGCTTTTCGAGTAATAAAAAATGCATCATAAAATAATCGAAACCAAACGGGTACTTCATTTGAAAAGAACCGAATGGTTCCATTTTTCAAGGAACCGGAATTTACGGTTCGGTTTCGGGTAATGAACTACCCGGAACCGAACTCGAAACCCCCACTCCTAATTAATTCAGTGAGCCTAATAGCACAAATGATGAAAAGATAAGGAGATAAGGGATCACCTTGCCGCAATCCTCGAGAGGGAATAATAGGACCAATGAGCTTCTCATTAAACATGATAGAATATTTAACTGTTGTAACACACAACATAATCCAAGCAATGAATGTATTATCAAATCCTAATTTCTGCATAACTGTCTAAAGATACCCCCAATTTACCATGTCATAAGCTTTGGTAATATCCATTTTGAGGGCCATCAATCGATTATTGCCGCTAATTTTCAGCTTCATATGATGAATAAAATCAAAGGCAATAAGGACATTATCCAATATAGCTCTTCCTTTCACAAAAGCTGCTTGTTCCAAAGGAATAAGCTTGGAAAGAACACTTTGCAATCTGTTTGCTAACACCTTAGACAATATCTTATACACAACATTGCAAAGAGAGATAGGCCGAAATTCCTTCATGAGCCGTGGATTAGCCACTTTAGGGATCAAGACAATGTTTGTCTCATTAAGTTGTGGAGGAAAAGACACATTAGTCAACCATTGAGGGCAAGCTTCGAAAACATCATCTCCAACAATCCTCCAGAACTTCTGATAAAAGGAAGGGTTAAAGCCATCTGGGCCTGCCTTTCTATCCGTATGCATTTGGAATAGTGCTGTTTGACATTCCTCTTTAGTGATGGCCCTACACAACAATGAGTTATCCTCCGTAGTAACTAGTACATTGAGGCCATCAGTAACATCATCAATTGTGCCCACCTGGGCTGAAAATAATTTCTAGAAATAGTTCAAAGAGACATTGCTTATACTAGCAAATTCACTATGTCCAATCCCATGATCATCCAACAACACTGCTATCTTATTAGATCGCTTTCATTGTGTAGCAGATCGATGAAAAGACCTAGTGTTGAAGTCCCCGTCCTTAAGCCAAAGCAACTTTGCCCTCTGTTTCCAATGATCTTCTTATTGGATTAACAAAGTACAAAGCTCTTGTTTTAACCGCACAAACTGGCTCATTGAAGATAAATCAGATCTAGACCTCAACTCATCAAGCTACTTCCGAGATAGCACAATTCTTTCCTTATAACCAGAACCAAGTTAACGATCCCAAGAGAGAAGTGAATTAGAACAAGATTTAATTTTGCACACGAGATCAATACCCGGAATGGAGTGCCAAGATGAGCTCACAACATTGAAAGGGATTCCTCACGAAGCCACGAATTCTCAAAGAGAAACCTGATCTCTTTAGGCACATGTTGTTCTATAGCAGTCTTAAGCAATATAGGATTATGATCGGAAACATGAGCAACAAGAGTAAGGAGTTGTGCTTCTTCAAATTTTGTCAACCAGGAAGAAGAGACCAAAGCGCGATCTAAACGTTCTTCCAAGGCATTGGGGTTCCCTAAATTCTTACTCCATGTAAATGGATACCCAATCAAAGGCAAATCCACAAGACCACAATCCAGAACAACTTGTCGAAAGCCATTAATTAACCATGAAGATTGCTTAACACCACCTCTTTTATCCACCATGAGAAGCATGTCATTCATGTCACCTATGATACACCAAGGGAGATTTGAGGATCGATGAAGGCTGCGTATTAAATTCCAAGATTCGGTTTGTCGAGCTCGCTCAAGAAAGCCATAAAGGCGTCAATCACCAAACCCCTTTCTGGACATCCAAAATTGTTAGGTGAACATGATTGTTGGAGAAGCCAGTGACAATGCACTTGCCGTATCGCGCCAAAGGACAACAATACCCCCACTTCGACCAATTCTATCGACCGAGAATTGCCCATGGAAGCCCAATTTGACTTGTATCTCTTCAATCTTATTGTCATGAACCAAAGTCTCAAATAAACAAACAACATCGGGTTGGTGAGCTCGAAAAAGCTCACGTAAAACTGGAACTGATCGAGGATGACCAAGCCCCCGGCAGTTCTAAGCTAAGAGATTCATTTTGCCGGGCAAGCCTAGGGACCAGGACTTACCCAAAAAAAAGGCCCAGAAGCCTTATCAACATTAGTGTCATCGGCCATTTGAGTTGTCTCCACCCCATTGGGCTCAACCACCCCATCACCAACTGGCCCACTAGCATTATCACGTCTTCTTTTACGATTAGAGCCCAACAAGTCCATCCATGTGTCCTCTTCTTCCATATGGATGGGCTGTGAAAGCCCAGAAGTAGTATCCAATGGAGGAGGCCCATTAGACTTATTACCAGCCCAATTATCCATAAGCTGAACCTTCCTAGTAGTTACTGAATCGTTAAGGCAAATGTGGCTTCAATTGCCTTGCCACATAATTGGCACAAACCATGGAACTGATCAACTGCCATGTCACTGGCTGTACCGCGCGGCACGTCGGTCATCTTCATTCTCCCCACCATCACTCAGCCATTGTTCCCTACCATGACTACTTTGCACCTTAGTTGGAACACGAAGGAAAACACCCCATTCTTTCTTGATCTGATCATCAGAAGATTTGAAATGCAAAGCATAGAATTTGATGAAAAACATATAACAATCAATTGTAATTAGCTAGCTGTGGCTCGCTACATCGAGACGATTGTATGATATTTTGTGGGTGATAGAGAATAATTTTAATGGTTTTTTAATGTATTTTAATATAAAAGAGAGAAAATGAGTGAAGTTTAATGGTTGAGATTTGTGTAGTACATGTAAGTCCTACGAGATATGTGGATGTAATTGATTTAGGGTAAAGAAAGAATGAATAAAAATGAATTAAAAAAGTTGTAAAAATTCATCCATATCACCCACTTTATCTAAGAAATGGAGGCATATATAAATATATATGTACAATCCGACAAACATTTATGTGTCATAATTTAAAAATCGGTTAAAATCACCTAATTATACAAATTAAGTCTCATTTATAATTGGGCAATCGCCCAAATACAAAATCGGAGAGATCCGGAAATTGCAACTACGTGATCACCCAACGCATTTTTTTCCCTTTTTAATTTCTTTTTTGGCAAAAAAATGCCAAGTTTACAAAATACACCATATAAATACGGCGTATTTATAATTTACAATTTTCTTTTAATGTTGGCCAAATACATCCTCATACTTATATTTGTTTTAAAAAAATGCATCTATTTTATGTGATTTTATAATATTTTTATAAATTGTGTTATATAGAGTATATTTGATTACAAAACATATGTGTGGATCACGTTATAGAAATTTTTAATGAAAGGCCTATATTTTAATTATTCAATCTCGTTGCAATTGAATTATTCATCTCACCCATAGAATTAAAATATACATTAATGAACAATTGCATAAAAATAAAAATTTTAGGCATGTTACAGGAAATGGAAATAGAAGAAAGAATGAGTCATACATACCCCATAAATCAGAATGCTAATGCGTATCAACTATCAATCATCACTTTTACATTGTAATATACTTGAAATAATTATATATTTGGTGAAAAGTATAATAACAATGAAGCAACAAGAATTACAAAAGAAAAAAAGACGATTTCAACTTCATTATGATATTTTATTTTGAATTGTTCACAAAGTAATTAATTAAGAAGAATGAAGGAACAACATCCATAATATAAATGTCTCATTTAGTCGCATATAATTTGAATGGATAATGTGTCGATGTAAAAAGAAGAAAAGAATACAATGCTAAATATAAAATATTTTTACTTCCTCGTTAATGCATACTAATATTTTCTCTCGTGCGTTGTATGGGGAGATATATATCCAAGATATAATCATCTTGGACATATATACCCACCATGGAAAAAGCGCAATTGTAAGGCCATTCAAGCAACTTATAAGGGTTTCACAAACGTGCATCTTAGCACGAATATCCAGAGAACAAAATACTTGACAAATCTAAATTATGTTTTGCACAACTTTTTATTGAGCTCATGAGACACATCAACGGTATAGTCAAATGGAAAAAATCTCTATCACTATTGCCTTCCCTACGAATACTTGTTCCAACATCAACCACTATGCTTGTGACTAAATGCTATCGGTTCACACGATCGAGAAACTCAAAACAGAGAATGTAGAAGTTAATGAAGTATTCAAACAGCCAAAGTCAACTTTATTCAAACAGCCAAGGTGGAACTTTATCAACTTTATCGGCCAAGTCAATTGAAATAGAGAAGGTGGCAATTAAGATCTTTGCTATCCCTACTATGATTACTTTGATCATTGTCCTCGTGATTAACATCAACATCTTCCTCCCATTTTTTTGGTGGGTCATCCACTATAACTTCGTCATCAACAGCATCCATATTCTCATCTCGCTTTTTATAACCTCACTTCATCATCAATAGGCATCCATATTCTCATCCATTCTCCACTATATCCTCAGCTTCATCATCAACAAGATTCATATTCTCATCCTCATCCACTATATAATACAACTTCTCGCCCTTGGCAAGAATGTTGGATTAATAGGAGCAATTGTTGTTTTGGAAGGGAGCACTCTTAATGGATAGTATCCAAGCATAATCCCACCCAAACTCAAAGCACTTTGTCCTCCTTCTGCAAGTCATACAAAAGAAGGCACAATGTAATGTTCATAAAATCAAGAATTCACCAAAATCAAGAACTGTGATAACATATAATTCACATACCATCATATGTGAATTCAATGAATGCAAACAGTAGTACAAAAATTAGGATCACCACAAACAACCGACAATCCACAACCTTAACAATGAAATTGGAAAATAATATTAAAACATATTATCAAGTCATGAGGAATATAAAAAGGTCGATATTCACCTCCCCCACATCTAAGGAAAATGGTCATAAGTCGTTCTTGATGACCTATATCATAATGGCATTTATCACTCATGAAATAAATCAAACCCGTAATGATATAAGTCTATAAACCATAAGTTCGACTTACCTGATGATCAATATCAGAGACATACACTGTCTTCCTTATCACTTCTTCACACTAAGCCAAGTTTGTTCGGCCGTTCACCCTCTGTTCCCGATGACTATAGCCATTTGCAAATATTTCACTTTGACCTCCGTCTTCACTTTCTTTAGACTTCATATGATCGTGCGGAGGCATTATAAACACAACGTAATTAATGAGCAATACTCATCAGTAACCAATTAAAACGATTAGTCAAAAAATGGCTAAAAAACAGAAAAAACATAACAAAAAATCGAGCTTTTAATGGAACAAATTACCTGGCTGCAATCTTCTCATAATACTTATTGGCATTAGGATAGAGATCACCACTCGGTTTCTCCAAAACAGCCGCATCTCAACATCATCCTTTGTCATGTTTATTTTTTGCAATAATCCTCTTCTTTTTCACTTGATTACTACAATTCACAGAATCAAGCAAATGAATTAAAATTAAACCCATGTAACATCGAATGCATATCTTATCATTGAATCGTTGCTATAAATCAATAAAATTACAATTCTTATGAACCTGCCAGAACTGGAAAGCCAAATTAGAGGAGAATTCTAGAATCCCTTGACTTGTTGCCATCTATACTAAACTAAACAATGGAAAATACTAATCTGATGTCTTTGATTAGGGGATTTCGTAGATCTTAAGCTCGAATTAGTTGATTAGGGGATTTGATTAGGAGATTTCGAATTTTTGATTCGTGGTTTTGTATATTGCTGAAAATTTGGGGAAGATAAGGGAAGAGAAATCGGGAAGATAAGGTACTCAGATTTCGGATCTTTGATTAGGGATTTTTGTCGATTTGGGCTTTATCTCGTTAGGGAGAACGGCATCCGGTGAAGAGGTCAAGCATTCGAGCACGTGAGTTGTGGATTAGGAATCTACGGTCAACGTGAAGCCTAATAAACGTATGAGAACAGGATTTAATTTGCTGGGTTATGAGCGTGATTAATAATAATAAAATACTATTTATTTAATTCCGAAAAATGAGATTTTGAGTGGGAAAGTGTCCTCATTTTATTAATATATATAGATAATATTTTAAATTTGACAACTAATGGTAATATAATTATTTGAGTTCTTTTTATTAATTATTAAACTATATAGTATAATGATTCAAAAAAAAAAAAAAAACACTATATTGTACAGTAAACTGTAAATTTTGATATTTTATCATTTACATTTCTTAATTAATACATGACATGCCATAGTTGAGCGAAATGCCAGAATACTGGTGTTTTCTTTTTAACAAATTTAATTTTACTAACATATTTTTAAAGAAAGACAAAAATGCCACGACGATAAATATTAAAAAATGCATTCAATTTTCTAAATAAATTTGCTTTTGTTGCACCAATTGTTTACTAAAGAGTAGGTATAAATTATTGAAGTGACAAAAATCTTAATTTATACTATTGTCAATATTATTAATGTACTAAGGAAAAAGTTCAAAGAATTAATAGATAGATAGTATAAATAGTATAAATAGACATAGATATAGAGAGATATATTATGTGTAGATATGTGAGACACGAAATAAAAATAAATCATTACTTTGTCTATTTTAAATGTCAATTGGAAAATAGAAACAAAATTCGTACCCTTTTTTCAAAATTTCTCAATTTTCTTACATGTATATCTATATATTGTATAAAGTTGATGTGATTTGGTGGTTATCAATTTAAAAAGGGTTATTAGGATAATTTTTTAGTTAAAAATCAGGGGGTGGGGTTGGGGGAGGGTTTATTTTTATTTGTTATTTTTTTGTATTTTTATTTGATTTGATTAATTTTTTGTATCCGGTATATTTATTTGCAGTAATACGTTTCAAATAAAATTTTATGTAGGTATAATAATTATATTTATTAGTAACCATTGACTAAAATCAAAATATTAGCGTCTTTAATGCTAAAGAAAATTTTTGAAAGTTGTGTTATTATATTAATATGAGCAAATGCTACCATATTGAAAATTGTTGATATAAACTATTTAATCGGTATAAAATTAATTCAATAAAATTAATTATGGACCAAATAAGCATCTATAGAAAAAATAAAATGTGCAATTGTGCAATTTAACTAACTTTGGGACTAAAGTATACATTTTTCAAACTTTTGGGACTTGATTGTAATAATACCTAAATATTAGGATCTTTTGTATAATTTATCTCAAGTCAAATGGATCAAACGCGCACCCAAATTTTCAGAAGTTGACTTTGACTTACGGTTTAATGGATGGATTCTATCCAAATGGACGAACGTGCACTCGAGCCACTTTTTTTGGGATTAAATGCGCCAAAATCCCTATACAATTTATACTATTTTAAAAATTACTTATTTTTAGTGATAAGTTACTCATTTACCTATAAAATAAGTAATTTTTAAAATAGTAAAAATTATATATCAAAATTATACTTATATTGAAGCTCTCGGTAAATAGAATAATATAGAACAAAAAGATTTTAAAATTTTCAATTTTTTATCCTATAAATTGATTCTCCAAAAGGAAGGTAATATTCACCTCCTTTTTAGAAGGCACAAAATTGTTCTCTACATCATGGGTTTATGTTATTTAAATTATAAATGATACATAATTAATAATTTGTAATTATTTATTTAGTATAAATTTTCTGTTATATTTATGATGAGTTTAACAAATACTTCATATGGATGATAGAAAACATAACCTTTAATTCTATAAATAAACTCATTTATTTCTACCCAACCTGATTCTCTTTATTTCTATTATAGCAAGTCGACTCGAATTTGGGAGTTACTTAGAATCGGACAACTATGAAAGGAAAAAGTATGGCTGATCAAGTAAGTAGAAACAATTGCCACAAACAATACAATCATGTTGGTTTATGGTTTTATGTTGTATTTTGATAACAAAAATTATGCTTATCTTTCATATGAAACTGAATTAATATAAGTTTTCATAATGACATTTGTAAGTAATGAGCTATAATTGACTGTTAAATTAGTTTGAATCAAATAATTATGTTTCTTTTGTAAGTAGTCTTTTTTTCTTTTTAAACCTTTGAAGTACTATTTAAATCCCCATTGTTAAATTGTGCTTAGATAAATTAAGAAAATTTGTTTAATCTTTGAGTAAAGTTTGATTTTTTTCAATTAATAAATGGTTAAATTAATTTTTTATTTGTTAATAATTTAATCTCTTATTGTCAATTTATGTTTATGTTAGAATAATTGTATAGTTCGAAATGGAAAATTTTAATGTTTTTCCAACTAATATTTTTAGGACTAGAAAAATGTCCTAACACAATAAAATTATATCTTTAGTTTAAGTTTAAAAGTGTCCTATTAGAATATTTTGAAAGAGCGTTCATATTAATGATAACTAATTTATTTAAAGTCAAATCTCAATTAAGTAGACTTTAAATAGGTTTATATTTACAATTTATATTACGCTATGGTATTATCAATTAAACATAATTATCATTTGTTAAAAATTTTATTTTCACTAAACATAGCTATCATTTGTTAAAAATTTTATTTTACTATTATTTACCACAAAATTCAATCTAGACATTTTTAAAATTACATGTAAACCTACATAGCTTTACTCCCACGCAATGTGGGGGGTGTGGGGGTGGCGGGGGGGGGGTTGAAAACTAGTTAATTATTGGTTAAGGTGGGACTGTTGAAATTAGGTTTGCTTTCAATATTTATAAACTTGTTGATGTTATTTATGCATATACTAGTAATTCACCCGCGCCTGCAATGCACAAAATTATTATTGGTGACATTACTTCTTGTAAATGATTATTTAGAGTTTAAACTTTTAGCAAAAATTCTAAATAACGCCCCACAATCAAAACTTAGACATCAAATTTTCATTAGTGCCATGACGTATAAAATGCAAAAGCTTAAGTTCAAATTCTAACTAATGGAGAATTTATTATCTTCTGTTTTGATATAACATAAGCTGCAACTTTTTGCTAGCATACATTTACGTTAAAATTATTATTAAAAACACTATTACAAATGCTTATATTCAAAGAAAAAACACTATTACCATTCAGCAATCTTATTTTATATAAAAAAAATTATAAAAAATAAAAGTGAGTTGATGGTTGAATTTGGATATCATGCCACACGTAACAGCAACTAGATCTTCTAGTTCATGCCTATCCCACGTTGCAGGTGCCTGGGCACTTAACCAAAGACGTTAGGCACTAAGGTCATCGGAGCAAAATAGATCGGCGACCGTTGGCACTCGACGGTCAAGTCACTGTCGGTGAAAGGAAGAGTAACTACAAAGGTTAATAGAAGTTGTGTGGGAGATACTTTGTAAAAATGACGGGGAAGGAGTTAGAGAATATGGGGTGTCGTGTGTAAACCAGAGCAGAAGTTTCATTGATATAACTTGCGTACCGTCCACCTTTGAGCTATTTTCCTTTTTATAGAGAGTGTCACAGTTAACGTTTGACCTTGAGAAGGAATTTACTTGGGCAGATATCATTTTCATGTTTGGAACCCAAGTTCCTTCTAAAGATTTGACTTAGTCTCCTACGATTTGGTTAACACAACTTTCCTTCCCAAATTGCTCAAGGAGTTGGCCTAGTGGAAAAAATACTCCCTTGCTAAGTGATTGGCCGAGGTTTGAGACACCCTTCCACTCCTACGATTCCCACTTTGTATTTAAAAAAAAAAAAAATTCCTTCCCAAACTTGGATTCTTGCCTGCCATAGAGATCCTATGTGCTTAGGTGCTTGAAGAACTAGTCGACGCTAAAGTGGTTAGTCAAAATAAAGTTTAAGTGTTCAACCATAATAGTATTTGTAAATTGTACAAAAAATACAAAATAAAAACAAAGTTTTTAAGTGGGGTGGGTTCAGGTTGGGGCACAGAAGACTTGCCCCATCCCCACCCAGGATTCGCGAAGAGGCGGAAACTAAATCCGAACCCCAGCCCAACAATTGGGTTGCCTTTTTCATCCCATTAGGGGTTGGGTCCATTAGGTCGTAGCGAGTCATTTTGCTGTCATTACATGAATTTACCAAGGTTTTTGTTGCAACCTTTCCTTACAGTGTTACTCGATGCTTTTATGATGAAGACGGAGGTGGTAGCGAAATTGATAAAGTTGGGGTTTGGCTATAATTTGAGGGTTCTTGGATGGAGAATTTTTAATAAGTCTACGACTAAACATGTTAAGGATTGAAATTTTATACATTTTTATTATGAAATAAGAGAAAGAATCAGTGGAGTTGAATGTTAAAAATTTGTGTAATATATATAGCTCCCATAAGATATGTAAATCTGATTAGTTTGATTAAATTCAAATTTGAAAGAGAAAATGTTAAAATGAAATAAAATGAGAAAAATAACATGCACTAAATATTAAATTTTAACTAATATGGACAAAGTAAACTCTAATTATACTCTTAAGTCGAATGTCCACATAAGTATTGAATTGACACTTAATATTCTAAATTGACAAAATTTGATGACATGAACGTCACGATATAATGCATCGAAAGTGAGGGCATTTTTGCTATGGGGATGAATTACACAATCTAGTTTGAAACAAAAACATATTTTCTACCAATTATGCAGATCAAAATAATCTATTGAGTAGCCATGGTCTTGAATATTTGGAGTGCTAAATCTTAGTAGTTTGTTCGCGTGCCCCGTGTGTTCTTAGAAAAAAAAAAATAATAATAAAAATAATAATAATAAAACCTATCAAGCGCATTACCGTTCCGTATCCCTACCGTAGTGGTCTACTCCTTTTACCCAGCAGAACAATAAAAGAGAATCAAAATCTTCCCCAAATTTGCAACCCTGAGACTCCGCGCTAGGAGCACCGGATCTAGGGTTTCTAAAAAAAAATCAATCTCGATATTACTCCCTCAGGTTAGTTCGCAACTGCAAATTCTTTCATGAAATATATAATTTTAGATAATAAAATATACATATAGATAATTGAAACTGTTCTTCGTTTCTCCCCTGAGTTTTAGATTACATGGGGGACGACTACTGGCACAATCGGCAAGTGTCTCTGCAACAATCTACGGGTGCGCTTAAACGACCTCGCTCCGAATACGGTAATTATTTAATCAACTCTTGAAACTTTTGACCTTTTATTTTATTTTATTTTATTATTTTTAGGATATGTGCTATAATAAGAGGCCATTTGAACTTGAACTTATCCTATTTCGACTCCATTTTTCAGCTTTTACGCCGGGTTTTTAGTCTAAATTGATTTTTTAAAGTTGTTTTGAACTTTTTCGAACTGAAAAACCTGAAAGCTTTTTCTTGCTTCTGTGCTTGAACTTAATTACATTTTACATTTTCATTTCGGTTTGTCTCTATGGAAATTGAGCATATAACAAAAATGTGAATGCTTTTGACTGTTATGACGTGCTCTTGAGTAGGTACTAATTTATTGCTGTCAACATTTTCGTTTTGTTCCTTGGAGTCGGACTTACAGAGAATATCATGTGTTTAGAAACCCAAACACAAGAAGGTGAATACAATTTTGAAACTTGAATAATTATGATCCCTGGCTTTCCTCTGATTCACTTTCTTTTTTAATCTACTTCTTGGTATGCAATTAGCTGAAAAACAATTTGAAAGGACAAATACAAAGCACCTTATAACTATTCAAGTTTGTTTGTTTCCCTAGATAATAATGATAGCATTTTCTCATAATATATGAAAATTTATTTATTCAATGTTCTCAAATTGCCTTGCTCTTTATAGCATTTCAAAATTTCAATAAGTGAATCAGATATACAGTAACTTTTGCATGGCGTTTTTAGTTATTTTCCATAACTTCATTCGAAATTCAGTTGTCTTAAATACTTATTCACTTCCATTGTTCAGAGAATAGCAGGCTATTAGGACTATTTGTATGTCAAAGAACAATATTTATTTCTCAGGCAAATTATGTCTGGTGATAATGGATTAATCTACTTATTTGGACTTTTTAAAAATGATGCCGTTTATTGATGGCCTGTTCATTTGATAGGAATTGTGGAAGAAATTATATTTTGAATCACCTTTAATGCATTCTCTATTCTTTATAAGTATTCTATTAACTGGCATATCAGTTCAGTGGCTGACTGAAAAAGCGATTAAGTTAAAATTTATAATTTCTTGGCCAGATATAGATTCATTTTTTTACAAATCAAGCCATTGAGTCATGAGAAATTTCTTGAGAATCAATTTTGCGGCAAAGGAGTGGGTCCTAACATCAGTTCATTATTCTCAATAACATGATGGTTCAACTTTTGTGCTTCTTTGTGAATATTGTTTATTGATCTTATGTTACAATCCTATGGTGTTCTTTTTTCTGGTTGGAGAGCCATAGAAATAAAAGCAACTCAAATTTACAAGGAATACGTTGAATGTACTAACCTACCATTAAAATGTAAATGAACGTTGTCTATTGAATTTGAAGATGTGGTTTGAAAGGCATCGAGGGAGAAAATCTTCACATTTGCATGGTGCACTGTGTTCCTTATGGTGGTTTTATTGGTGTTGCATCTCATTTATTCTGAGAGCTAGTTCTTTAAAGCTTAAAATTTAATCCCTCTCTCTTACTTTCATTTTTAACCTCACCTTCTTTGCAAAAGTATAATTTTTACACACTTCTCCATAATCTCTCACCTTTTAACCACACATTCTTCAAAAACCACTTTTCTTCTATTGAAGCTTTAGTGAACAAGCTCTAAATTAGGTCCCTCAACCATTTTCTTGGGAGGAAATTGACATTGCTAACTTGGATTTAGAAGTGCCAATCCGCTGATTTTATGCTCTCTTTTACTTCTTGTTTGGACAAGTTTTCTCTGAAGCTCAGTTATGAACAAATAAGCACAGACATACTCCCTAAGATAGTGTTTTCAATTTTGGAACCAAAACACTCTCAAATAAACAGTAGAGGCAACATTATGCATAGTTTGAGGACACTCTTGGGGATCTCAATGTGATTCTGGAAATGAAAACTGTTTTCAATCATCATTACCAGCACCATTGTGTTCTTATTTTTATTATTGAACTCTTATCACCGTGTTGTACTGTAAATCGAATCCTGATCCTATACTGGCTCTCCATGTCCCACTATTTAGTTTAATTTGCCACTCTAGTTGATACCTTATTATTTTAAATGCCTCTAGTCCTTGTAGGATTTCTTGAACTTCGATTGCATCTGGTTGTATATTTAACTTTTCTCAAAATTTTCTTTTGCATCTGCATTATTGTGGATCCCTTTTCAGTTTAAGCGGGTGTTTGCAAACTCCTAACTAAAAATGTATTTTTAGGAGTAAGAAGAGAGAGAATAAGTGGAGTTGAATGGTGGAGATTTATTACTAATTCTGGGTTGTACGAGATATGTAGATGTAATTTATTTGACCAAATTTAGATTTTAAAAAGTAGGAGAAAGCAATTGGAAAAATCATTTTGCAAACACATGCTAAGACTTCTCGGAAAACTCGTAACTTGATAATTGTCTTTTGTTTGGGAAATATGTTAATGTCTCTGATTTTATTGAGGTTTGTTGACTTATGGTGAGATACCCTCTCCTAACTTGCTGAGATCTACGCTTTTTTCTTTCCATAGTAAGTTTTATTTACTCGAAGCTTGTGTTGTATGTGTGGTTGAGAATGAGAGGAAATGTATTAAAAAATATAAAGAAATTGTCAAATCAATGGATAACTGGTTGAAAAGGATGAGAGAGTTAAGATAAATTTAAGTTAAGGGAAATTTAGCATGTATAGAACAAGCTCTAGCGTGTAACCACAAAACTGAAATTCTAAATTTGATTTGTATAGAAAGGCTGTTTCTTTTTCTTTTGTATTTATCTGCAATTGTATACTTGGAAGCAGGGTTACAACGTGTATGGGAAGAAACTTGTTTCTTTCTTTGTCATTTTTATGTATAATAATTACATTAATATGCTTTCGTGATCATTGTAGACCTCCTGCCATCTAGGGTGCCCTTGAGTCATGAAATTCAATACAGTCTGGCTCAGAATGATGAATATAGTTCACAGCAGGTGGTGAAGGACACCCATTCAATTGGTTCTGCGTATGATAATTATCTCCAGAATTTGGTAATCCTAAGACCTCATTTCTTCTCACAGTTCCTACTTCCTAGTACCTCCTGTCTTTGCAAAGCTGTGGGTTTCTAGGTGCTAATGAGTGAATCATGTTCCTTGTCCAGCAATTACCTTCTGACGAAAGTACTCACTTGAGTGGTATAGGACGATCTGTTGGTGGTGGTGTACCTTCTCTTCCGGTACACGATTCCCTATTAGGCGGGCGTCCAGGGGCTGGTGGGCCCAAACCAACACCGAATGGAAGTGGATTTGGGTTTGGCGGTCAACTTCCGGTAGACCCAATTGTCAGACCTCGGGAAACCCTCCCTCTACCCCCCGATGCTACCAGTACTCTGTACATTGAGGGGCTACCTCCTAACAGCACCAGAAGGGAAGTGGCTCGTATCCTTTGAGATGCTATAATAAATAGAAGGAAGAAATTTAGCACTTCTGTACTACTGTGGCTTTTGGAACTTTTTTTGCTTCTTTAACATCTTCTCTAGACATTTTTCGTCCTTTTGTTGGGTACAGAGAAGTGCGACTTGTAAGAAAGGAATCAAAACATGTAAGTTGATTGATTGTGAATTTTTGGTAGTGTACGGTTGCTGTCCCTAGTGTAGACCTCATTATCCCTAGCTACTATCATCTTCACTTCAGCGAAACTCTCCTCAAAATCAGTCTCTTGAACTCATTTTAAGTACACATTCTACAATGAAAAATTAATGGTTTTCATGTTTCTTCATCACTTTTCTTGCATATTAACCGCATATTAACCGCATATTTTTTCACTCTTTGTGCCCAAAACTGAGGTTCTGACCAAGATTTTCTTTGCAGCGCGGTGGAGATCCCCTTATCCTTTGTTTCGTGGATTTCGTAGACCCTGCATGTGCTGCCACTGCTTTAAGTGCTTTGCAAGGTGATTGTTCTGAATTAACAACTCATATTACTGTATGCTTTGCCTAGCGTATTTTCGGGTGAACTATTATTTTGCTAAAAACTATTATTGTATGTTGAATAATGGTGGAGGCCACGCAGTGTAGATAATAGTGAGTAGTTATTTGAGACATGAAGTTAAATATTGAAGTTCGATTGTGGCACTAGAAGTTAATTTTTGGTAGAAAAAATTTTAAATGAAGAAATGTGGAACATAGGATCATGGTTTTGAAAATCGTTCGAGGCTTACGCCTCGAGGCTCACCGCCAAGCGAGGCGCATGGTTGATGCCTCGAGGCGCACACTTCGAGCCTTTTTTTTAAGAGGCTTACGCCTCAGTTACAAGAGGCCCACACCTTGACACTTAGGATTCTACATTCCAAGAGTTTTTGGCCCAGTTAAACACTTATACTTAAAAGAGGCCCATTAGGTTTCTTTACACAACTAGGGTTAATTAAAAAGGCTGCCCATGGCCCAAAAAAGGGATTAAAAACTTGGAGTCTCAACTCTCAAGTCATGTAACAACAGCTGAAGGCTAGCAGTCAGCAGAAGAAAGAAACCATCGGTCCTTCTCTTGTCCTCTCTTCAAAATTCAAACTTCAAGTCTTCAATTGAGGGATGAGGACGAGGAACCTGAATGGGTTGACATTGATGACAGTGATGCAGAAGATCATATAGAAATTGCATCTGATGTGCACGCCCTAGATGACGAGGATGATAGCGATGGGGTTGATAGTGATGAGAGCAACGAGTTCTAAAATCCTTTTTATTTTATAATAGATTACTAGTTTTATATCCCCTTTTTTTTTTTTTTTTTAACTATGGGGTTATGGGCAGCATTAGGCAAATAGTTCTATTGCATTGCAGACAAGACTAATTATTTGCTACTTTAGATTTCTTTTGTTTTTGCTATCTTATTGGCTTGAATGCACTTTTTGGATATGTTATAGTTTGCTACTTCGCTTAGATTTAAGTTTTCTGATTGTTTGTTCGAGGCTTACGCCCCGCCTCGAGGGAAAAAAACGCCTTGAAACCCGTTTACGCCTTTAAAAACCATGCATAGGATATTGGAGACCCTATGTACCTGTCAGTCTTCCTTAGTGGCAAGAACTGGTGATTATTACTGGCTGTATGGATCAATCACTCGCTAAGGCATTAACAATTTGTTTGAGGTAGAAAATTCACCCATTGAAATCATCGCTTGCTAATTTCACAGGTTATAAGATGGACGAACATGATCCAGATTCTACTAACTTGCGGCTACAGTTCTCTAAGCATCCAGGTCCTAGGACCGCCCCCAGTACTCGTGGGAGGCGGTGAATGAGTGCCCTGTATGATGGATTGAGTTAATTTTTAATAATTTTTACTATATAAGTGGTTGAAAGTTGATATACCTCTCTTTTTTGGAAGGCTGCACTAGAATCTCTTAATCTAGTAGGTAGAGGTGAAGGTTTAAATTGTGTGTTTGTTGTCTTATTTTAGAAAATCTTACATTGTTGGAAATGAAGTAAAAAGTTCATATTTTACTGCAGTCTTATGTGAACTAGCTCCTCACTGTAATTTGTACTTTTACTCTGTTCATCTTTGTGCTATAATTTCGGCTTTCGCAGTCGACTGCTTGTCTTTGGTGATCGTGTCACCAATGATTATTGGGGTGGTTTGGTATGTGTATCCTAAATGCTATCCACTTATACAGAGGGAGTATGAGTTAATAAATAATGTGATCTCTTGTGTGTAGGTTGAAATGCTAATTGCCTTGATTATGTCTAGTGTTAGTTGATTGGTTAAATGGCATTTACACATTCTCAATGAACTATTTTGAAAATTACATTTTGTTGCACTCGTGTAACAGTATGCCATTGAAAAGAACATTAAATTTTGCAAATTTCTTTATTTTTAATTACATTTCTATTTAATTATTCTTTTTCTTAAAATAGTTTTATCGAATGGGCACTCGGGGGATTTGTTCCCAAAAGTTCATTTTGAGCTCGCGTGAGTGTGTACCTTGGTTGAGTGTGAAATTTGGATGTCGCTTTTGCATGCGATGGGTCTTTTGACAAATTACGATTTTACTGTGCAGGCTATGGCAATAGTTTTAGTAAAAATGTGCAATTTGGTCTGTTTAAAATGTGCAATTTAGTCATATTTTGCACTGTTTAAGCTTACGGGTTACAAAATATGGTATTGATATGACTGGTAATGCACATGTTTTGTAAATAATACAAAACATGAACGATATTTACAAATTTTGCGGTTTGTTAGGTTCAAAATTGTACTCTTCAAGTATTCTACATGTACTAGTATCACGCCCGTGCGATGCACGGGAACAATTAAATTTATGTATAATAAATAATTGATATAAAATTATAAATATATTGAATATAAATATTGAATTACATAATTGATGTAATTTATATATAGGAGATTGTATAATTGTAAATAATATTAAAATCTATAATATTTTATATTTATATAGTCAATAAAAAATGAGGAGAAATTCACAATTGTAAGTTAAAAAATTCACGTGGATCGCATAATTAGGAAGTTTAACAAAGCATGTAACTTTCATTCTAATTGTCGATCTAATTCGCACAACAATCTTTGTGGAGATTTATTAATTGTAAACTAATCATCGAATAACTATATAAAAATTTCTTTTGATTATCAAACGTATCTTCTCGCTTCTGGTAAATATCAAATTTATATTTAATATCTTTTTTTCCTAAAATTGACATTTAGCACTCTAAACTCTAAACTGTAATTTGTAACTTAATTTTAGCTCTATTGTCTAAAAAGTATTATACTTAATTTTATGTAACATAAATTTATAGTAATCTACCGATAATGCTCGCACTGCATAATTTATTTGATTTTTTTTTTTCTCTTTACATAAAAAGTGTTTTAATTTTAGAAAGAAAAAACTTTTTATTTTTAATTTTATATACTTTAGAAAATGAAAATGCGATCTGCAAAATTTAGTTAATGAGAATATCACATCAGTTGTATTAAATCGAAAAATATAAATTAACTTTTTAATTAAACCGATGTCATGTTGTATGCTAATAGGGCATTCGCCAAATATAACACTTCAATTATCATAATATAAAGATTAATAAATTACCATTTATTTAAAAATAAATAAATTATTCGACATAAATCAATTATACTTATAACTACTCACCATTTAATTTTAAAAATAAAAAGTAAAAAATACCCACTATTTTTAAATCTGATTCAATTCACATAACTAAAGAAACTATCAAAATCAACAATTTTAACACGATAAAAGTAAGCAAAAATATTTATTATTTAATATTTTGAATTAGAATTTAAAAAAATGAAGTTATATTTAAATAAATGCATTCCAACTTGGCACAATGTCTACTTGGTACTCTCACTTTTATTGATAGTATAGTTTTTAGTAATTCATGCATTTAGTTCATTTCAACTATATACATAATTCAAAAATTAATATATATCTATATATATATATGAGATATCACGATACACACATATATATACAAACACACTAAATAAGAAAAAATAAAATTATTAAATGTACATTTAATATTTGCTTATAGTCATTTTTATATATTTATAATAATAAATGAGTGTCGACTTGGAAATAAATAAAAAATAGTAAATATGAAAATGAAAATAAATTAAATAAGAAAATGGAATTATTAAATGACATTTAATGTTTGTTTCTAAATAAGGTTTTTTAATAAAATAAATTAACTAAAGGAGTGCCAACATGGCAATGTGCCTAGTTGGCACTCCTCTTTTTATAATATAAAGATATGAGATGTAGAATCAAATGAAATTTTGGCGTAAGTAGATAATAAGACGGATATATGAAACATTGAAATGCTTGCGCACGGAATTTTGGCATTTGAAGTTAATGATAATTGACAAGTAATTACATTCGAATGAGAGCTTAGAAACTCATTTAGTGTTATGGAAGTTTGCATTCATTATTCAATGATGATGCATGGTATTAGAGAATTTTAAAACTGTGAGTCGGATTTAAAAATCATGATCTTCTACGTATTAAAAACATTGTCAATTCGTCTCAATTGAAGTGATTAGTAGTGTAAGTTAACGAAAATGGTTAGCAACGTTAAGATGATGGAATGGAATTTTGTTTTTAAAATTTTTTTAAAGCTAACAAAGGAATAACATTTCTGGTTTCTATGATTCCCTTACCGGTTTGTTTCGAATTCGAGAAACTATCGCACATTTATGACCCCCAATTTATACAAAAAAAAAAAAAAAGGAAAAAAGGAAAATGTTTCTAGTATCGATTACTTTCTTTAAACATTTATTATCATGATCCAGTATTAGACTTGTATTACCATATATAGACAGACCTAGTTTACCCTTATCCTTTGTTACCTAATGAATAGCTTAGTTTGTCTCACTAATCATTAATTTTATATTTAATGTGAGTATATATATATATATATATATATATATATATATTTTGATCTAACTATCCCGACATTTTTGTTTCAGTTAAATACCTGAATTTGAATAAAATGAATCAACTGTGGACTAAAATAGATCAAATCAGAGCTAAGAGGACTTGATTGGAAGAATTAAAAGTTGGGTCAAATCAATAAAAGTCAAATTGGGCTTAAATTGAAGAAATCAAAACGTTTGGAGACTCAATTGCAGTCAATCGAAAATAGAGGACCAAGGCTGCAATTAAAAGGACCAAAATGAACAATCTCCAAAAGTCCCCAAGCAAACCGATCAGGGGAAAGCTATGCGATTGCGCGGTGAGACTATGTACTATTTCGAAAGTCAGATTTTAACCATTTGGTCCCCGACTTTAAAGTCATGCAGAAATGTTCATTTTTCAGATTTTTTTCAAGTTTTTCCAAGATGAGGAAGACTTGTATCGAAAATCGCGCATGAAGTCATATACAAGATAATTATATACATTTATGCTTCATATGATTTTCGAATAATTTCACAAACCTTTTAATAGATTCTTGCATATCGTTAATATAATAGAAATATTGGTTATGCTAACAAGAATGTACTGGAAAACATATTTGATTTATTGCATTGGCAGATGATTTTCGTAAACCATGCCAATATGGGAAGATCCTACTTTCTTCTTTCCCAGCATGCATATACGTTATGCTGTTTCCCTGCTTGACATTGTTCACTTGTTTTGGAGCTTGTCTTTGTTATTTCAATCGAAGGATACAAGTAGTGGGACTTGATTGTAACAATACGTAAATGTTATGATCTTTTGTAAAATTTATCTCAACTCAAGTGGACAAAACGTGCACAAAAATTTCAAAAGTTGACTTTGACTAACCACTTAATGGACGGATTCCATCCAAATGGGCCAAACGCACATCAAAATTTTTTTTGGACTAAATGGGCTACATTTTTTTAATTCGGACAAAAAACGCACTCAGACAACTTTTTTTTTAACCAAATGCACCAAAATCCCTTCCAACTATTAAGTTCTTATGAAATGATAAGTTTCTTTTCTTGAATACAAGGTGTGGGATCGGGTGGGGTGATATCTCAGACCCCAGTAAAACCAACCCCCTTAGATTGAAATGACAAGTCTCTAATCTAATGTTGAGTATAAAATCTAAAATTTCCACATAAAACAAATATAAAATAAAAACTATATATAATTAGATCTAAAATATTTTAATTTGAAGAGTGCCAAAAATATTTCCTAAATTTCCCTGTTCTGATTTTTCACCAAAATTTAATAAATTAGCACAGATGACAAACTTATAATCTAATTTAACAAAATAAATAAAAGAAATAAAATTGATGAAAGTAGACCATAAATCATAAACCCAAAAATTTGTACATGAAATGTTGTTTCAAAGCCCAATTAATGATCAACCAAATTACTTCGAACAAAGAAAGTAAAAAAAATCAAAGAACATAGCAATGTGTTTTCTCAAATGGACTGCAAATTAGCTCAAAGGCAATGTGTACTTCTCCCATTGAACATCCACTATGGAATACTGCTCAAAACCACTAAAAGATCATGATTACATATTTCATTAATTTCACAATCAACACCCCCATTCGCCATAATTGATTCTATTAATACAAAATGAATCACAATCAAACTCCCTATCTATTTTATAGAGTCAGTACAAAAAGCAAAAAGGTACATATATATGATCGGAGTAGAATTAGGGTTTCTTTGATCTTAGTCCTAATCGAGAGGAGAGAGAAGACAAAGGTTTTGAGAGAGGGGTAAGGGGTAATATTACTAATCAATCTTTGTGGATGTGATACTTGGACTCAACAAGCCCACTTCATTACTTTTGTGCCATACACTTGTGGTCGTTTTAATGCAATGGGAATTATTAGAGAAATTCTACTATAATGATATTAAAGAAGTATAATAGCGATTGTTGAAGAAATTAATTAAATACTAGAATTTTCTTATATTGAGTAAGTTATTGAAATAATAAAATATGTTCACAAAACGATTAACTTTGTACTTTAGTCCCAAAGAATTAAAATTCAAAAACAATATTAAGTTAAGGAATCATATTTATTTTACACATTATGATTGCTTGTTAGATTTAAAACTTTAAAAATATTTAATTCAACCAAATAAAACATAATAAAATAAAAATTGTTGTTTTTGTAGATCGAACTTAACAAAATTATAGTTCTTTTTTACCCTTATTTGATGAGTCTCTAAAATTGTTAGGAGTACTGCATCAATTTAAATGTGTGAAATTTGAAGAAGGATAAAAAAACAAAAAATCAATACTAGTGAATATAGAAACAAGAATATATAAAAATGATATCAAAAAGAAAAAGAAAAATAGTTTATACTATTAAACAAATAGAGAATTATTTTCTCTTTTCTTTTTTAAAAGAGTATTATTTTCCACATTTTTTGACGTACATGCGAGATTTATTTTTTTCCATCAAAATCAAATATGTAGGCAATTCATTTAAATGGGTGGCAATTAAACTTGAATTCAAAACATCTGCATGCTCTAGCACCATATTAAATCATTTGATCTAAAAATTTAAACTAATAAATCGATTCAATATATACTCCCCCACCTACAAAGATAGTCTCATTTTTCTTTTTAATCCGTCTAAATTATGATCCACTTGCTTTGTTAAGGATGTGTCAAAATCTTTAATTTTCTAATATACCTCTATTTAATACATATTATTATTAATAATCACAAAGAACTACGGTCATTTAATATAATATAAAAGTATAATTGAAAATCTATAATTAACTTTACCTTTCTAATAAAATCGATTATAATTTCTTAATCCGTGTAAAATTAAAAGGGAACTATTTTCATGAGACAGGTGTCACATTAATTTTTTCTTTAAATTATCTCAATTTATAAGCCCAAAGTCGACATAGGAATTTTATTATTAATATATAAAAAAAAGCGAGAGTCCCGTATGAAGATTGACAATTGGAAGGGACAAATGACAATATATAAAAAAAAGCGAGAGTCCCCTAAGGGTGTGTTTGATTGACACCATTTTCCATGGAAAATGTCCCATCATGGAAAAAATTTTCTCACTTGGTTGTTTGATTGACAAATTTTCCATGGCAAATATTTTCTAGGTACAATAGTTCAAAGCATGTTTTGGCCATTTTCCATGGAAAAGAAAATCCATCTCTCCCCCAAGAAAAAATTTTCCATGAAAGTGGGAAAATATTTTCTTTTCCACTATGTGCAATCAAACACACCCTTAAAGTCATTATTGTCGGCATTTTGGAAGTTTCTATCAGTCATGACAGCTCAAGATCAGGCTCGGTCATCTACCTAAACCCCTTGAATCATCTTACAATAAAAGGCATTGTCAAGAATTTCCTCTACAAATTAAGAAGAGAGTTCGATCGACTTCTCCAAACAAAATATATGTGGCTAAGAGAACGACTATAGAAGTGTTAAATTTAACTAGTTACATAAATTAAAAAATAGATATTAATTGAGACATTGACATATTAAATATAATACCTATTTGACATTTATAATAGATATATTGAATTTGATCATCAAAAGTCATCTGTTGATATTTTATTCGATTGAAAAAATGAGTAATAAAAGTAATAAAAAAAATAACATTTTACTACACGCAAAGATGCCACATTACATATTAAAGTGCTAGCTACATTTAACAAAAAAATTAACGTATGGCTAAAAAGATTCTTTTGACATGTAATTTAATCAATTATGATTTAGTGTCCGATTGGGCACGGATTTTGTGTACCCAATCAACACATATCATCTCAGCATTAGATAATATTCAAGTGATTATATCATACATCCAATTCTAAGATGACATGTGTTAAATGGACACAATAAATTCGTGACCAATCGGATACTAGATCATAGTTGGTACTTCAATATATCCATTATAGACAATAAATATAAACTCTTACTAATTTATTACACTAGCTTGTACTTTAACTCATCTATTGTGGATGCTTTAAAAAAAAAGTAAGTACGAATTCTTTAGTTACGGGTAAAAATATTTTTCAGTCTTTTATTGTTCTCAAGTTTAGATACAAACATTATTAATATCTGAGAAAAAAATTCAAATTTGTGTGTTTTTCTCCTTTATTTGTACAATACCAAAATATGTTGGAGAACAAGGGTGAAAAAAAAATTGATTTTTGCAAGGAAAAATATAAAACAAGAATTAAATTTAATCAGTCATTTACGTTTTGGCACTCCATTTCTTTTCTACATTTTTCTCCCAATATTAATAACGCTATTAGACAACCATCAAATTCGATACTTTCCCTTAAATAATAATTTGATTATTTTGAGAGAGAAGATGAGAGAGAAAATATCTCTTTTTCATAGTTTCATTTATTCAAGAGACCATAATTCATTCAAATGCATTAATACCGGCATCCACTCCAACCTATGTTAGACGAGAAATTAAAAAATAACAATAAATAATATTAATAGTCCGCGTATAAAATTGATTTGTCTAAGAACTCTTGGAAATAATAATAATAATAATAATAATAATAATAATAATAATAATAACGGAGAATGGATGCCACTTTCTTATGTCATAAGAGGTTGTTTGACAAAAACTTATAATTTTTTTACTAGTCTCCAACACGTGCTTTGTATGTGAAATTACAGTTTGGATATAATTTATTTTATATTTTCACAAATAATATTTGTATATAATAATTACTCAATCTGTTAAGGTAATGATTTAACTAAATATAAATATATATTCCTCATATTATAAATGATACCTAATATAAAAAGTTGATAATGAATAAATAATATTAACTTATATACATGGCAAAAAAGGAGACAATTATTAATTATTACTATTAACTATTTCAAAATAAATATATTATGGTAGCAAATGAAAAGTCACAACTAAATACTATTACTTACAGAGTAATTATTATTACTTAAGATTATGAAACAAAAAGGCAATAGTAATTAATTATTATTATTATTATTAATTACATAAAAATAATGCATAAATAAAATTAAGAATAAGGTGTGAGGGCAATCCAAAAGGGTTAGCATAGTAAAAAAGATATTTCTTTAATTAACAAGTGATTACCCTAGATTCGAGACACTGTCCCACCTCTATGGTCCCAACTTTGTAGTAGTAGTAGTAGTAATAATAATAATAATAATAATAATAATAATAATAATAATATTATTATTATTATTATTATTATTATTATTATTTTATTTAAAAATTTCATTATTAGCTACATATATTATTTTTAGAGAGTTACTCTCCTTTTTCCTCAATAGTTGTTTATCAAACAGGTTTAATTTTAAGCACTTGTTTGATAAAGTTGCTTTTAGAATTTCTTTTTTTTTTACAAGAGAATGTATTGTTAAAAGTCTGTGGGAAAACATTAAAATTCTATAGGAAAACATGAAAAATAATATATTTTTAAGGACGTGTTAGTTGCAAATAGATGTGATTAATTTTTTAAACCTCCCTCTAAATTATATTTCATCCATCTCAATTATATGTCTCTTTAATTTTTCTTGTGAGACTTTCATCGAAAAAGTAAATAATTGCAACTAATTTTCTTGCTTTAAGCTGATTTAATGAGTCCAAAATATTATTGGAATTATCAAATAACTTGAATGTGTGAATCTTAAATGGGATTATATGTATAATAGTAACTGAAAAGATTTAGACATATGGTACTTGGGACAAAAGAGAAAAAGAAAAAAATGGAAAAAGGACAAGAGTGTTATAAAAGTATAGAAACAATAGAGAGAATTTAGAGAGAATGAATTCTAAGGAATTCTCAGGAATAAATTTCATTAATAACTGAAGCCCTATTTATAGGAAAACTTCGAATGGCACAATCGTAATTACATAATTTCATCAAGGGTATAATAGTCATTCACATATAATAATTACATCTTTTACCAAATTATTCCTCCACCAAATTATTCCTCATAATTCATAACCACCACATTATTCTCAATTATTCATAACACCTAATAATTATTCTTCAATTATTATTCATAACACTCCCCCTTGAATGACTATTAATACAAATGTCTTCCGGGACTGCTTGGAGAAAAACCCGGTGGGAAAAAACTTCCAAACCGATTGCAGGATAGCTTGGAGTGGTTATATACTGCTTCATCAAAACATTGCTCCCCCTGATGTCTATCACATATGAGTATTCACGTGCTGCCTCGTTAAAACCTTGTCAAGAAAACCCAAAGTGGGAAAAACTTGATCAAGGAAAAGAGTACAATTGCTCCGTTTGATTTCATATCTTGAGAAACTGATATCTTTACTTACGGTAAATGATTTCAATATCATCATCGTTTGGATCTAAAGCATTAGCTCCATTATAACTTGATCCAATAGATACATCAGTATCAATTTCTCCTATCATTCTCAATATACCATGAATATGCCTCGTTAAAACCTTATTAGGAAAAACCCGGGGAAAAACCCTAATGAAGGAAAAAGAGTACATTATTCATGTGAATACGCCTTTAAAGTTGCCTCATTAAAAACCTTGCTAGGAAAACCCAATGGGATAAAACCTCGAAGCCAAGGGAAAAAGAGTGCAACGCGTATTTTATACAAGTATCTTTTGAGACATTTCAAAAATCTTTCATACATTTGTATGAGTATCATATACATTGGTTTTATACTCTTCATTCATTTAGAGTGCATCAATTTTTCGTGACACAACTACAAAACATTCACCATGAACACATGTCTCCAAACACACAATTTAAAGCATATAAATTCATCGTAAAAACATGTAAACATATAAGTAAACCTTCATAACTAATTAACACTTAAAATATATCATTTAACATTTAATACTCACTTAATAGGTTATTTCATTCCCAGGGGCTTAGCTCACCCTTTAGGGTACTCATAAACACGGGCTTAGCTCACCCGATCCTTTAATTTCATTTTCGGTACTACACACACGATCGGTAATTTAACTTTCATGAGCATGCAACATATAATGACCACCATGCTTATCTTTAAACTTGAGCATTAGTCATCATCATCTCATCATCTCATAAGTTAAGGATTTCACATTCACCATTTATCATCTTCAATATATCTCAATATTTTCATTATCATTCATCATATGTAGCGCTACATTTTCATATCGTGTCGACACATTTCAATTTCATTTCTTTCCCCATATCGACATAACTTATCGAGATATCTCATTATCAATCCTCTTGTAGGATTACACAATATAGTTATGTCTATATACTCTTCAAGAGCATATGCCTCCGTTATTAAGACCATCTTTTATAATTTGCTTTGATATATATGTTTGGGGAAATATCAACGCTTCTAGCGTGCTAACTTATCAAAGCATCGTAACTGATATATGTGATTGTTCATAGCCTTTCATGCATCTTTGAACTTCAAGTTCGTATTTCAATTTCGAGGATATAACATGATGCATTTCACATATTATTTTCAACCTTTAATACTCCCCCTCATGCTGAGAAAATTTAGAACACCAAAACTCATATAGTTGGTATGATTTTAATCATATATGTTCTCATCATTCAAACCTTAATATGGGAATTTAGACCGTTTGCATTCTATTCTCGATATCGGCAATTTATTTGAGGACTTTAAATAATTTGCCATATAATATCCCACTTGTATGCGCATACTCAAATCCTTCAGGGATTTATTCAAATCATTGGGATATATATATATTTACTAGCTTTATCATTAAATCTGAAAATCATGCTCATACTAGTGAGCAAATATTTCAGAAATTTCAAATTACTTAATCATATACACATGTGACTATCTAGTGGATCCATATCATAATATCTAGTAGTCCACATGGAGGATGAGTGAGCCCATATTTCTCATCCTTTATTCCAGATATATTTGGGATTTATTCCCAATATTGGCTAGTAATGATTTCATCATTTATCGAGAACAATCATTGAAGAATTCTTTTAATTCTTCACTTGAAATATTGATTTCAATAATTATTTAAACCGGGATGGTCAGTCCGGTTTTGCAAGCAGTATTATTGAACTTCTAGTTGAGAAATTCTTATATCGATTTCACTAGTATCTCGTATAGTGCTCAATATGATTTATCATAGAAATAATTCACCGACATATTCCATCATCTTTTGGTGACATTATTGTCTACTCTTTGTTCAAACACGAGTTACAAATTTTCATACGCATCACATCCAGGCTATTATTTAATTCGAAATCGTAGCTCTTCGCTTCATATTATTTATTTAAAATCGAGTCTTATTTCATACTGCGTCGTATTATTCTATAAATAAATCATCAAAATTATTGCAAAATTCATCCTAACAAGGGTCTATACATTATAATGGATCATATGCTCTCAAATCTTGAAAATACTATCCATCACTACGATCAAAATCCTAAAAAGGATTTATCGATGTAATTTGGAAAGATTAAGGATGCTAATGAATAAGGGTATCCCAAGATATCCGATGCTTGATTGAAGCAAAGGTTCGATTATCTGGTGAGGTTTCAATTCCTTCTAAATACATGCCTGGTATGGGTAAAAGTAGTTTTTCAAAGAAACGGAGAGCAAAAAGATTAGGAGGATGCTACAAGTGTGCTCGATGGACATGTGACACTCGATGTAAATCTGTGGGGTACTTGTCCAGAAACCGAGAAGATAAAATAGCATTCATTAAAGATGGATTGAGTAAAGAGCCTTTGGATGATATTCAACAGGCTCTTGAGACACATCCTAGTGGACACGTACAAGGTGAGCTAATGGCCTTATGGGCCAAATTCAAAGATCAACAAGCAGCGTTCTATAGTCTTGAAAAACTTACTTTAGAAGATCCTGTTTGTAAATTTAGTAGAAAAATTTAGCATAATGATTTTCCCATATTTATGTAAGAAAGCTCGGTGTAATAACAAAGATCAATATATTTCTTTTATTTGTAAATATCGTTTTTCAATTTTAAGATATATATATTATTTTTCAATCACCGACAGATATATGTCATTTTCACTTAAAAAAAATTTCTGCCTTTTTTTTTTCTCTTTCATATTTGTCAAAAAGTAAATAGTGCACTCAATTATAGGTTTGAAAATTTTTTCTTTAAATAGAGGGATTCATATATCTCTCATGTTCATACATTAAAAGTATAGTGTAAAAAGAGAGATAGGAGTAGAAATGGATATGGAGATTTTAGAATCATCTCATACAAGTCAGCTTTTACCTCGCCATATTAAAACCGTATGTATTCTTGGTGGATCTAAACTGGTAGGCCATATCCAATATGTGGATATGGCAAACCGACTTGTAAAAGAGTTAGGGAGACAAGAAATCAATATACTATACGGAGGAACCAACAACAAACTTTTAGCTAGACTTATAATGGCCGCACAATCATGGGGAATAAGAGTTTGAGCGTAATACCTTTCCATCTAGTTGGATCTAATACTCGGGTGGAGCAGTTCTACCATGGGTCCAGCGGGGTTGGTGCTACAAGCGCAATCCATCCACAAATCGCATGATGTATATGATGAATAATAGTGATGCTTTCATTGTCCTTCCAGTGGCTACAACACCTAATGGAGGAAATATTCAACATAGCCTCGTTGGCACAAAGTGGAATTTTCATGTCAAACCAATAGGTTTGTTGAATATTAATAATTTCTTTGATGGCTTACTAGCGTTTCTAGATCGAGTGTAAATAATAAGTTTATCTCTCATACAGCCAGAAAAATACTTATTTCTGCTAGTACTGTTGATGAACTACTCATCAAATTTCATGCATATGTTCAAGAATCTGTGGAAGCCCAGGCCCGTCGGTCACAGACCACTGGTGTCAAGCGAAAAAGAAATTCGGATCCTTTAAATATTTCATTATGAATCCTAATGTTGATGGTGGCAGAGTTACGGAGTATTTATACTCTCGAGACGCATCCCTCATTTATGGATTCAATATATATTTTCTTTTAGTATTTCTATATTTTTAGTGTTTATTGTCATCTTTTGATATTCTCAATGTGTTCCACTTATTTGTTTTGTACTTCTTCTGGAGTAATAATAATAATATCATATTGGCTTTATTCAAATACAGATATCTAGTGATTTTGCTTCTTCAAGAGCATTTTATTCTAATATTAATACAATCTCATATCATCGATAAGATTACTTCATATAAGCTTTCCATGCGATATATTTTCTTTGATTTATCAACATGGGATCTATTCAAAGATTTTACTTTCGTCTATTTATCCAATGGTAACTAAGTACCACTTGCTCAATTTTCTCCATTCATATTAGGTATATATGAAGAAGTAATTTTATTCTCATCGTCTACTTCTTCGAGAGTATGATTAGAATATTTGATCAACTACTTCTTACGGAGTAGGATTAGATTATAACCAATCGTGTAGTATAACCCACCACATTGGAAATATGCACACCAATCGTGTGGTATTACCCACCACATTGAAATATACTCAAACTATAAAGTGCATAAATTTAAAATGCAGAAATTAAATTTCCTCCAATAGGTGGTCGAACCTACCTTATGGGAATTATTGCAATAAATATAAATTCTACTTTAATTTAAATTGCGAGAATTAAATTGCATAATGTTTAACTACTTCTTGAGAATAGGATGCCTTAGTAGAAGGTATTACCCATCACTTAGCATATAAAGTGCAGAAATATATAAAACCTTCCGTTTAGTGACGGTTGAACCCATCATCAAGTAGGAGGTATTGCAAGAATTAAATTGCATTAAATAAAGTCTGAGAATTAAATATTGAACTGCTTCTACGGGAGCAGATTTGTTCTTCTAGAACAAATACTCATTACTTCTATAAGAGCACACTTATCCTTCTAGAATAAGTACATTATGTAATTGAACTCTTTGGGAGTTAAAATAATATTCCGATCTTTTTTTAACTCAAATGGACTTCAAGCCATTTTATATAATCAATGGATTTAGAATTTCTTCATGAATATTCTATCCCATTTTTACTGTCGTCAAAATTAGGTCGGTTTTACCCTAAGGGTAAATTGTCCATTCCAATTAATAAAGGTAAAATTGTCAAAAATATTTTATCAATGTTTCTACGATTGGAAAATTATCTCCTTTCTATTTCAATTTATCAATATCAAAATGTTCAAGGACTATTTTGTAACTTTTTCAAAAGTTGGTGTCTTGATTTGTAAATTTTGAAAGTTTGATAATAACATATTTCAAAACGAGTTATTACCCTATCAATGTTGGTGTCAAATCGAAGCTCTCGTTAAATCGAGTATAATGGAGTCAGAAAATTTGATTTTGATAATGTATGCTCCTTATATCTCGAGAAACGAATATTATAGTTTAATATATTATTATAGTATAAAGTAATATAATATATATACCTTTTCCTTTTCTTAGGAGAAGAATTGAACACGCACGTATTTCCTCCATTTGCCTAATTCTTGAATTGCCCACAACTCTTTGTCTCTGCATAAATGTTTTCTGTGAGTGATTGGGAAGATAGAGAGAGTGAGACGTGAGAAAGTGGGAAAAAGATAAGAGAAAAGAAAGATAAGTATTGATTGGAGATGGATTAGGTTATTTATAATAATTAGGTTTACGATCTGAAGATCATCTATAAGATCTTAGTGAAAGATACTCCCTTCATATTACTCAAATGGCTAGAGACCAAATCTTTGATAACGTGTTATAAAAGTATAGAAACAAAGAGAATTTAGAGAATGAATTACAAGGAATTACCAGGGAATAAATTTCATTAATAATCTGAAAGCCTATTTATGGGAAAGCTTGAATGTGTGATCGTAATTACATAATTTCATCAAGGGTATAATAGTCATTCACATATAATAATTACATATTTTACCAAATTATTCCTCCACCAAATTATTCCTCATAATTCATAACCACCACATTATTCTCAATTATTCATAACACCTAATAATTATTCTTCAATTATTATTCATAACAAAGAGGTCTATACAGTTAGGATTTAGGGAGACGAATATCTTTCTCCATCTAACTTTAGTCGCTATCTATAACAATTGGCCTAACCTACTTTTAAAATATTATTCATAGCGACTATCCTTTCTTCCTGGGGGAAGATAAGTCATGTTACGCTAGTTTTATGGTAGTTTTATATCATTTGATCATGTCATAATTTGATGTGATGGCATTTTTAATAAATAAATAGTAATGTCATTGTATATTATCATAACAAAATATGTCAAACTGCTCATGCGGTCCGTAGAAATCATTTCTCATTATTTGGAATTTTAAGTGATTAATAGGACAGTACAACACAATATTAGTTGTTTTTGTGAAACAGACGCGACATTGGTTGTTAACAAACAACTATTATAAAACCTGTTGATATTTGTTAATTTACTCTCCCTTCTCAAATATATAGTCTACATTTTTTTTAATATTGCGAATATATAATCTTCTTCCGATATTAAAAGGTCCAATTTATATTATTTTACTAATAAATCTATATTCAATATTTAATTATAGTTGACAATTTTCAATATAATTGTACTCATTAAATATAGATAAATTAGAAATATGAATGACAAAATATACATTTCCAATAAAATTCTTATTCTTAATATTTGTGAAAAAGAAAAATTAATTATATATTTAGGACGGAGGGAGTATAAATTGTATAATCACGACAAAGTACGTAACTAGTTTTATTATTACTTGTCGGTGCCAACCAAACCTAACAAGAAAAGGTGTTAGGTGAATTAGTGAATAGTCAAATGAAATTTAAAAGAAAACAATTTACTATATACAACAATTCTAAATAACATACGTAATTATCCTTTATAGTACTATCCAATTGACTAAGTTGGGTTCTTCTTCTTATATATGTTGTTGTAATTTTAATTTACATGAAACTCTAGACAGATAGTCATCGACTATGTACTTTTAACAACTTTAAGTAATAAATATGTTTTGAACGTGTTTTATTTTATCATTTAATTCTAATATCTATATTTTTTATATTAGCGTATATTTGATAAGTTAAATAAATTAACTTATATCCCGTTCAAAAAAAAAAAAAAACTTATAACTTATTTGAAGAGTTTATAAGCCTCTTCAGCTAAAATAAGCCCCATTTGGCTAAAGAGCTCATTTGAAAGTTAGGAGTTTATTTCAAAAACTTTTTCTATCGCCTTTTCAAATAGGGTCCTTGAGTTTTTTGGTTTTTTATTCTATTTTTAAATTCTTTCTTTTCAAAAATTATTTTAAACATGTCTTTTTATGTAGTTTTGTATTTCTGAACTAGTTTTTTATAACTAATTTTGCTACACACTTTTATTTATGTGAGTTAGTTTTCAGCTATCAGCCATCAACTGTCAGTTTTCCAATTAGCTTTTCAACTATAAATTATACTACCTCCGTCCTAAAAATATAGTCCACTATTCATTTTTCGTCCGTCACAAAATATAGGCCACATTCCTTTTAAAGATATAGTTAAAATATTATTTGTCTTTTATACCCTCATTTAATATACATTGTTATCATCAAAATAAAACAGTTGAAATAAAACATCTAATAAATGAGATGGCATATTATAAAAATAATCTTGATTTTCACTTTTTCAATACCATTAATTATATTTTTCTTAATCTTTGTGAAAATAGAAATGAGCTATATTTATGTGACGGAGGTAGTATAACTTTCCAGCTATTAGCTAGCTTATCAACTTTATCTGTTAAACATAGCCTATATCTTGTTTACTTTCAAATGATTGCTAATTTGCTACGTCGATTTAATCTTTAAAATCAGATATGTAATTTTTTTTTTTTTGTTTTAAAGAAATTGAATCAATATGTAGCGTATTAAAAGTTGGACACATCACACAAGAATTAGTCATACTAGTTTTCTGAAGTCCTTGTAAATTGCAATGCGGGCTTATTTTGCTCTAGCGTTCAATTCAATTGTCTCCATTGTATAATTATGATTCACAATCTTGATTTAGTTATTATTCATAGTTATTATTATCAAATTAATTAAAGGTGACCCAAGTTTCCTTGACAAACAACGCAGAGTTGAGGCTTCAGAGTACGCAGTTTCAAACTAGTCTATATCAAAGTTGAAATATCCTAATACTTAATCTTAATATAATAATAAGACAAGTGCCACCTAGGCAAAATGCCTAGGTGGCAATGCCATGTTTGGCATTAGTTTTAGGAATTAATTATTTTTCTAATTTCATTTATACTGCTTTCCTTATTTAGTATTTTTTATATGTACATTATCTTTTTTATATGTATTCTATTTTTTGAATAAATTTATAAATTCTTTTAATTATTTTATATTTAGTGTTGTATTTCAATTTTTGAATATTACATTTTAGTTATTTTATATACATCTTAATTTTCAAATTAATTATATAGTTGAAGTGTCAGCTTAGCGTCATGTCAGATTGGTAGCGATAATCTGTTTTAGAAAAAAGAACCTTTTCACATATTTTAAAAAAATAAAAGATCATCTTTTTTATAGTCGCCACATTAAGGTGAATGAAATCAGCTAACGGTGAAAAATCAATTCAAGCTAAATGTACCAATTCAATTTAACATTCATAAAGTTTATATATGTCTGTGTAAACCAACCATAAGATTATTGTTAATTATATTGGAAATATGTTTGAACAATGTATGACTTATAAAACGTGTTATTAAGATTATTGTTTTGTTTAAATAAGCATATTATCTAAATTTTGTTCTCAAATATTATGTTCTTACCTTAAATCATCAATTATGTAATTGATATAATATTTTTCTTAAAAGACAATATTTCACACCAAAATTTGTAAACCAATATTGAAATCTATAATATTACATATGTTTCGTTATTTTTATTATATATATTCACAATAATATATTATCTTATTTTATAATAATATTTTATATATACCATCTTAATTGTCCCGTGCAACGCACGGGGGTAATACTAGTTCTATATATATCATAAAGAATTCAGATAATTTTAGCGATTATAAAATATTTTGATATTGTTAGATTTTTCAATACTCATCATTCAGCAAAATATCACGTGGCTACTAATTCAATTATCATGATTTTTCTTTTAATTTTCCATCTCTCCCTCTTATTTCGTTTTGCATGATGTCTCATCTTTATAACTTTGCTCTTTTAATTAGATATACCAATTACTCTTTTGAGAAATAATGTCTAATTTCTTCATGAACCGATGTTATTATTATTATTATTCAATGAATTCGCATGTGAATATGATAAATATAAGGTGGTGCAAATTATTATTATTATTATTATTATTATTATTATTTTTTTTTTTTTTTTTTTTTGAGGAGGCGCAAATCCTATACTCAATCTATTTTAGTCAAACCAACACATCATTTGCGCCTAATATCATGCAATTGAACAATGGATAACAGAGATACACAAATTAGATTAAAATTGACATAACTGCTTAGCCAACAAATAATAATAATAATAATAATATATGCTATGCGATTTAGTAGTTTTTTTTCCAAAAATCCAGACGGGAGATAGAATTTTATTGATGATGAAAATAATAATATAAATGAAGGGGGGTTTAATACCTGACCTTCAAATTATATAATCCTACACAATAGGTAAACTGCCCAAATTCTACCACAAAGCTATACATAAAAAAAAATACAATCAAAGCAATTCTATAAAATAAACAACACACTACAGGTAATAGTTTTTTGTTTAACGGCCTAATTGTTTATTTTTGATAAATAAATTTGATTAGGTTTTCATCTAATATGGGCACCTAATATTCGTTATTTTATATTAAAAAAAACTTCGTTATTTTTCTTTAAATAATAATTTGATTATTTTGAGAGAGAAGATGAGAGAGAAAATATCTCTTTTTCATAGTTTCGTTTCATTTATTCAAGAGACCATAATTCATTCAAATGCCTTAATACCGGTATCCACTCCAACCTATGTTAGACGAGAAATTAAAAAATAATAATAAATAATATTAATAGTCCGCGTATAAAATTGATTTGTCTAAGAACTCTTGGAAAAATAATAATAATAATAATAATAATAATAATAATAATAATAATAATAGCAAAGGCCAACGACGGAGAATATATGGATGCCACTTTCTCATGTCATAAGAGGTTGTTTGACAAAAACCTATAATATTTTTTTTAACTAGTCTCCAACACGTGCTTTGTATGTGAAATTACAGTTTGGATATAATTTATTTTATATCTTCACAAACAATATTTGTACATAATAATTACTCAATCTGTAAAGGTAATGATTTAACTAAATATATATTCCTCATATTATAAATGATACATAATATAAAAAGTTGATAATGAATAAATAATATTAACTTATATACATGGCAAAAAAAGAGACAATTATTAATTATTACTATTAACTATTTCAAAATAAATATATTATGGGAGCAAATGAAAAGTCACAACTAAATACTATTACTTACAGAGTAATTATTATTACTTAAGATTATGAAACAAAAAGGCAATAGTAATTAATTATTATTATTATTCTTAATTACATAAAAATAATGCATAAATAAAATTAAGAATAAGGTGCGAGGGCAATCCAAAAGGGCAGGTTTGATCTAGCGAGTGTTCCATAGTTATGGAACACTCGCGTCATTTTGCCTTGTCCGACCTCCGTTTTGAAATCCGGGACCAGATCTGGAATCAGCACGGCGAGAGGGGAGCTCCGGTAATTTTTTCAAAATTTTTGCGACAATGTGCGATGCCGTAGGGCCGGTCAAACTTTTTGGTCAAATTTATACTATAAATTTGGCGAAAAAGTTTGACCGCCACTAAGCATCGCATTGTCGCAAAATTTTGAAAATATTACGAGCTCCTCGCCACGATTCCAGATCTGTCCCGACTTCAAAAGCAGTCGACGCCTTTCAAAATAGAGCGAGTGTTCCATAATTATGGAACACTCGCTTGTGCTTGAACATTTTCCTCCAAAAGGGTTAGCATAGTGAAAATTAAAAGATATTTCTTTAATTAACAAGTGATTAGCCTAGATTCGAGATACTGTCCCACCTCTACGATCTCCACTTTATAATAATAATAATAATAATAATAATAATAATAATAATGATGATAATTTTTTATTTAAAAATTTTATTATTAGCTACATATATTATTTTTAGAAAGTTACTCTCCTTTTTCCTCAATAGTTGTTTATCAAACAGGTTTAATTTTAAGCACTTGTTTGATAAAGTTGCTTTTAGGAAAAAAAAAGGTTTTTTTTTTTTTTTTATTTTTACAAGAGAATGTATCGTTAAAAGTCTATGGGAAAACATTAAAATTCTATAGGAAAACATGAAAAATAATAATTTTTTTAAGGGCGTGTTAGTTGCAAATAGATGTGATTAATTTTTAAATAAACCTCCCTCTAAATTATATTTCATCCATCTCAATTATATGTCTCTTTCATTTTTCTTGTGAGACTTTCATCGAAAAAGTAAATAATTGCAACTAATTTTCTTACTTTACGCTGATTTAATGAGTCCAAAATATTATTGAAATTATCAAATAACTTGAATGTGTGAATATTAAATGGGATTATTATAATAGTAAATGAAAAGATTTAGACATAAGACCCCGTTCTCCTACTCATTTTTACATATTTTTACACATTTTTACATACAAATCTCGTGGGACCTACTTATACTACACAAATCTCCACCATTCAATTTCACTTTTTCTCTCTCCTATATCACATCAAAACACATAAAAATGTATAAAAACACATACCCTAACACGCGCATATGGTACATGGGACAAAAGAAAAAAAAAAAAAGAAAAAGGAAAAAAGGACAAGAGGTCTATTTAGTTAGGACTTAGGGAGACGAATATCTTTCTCCATCGAACTTTGCTCACTATCTATAACAACTGGGCTAACCTACTTTGACAATATTATTCATAGAGAAGTGATCTATGCTTTCTTTATGGGGGAAGATAAGTCATGTCACGGTAGTTTTTTATCATTTGATCATGTGATAATTTGATATGATCGCATTTTTAATAAATAAATAGTGATGTCATTGTATTATTATTATAACAAAATATGTCAAACTACTCATGCGGTACGTAGAAATCGTTTCTCCTTATTTGGAATCTTAAGTGATCAATGGCACAGTAGGGCTCGACTTTGGTTGTTTTTGTGAAACTGACACAACATTGGTTGTTAACAAACAACTATTATAAAAATATTTGTCAATTTATACTCGCCCTTTCCGAATATATAGTCCACGGTTTTTTGGAATATATAGTTGTCTTCTCATATTAAAAGGTTCAACTTATATTATTTTACTAATAAATCCATATTCAATATTTAATTAATAGTTAACAATCTTCAATATAATTGTGCTCATTAAATAGGGATAAATTAGAAATACGGATTAAAAAAATGTATATTTCCAATAAAATTCTTAATATTTGTGAAAAAAAAATTGATTATATATTTGGGATGGAAGGAGTATAAACTATATAATCACGAAAAAGCACGCATCTAGCTTTATTATCACTTGTCGGTGCCAATCAAACCTAACAAGAAAAGGTGAATAGTCAAATGATGAAATTTAAAAGAAAACAATTTACTATAACAATTCTAAATAACATACGTAATTATCCTTTATAGTACTAGTGAATCGACTAAGTTGGGTTCTTCTTCTTATATATTGTTGTAATTGTAACTCAAATGAAACTCTAGAGTGATAATCATCGACTATGTACTTTTAACAAATTTAAGTAATAATTATATTTTGAACATGTTTTATTTTATCATTTAATTCTAATAATTATATTTTTGACATTAGCATATGTTTGGAATAAACTAACTTATAATTTATTTAAAGAGTTTATAAACCCTAACTTCAACTAAAATAAGCCCCATTTAGCTAAAGAGTTTATTTGAAAGTTAGGGTTTTATTTTAAAAACTTTTTCTACAACCTTTTCAACTAAGGTACTTGAGTTTTTCGTTTTTTGTTTCACTTTTAACCTTTTTCTTTTTTAAAAATTATTTTAAACACGTCATTTTTATATATTTCTGAACTAGTTTTTTTAAACTAATTTTGTCAAATACTTTTATTTATGTGAGTGAGTTTTTAGCTATCAGCCATCAACTATCAACTTCCCAATTAACTTTTCAACTATAAGTTATATAGCTTTTCAGCTGTTAGCTAGCTTATCAGCTTTGCCTGTCAAACATAGCCTATATCTTGTTTACTAGAAAATGATTGCTAGTTTGCTATGTCGATTTAATCTTTAAAATCAGATATGTAAAAGGTGTTTTTTTTTTTTTTAAGAAATTGAATCAATATGTAGTGTATTAAAAGTTGGACACATCACACAAGAATTAGTCATATACTAGTTTTCTGAAGTCCTTGTAAATTGTAATGCCGGTTTATTTTGCTCTAGCGTTCAATTCAATTGTGTCCATTGTATAATTATGATTCACAATCTTGATTTAGTTATTATTCATAGTTATTATTATCAAATTAATTAAAGGTGACCCGTTCTCACATCAAGTTTCATTGACAAACAACGTAGAGTTGAGGCTTCAGAGTACGCAGTTTCAAACCAATCTATATCAAAGTTGAAATATCCTAATACTTAATTCTATATATATCATAAAGAATACTGATAATTTTAGCGATTATAAAATATTTTGATATTGTTAGATTTTTCAATACTCATCATTCAGCAAAATATCACGTGGCCACTAATTCAATTATCATGATTTTTCTTTTAATTTTTCATCTCTCCCTCTTGTAGCTCTTTTAATTAGATATACCAATTACTCTCTTGAGAAATAATGTCTAATTTCTTCATGAACCGATATTATTATTCAATGAATTCGCATGTGAATATGATAAATATAAGGTGATGCAAATTATTATTATTATTATTATTATTATTTTGAGGAGGCGCAAATCCTATACTCAATCTATTTTAGTCAAACCAACACATCATTTGCGCCTAATATCATGTAATTGAACAATGGATAACAGAGACACACAAATTAGATTAAAATTGACATAACTGCTTAGACAAATAATAATAATATATGCTACGCGATTTAATAGTTTTTTTTCCGAAATTCCAGACCGGAGATAAAATTTTATTGATGATGAAAATAATAATATAAATAAAGGGACACCTAATACCTGGCCTTCAAATTATATAATCCTACATAATAGGTAAACTGCCCAAATTCTACCACAAAGCTATACATCATAATAATACAATCAAAGTAATTCTATAAAATAAACAACATGTACTCTATAGGTAATAGTTTTTTGTTTAACAGCTTAATTGTTTATTTTTGATAAATAAATTTGCTTAGGTTTTCATCTGTGGGCACCTAATATTCGTTATTTTATATTTTTTAAAAAATCATTATTTTATGTTGCCACGTCTCAAATTGTTGAAAAGTCTCGTAGATGGATCTATTGGATGGTTGATTTATTTGGTCATAATTAAATCTTGTTTGGCATGAATTATTCAAAAATAATCAATAATTATACTAATTTAACATTTTTTTTATGTTTTTAATTTTTTTACACATTTTCCTTTTTTTTTTTAACCACTTAATTTAAAAGTTCAAGATATAAATCCGTTATAATATATATTGTTTATCTAGTAGGGTTAAATTCGGCAGAGCCACTATACCTTTTAATTGGTGTCACTTATTCTGCCGAACCTTCATCATAGCCTTTCAACGTTGTACAACATTTAGGACAAATCAACCAGTTAGTAATCTGTCAAGTCTTTAACGGGAAAATCTTATGTGAATAAATGGTCGCTTACGTGTCCAAAATAAAATCACCAACTGTACTAAAGTAAGTAAATAAATACAATTTTCCTTGTACCAAACACCTCTTTTATCTCTTAATATTAATTAATTATTAATCATGTTTTTCCATATCATTCTCTCTCTCCATGATATTGACGAGATTTCTTTTTCGAAGAAACATTTATTTATATTAAGAGAAATATCATTTTTTTTTCCATCTTAAGCACATTTGAGACCAAAAAAAAGAGGAGTTTTTTATGTTAATTAAGAGAGAAAATACATGCGTTGCTCACTAAAATTTTTGTTTAATTATTTGTTTTAGTAGAGCTAGTGGTTTGATCATCCACATAGGATTTTCCGTTAAATACTTGATCGATTACCAACTGAGGCCTTGTTCTATGCAAGATGTAATTCAAAATTTTGAGTTTACTTGAATTTTTTATATAATGGATGGTTAAAATTTAGTGAAGATGTATTAAAAATATAAATAAATTGTCAAATTAATATTTGAGTGGTGGAAAAGAATGAAAGAGAAAAGATAGATTGAAGTTTTTGAATTAGTTGGTATATAGAACAAGGCCTAATTAGTGCTTTGACCGAAATATTATACAACGTTAGAGAACTATGAGGAAACAAAATGAAGATTGATGACCAATATGGCATTAATTAGAAAGTAGAGTAGCCATGGGTGAATTTAACCCTTAACTTAAAAATTAATTTTTCATACTAAATGAAATTTAAAATTCAATTTTAATCACATGTTCACCACTACTACTTGTTATCAATATTTTACTCCAGATTCGTTGTGGTCATTTCATGTCTCGTTGTCCCATTTCAATCAGAACAGCAAAATGTATTAATTAATTCAATAATGTGGATTATTTTAATAGGACGAGACACTACATGAAACAAAAAAAAAGACAATAAATTTGAACATTACATTTTATAATTTTCACCACCGTTAAGACGAAAGAGGAAACGCATGCAAATTAAAATATGGATAAAAAGAAAGACATGGTCCATGCACAAAATGTTATAGAAAGTTTGGCAAACAATTTTCAAAGTTCTCACACTATTTAGAGGGGTAAAACTATAATAAATGCACGGAGAAAGAAAAACCTTGCAATTGGAAGACTATTTCATTGAATTATTGCATAACAGGGCCCAATAATAGTCATATTATCAAATATATGTTCTATTAATTGATTCTTTCGCTTAGCTTTCAGCCACATAAAAAGACAAGATCTAGCTACTAATGACAACATAAGTCAATGGTCAACATATATTTATTGACAAAACAAATCATGGGTGAAATCATTTTATCTTTTTTTACTTGATCAATTATTAACTGATAGGAAATGGTAAATATTCCTAGGGCCTAGGCTATATAAAAAGGGATGCATGGGAGGGTTCTTAAGGTAAGAAACAAACCTTAAAGATGTCTAAAATGGCTTCTTTTATTGCCACACTAATGGTGGCAATGGTGGCCCTATCCTTGCCATTTGAAACCAATGCAGATGATGATAAGTATTCATATCCACCACCACCAAAGAAGTACCTTCCACCTCCGGTTCACAAGTCACCATCTCCACCAAAGAAACCTTACGTGTACAAGTCACCACCACCTCCAGTATATAAGTCTCCACCTCCTCCAATCTACAAGTCACCACCTCCACCAAAGAAACCTTACGTGTACAAGTCTCCACCACCTCCAGTATACAAATCTCCACCCCATCCAGTATACAAGTCACCACCTCCACCAAAGAAACCTTATGTGTACAAGTCACCACCGCCACCTCCTCCAGTGTACAAGTCACCACCACCACCAACTCCCCCAAAGAAGCCATACGTGTACAAGTCCCCACCACCTCCCCCGAAGAAACACTATGTTTACAAGTCTCCACCTCCTCCACCTTCTCCAAAGAAACCCTATCTGTATAAGTCTCCTCCTCCTCCTTACCACGACTAAGAAGCCGATGGTAACTTAATAATAGTCTTGAAATTCCATCAAGTTGATTTTGATTTATTATAATAACTCATTCATTTATTATTCAACTTATTCTTGCAGGAAATTTGAGTCTTTCCGGAATAGAGATGATCAATATATAGATGGGCTGAAAATTATCATGTTTTTTAGGAGTGAATAAAAGAGATTGAAGAAGAATAGAATAAAGCTTTAGTGCAAAAGAATTTAAATCTGTCATAATTTTCTTCGGATTGTTTATTTTTATTCGGATTTGTTCCCTTTTATGTACCCAGCAATGCATCTTGTATGCAGTGTTTTTACATATATATAATAAATTAAGTCGACTTTATGTGTTGCTTATGAAATTCATAAAGTAATTAAACTCTTCTTACACATAATTTTATGATATTCAATGAGATAAAACCTAAATATAAATAAAATAAATTATATCCATTCTGGATATTTAATTGGACCAGTTCAGTTTGTGTTTCATTAACTATTTTGACTTCATAAGGAGCAATATTAAGTGTATACTTAATTTCTATATATTCGTGTACACCTCTTTAATAAAGAGACCTTAGTACCTATCAACATATGAAAATAAAATCGTTTTTTTCTTTTATTCTAGAGGGACACACATATAAAATCATGTGTACACACAAAACAGATCGTGTACACTTTAAATTTCTTTCAAAAGATTCCCCATGCAGATGCGGCCAAAGTAAAACAAAGAAAACTCAACAATCTAGCTACTCAATGAAGAAGTTATTATTGTCACTGACAAAGAGAAAAATGCTCTTCGAGGCACACCGCTTTGCATGGCTAAACTCAATGTTGAACATTTGTATACTGGAAATAAATGACATTGTAGTAACATTAGAAGTTCCATAGCTTTGGGTCCATTATCCCGATCATAATTTTCATACCCTCAGAGGGAACGAGACTTGTTTTTTGGGTGAAGAGGAATTCGAAACTCGACACCGTGATTCGTAACCACGTGCTCTAATACTCTGAGTTAGAGGTCCCACCCCATCTCTATTGGATCTATTCTGGGGAGTACCAAAAAAAAAAAGAATCTTTTTTCCTCCCCCAAACAAGTTAATTGTCCTAAAATCTTCTATACACTAAGAGTTAATAAATGAAATAAAAATTAAGAAAAGGAAAAGTTTATTTCGATAACTTGATAAAATTAAGGACATAAACCAGCAATTAATTTTGTATTTGTGCGTTGAAATAAGAAGAGTGAATTTTGTTGAATTATAGTTTCTAAAAAGGGTGAGATAATGTTGAGGATGAAATGGATGTAAAATTTGGTGATTCAATCCAACACATTCTTCGAACCAAATAAAAAGACAAAACTAATCTATATCTATATATTTATATAGAAAAGCAGGAAAATTTCAGTCTATTTTTTAATTAGATTAATTAGTTTTTCCACCTAAAATAAAGCTCTTTTTTTATCTTTTAATTTTATTCCTTTTTTAATAATTAATAATTAATCTCAAATAATCAATTAACAAATCACTATCTATATTTAATCTTATCCTCAAGAAATTAGATTTTTTCAAATCTCCACTAATTTGAACTTATCTTCCGGTATATTTTTGTCTTTTGATTTTTTCCTTTTTTATTAAGTTATAATCAATTCTAACAAAAAATTTAATAAATTATTAGTTATATTAAATACTAAATATTGAATATAAATTTTGTTTCCTTGCATAAGTATTGATAATTATTATTTTATTATTATATCTTTCTAATCTGAATCTAAAGATTTATATTTAGAATAAGAGACTTTTTATAAATAATTAACTACAAGACAGAAATTAATTTTTAAGAAAATAAAATTAATTAAAATTAATAATTTCATTAATATTTGATTATTGTGTGATACAAAATTAGCATTCATTAAATTTTTACACAAAATTAAAAGAAAAGTATAACATTAAAATTTAAAAATTTGATTCGATCCACTAATTAATTTTTTAAATAATTAATTATTTTTATCAATGTTTAGACAACAGAATCGGTCATCAAATCGGAGAAGGCAACGGTTCAAGGGTCAAATGGTTGGACCTGGTCAAACCGTTTTTAATTAAAAAAATTAAAAAATAAATTAAAGCCGATAAAATAAAAAATAAAAAATAAAAAAATCGGTTGAACGGTTACCGGGTCACAGGTTGAACGGGTCGGTTGATCAGTTTTTAACCAATTTTCTAATAGTTTGATTTTAAACTATAACCAGATCGAATTTTGGACCGGTAGATGGTTGAACCGGCCGGTCCAATCCAATTTTCTAAACATTGATTTTGATAAATAATTAGCTAAGAAATGGAAATGAATCTAAATCAGTAATTTTGGTAAGATTTGATTTTTGTGTGATACAAGATTGAAAGTCAATAAAATTTTGCATAAAAATTAAAAGGAACTTGCAACATGGTTAGATCTGTCCCTTTACTTAATTTTAGAAATAATTAATTATTTTAAAAAATAAAATTAGCTAAAAAATGAAAATTAATAAAAATTAGTAAGGTTTTACGATTTCATTTTGATGTGATAAAAAATTACAACTTATCAAATTTGTATACAAAAACTGAAAAAAATGTAACATTAATTTTTTTAATTAATCATTCAGTTGTAACATTAATCCAATATTTTTAATTAATTGAATCTATATCTATATTTTTTAAATTACAGATATCCTTTGGTGAAAATAATTAATAGAAAACAGGTTTTAATATTGCATTTCAACAGTTGTATCTTTTAAAGATTTTAGATTAGTTTGGATGGTTGTGTTATTGGATTTGATTAGTAGTCAATTAGCTTTGAGAACCATTATTGCATTTTAACAGTTTATATCGAATTTTAATTATAGTTCTCATCAATTTTTATAGTGTTTATGTAACGCCCCGATTTTTAAATATCGAAGAGTTACCACAATGGCCTTTGACTAATTCGAAATGGGGAAAATCGACGACGAATTATTTTTTTTTCTTTTTATAACCCTTTCAGTAATAATACTAACAATAATAATCATATTAGGAATAATAATAATACGGTTCAAAATTCATGCACTTAAATGAAATAATATCAAACAACTTGATATTCAATATTCATTTTTTTTAAATAAATAAATTAAACTCTAAACCATATGCGGAAGCTCAAAAATAATAAAATACTAAGTTTTGAATGATCATCTAATAAAGAAAACTAGTTTAATATAGCAATTTTGGTGGATGATGTCGCCTCGTCCCACGCCACTTCGCCGGGCTCCTTAATCTGGAAAAAAAAAGTTTAAAACGTTTGGGGTGAGTATAACGTTATTATACTCAGTGGGGCACAGTAGAAAAACGTTTCACCATATCACATATCCACACATGAAATTACAACTAGAGGCAATTAAACTATAGAAAAGTCGAGTGTTGGAAACTCCCGTTCAACGTGGGGGAAAGTCGCTATGACGATCCGAATGGCCCTTAACCATTCCGTAGGAGATGGTACTTAACACCATCACATGCATGTCACATAGCAAATACCACAAATTATAATAACACATAAGGAACATGATATGGATTTTAAAGTAAATAATTGCTTTCAAAAATAAAAACATTTGCAAGAAGTAAAATAATTTTGCATAAAGTAAAACCATTTTGCATAAAATAAACCCCACCTCAAATTCGTAGTTCTCGTAAATCGCTTGAAAGTAGAGCTGGTGTGAGCTAGCGCCTCTACGGCCTTTCCACGTCGTCTAATAAGAGGATTTAAACATATCTCAGTAACTAATTCTTAAAATTGAAGTTTAATAATTTATTCGGGTCTTAAAGTATTTAATTTAAAAGTTATAGGGCCTAATTGATAACTTTAAGAATTGCTTTGAGTGAAATTGAAAGAGAAGTATTGATTTGAGGGTGGAAATTGAAGTAATTGGTCAACTAGGACTAGTTTGAAGCTCAATCGAAGCTATAGGGGTTGAAATTGAACTTTTAAAACTTAATTTGGACTTGATTGAAAGAAAACAGTGATTCAGGGGTTGTTTGGAAGCTAAATCAGAACATGGGGGGCTTGACTGCAATTATTATGGGTCAGATGGGAGTCAATTGAAGTAGTTCCAAGATGTTGAGGACTTAGTTGAGCTTTTTATAACTTGATTGGGGCTTAATTGAGAGGATAAGTGACTTTAGGGGACCAATTTAGATGACTACAGAAAGGTGCGGCCAACTCATATTAAATCTCGAGTTTGAGGGACTTGGGTTGCAATTTCAGGATCAAAATTGGGCTTGGGTCTCCTTCTTCCTTCATTTGGCATACACGAGTTCACAGAGGGAAGAGAGAGCCGAGCGTGTCCACCGGGAAGGGAAGAGGGAGTCGACGCCTCGCCGCCGGTGTCGCCGCCGCCAAACGTCGCCGCAACAGCCACCAGCAGCAGCGGTGGTGATGGAGGTCAGCTTGGACGAACGTCGGGTGTCCCTAACAACCTAATCAGGTCGGCATTTGGGTCAAAATTTCGGCCAAGTTCGAAGTTTCTTGGCCAAAATTCATCAGTGAATCTCAAGTATAGGGTTCCCTTACGTCTGACTATCGATTTAGGATGGAGTTACGGAAGGAATTTGGAGTTGTATATGAGCAGCCATGGCCGATTCCTCCCATCGGCATTGCTGAAATTTTCGTCCCTCTTTCTTTCCTCTTTTTTTTTTTTTTTTTTTTTTTCGAATAGAGGATGAAGGTGATGAACTGAACATCACAATGGTTTCGAATTCTGAAAATTTTTTGATTGGATTTGAGTTGATATGAAATTGGTTGATTGTGTATATACATGCGTGTAAGGCTGTGTGCGTGTGTGTTGTTGATCACTGTGAAATTTGGGAAATCAGTAGAGTTGGTGCTGTGGTTGCCGTGTTGCTACTGTAAAGAAAAGAAGAGAAATTTCTATAGCAAATGAAAGGTAGATATCACAAACGAGATGGAAGAATTGGATTTATCTGACTGTTGCTTGGTTCTTGTGGTGAGGCTGGTGGTCGACTGCTCGGATTTGCAACTGGAATTCTCTTCGGCTAATGCTTGAGAGAGTTTGCAGGGAGAGAGACTTTGAACGAGGGGAACAGGGTGAATTATGAAGACGTGTGTTGAAGAATTTGAGTTGGGAAAGGGGTCCTAAACAACTGAAACTCAGAATTCCTAGTAGGATTGAAAAAAAATTGATGATAAAAAAATAATTTAGTTTATTTGGGAAAAAATCTGAATTGATACGATTTATAATGAATTAAATTTTATTTTTAAGTTAAAAATAGGATAAGTTGGCCCAATAGGGAATTGGAATGGGCATTAATAATTGGGCCTAAAGCCCCAAGGACAATTTCGTTGGCCCTAAATAATTTCCGACCCGATTAAATTATTAAATAAATATTTTTCTTTTCTACTAAACGAGCGTTGCGTAACAATCTCAATTTAATAGGTTAAGTCGTAACGACGACGTTTTATTTAGAAATTTTAAAATGTGGCCGTGGTCGTTACAACCTCTCCCACTTAAAGGAATTTCGTCCTCGAAATTGACACTTACTTAATTTAGAACGTCGGGGTACTTGGCTAGAATTTCATCTTCTCTTTCCCAAGTGGCCTCTTCTTTTCCATGTCTACTCCATTGGACTTTTACTAGCGGCGTCTCTCTGTTTCTCAAAAGCTGAACTTTCCTTTCGAGGATCGCCGTAGGAATTTCCTCGTAAGTCAAATCTTTATTCACGTCCAGCGAAGCGTAACTGACGATATGGCTTGAGTCGTGGACATATTTTCTCAACATCGAGACATGGAAAACATTGTGCACTGCGGATAATTCTGGTGGTAAGGCCAATCGGTACGCCACATCACCGACCTTTCAAGAATTTCAAAAGGTCCGATGAATCTAGGCCTTAACTTGCATTTCCTTCCAAATCTTATCACTCCCTTCATTGGAGCTACCTTAAGGAAAACTTTCTCACCCACTGCGAAGCGTAAGTCCTTTCGTCTCTTATCGGATAGGATTTACGTCTATCTTGAGCGACTTTAATTCAGTTACGATCTTGTCAATGGCTCCCAGTTCTCTCAACTATTTAGGGACCCAAAATTCTCTTCTCACCGACCTCGTCCCAATGCAGGCGATCGGCATTTTCTTCCATAAAGAGCTTCATATGGTGCCATCCCAATGGTAGCCTGGTAGGCTGTTGTTATCATAAACTCTACCAACGGTAGGTGCGTTTCCCAATTCCCGCCAAGATCTAGCACGCAAGCTCTTAGCATGTCCTCCAAGATCTGTATGGTTCTTTTTGACTGACCATCTGTTTGCGGGTGATACGCAGTGCTAAACTTCAGCCTGGTACCCATAGCATCTTGTAGGCTTTTCCAGAAATTAGAAGTAAACCTGGTATCCCTGTCGGATACTATAGAAACCGGTACCCAGTGTAGCCTCACGATCTCTCTCACATAGATCTGGGCGAGCTGATCAAGACTGAAATTCATTCTTACTGGTAGGAAGTGAGCTGACTTCGTCAAACGATCGACAATCACCCAAATGGCGTGATGACTTTTCACTGTTTTGGGAAGTCCGGTGACAAAATCCATTGTTATGTGTTCCCACTTCCACTCCGGAATCTCGAGCAGATTCAACAACCCTGGTGGTCGTTGGTGTTCGGCTTTCACCTGCTGACACGTCACGCATTTCTCAACAAAGGAGCCGATAGATCTCTTCATGTTCCTCCACCAATATAACTTTCGTAGATCCTGGTACATCTTCGTACCTCCAGGATGCAGTATAAAGGCGAAAGTATGGGCTTCTTCAAGAATTTCCTTTCTTAACTCTTCATCTTTCGGTACACACAATCTTCCTTTAAACAAGAGAGTGCCATCAATGGATACTTCGAAATCCTTTACATTGCCTGTGAGTACCCGTTCTTTGATCTTACACAAGAACTTGTCGTCTTTGTGAGCCTCTTTAATTCTACCCCTGAGCATAGGTCGCACGACCAGCGTGGCTATGATTGCAGTGGTGCGACATGGAGGAATCACAACTTCGATCTTCAAATTGGCGAAATCTCACGATCAACCGCTCTTGGTAGTCGGTAAAGCGCCAACCGACCCCTTGTCTTCTCGCTCGGTCGTCGGCTCGACATTAGCTTTACCCGGATGGTAAAGGATCGTACAGTCATAGTCTTTAACCAATTCCAACCATCTCCTTTGTCTCATATTCAATTCTTTCTGTGTGAAGAAATATTTGAGACTTTTATGGTCCATGTATATTTCACATTTACTACCGTATAGATAGTGTCGTCATATCTTTAGAGCGTGAACCACGGCTGCCAGCTCTAAATCGTGCGTCGGGTAGTTCTGCTCATGGGTTTTCAACTGTCTAGAAGCATAGGCGATCACCTTCCCGTGTTGCATCAACACGCATCCCAAACCCTGTTTGGACGCGTCACTGTAGATGACAAATCCCTCTGATCCCTCTGGAATAGCTAATACTGGAGTTGATATCAGCTTCTGCTTTAAGGTTTGGAAGCTCTTCTCACATTTATCAGTCCATCGAAATTCTACTCCCTTCTTGGTCAACTGAGTCATCGGTCCAGCTATTTTCGAAAACCCTTCGATGAATCTTCTATAGTAAGCGGCCAAACCCAAAAAGCTGCGAATGTCACCAATATTTGCTGGTGTATTCCAATTTGAAACGGCTTCGACTTTGGCTGGGTCGACTTCAATCCCATCGGCAGTTACGACGTGACCCAAGAAACCGATGCGATCAAGCCAAAACTCGCACTTCTTGAATTTAGCGTATAACTTTTCTTTGCGAAGCGTCTGTAATACCGTACTGAGATGCTTGTTATGGGTTGTCTATGCTTGTTTGAACTTCATTTATGGTGGGTAATGGTTGCTTTACATGCTTTATGATGTATTTGCATGTTAGTTGATTGACATAAGAAATGGACTTGATTATGATGATTATGGAATTAGAAGCATGCTAGGGTCACTTGGTGTAGCTATATGGTTGTGTGCATGTTATGTATATATTCATATGATCTATGTGACCTTCTTACCAAGTTCCATGACCTATGTACCTATAGGGATCCAAAGGAGGAAAGAAACCTAGGTGTTGTATGTAAGGCACAAAAGAGAGTCAAGTCTAAGCTTGGCATTCTTGTATGTTGGTGTGATTCAATGTGAAGTATTACATGTCTTATGTGCTAGGGATACGATCGTGCTTATGTATACCATATGATTGAATGTTGTGGCGTATGTGAGATAATGTGTTACCATCCAATGCACGAATATGTAATGCTTTGTTATGAAATATGCGGAATGTTTATCTTTGTCTTGATCACATGAATGATGATGAAGTGAAAGGAAAACAAGGCGTAAAGAGGTAATGTTTATGTTATCATGAGCATAGGTGTGTGTGAATGCAGTTACCAATCATGTGTTTACATACGAATGAATGTAAACTGGCCATATGGGGGATCTAAGCCCCATTATGACGTGGTCGATCGGGGATCAACGCATACATGCGTGAAGAAAGGCGGCCTTGAGGATCTAAGCCCGTATGAAAGATAAGGCCTAGCTAAAGAATGAACGGCGCCAAGTATTCACATGATTTGTAATTGGGGCCCAAAGTAAACGTGTGACATGCATTGCATTGCAATTATTATCCACTGAGTCTTTATGACTCATCCTGTGCATATGTTCTATGTTTTATATAGGCGTTGTGCTTGTGGGAGTTGGCGAAAGGTCACGAGATGCTATGACATGGTGCGTGATGGGGAAAGGGAATTAAAGATCTTGCGGTACGTAATGAAATTCGAAACCCTAGCTTTATGTTATACGTCTGAAAGAAAGGAACTTAGGGTTTCGTATATGCATGTATGATGGACGCACGTCTAGTCCCATTTATGTTATGAAATGAAAAGAAAATACACGGTATGATGTGCACGGCCCGAAGGCGGCCCATTACGGATGTAAGTGCACGGCCACACGATATTATGTATCCGTTGCGTGTATTTGACGTCATTGTGACGTATATGTATGTGGAATTGGACGGGGCGTTACAATTCAAGCAATACATATGGGAAAAAATAGATATTGAAAAATTTATCCCCTACACAACACACGAGTGGAACATCTAAGGTTTGAATAGGAAGAGTATATTGCAGTCTCGAGGGTGATGCATAAGAAGGGTTTAAAATTTGTGATATATGATGACGATGGTCGTCCAACTACCATGACCACAAATGTCGTCTATAAAGAAGTGTTTAAACTTATAATTTTATACTTACTAATCGCATCAGGTATGTTGTTAACTTTATTTATTTTTTTACACAAATCTTTTATGTCATTCATGGTTTGATATGTGAAGTGAAGGATTGTATTTATATATTATTGTGTTTGTACTCTTATATTTATCTAGATATAATGTTCACTCTTCAAAAAAATCTTGGTATAATGTTCTCGTCACAAATATGGCGGAGTTATACAAATTGATTATATGTACCATTTACGCATTAGGAGATCCCGTACCCATGCCCGAAAAAAATTCGTATAGCCCCATCGGTCCCCACCATCAGGGACCAGTCATGTATTATTCATTTAATCTAATGTAGATATTAAACAAGTTTTTTAAAAAATTTTTGGGCGACATAGGGCCTCACGCCGTGTGTCATGGGTACCGTCCCGACGTGGGAATTAGAGCATCGGCGCATGCATTAGTGACACTGTATTTCAAAAGGTAACTCAACGTACTTAGGGGTCAAAAATTACACTTTTAGTAAGTTTTATTGATTATATTTGAAATATGATGTTATTTCTAATATTTTGGTAGGTTTTTTTTATGCCAAAGCGCTAATATTTGTGCAAAAGTAATGTTAGAGATGTTCAGTTCTTCTAAAATTTATTTATTATTTTAGTACAATTTAATTGTATAATAACACAAATTTTTATATTTTACGTGATAATTATGGATGTGACTTATATTTGAGTGCATTCATCATTTTTGTGAAAACATTAAGATGTTTCTATTTTTTTCTTGTGTGTTGTTATTGACTATTACTGTTGGTGCTATGTTTTGATTGCTTTAATTGTTGTTGTCTTTAAGAGTATTTTAAATTAAATTTGTATTTTTTGGTGAGTTTTCCCCCAATTATTTGTGGGATGAATTAGTACAAAATAGTCGAAAACTCTGTCGAAATTTTTCAAGAATTATTTCATTGGTTATATTAATTAAGTTTATTGTTGCGACTCATTATTTATTTTATTTTTTCGAGATCTTATGTTAATACGACTAACACCTATTAACACTTTATTAATTAAGAAATTATGTTCCCGTGCAACGTACGGGTAAAACAGCTAGTTATACGAATACTAAAAGTATTCGAGTGGAAACTAATATTTAATTATAATTCAATTGTTTATTTCGAGAATTACATATTTGAAAATGTCGACAATGGCGCAATTATGAAATATTATCAAAATAGTAATATATATATATATATATATATATATATTTTGACAGCTTTAATTGTGTCCCCTAAATTTAAAGTTAAATGATCAAAATGGAAATTTAATATATATTGAAAAGACAAAATTGCAAGAAAGCTCGTATTTCCATCAATCCAGCCACCGCCATTGCACTTTCTCTTGCCTCCAAATCCAAAAAATCTAGCCACCCCAGCGTCTCCCTCGTTGTTTCCTTTCATATCTCTAACAGCACGCTAATAGGCAACACCACATAACCATCGCTTAAACCCTAAAATGACCACCTCCTGAACCCTTTTTTGTACTAGTTATCGTCCAGTGCATTGCACAACGGAAATACTAGTTATGCTAATAATATTAATCAGGGTGGCTAATTAAATGATGATGAACATATACTGAGGAGCTATTAACCAAGTTGAGAGTTCTAGGTTCACCTCATGATGTTTGTGATCGATTGTTTCTTTGCTAAATATATAATTAGAAAAAGGGGGAATTATTCCGTTAAACTTATTGAATTTTGATATCATATTAAAGCTTGTAATTCCATCTTAAGAAATTAATCTTATTTAAGATAAGTAACTTAAACTATTTTAAGTTAGTTCATATATATATATATTTTCATCGTTCATTCGAAGTCAAATCTCTCCCTTAATCTTCTTGTTTCATCAAGTTGCTCCTCGTAATATATATATATATATATATATATATATAAAAGATAATGTATAATTAAAAGTCTCTAGGAAAAGATGAAAAATAATATTTTTTTTCTCAAGGAAGCGTATAGTTGTAAACAGATGTGATTAATTTTTTAAAGCGCCCTCTAAATTATACTTCATTCGTCAAAATTATGTCTTTTTTTATATTTCTCGCGAATTAATCTCGCGAATTAAGACTTTCGGCGAAAAAGTAAATAATTCCAAATGATTTTCTTATTGTACGCTTTTGTTCTGAAAAGTGCACTTCAGTGCTTGTTTAGACGCACTCAAATTTGAAGCTTGTACGTTACGTTTCGATATATCTTGCATTTTATTACGTTTTGATTGTGCTTTTATCACACATAATCCGTTTAAGCGCGTCAAAGTTTGAAGTTTGTGCTCTACGCTTCAGCATGCTTCGCGCTTTTTAGAACATTGCGCTTATTTAATGAGTCCAAAATATTATTGAAATTAACTATCAAATAACTTGATGTTGTGAATATTAAATGATAGTATAATAGTAAATGAATAAAAAAAGACATACTCCCTCCGTCCCACTAAGATAGGCACCCACCATTTTTCAAACATCTTAAGAAAACATCTTAAATGTTCTTGGAATTATAAGATATTCATATATTCTTCCAATTTTACCCCTATATTGAATGGCCAAAAAGTAGTGTGAACATGTTTAAATATTTTGGGAGATGAAATATCTATTTTGATGTTTAGTATTCCAATTATCTTAAATAGGGGTATTTTAGTACATGGAAAATAAATTATACATTCAATAAGAAAATTGGACTATAATTTGGGGACAGACCAAATAGAATCTTTACTTTATCTTAGTGGGACGGAGGGAGTATGTATTTTGGGGGGGAGGGGGGGGGGAAATGTCTATATAATTAAGATTTATACATCATACATATGATGACATGGTAATTCCACATCATCTAATCATGTGATGATTTGAAATATTCTCATCATCATTTTTAATAAATAAATGGTCATGCCATTGTCGTATTATTGCAAAATATGTCAAACTACTCATGCGGTACGTACGGTACATAGTAATTCATTTCATATTGTTTAGAATCTCAAGTGATCGCTTGGACGCGATATTGGTTGTGTTTTTGAAACAGACACAAAGAACTATTATATATAATATTATCACTTGTCGGTGGTAATCGAACCAAACAAGAAAAGGTGAATAGTCAAATGATGAAAAGAAAACCATTTAATAACAATTCTAAAACGTAAATATCTTTTATACTAGTCCATCGATTTAGAGGGGCTGAGGGTCACCCTTCCCCCGAGATTTTTTTAATTTTAAAAATTCAAAAAGTATAAAAAAAAAGATTTTTAATAATCTTTTTAAAGATTAGCATGATTGTGGTTAATTCAATAAGTTTTCTAATTATTTCAGTATAAATTGTATTTTAATTTGATGAATTAGAATTGTCTATATTTGATAAATTACAATATGTGTGATTTTATTATTTGTATTTTATTAGTTAAGCATATTTGGTTTGTTTTACTTTTGCATTTATATAAATATATGATTTTGGTTTGAAATTTAATACATCTTGTAGGTTAATTTTTTATACGATAATTAGTCCGCATAAAAAAATCTGCCCCTACGGGGAGCCATTATGAGTGCCCCCTAACTCTAAATTTCTAGATCCGCCACTGTCTTCTTATATTGTTGTAATTGTAACTCCCATGAAACTCTAGAGTGATAGTCATCAACTATATATTTTTTTAACAAATTTAAGTAATAATAATGATATTTTGAACATGTTTTGTTTTATCATTTAATTCTAATATTTGTATTTTTGACATTATATATATATCTTGTTTTTGTCAAATGATTGCTAATTTACTACGTCGATTTAATTTTCAAAATCAGTTATGTAGAAGGTTTTTTACCCCTAAAAAAAAGGAAAAAGAAATTGAATCAATATGCAGTGCATTAAAAGGAATCCACCAGTGGTATAGTAGTACGATGCTCGCATTTCCCGACCGAAAGCCTTCCTACTCCCCCTCCCTACAATCACCCCCTCCCCGATTTCGCCCCGTGCAACCAAAAAAAAATAAAATAAAATGCAGTGTATTAAAAGTTGGACACATCACACCTGAATTAGTCATACACTAGTTTTTTGGAGTCCTTGTAAATAAATTGTATAATTACGATTCACAATCTTGATTTAGTTATTATTCATAGTTATTATGATCAAATTAACTAAAGGTGACCCGTTCTCACATCAAGTTTCCTTGACAAACATCGCAGAGCTAGTGCACAGTTTTTCAAACTAGTCTATATCAAAGTTGAATTATCCTAATACTTCCATATCCATAAAGAAAACTGATAATTTTAGTGATTATAAAATATTATGATATTGCTAGATTTTTTTTTATTTTTTATTTTTTAAATACTCATCATTCGTCAAGCACTGATTCATCAAAATATCACTTCGCTATTAATTCAGTTATCATGGATTTTCTATTAATTTTTCATCTCTCCCTCTTTTTTCCCATTGCATGATGTCTCAACTTTATAACTTTGCTCTTTTAATTAGATATATCAATTACACTTTTGAGAAGTAATGTCTTTCTTCATTAACCAATATTATTCAATGAATTCGCATGTGGATGATAAGTAAAATAGTTTGATTATCAGACAGTATCATGTAATTTAACAATGGATAACAGAAGATATGCAAATTAGACTAAAATTGGCGAAACTGCTTAGCCGACAATAATAATAATAATAATAATAATAATAATAATAATAATAATAATAATAATAATAATAGGACGTACGATTTAATAGTCTTCTGTTTAACGGTCTAATTGTTTATTTTTGATAAGTAAATTTGATTAGGTTTCACCTAATGCGGGCACCTAATAGTCCTTATCTTATGTTGCCACGTCTCAACTCGCTGAAAAGTCACGTAGATTGATTTATTTGGTCATAATTAAATCCTGTTTTAGTTGTTTGGCATCATGGCATTAATCACGCAAAAAAATCAATTTTTTTTTTATCATTATCTGTGTAATCAATCGTTATAATATTAATTAAATTTTCTTTTTTTAATGTTTTCATACATTTTTTTCAAAACCATACTATTAAACCACTTGATTAAATTCACCCATAGATCCGTGTGTATTGTTTATCTATTAGGGTCAAATTCACCCATAGCCACTATACTTTTTAATTGGTATCACTTTGTCCACCAAACTTTATTTTGTTTACTCATAGCCTTTCATCTTTGTATAACATTAATTAGGACAAATCAACATTAGTAATCTGTCAAATATCTAATGGGAAAATCTTACGTGAACAAATGGTTGCTTACGTGTCCAAAATAAAATCACCAACTGTACTAAAGTAAGTAAATAAATACAGTTTTCCTTGTACCAAGTACGTCTTTTATTGTTTAATATTAAGGCCTTGTTCTATGGGCAAGAAGTTTTATTTTTTTCGATTTACGTGTTGAATGTGTAGTTGAAATTTGATAAAAATATATTAAATAATTGAATGAGTGATTGAAAATAAAAAAAGAGAAAAAATTGATAAAAGTTATAGTGGACAGAACAAGGCCTAATTATTAAATATGTTTTCCCCATATCATTCTCCCTCCAAGATATTGATGAGATTTCCTTTGTGAAGAAACGTTTATTTATATTAAGAGAAAAACATTTTTCCCATATCTTAAACACATTTGAGAAAAAAAAATGTGTTTTTGATATTAAGAGAGAAAAATTTTGTCTATTTACTTGCTTTAGTAGAGCCGGTGGCTTAATTGGACATGTAAGATACTTGATCGATTACCAACTGGGTGGTTTGACCGAAATATTATACAAAGTTAGACAACTATGATGAAACAAAATAAAGTTTGGACTTTGGTGGCTAATATGACACTAATTAGAAAGCGCAGTAGCTGTGGGTGAATTTAACCCTTATCTTCAACATTTACATTCAAAAATTAATTATTTTTATATATGATATGATCTTCATCAAATATACCGTTAATTAACCATCAAACAAAAATAAAATTATTATTCTAGAAATTATGCATAAGGTTTCTGTTGGTTCTCAATTTGTATATTTAAAAATTAATTTTTCCTGCTAAGTCGTAATTAAAATTCAATTTTAACCACATGTTCATGCCTACTATTTGTTACCGACATTTCGGAATCCAAATTTGTTGTCTCATTTAATTCCCTCTCGATTGTCCCATTTCAATCAGAACAGTTCAATATATAATTAACTGTATTAATTAATTCAATGATGTTGATTATCTTAATGGGACGAGACAACACATAAAACAAAAAAATAACGCAATAAATATGAACTCCACATTTTGTAATTTTCACCATTGTTAGTGCATGCAAAATATGAATGCAAAGAAAGTCATTGTCCATGCACAAAATGTTATCAAAAGTCTGCCACACAAAATTCAAAGTTCTCATACTATTTAGAAGTGTAAAACAATAATATATGCATAGAGAAAGAAAAACCTTGCAATTGGAAGACTTTTTCATTGAATTATTGCATCAAATGGCACAACAATAGTCATATTATCAACTGTATATTCTATTAATATAATTCTTTTGCTTAGCTTTCAGCCACTTAAACAGACAAGATCTAGCTATTTATTACAACATATAAGTCAATGGTCAAAATATATTTATTGACAAACAAATCATGGGTTAAATCATTTTATATTTTGTATTTAATCAATTATTAATTGATAGGTAATGGTAAATCCCGGTCTATATATAAAGGGATGCATGGGAGGGTTCTTAAGCTAAGAAAAAAACCTTAAAGATGTCTACAATGTCTTCTTTTATTGCCACCCTAATGGTGGCAATGGTGGTCCTATCCTTGCCATTTGAAACCAATGCAGATGATGATAAGTATTCATATCCACCACCACCAAAGAAGTACCTTCCACCTCCGGTTCACAAGTCACCACCTCCACCAAAGAAACCTTACGTGTACAAGTCACCACCACCTCCAGTATACAAGTCTCCACCCCATCCAGTATACAAGTCACCACCTCCACCAAAGAAACCTTATGAGTACAAGTCTCCACCACCTCCAGTATACAAATCTCCACCCCATCCAGTCTACAAGTCACCACCTCCACCAAAGAAACCTTATGTGTACAAGTCACCACCGCCACCTCCTCCAGTGTACAAGTCACCACCACCACCTCCCCCAAAGAAGCCATACGTGTACAAGTCCCCACCACCTCCCCCTAAGAAACACTACGTTTACAAGTCTCCACCTCCTCCACCTTCTCCAAAGAAACCCTATCCATATAAGTCTCCCCCTCCTCCTCACTACGACTAAGAAGCCGACGGTAACCTAATAATAGTCTTGGAATTCCATTAAGTTGATTTTGATTTATTGTAATAACTCATTTTAATCTAATTATAATTATTCAACTTATTCTTGCAGGAAATGATATATAGTCTTTCCGGAATCAAGATGATCAATAGACGGGCGAGCTGAAAATTATCATGCTTTTTAGGAGTGAATAAAGAGTTTGAAGAAGAATAGAATAAAGCTTTAGTGCAAAAGAATTTAAATCTGTGATAATATTCTTCAGTGTGTTTATTTTTATTCGAATTTGTTTCCCTTGTTTTACGTACCCAGGCATGCATGTTGTATGCAGTGTGTTTACACATATATAATAATAAAAAAAAAAGTTGATCTCTATGTTTTGTTTATGAAATTCATAAAGTAATTAAGCTCTTCTTACACGTAATTTTATGATATTCAATGAGATAAAACTTAAATATAAATAAAATAAATTATTTCCGTTCTGGATTTTTAATTAGAGCAGTTCAGTTTGTGCTTCATTAAATATTTTGACTCATAATGAGCAATACTAAGTGTATACTAATTTTCTATACTTCCATGCACTCGTCTTTAATAGAAAAATATTATATTACTACCTATATATCAATATAAGAAGAGTAAAAATGATATATTTCTTCTGATTCTCTATTAGAGGGGTGTATATGAAAAATTATGGATACACACAAAATAAATGTATCCCACGTACGTGCTCTAATCCTCTGAGTTGCAGGTCCCACCCATCTCCATTGGATCTGTTCCAACGCGTACCCAATTATAAAATTAAAAAAAATACAAATAAAAAAAAATGGAACTTTGCCCTTCCTCCCCACAAACAAGTTTCGTTGTCCTAAAATTTTCTATACACTAAGAATTAAGAAATGAAATAAAAATTAAGAACACAGACGAGCAATTAATTAATTTTGTATGTGTGTCGTCCTGACAATGTGGTGAAATAAGAAGAGTGAATTTTGTTGAATTATTATGGTTTCTAAAAGGGGTGAGAGATAATGTTGAGGACGAAATGGATGTCAAACTAGCTTGGTGATTCAATCCAACACATTCTTCGAATCAAATGAAAAAGACAAAACTAATTATGTGAATCCTAAAAGTAATATTTCGAGAACTTGGAAACTAATATATATTTAATTATAATTCCATTGTTTATTTATTTCGAGAACTGCATATTTGAAAATGTCCAAAATGGCACGAGAAATTTGCACCAAAAATTGGTGCTAAAAACGTTTGAGAAACTGATGCAAAATTGCTCCATTTTCCCACAAGTTTGGGCTGCAATTTAGGGAGCGGAGGTTTGGTGATCGGATTTTACGGATTTGACAAGCAAAGATGGTGGCCACGGTGGTGCCGGCCCTGATTGATGAAGACGGGTGATTTATTGCAACTTTAAATTTTTTCCTCTTTTATTTTTTTATTTCTTTTTGTTATATAAAAAAGTTCCCTTTTGATTATTTCAGTTTTATTTAGAACAGTTTGAAAATAATACAAACTTAAGTAACTCTGGGTGAAATTTTTGGGCTTTAGTTGAGGTTCGTTATTTTCTGCAACTTGATTGCCCTTCGGTAAAATTAGCAATTTCTAAAATTATGTTATACATAGCATATTCCTCTTGGAGTATGGACTGTGTGGTCCACGGCCCATCTCGTGTATCTAGTAATATTGTACTCCCTCCGTCCTAATCTGTTCCAAAATATAATCTCATTTTCTTAATTAACTTCTTAATTTTCTTATATGCCCCTATTTAATTTATATTGTTATTATCAACAAACAAAAATAATTAAAGTGCAATAATAAATAAATATAAGGGTATATTAGAAAATATATTTTAAAATATTACTTTTCCAAGGTAATTAATTGAAATTTCTTAATCTTTGTAAAAATACAAATAGGACTATCTTTACGGGACGGAAGGAGTAATAATTATGGGAGTAATATATTAATTGGGGTGGATTAGTTGAGAGTTTTGGGTTCACCTAATGATGTTTGTCACCGATTCTTTCTTTGCTAAATATAACAATTTTTTTAAAAAAAGAAAAAGATTTGCTCCGTTGAATTTAGTGAATTCTGATAGCATATTAAAACTTGTAGTTCCATCATAAAAGATCAATTTTATTAAGGTAAGTGACTCAAATCCTTTTAATTAAGTTTCATCGTCCATTAGAAGTAGAACCTTTTCCTTAATCTCATTTGAGTAGTCTAATTTTGTTTGATACAATTTTAAATTTAAAAAAGATTTTCTTTTTTGTTTTTTTCATTATTCAATGATTTATTATATTAATTTGATAATTTTTTAATACACTTTCTGTACTTGTCAATTACACATTCAAAAATTATTTTTTCAGTAATTTCTATAAAACATACCATAAAATCCACTACTCATTGAGAATTTGAGTCTCAATTAGATTGGATTGCTCATTGGAGATCAATTGCCTCTTTTTCAACAATAATAATACTTCAAATTACTTCTTCAAAAATGTTCAAGCACCATTGATAATTCCATATCTACGGAATTATCGATGCATTTTGAGAGTCCATCCGGCATCCGCTTTAAAATTCAAGATTAGATCTAGGTCCAACACTGGATGGGGAGCTCCTGCAATTCGAAAAATTTTCCAACGACACCGGAGGTGGCCGTGGCAGCTGGTCAAAGTTGTTATCTTAATCTTTATGTCATATATTCTCCTAGATTATCTATTAAAAATTGATTTCAAAAATAAGTTTTGTTCACTTTTTTCTCTTAGATTAAAAACTTTGATTTTAAAAATTGTTTAATTTTGTATCCCACATGGAATTGTTTGAATAAATGCATTGTAATTTTGTTTAAAAAAATTTCTTTCATGGTTCCTTTATGATGTGCATTATTGGGTTCCTTGATGTCTTGAAGATCAATGATTTGGGGTTTAGCAATTGAGCATATATATGCAAACATTAACCAAAAAATTGAAAAATTTTCATTGATATTTTTATTTATTGGTTTTGTATGTTCTTGGTTGGTTTTGACTGATTTTTGCTCGATTTCAATCCGGTTCTTTATGCAAGAATTTTTTCAAAAATTATTTACCCTCAAATCAAGTGTCATTAATTGAGTTGCAAAAATAAATAAATTAATTAACCTTAAATCAAGATATATTTTCAATATTTTACTATTTATTGTGCCAATGAATAATGCCCATGCAACGCACAGGGGTAACTAGTTATATCTTAAAATATAAGCGCTATTACGTACAGAGTCGATCCTAAGTTGAAGCAACCGCTTAGAGCTCAGAAAATATAAGGGCTCCAAATTTTGTAAATCCATATGAGCAGGTTATTTTTAAAAAATAAAAAATAAAAGCCAAATTGTTATTTATTCAATTCGAGACACCAATTATAATCTATTGATAGTTTATATTATCATTATTGTAATTTTGAAAATTTTTATTTAGTAAAATTTTTCATTTAAAAAAATATATTTATTGAAGGTCTTCCTGTAAGATTTCGCTTAAGGACCTCCAAATCACAGAATCGATTTGGATTATGTAAAGTAATCTAAACACATATATATTAATCATTAATTTCTTAATCTTCTAACGTGGATTTATCTTCACATCTAGCACAAATGGAACCTGGTAGAAAGACCAATGTTGAAAACCGGCAGTCGCGAACCTGAGAAGCCAAGCGTTCAAGGTCAACCGGTCGAATTGAGTCGAACTGCTTTAATTAAAAATATAAAAAAATAAATTAAAACTAATAAATTTATAAAAATAATTTTAAAAAATTATAAAAACCGGTTTAACCGGTTCAACCGGCCGGTTCAACCGGTTGAACCGCCGGTTCAACACCGGTTCAACCGGTTGAACCGGTCGGTTGACCGGTTTTTGACCGGTTTTTCCAAAAGGCGGTTTTCACAATAACCGGACCGGTTTCCGGACCGGTTCGCGGTTGAACCGGTCGAACCGGCCGGTCCGGTCCGATTTCCTAAACATTGAGAAAGACCCGACGCTAACTATCGAATTGTCACGCTTCTTGGGACCCCATGCTTTCGTGCCTCAATAGCCAAACTCTATTTTTCCACACAATTAATGGAATCGCACCAAACTTGACCACACTTCGTAGAACAAACTATATTATACATAATAATTTTAGTATGGCCCTCCTAATTCGAGATTCTAAAAAATGTAATGCTTGAAAAGGCATTGAGATCAAACATTTAATTTAGACGTGTCTAATCGCACCAATGCATAATAAAAACACAATCGATGCATGATAAAACACGAGACGTGGCGAAGCATCGTACCCAAGTTTCGAGTGTAAGTGCCGCCTAAACGAATTTTTTAGAGCATTGTCCTAATTAACTAGCACCCTCGTTGACCCTCTAAACCAAAATGCAGTCGGCATTGCAATAGCATTAAGAGCATGCTTATCTAAAGTTAATAAATATATAATACTCTCTGTCTTTACATAAATTAAAAAAACTCAATTAATATTCTTAAAAATTTTGAAATTCTTGATATTTTTTCTAATATAATCTTTAATTTAATTATTATTCTATTCCAATAGTTTGTATTTATTGATAACAATGTACATTGAATAGGGACATATGAAAAAAAAAGGAAAATAGAATATAATTTGAGAGGGATAAATAATCGCCTATTGTTATAGGAAGGATGGAGTATTGTCAAAATATGTGGCCCGAGAAATGAAACTAATGGTAACTAAATGTTAGAGCATCTCCACTCCAATGGTGTAATCTGAAATCTTGTTGATGTGACAAATAAAATAGAAATGCAAAAAAAAAAAATATTTTTAATAGTGGATGTGAATTGAAGAAGTCATTATTTTTATTTGAATATCAACTATTGGCTGAAAAAAGAGAATTAAAAAATTTAATGTAAAAAGTTAAATAGGTAATATTTAGGACACCATCTAAACATAGATTGTATGTCGGACATAGTTTATCTTTCCCGTTAACATGGACAATGACATTTTGAGAATCTACCGACTGTATAGGAGATGCTCTTGTATAACAAGAATGGGCCCGGGTCTTGGACTTAAAATCAGGGATCTCGTAATTAACAATTGATTAAATGTTTGAAAATCTTTCTTGCAAAAAGTCTAGCAGTTCACCTACTCTAATTTGAACACCATCTTAATTACAAACTGATTAACATCATCTTAATTATAAAATGATTATATTACCATTTCAGGAATTAAGTAATTATATTGTTAATAGTTCAATAAATAGACATAATCTATTAAAAATATTTTTTTATTGCAATATATAAAGAATTCTACGAAGTTCATGTCACAAAAAATGTTAAACATTGTGAGTTATTATATCTACACTTAAAATAATGTGAAACGATGACCTGATGTTGTTATAGATTTCATATAGATGAATGTCGAGGGCATGTCACGTGTCTCGTTTGTAAATGGCAAATATTTGAACATCTTATTTATATATATCAAAAGAAACTTTTAAAATTATAATATTCACATATTAATGTATTAAAAAATTTGATGAAAATTATTTAGTTAGGAGTACTAGTTAGTTCGATAAGATTAAAATAAAAATATATAAAAAAATTGAAATTAAAATTGTATAATTTCAAAAAGAATTAGAGCTATAGTGAATACATTTAAAAATTTTAAACTTAATTGTCATTTTTAAATCAAGCATGCGACCTTCTACACAATCTCATCTAATCTAATCAAAATAGGAAGCGTTGAAAGTCAAAATTTAGCTAATTCTTGTAGGACCAAGTTGCTAAATATTAAAAAGCGAAGAAAAGAAAAGAGGGGGAGATGGATCCAATGTGCGTTTGGGGCCCATGACCAATTTGGAAAGCTTTCGAAACATTCCAGTTGACCCCACACCCCTTTTTGCGCAAGAACAATTTATTTTCATATTTCAGGTCTATTTAGATAATCAAAACTACTATTTTTTGTTTTTATTAGTTCGTTTTCTTGCTAGTTTCGTATTTTCTTTATTAGGCCCAGCTCAATGCGGGTCTGTTGGCCCAATAAGGTTTATTTTTGTTTATTTGAGACTTGAGTTGGTAGGGTTTTTCCTTGATTGCATTTTAATAACGAAGGACGTCTGTATTTCGTTCATATTCTTGTATTTCCGTTCATATTCTTGCAATTCAAAATATATTTTTTGAGGATTGTAGGTATGCCTGCATCAAAAATCTCCAAATAGCAGTATTTGCACTCAGTAACAATAAAGGAGACATTAAGGAAATACTCTCTCGGAACTAGATATTGGAGAGGTTTGGAGCCTCTCAATATTTTTGTCCAATATGCTAACGTATATTGTACAGTAATAAGTATTAATAGTATCATCACTTTGAATTCTTCAAATTATTAACAAATAACATTAATCATTGGATTACAAACACCTTCAATTAAAAGTAATACTCATTTTCAGTTTAAAAAAAAAAAAGTAATACTCATTTTTGAAAGAATAATTTTACAAGGGCATTATTAATTGATATTTTGCTTCACGTGAAATAAAGGTGCACATATTATTTATCATCTAATGTGTTTTTTCATAACAAATGAAGCTATTACATTAAATTAAATTCAAGATTTCAAAGTGCCAATTACTTTTCATAATATATATCTACTTAATCAAAAAAAATTTTAATACAAATTGGGGATCATAGAGGTGGGGCGTGGTGTCTCAAACTAGGGATAAAGTGGTAAGGAGACACCTTACCACTGGGCAAAATCGCTTGGACTTAATCAAATTTTTTAAAAACCAAAAATTAAAATATAAGCTGCTCTTCATTTCTAATCACCACAGTAGTTTAACTCAATGAAGACTGGAAGCTAAGTAAACCTTATAAGTGTCGACTATTACAATAAATTCCCACACCGCAAGTGTACGGTTCACAAAAATAATAAAGTAAACTTTTTGAGTCCGGATATCATACCTACGAATACCTTATTATTCTCACGCTCAACCTAACTAACCTTGACCGAAACGAATAAAGTTTAGATAAATAGTTTTCTAAAATTTCGAGAATTAAACTACTAAATTGAATTACAAACATTAAAGCTGAAAACTATGAACTCATTGCAACAAATTAAAAGAGAGATTTTGTTATTTAAATCAAATATGGGAAAGTTAGCGCTAAGGTTTCGAATCCACTTTTTAATGTTTTCCCCCGGATTATTAATTTGACAATGAAAGTTGGTTTTGATGATGAAATTCACAAAATTGTTGAATAATCTTTCTCAAGTAGAATTCAACATATTTCTATGACGTGTTAACTATATCTCTATACTAATAACGACATAAAAATGCATTAAATGCACAAGAATTGTATAAAATATCGCACAAAACATAGAGGTATTCGCATCCCTTATCGAACTTTGTGATTTTTAATAAAAGTCTAATCAATTCACTCTTTCTTAATTCAATAAGTAGATCAAAAATCAACTTTGACTACAAATTGTAAAAGAAAATGCAATAATATTGAAAACTCAAAAACAAACATTCGTCTTAGCATAAGAATTCATAAAACATCAAATTCACAATTCGGATTCAAATTAAAATCAAAATTTCATCTTAACCCTAATGCTAATAAAAGTCTAGCCTAACATATTGAAAATATAAGAAAAAGAATTTGAAGAAGAAGCCATAACCGATGATGAACAATGATGGTCTTGTCTTCAATCTTAGATTTTCGCCCAAGAATTCTTGAAAAACTTCAATCTTTCTGTTCTTCTTTTGCGTAGGATGTTCAATATGTTTTTTTGTACTTTCCACTCCTTTATATAGCCCCCAAAAGGTCCCTAATAAGTCTAAATTTCGTGTGGAACAAGTTCCCCAATAATTACCAAAAATTGAGTTCAAACCAAACTAGGAAACTTAGCTTGGAGGGAGTTACGATAGTAACTTAGGGGTTGTTTGATTGAGTATAAAGTTAATGTGTGTATTCCGTATAAAAATGTGTGGTTAATATTATTTTGAGAAATGTGTGTAGTTGAAAATGAGTATGAGATATACGGAATTTCGTGCGGATAAATTATATACCAAATAGAACAAGGCCTTAGCTAAGTTACGATAGTAACTTAGCTAAGTTACAGTTCAAGGCAGTCTATGTACATCTTCGGCCTGACAAGGGGTGACAGCAGTTACTCAAATTAGCCCCCTAACTTCCAATTTTGTTCATTTCAGTCCCTGTCTTCAAAATGTTTAATTCCTTTAGTCCTTTTTGGTTCTTTTGACTTCATTTTTGCTCCATCTTTTTCATTCTCCATTTTTTTCTACAATAACAACATTTAACTAGACTTATGTATGAAATTAACATAAAACCAACATAAATACAAGCTTAAAGGCTCTAAATAAGTGCGCTAAATGTACTTATCACCGACCCTGAGAATTCCGGGGCGTTAGATAAAATTCTATATCGAGGCCCTCGATATAGTACAAGAATGACAAAAAAAGTATATCTATATAATATATAAAAATAGAAGTGATTTTGGTATTTTTCCAGCCTAAAACTCCTCTTCACAAGTCCCAATGCCCTCTTTACACATCTCTCTCCTTTCATTTTTTTTTATATTTAATGGCTACACAGCTGCATTTATAGCAGCCGTGTAGTATTTTTTGACCGAGGAGGCCAATTCCCTGACCACGCGTATTAATTATTTTTTTTTTGTTTTTCCATTTTTTATTTTTTGGGCCTTTTCTTTTCTTTTATTTTCTCTCTTTCTTTATCTTTTCCTTTCTTTTTAAGTGCAGAAGAATCCCACATCGAAAATTTATGAAATAATATAGGATTTCTTATCTATAAAAGGAGGTTAAATTTCTTATTACAGCAATGATTTGGGCTTGAGCAATCGGGCTCATACATGTAAGTATTAAAAAGTTGTTCTAAAATATATTTCAATATTATTTTATTTTTATATTTATATTTATTTTTCTTTTTTTACGCTTTCTTTTTAAACGGGATGATTTGGGTCTTAATAATCGAGCATATATATAGAAGTATTAAAAAGTTTTGTAAAAATATTTCAATATAATTTTATTATTTTATTTTCATTTTTCTTTTTTTTCTCTCTTTCTTTATCTTTTCCTTTCTTTTTAAGTGGAGAAGAATTCCACATCGAAAATTTATGAATATGATATAGGATTTCTTATCTATAAAAGGAGGTTAAATTTCTTATTACGGCAATGATTTGAGCCTGAGCAATCGGGCTTATACATGCAAGTATTAAAAATTTATTCTAAAATATATTTCAATATTATTTTATTTTTATATTTATTTTTCTTTTTTTTTATCCTTTCTTTCTAAACGAGATGATTTGGGTCTTAATAATCAGGCATATATGTAGAAGTATTAAAAAGTTTTGTAAAAATAATTCAATATAATTTTATTATTTTATTTTCATTTATCTTTTTATTTTTCTTTTTGTCCATTTATGGGTTTTTTAAAAAAATCGTATTTCTTATTTTTTTCTCTTTTCTTTCTTTTTAAGTGGGAGAAAAATAACACATCAAAAGTTAATAAAATAATGAGGGATTTCTCATCTATAAAAGGAGGTTAAGTTCCTTAATGTGGCAATGATTTGGGCCTTAATAATTGGGTCTATATATACAATATATTAAAAAGTTTTTTGAAAAGTTTTCAATTTTATTTTCTTTTATTTTATTTTATTTATTATTATTATTATTATTATTATTATTTTACTGTTCATTTTTCCATTTTCTTTCTAAGGGGAAGAAGAGTCCCCACATCAAAAGTTGATAAAAGGAGAATAAAAATACTATCATATTATTATTACAACATTGGAACTGCGGTTTGTGGAAATTTTCTTAAAACATATTTTATCTTCACATTTAAGTTATAGTATCAAAATTAAATTATTAATACATTTTGTTGGAGAATTGCCAACTTGCTTCTTTTTAAAATATTTTTTTGCTTCTCTAAAATTAAATTATTATTTAGATTTCATTTATTTAAAAAAATAATATATTATATACATTTATGAGCACATGCTCTTCGTTACTAACAATTACTTAAATTTATTGATGATTTTTTTAAAAAAAAATCTGTTTTTTTTTTGGCTTTTTCTTTTTCCTCTCTTAGTTTCTAAGTGGAAGAAGAGTTACACATTGATAGTTTAATAAAATGAGGGGAGGTTGGGTGCCTTTATGTACCAATGATTTTGGCATTAGTAATTGGGTCTATATATAAGTACTAAAAAAATTGATAATATTTCGATATTATTTTATTTTTATTTTTTTTCCTTTTATTCGTTTCTTTAAATTGTCCTTTTCGTAATTATTTTTTAAGCGGTCCATATGAATCCTACATCAAAACTTGATAAAGAAGATGGAATATTTTGGCCTATAAAAGATTGAGTTTTGTTTATTCAGGTGGAGTAATCATTGAGCCTTAGCAATTGAGCTTATATTTATGTAAATCAATCATTGGGGATTAGCAATTAGTTTTGGTGATAATTTGTAATAAGATAATGCGATTAAATTACTTTTATTTCATGATTTTCATATTTTATATTTTAATTCATATATTTTATAATTAAGAAAAATACGTCTTTAGACAGCAAAAGATTCTCGTGCATCGCACGGGTAACAGACTAGTTTACATAGAATTACAGCAACAAATCTTTGTATTGAAAAAAAAACTTCAAAGTAAGAATATTAGTGATGCAAAACTTTAAATTGGTTTATAGTTAATCTTCCAGTATTTTGACATGAAAAATCAAACAATTAAGCTGTTTCAATCAATATATTCTAAATCGCGGTTTAAAATGTACATTATTTTCAATCCTTGAAGGGTTATTGATTGAAGCTAAGATTTTATCAACTTCAATTTTGAGAAGCTTGAAGAAAATAGCTCTTGAACATCCATATCATAAAACAAGCTATGCCTCTAAATGTGTTCAACTTTATTACACGAATTCTTCAATCATCAATACTCTTCAAACTCAACACGGACGGATCGGTCATTAATTCTCAAGCTACTGGGGGAGGGCTCTTGCGTGATGATAAAGGCAGAATGGTGTGGGCTTTCCATGAAAATTTCATGGTGACTTTAGCATCACTTATGCAGAACTCAAAGCTATTTGGTCTAAGATGTCACTTTGCTACAATCATGGCATTTCAAACCAACAGGGCCGTAGCCAGGAAAGAAGTTCACGGGGGGCAAATTGCGATAATTTTTTTTAAAAAAATGCATAGTTCGATACATTTTACTTTTATAATAATAAATAAATTTTATTTATGAAACAATAGTCATAATATTTTGTACTCCTATTAGAATGGGCCTTGTGCCCTATGCATAGATTTCGTGCGGCTATAAAAATCATCTATAGTAAATTATATATGTAAGCTCATTACATATTCTTGTTTTATAAATTCGTTTTCAGATTTGTTGAGAAGTAAAACATAATGATTGATGTAAAAAGGTATAATACTGATAACATGAAAATAAAAAAATAAATTAAAATTTTCAATTTGTTACCGGAATCAGTATAATGATAGTCAGTATTTGAAAATAAATTACAAATCAGCCAAAAAAAATAAAAATAATAACCTAAAAATGAGTGTTCGAAATACAAAATGTGATACACAAATGAGTTCAATCCAAAAGATATGAACAATTAAGACTCATAAACTAACTTTCCGATGTGCTCTTGCAAAAAAATGGAAGTAAAAAAATTGAAAATTGGTATAATGTAAAAAAAAAAAAAAAGGTGGTTGGAATAGGGGGGGTTGGGAATTGAACACGTGACCTCGTCCATATCCATTTTCAGCCGCCACCCTCTGTCAGCCGAGAAACAAGGATATACTTTCATATGTTAGCCTGCGTAGTTAAAGCACGCAATTGAGGATTGGACTGGATTACAGCATAGTCCAATCCCCCGCCAGCTACGCCTCTGCTCACCAACAAACATTCTTCTTTGCTTGTCTAAGACCAGTGGCCCTTGGGCTGTTCAATAGGTCCTTAACAACATCAAAAATCTTTCTTCCCAGATGACTGTTCAATTTTCTCATATTCATAGAGAATGTAATTTTGCGACAGATTACTTTGCTTCTTTAACTCATTTTAGAAAGGAGTGTAGTATTCTATATTATAATGATTTGACATGCAGACGCATTAAAGGTATTTTGAGACTAGACAGGTTAGGCCCTGTCAATGTCAGGGCAATTAAAAATTGAGATTGTATAGTATAGGGCTTATTTGCTTTCACGATTGTAAGTTTCTTTGGAAGGTTTGGATTAAGTCCTTCTTAATAAGTTTTCTTGGTATTGAAAAAAATACTCTTTAAACTAATTAGTTATGAACACGTGCATTGTATGTAATTTTGTTATATTATTTTGCATACTTTGATATCTTTGAGTTTTTTAAATATGGTTTAGTAAGATTATATTTCTAATCTAATAGAAATACATAACTAAAACTCTCATGTTTGTTATTAAGTGAAATTTCTCATATTTATCATAAGTTAGATGAGTGTAAAAAGCTTTACAAACGATAAACTATTTGTCGATCAGCCATTTAACTTGAATTTTCTATACAATATATAAATTGCAATTGATTTGTATAATCAGAGATGGATCTATAATTTTTAATGATTGGGCTATAATAAATAAAAATAATAATTCGATTAAAATTATGTATAAATTTTGTTTTCTATATAAAACTTTGAACTTTTGGGGGGTTGGGGGTAGCCTACGACCTATGCCGGGACCCCTTGATCCGTCCATGTGCATCTTTATATGGTACTATAAAATATTTTATATTGTGAGGGTTAAAACTCAATATGTATTTTGAAGAGTCAATAATGCAATGTGAAAAGATAATGAACTGTAATTTTTACACCAAAACGCCAGTAACTTTAACTTCCTCTTCTTTACTCTTCAAATTGAAGTTGAAAACAAAATTATTAGTTATTCATTATGGTATTTGTGTAGGTACTGTCAAATTGTGGTTTAATTTAACTTTTAGGCTTTCTATTGTCCATGAAATTAATTAATGATTTTATGAAAAAAATCAATGGCGTGGTTGGTATAATGAAAAGGCTATATGTGTAGAAACATCCAAAAATTATTATTTTTTATTTTTTTTGAATGTAGAAATATCCAAAAATATTTTTCCTTATAACCACTTTTATAGGAGGGAGGATTAAGCGTGACAAATGATTCATTATTATTAAAGATTAATGAATTATCAGCTCTTTCTCGAGGACTCCTGGACAGAACAACTTTTAAAGATCGCCTTTAAGTGAGTGATAGGATTGAAATTGTACCATTTTTTCATCAATTTTTATCCATTATTTCTTTTGGTCAAATCAATCACATACACATATCTCATAAGATCTACATGTATTATATAAATCTCCATAATTCAACTCCACCCATTCTCACTACTTTTTACATAAAAATCCATAAAAAATTCAATCCTATTAACCCCTAAATTTAATGAAGGGACCCGAAGTTGCCAATGCACCATATTCAAACAAGGTTGCAAGGCACATATCTAATCACGGAAAAAAGTTTAGTACATTGCATCATTCACTCTTCAAAATATGGTGAGTATGGTAATCCAAGGAATACTTGAAAATTTCCAGAAACCGTGCAATACAGTTTCAATCTTTCTATATAAAAAAATAAGGAAAAAAAAAATAGGGGTAAACCATTTCAATAGCAAGCATATTTCTTCACTCAATTCTTTATAATAATGGGTCCGCTACTATCTGATTGTCTTTACCATACAAGTCATATATGTTTTGTACGAACACATAATATCGGTGTTGATCTGGTACCCATTATGGCTACCAATTCTTTGATAATGGATCCACTACTATCTAATTGTCTTTACCATACAAGTCATATATGTTTTGTACGAACACATAACATCAGTGTTAATCTGATACCCACAATCGAGGGAAAAAAAATTCGTAAGGCCTAGGCGAAGCCTCCTACCATCAGGTAATAATTATATATTATTCATCTGATTTAACGTAGATACTAAGAAAAAATTAATAAAAGAAATTTATGTGATCATATGACGCCCTATAAGGACACCATGTGCCATGGGTTTGGTACCCACATGGGTACCATATCAAAACCGCACATCATATTCTCCCAATCTTGTCAATACTTGTCAATACCATAGTCTAAACAGGTATAAGAACAAAAGTAATTACACGGCAAATCCATTTGATTACACATCCATTTGATTACACAACACCTCTCTTTGATGGGTAAATGTACACGTATAACTTCGTATAGTTAAATTCCTCGTGAAAACGAACACAACTATTGTACTGCAGAACAGACACATCTTCCAGTTGAGAGTATTGCACTACCTATCGAATAACAAAACCCAATCTGATTTCAATCTAAGTGACCATGAGTGACAACTAAGATCTCTTGAATAGTTACTACCAAAACATGCCGATGAATGAGTAAAATTTCACTATATACTCAAAATCCATTGAGTGCAACTGGCGTATCCTGTGAAAAGCATTCAAAAGTTAGTTGCGGTTGGAAGTTAAACTGTGTTACAAAAATGAGTTCATGTGGGGGTAAATGCACAAGTAGCACTAAAGATTTTGGTGAAACGTGCAGAATGAATGACCAAATCGTAATGAGCATTAAAATGGAAGGATGTGACTGTGACAGCATATATTTCATGACTATCGTATAACAAAATGAAGTTGAATGATTGCTAGTGCTTTAAATTGCTCAAGTTCTACCTGAACTTCCTGTAGGAGTTCCTCAAGTTCGACCTTAATTTCTGTGAAGGTTGGACGATTATCAGGGACTGCTTCCCAACATCTCTGCATCAGCTCTAGTAGCTTTGGATGACCATGTTTGGGGAGTTCTGGTCGAAGACCCTAGCAAATAGGGCAGAGATAAATCAAGAAGCTTGTCAAAAAAATAAAAATAATAATAATAAAATAAACTCCTCCAATTTTACAGTCAGCTAATATTTGTCAGTTCAAACATAACCAGTCAATCGTTAGAAACGTTTCAATGTGAAACCACATACAAGTATGATAGACCTGCAAGATTTCTTCGGAATTACAGAACAGTTCAATTAGCAGTTTAATATTAAAGGAACGATAAAACATCGAAACTCCTCTATTAAGGACTTCTTCACTAAGGTTCCATAAATTACAAGCTCCTCAATGTCAATGCTTCACTTACACTCTTGTACTAAAGAGTTGAAAAGTTGCATATAATATTTAAAAATGCATACTTCCGATCAAAGGAACAACCTCGATGCATAAACATTAACGCTTCCCTAAGGATAATACATGGCTTACAGAATTCTACAATATTTCATTACAGTGAATAGAAGGACATCTTTTTCACTTAGACTGTATCATAATTCATATCAATCATGAACATAAGCACACAGGAATATGAAACAAGTATTTTTCACTTAGCTGAGTTATGTCAAATGACAGGAATCAGGGACAGGAAATTTTTTGTGCAGAGGAGATTACAAACCTGCCTGACGCCCAGTGCAGCCTGTAAAGGTGTCATGGTATCATAAGGAACCTGCAGCCCGACAAATGATGAAATTCTATTTCCTCATGAACTTTGTCACTCTAAAAGAAATTACCATCTTTTACAAGATAATAAATTTAAGAAACACCTTCGCAGTCACAAGTTCCCAAAGAACTATAGCAAAACTGAAAATATCCGCTTTTTGATCATAAGGTTCGTGATTTATCACCTGCAGTCAAGTGATTGCAAAAGACGAGAGAGAGTTAACAATGATAATTGATTAATTCCAAAGGGAATGCCATCTATACCAGCAACCAACTTCCACTCCACAAGTCACAAATTTAGGACCAACTCATAGACGACACTGGGTGGTGCTTAGTTTTGACAGAATAATCAGGGCTCAAGAATATGAATGCTTGCCTCTGATGATCAAATACAAATGTTGAGCAACGTGCTCCGTAAATGACTCACTAATAATAAAGAAAACAAATATGCATAAGTACCATGTATGCACCAGTTATGGTCCCCACTAATTTTTATTTCAAAACAGTTATGTCCCTACGATTTTGCTTGACATGGACATAAAAGATTCTGAAGAATGTCCAAGCTTTCTAGCAAACATTTATCTTATCGATCAGCTTCTACACAGCAGTCTCATGTGCATCCCTCTGTAGGCATAATTCAAACAGACGATAGTCAAAAAGCACAAATGATGCAACCACTTTAACATCCAAACATTGTAATACACTAATTGTATAACATCACCATGATTCATATGTCAATAAACTATGTCGGAATTTCATGGACAGCTAACTTGGGACATTGAAGTGCATGCAAATGCCCACATATCACATGGCAGATTAGAAATACAAGACTACAGTATTCTCAACAGGTGAGCAAGACGAACCTCAGGTGCCATCCACCTATACGTTCCTGTCTCTGCTGTCATAACCCCGCCACTGCTCTGGAACCGAGCAACACCAAAATCTGCCACTTTAACAACCTACAAGCATGTTAATGAATATGAATTCAGTTGCATCAAGTTATAATGACTTCTGGACAAGAGAAATTAATTGAGAACCTTACCAAGACACAGACGTAGAAATAAATGTATGTTTATTAAGTGAAAATAATTAGAAAGAAACTGACTTTAAACAACAAATTACACAAGCAGTTAGAAAGAAACTGACTTTAAACAACAAATTCCAAAAGCAGTATGCAATAGAGGCTACATTTATTTATTTATTTATTTGGTTATTTGGTTCAATAGAGATGTAGCAGCCAATTTTCTATATTACGACACATTAAATAATTCATGATATCAACAGAGTTCAGAGTATATTGACTCATGGAACTTATGGCCTCACTTTCTCGTAACTTGTTTGAAATATATGAATTATATCTAAAATAAGAGAGCAGACAAGGACTGGTGTATGCATTCTAATGGCCTCAGCTTAACTCAATACAGAGATTCAAATTGATTAAAGTATATGACTGGATGTGGATACAAAGATATACTACAGTATGTTCAACAGATTTGCACGCTTTACAGAGCCTGCCTATTTTCTTGTCACAACTTGAGGAAAAGATCACTAATGTTTCCTGTGTAAGGCGCCTAATGATTCTTTTCGCATTGTGGTGAAGAAGAGAGATGCGAAGTGAAGAAACGATATGTGAACAAGGTGTGAAAGTAGAAATCAAGCACGGAATTAATTTAGTACAAGTAATAGTTGTCCATGGCACTTAATTGCCTTTACCAGAATAGAGCACCGAAATGACATATCCACTGGTGTTTAACAAATATTTTGATCATATTGAAATCATCATAAGCTTTATAAGCTGCATTTCAAATCCATCACATACAATCCCCAGATTAAATGTTTCACTACATGATCTTCAATCATAAATCATAGTACATTTGGTTTTATTGGCAGAAGCATGAGTAGTGATAAAAACCAAAGAGATACAGTTCTGGAACATCAATCATCAATTTTTTAAGCATGATGAATATCAGATCATACTGCAACAATGAGAAAAGAAAAGTGAAGAAGTCGAAACATTCTCTTAGCTAAATATCACTAGGAAATATAGATTATTAGAACCTTCAGCATAAGAACCTAATCTTGTTCATGGACTTACCCTGTTTGCATCCATAAGCAAATTTGCTGTCTTCAGATCTCTATGAATAACATTCTTTTGATGCAGGTACTCCATGCCTTTGCACACATCGATTGCAAACTTCAACAACTTTGAGACTGTCAAGGCAACATGATTTTTGTGCAAATATTCATAAAGGCTCCCTCCTGGCATGTACTCTACACGCGATATTACCAGTTAGCTATGTTGCAGAGACAATTCAACTACAATGGCGTGTCTGTATCCGACACGTGTTGTGTCAAGTTCATAAGGGCTAGCTACTTTTCTTTCTTTGGCAATACTAATGTATTGGTTTAACTTAAGGATATTACAGTAAAACAAATACATACTCCTATTTTTGGGCTAGAGCTGCGGGATAATTTAGTGAATTAGATAATTTTTTGTTTTGCCTAGACCCTATAAGCTCTCTTTATACTTTAGTTCCGAGTAGTTCATAAAGCCCTTGTTTAGACTTTGATTTAGCATTGTTTTTGGTAGGTTTTTGGTGGAAGTCTCATCCACCCCGTTTCATTGTAATATTTTGTAGTTATTATTTCAATAACAAGTTCAATGTCTCATTAAAAAAATACACTCCTAGTTTAAATATTTTAATATGGAAAGTTAATAATATGTGTAAAACTAAAATTATACACTATAACTGGAGAATTTTAAAAACTTTAGAGCCTGTTTGACAACTCTGTTTGCAAAATCACTTTTCTTACTCCAATTTTCAACCACGCGTTCTAGATTAAAAATTATCTTTCACGTCTTTCCATAGCCTTCCTCACACTTTGACCACACGTTAAGCACACCTTCTTCCAAAAATTCAATTTTTTCCTCAAAATAGTTTTGTCAAACAAGCACTAAACCAATATGTTAGTGTCCTGTCAGTTCAGCTTTGAAAGTTGTGTGCCAGCATGTCCAATACGTTTTATGATGAATACATGAGGCCATGGCAATTCAATATAGGCAGTTAGAAGAGAAAATATTAAGAGTGCTAAACATTTATACTATTGTACTTGAAATCGAGATCAAACAGAATACCCAGAACAAACTTTATTTAACACTAAAGATATACCTAGGCACAATTGCAATATGAACAGACTCTAATAAACATGAGAGTAGTTCATGAGAATGTTAAAGTGCTAAACCATAACATAGGCATAACGGGAAGAAAATGAATCTGAAAGGACTATTTTCACTTGCATGAAACTTGACCAAGACAACAGTCAAAGACAGAACATAATGATCCAAAGGAAATAACTAGTTGAGAATCATGCATTGATAAAATTAATAATGATGTACCTGTCACTATGCATAAATGAGGCAACTTTGTACAAGCACCAATGAACCGAACAATATTTTCATGTTGTACTTCCCTGCATTGACAAACAATCTGACTGAACCTTATCTTAAAAATTAATTATGTAATATTATATTCTTGGAAATGAGAAACTTCTTTTACAATAGACACACACACAAAAAACATTATATTGTGTACCACAAAGAAGTCCATGGACAGAGAACTTCAAGTCTTCGACAGCTATGGGCCATTCACTATCTCAAATAATTTAAAGACATGAAAGATGTAAAATATGTTCTATCTTCCATAAGAAAAGTGTGTTCACAAAGTTTGTCACTCTAGGATACTTTGTGACTCTAGGATTGTGTTCTCTGTCTTCAAAAAGAAACCCATTGAGGTGTCCAGCTTCAAGAATTATCCTTTCCTCCTATGCAAAATTCAACCTTAGAAATGGGTCTATAGCTAAACAAGACATAATTCACACCATCAGACATGAGACTAAAGAGTGCTGGCAGTAATCTGCAAAAGGAGGTTCTTGATTTTGCAGCAAGTTAAAATACACGAATCTTGTTGTCCCTTCCAAAATATGCTCCCCAATTGTCCCCAATTCTAGAAAGCCACCGAACCGGCCTAGGCTTTAGTTTTCTAGTATCCCTTTCATTGTCCTCTTTAAGTGCAAATGATAAATAAGAGTGCCGAGAATAATTCAAAAAATATGTGTGCATCTGGCAAGGTGTTCATAATTAGTGGTGGACCACATAGTTTGGAGAAATGTGCAAAAAGCAGACCTGGAAAAATTTGTTGGTGTTTATAAACATGTGTTTTCTTGAAGAAACACTTTTACAAAAATACGCTAATTCCAGCTAATTAAATACATTTCAGAATGCCCAGTTTGAATCCAAAAGAATGAAAGGGGCTTGGGACAATTTGAACTGCACGGCCCATGAATTTCATCTTCTCAAGTAGGTGGTATCCACACAACATTAGGGTCCTTCCTGCTGATTATTTATTTTAACTCATTGAAGTTTCGAATTAGTGGACAGCCGAATGAAGCTCAAAAACTTCTTTGAAACGTGTTTACCTAATCACACATCTGATAGAAATTGCGGGGCCTACCAACATAGTACAAACTCTTGCTCCCTAGCTACTTCACATTTCCAACTGTAGCATATATGTTCTTCACAAACTATTCTCCATTGTTCAAATGTTGGTTCAAACTGCCATCGCAAGCAATTTATGGACACTGATTCATACAATTGGCTATCAGAATTGGCTTATTTACGAATAAAATGCCAAGCATGATGCCGGACCATAGCAGTATCTTATAACTAATCTCGCAGAGAACATCATGTAAAGCTTAAAAATCAATTGTCTATAGTTAGAAACAACTAAGCTTAACAAGCAACACTATGTTAGAGACAACTATGACTTGCTAAGGGCAATACAATATTGGATAACATAAATAAAATAGAATGGAAGTCCGAAGAAGAACCGGCACGTGCTAACGGGGTCAAGCCTTCTGTGGCTGGGGATAGATAATGTGGAAAAGTTAATTGGAGCATCTTAGTGACATGGACATGCTCTAGGAATCTTAGAAGACGTATCAAAAAATATGATAAAAATTCCTTTAAGATTGGTTTGGGAATTGTATTGAATCTCCTTTTGTGTTGTTTGCCTGCTAACTAAAACTACTCCTACCCATACTTGTTTTGCCTCTTATGGTTTTGATTAGTGTCAAAAGGTCCTGGTGCATTCCGGTTCTGGTACACGCCAACTAAGAATAATATAACTATAGTATTAAACAAGTAGCTATTAGACGTATCACTCACTAACAGATCATCACGTTTCTTAGATCTTCAATCCCTCTTCACCTAGTGATTATTCAGACTAGTCATTAATCTAGCAACTTCGTGGCAACATAGAAAGTAATAAAATGGAATTTGAAAGTTTTGTTAAGAATATGATGTAGGCAGCAACTCTATTCACCTTAAAATAGCAACTTCTTTTGCGAACTCATCCTCCAGAGGGTCATTCAAATGCTCAGATCTCAGCATCTTAACAGCAACATTCTGACCAAGATATACTCCACGATACCTTTCATAAAAAAGAGTAATATACAAGCAGCGTCACTGAGAAGCAGAATAGACCAATATATAGTAGCAGTTAAAGCATAGATATGAACATACAAATCTCCACATGAGCCAGCAGCGATTTTTTCCCCTATCTTCAATGATCTCCAATTTATTTCCCAATTTTCGCATTTTGCTTGCACTGCAATGGCTTTCTCCACAGCTGACTGAGAATGTGATGAACCAGACCATGTTCCCTACACAAAAGCAAAGCACCAAGCCAACATCAATCTGTAGCCAATTACCAGAATTGATTTATAAGATTGCGTAATAAACCCAGTATTACACTACATAACATAAGAAACCTCAAGCAAAGAAAATATAACTCAAAACTCATGAGTAACTTGTAGCAAGACCATCACTTCATGACTATTTCAGCAGAAATGAGAAGATCTCTAGCAATGATGTTTAGACTCCGCCCTGCCCTTCTAGCAAATCAAAACAATGTCCAAGTATATATAAAATTTAGATCAGGCAACACTTCTCATGTTCTCTCATTTCATTTTTCTTTGACCTGTAGCTGAACTTCTTTGGATCAGGTTGGGAACCCAAAAATCACACATAATGATGCATTTCTGACTACGAGATCTGATCACAGCTATAACATATAAAATAAAGCATTTCCTTAAGTTAAACCCATTGCTAATCACTTCCCAAGCTACGGAACTACAATTGAGGATTTGATTGTTGCCATCAAAAGCAATAGGAATGACCATGGAAAAATGATGCAAACCTCAGAGGGAAAGGATCAGATATGGATCAGCAGGGAACCGTGAAAATGGTATGTTCTACAAGGCTGGATGAAAATATTGAAAAAATTTGAGATGTAAGCATCATTCCTTTATCTTTCCCAGTACCTTAGTGATGATTATATGATCTCCAAATTGCAAGAGGACAATTTATTTCTTTCTAATTCATCTTATAGAGCAACTAATACCATGCTTCTAGAAAATGTAAGCGGCAAACCCATGGACAGACAAATATTTATTAAACAATGTCAGAAAGACCTAACGACTGGAATATGATAAGCTGAATTACATTTACTTGGTTGTGCACAGATACAGCAAAGCAATATAATATATCTAATATGCTCCAAGAACTGAATCTTCCAATTCTCACTTGCATGCAGAGCCCGCGCACGCACACAGAGAGACAGAGAGAGGGGTGGAGAGAGAGAAGTGGAGAGGAGGGCTGGAAGGGGGAAAGGAGAACCTTGGAAGGAAATTACCTCACTTCTAGAAATTGATTTTCTCATTTCTTCATATAAACCGTCTGTATTCTGGTAAGAAAATTGCAAAGTCAACAATCATTTAAGTTAGAAACGATTCAAGTGACACTATGATTAATAAGTCAACGACTCCGTAAAATTCACTGCCTTGTAAAATTAACATTATATAACAGCGGCCACCAGAATGTTGATGTAACCATATAAATGCTTAACCTTTGCCCAGTGGGAAAGTAAGAAACATGTTGCATATTCTACATATTCCAGGCACAAAGAAAATACTCCCACACCATAATGTATATACTCCATTTTGGGTTTGCCACAATTTGTTTGCCTCACTGCACTTCAGATTAACCAAAAATAAATGTGACCCATTTAAGAAGTCAAACAAATGCCTACATCATGTTTAAATAGTACACTCATTCATTTGAGAAACAAATTGTATGTCAAAATAAATGCTATAGTAATCAAGTGACTTATTTCACGGGATAAAAAAGACGAGCAATATTTAGCACCAAGTTTCATTAAAATCCTATCATTTCAAACCATGACATTCTAACGAAGATGCCCTGTGAACCAACATATAAATGGTAGATCAATAAAAAAATTACATCAATTACTTGTATCTCCAACGCAAGTTGAGTAAATAAAGATTAATGAAAGATATTCACAGCATTTCAAAAGTGTCTATAAACAGTATTATGGATAAAAGTGAGTGCTCGAGAAGTGGAGAATCCTCGTGGATGCAGCAAAATATGAGGATAAAATGTGGTTTAACTTCTGACAATTGTACATGATATAATCGTGTTTTTTAAAAACTGGTCAAACAAACTGATCATGGGGAAAATAAAAAATCGAAGAACAATGTCCCAGAAACTTCAAATCTAAAATCATAGGTTTTAGATGAAAGTCCATAACTGCTCTCAAATTAAAACAATCAATACCTCAACAGGCCATCCATCCACAACAAACACATCCAAAGAGTAGCCATCGGTTGTAGAAAACACATGTGCTTCACGGATGTTAAGTCCTATATCAGAAAGCAAAGCAGAAAGCTGCAGAAAGAGAAACCAAATTAGAAGGTACAGTATTTAGATATAAAGGGAAGTAAAATGATTTTCAAGTTTATTTACCAAATTAAAAGATTGGACTCAACTATCAAACTCCGCTACCAGACATCCAAAAAAGACAGATAATGATGATGTAGAGATTGCAAAAATGAAGTCAACGGATGCCTATAGAATACAATATGAAGTACAACCAATTGACTATCCTAAACTGTTGAATACATGTGCAGATACCCTGAAGGATGAAGCACCAGTTGTGCTTTGAAGTAACTCCTGCAGCCTCTTAAGCTTTATGTTCCGGAATGTTATCGCCATCGCCCGTGTTAAGTACACAAGCTGATATACCCCGAGTCATTACACTACAATCCCCCACCCCCCACCGACCGTGAACGAGACCAGTATCCACAAGATAAACTCACTCAGGAAAAACAACCATTTATGAATCAAAATTATATATCACGCCTTCCCAAATTTACCTGACTAAGAAGCTTGGGCTTGTCAATAGTTGAAAATATTACTTCATGTATTGGTATATGTGGAACTTCCTGCCTGCACCATGCTTCTCAATAGTAAATTTTCGACATATATAACAGATAAAGTTTTACATCTATAACATGGAGTAAGGGCAACTAAGAGTTTTGCACATCTGAAGAATATGGCAAGCTGGTATACAATTACAAAATAGAAGTCTTGAAGAGTAAGCAAGTCTCTCAATTAGATGTCTTAAATACGTACGATAAATAAACAAATAGAAAGCAGAGCACATATGTATGAGACTTTGAAGCATGGTCAAACATGTTAAACCGGGCTCAGAAAATATCTGCCAGTAGATAAACCATTGGCTTTGAAAGATTGGTCAGACCAATAAGACTGGACATGCTGTTTCCTACAGTAACTAAGCTAAGGGTTTAAAGATTAGAGATTACTTCAGTAGTAAGCACGGACAAAACCCAATTTATCTGGAAGCTCAATCAAAAGACTTGAATGTTTTGATTTTCTTTAAGCATTTCACAACCGTGTCACCACACCCCGACAAACTCAAGTTTTTTGCAATTTGCAAATTTACAGTTCAATCTACTCGACTCAATCACGCTCATTTTTCTTCTTTTTTTTTTTTCCAGTTTCTTATCTTTGATAAAGTTCGATGAGAAAAGCAAGAGACGATCATAACAGAAATTCACCAAGAATTACCTTGTCAAAAAATCTTTGGTAGGTAAGTCACCGTCTCTGTCCCTATAATTCTGTCTCACATCCAAGTTTAGATCCTCAAGCTTAGAACAAGGCTCAAAATCCCCCTCGCATTTTCTGTTTTAGATCATAGATAATGAAAAGACATAGAGACGGAATGCGGGAACTGACGGACAGATACACGAACATTACCAAGTAAAAGAATAATGAATTGTTAAGCCTATAGGTAAAGCGGGTTGGAAGGTGTTAAAAATGTATAAAGTAGCTGTTGACATTCAAAAGTACCCGTGATTCAAAGATGGAACATCTTCAACATCGACACTGCCACATGGTCTCGAGGAAGAAGGAACATTTAAAACTTGTTCATCATCGACATCGACTTTAGTGCAGAAATTCTGACCAGAGAGACAGAATGGAAGGCAGGAAGTCAGGAATAGCTAGAGATATTGAAATGAGACAGCTAACCCAACGACAGAAGAGAAAAGGAGTTTGTTTTACTCTTGGGCAGCTACATCATCAGTGAAAATCAGTAATGGTTAGATACTCTAAGAATTGTATCTTCACATGTAATAGGAGAGTAATTCGGTCAGAAGTTCTTCGATATTGTTAATTCTTTTATCGTAAAGGCCAAATACAAGGATTTTCTGTTAGTTTTCAAATGTTGGGTGATTTTTTTAAATGTTTAGCTAAAAGCTGCAACAATGACCAAGTCATACCTCTAATCTGAACGTTTTCAAAGCGATGGAGAAAATATGATGTTGAATGGTCTTTCATATGAAGTTACTCATACTAATTGCTTTACGTCCTACTCTCTTCGCAGTCCCTTTAACCCTAAAGCTTGGGGAGCTAATCAAATTATTAGCAGGATCAAATGCCGTTCCTCTCCAGCCTCCTCATTTTATAAGCTTCATGCCAGATTCTACAATTCTAGTTCCAGTTTTGAAAGAAGCAGCTAAGTTATTTTTATTCCCAAAGCCTGCTAGAACAAGTGCAAGATCCTTGAGATATGAAAAGGTAGGCTGCTAGAAGCTTCTCAAAAGGAATACTGAGAACACTAGATCACCAGGCACTTCGAAAAATAAATCCAGTTGACATATATATCATCAATTATCATGCCATTCAGGTTTATAGTTACTAGATGGTCCACCAAATTTAGTTTTTTCATTATTGGCCAGGTATTGTTTAGTTACAGTTCCTCCGGTAAACTGAACTTTTGACATTAATTTGCCATTTTTTATTTTAAAATCCAGAACGAATGAAAAGTTTATAATTTGAAAAGTCATACAAATAATGATTTATATTGAACAGAAGGCAGCATGCAAGGTTACTAGTGTACACCATACCTCCAAAAAACGAATATGAAAAACAGGCAGATTATCAGGATCCTTAGCCCGCGTTAGAAGACTTTGATGTAGCAAGACATCTTCCACTCTATCCATGTTAATATCCAGTCCATAACTGAAACATACAAGAAGCACATTTGAGCAAAAATCTGCCATCAAGGTAATAAAATGAAAATATTTACCTTCATTTGGAAACATATGCCAACCAAAAATTGAGAAGAATAAACGGATGATAACGGGTAAAAAAGGTAGATAGTAAGTATAGATAAGATAAATCTGAAAACTATTCAAAAATTCAAACAGATTGTGTTTCAATTTACTTTAGAGCACCAAAATCACAGTATCACCTGAACCAGTCAACTCACAACTGTGACTCACTCATACATGATGCGAACGCAATCACCAACCAGATGTTGACATACATAAATGAAGACTTTTCCCCTGTTTCGAGAAGAGTATTTTTCTAATGTTACAGGGATCATTTATGAATACTTGCATCCACAGATACGGGAAGCATTAGACACAAAAATGAACAATCCGATATGCACGAATCAATCACACACACCACGCACGCACACACACAACTCTCATATACACATTTCTACGAACGCAAGCATCACCTCGGCGGAAGGCGATTGAAGTGAGCCTCCAACTGTTCGCGGAAATCCGGGTTCCGAAGAACTTCTTCATTTTCATTTTCTAAAAGCCGACTATACACGTCATTCCTGAGTGCATCACCACCGCTAGCACCGCCAAAACTGCCATAACTCCGAGGAGGCGATGAACTCTCTCCTACCTCCTCCACCAAATCCATCACAACTGTATACACGAGTACTTAACTCTGCACCAATATTAGCATATGCATATCGATTTTGACTTGCTAAATAAATTGACCGAGTTAAAATTGACTTCCATGAATGATCGGAGGAACGGAATCTTTTCAAACGGTTGGTAGAATCTAAAAAGTGTTGCGTGTTCTGATTCTGATATCACCTGGAAACTCAAGGGCAATTTCGTCTCCCATTACTGTAGCGAACTCGATTTGTCTTGAGAAAACACTGTTACTGCGTGTGTGTGCGTGAGAGAGAGAAAGAAATGGTTTGAACTATGTTGAGCGAAGTCGTGTTGATAAAGTCATAAAAATGGCGTGTGTGTGTGTGTGTGTGTGTGTGTGTGTGTGTGTGTGTGTGTGTGTGTAAGAGTGAGAGAGAGTGACGGAAGAGTGCCGCCAATGGATAGGGTTCTGAGACTATTTTATGTAAAATAAAATCAATAAATAACACCTGGGTACCATAAAATAGGAGGGAAAATTCATTTAGCCTTCAACCTTTGAGAAACTAACAATTTAGTTTCGAATTTTTCCTTCAGTAAATATATAGAAAGCATGAGCTTGCTCAACAAAATTTAAACAAAATTTACCTTTTTAGGCTCATTTCTACTTTACAAATCTAGAGAAAGAAAGTCTCATAACTTTTAATTGTTTTTAATTGCATATTCCTGGAAAACTCACTTTTTTTGGGAGCAAATTTAAAAAGTTTAAACATTGTGGATTTTATAAAATAAAATATATAAAGATTAGGATTGTAAACATTTTACAAACAAGCATTACAATATAGGTATGATAACAAAACTTCATTGTAATTATATTTACATAGAACAATCTCAATGCACTCATGAAAAATATCTCATTCTAACTTGGACAATTAATTATAAATGTCAATAAACTTCACACAATAAAGAGGTCTGGTTTTTTTTCATCTTACAAAACTTGTTTTCCTACGCATAATTATATTTTTAAAATATTGCAAAATGAGTAATATTACCATCTCTCCGTCTCTCTAATAAATCACATATGACCTGACACCAACTATTAAATGAGAAATTGATATGTTTGGAAACGATTTTAAAGAAAATAGTTTTGACTAAAAGACAAGAAGGATAAGTTTTATAAAAACGTAAAAAAATGTCACATAAATGAGATGACTAATTAAACATAATGCTAAGAAAAAAATAAATAATAATTGTGACAAACAACCTCTTATACCAACAAATTTTTTGTGCGGATTAATTTACTTTGTTTGAGATCATATATTGTCACGCGGAAATCATGAGGGACCAATGATGCAATAAGCCAGAAAGAAAGGAGTTGGACAAAATTTACACGGGTGACGATTCTCACAAGTCACAACAATTACGGGAATGTTGATCTCCATATTTCGAGGACCGTGTTTGGCTGCATCCGATACCGGGGTGCCTCCGATTTAATTTTTAAATTGAACAATAGCGTTAATTGTAAAATATATGAATAGTAATATAAAATGTGTGAATCATATTTTATTTTTAAATGACTAATAAAAATTAATTTTTAAGTGAAAATATATTAAGACGTACAAAGACTTGTACCACGAACGAAACCAATCATTCCAATAAAAGAATAAAATTTCAGGTGGTAAAAAATAAATGATGTAGAATACGTGACTTACATGTTAAAAATGATGACAATCAAATATAATGTTAGTGTCTAATCAGGTAACTATCTTTAATAGGAAAAGTTATTCTTTCACTCAAGATTCTAAAACATGAAAAGGTGTCGAGCGGACGTATAATCTTTGTTGACACTTAAGGACGCGTTTTTAGGGTTTTTTGCTTAAATGCATTTTTTTGCGCTTTTTCAAAAAGTTTGTTACCTGCACTTCGCGCTTTATGCACGCTTTTAAAATTTTTTTAGAATACTGTTTTTTAAAGTATGACAATAGTGAAGGAAAATATGAAATGTGTAAATAAAAACAATATTTTTATACTTGGGATTCAATTAAAAAAGTATTGATTTGAACACGTAGCATTTCTTACCCCTTCAAAGAAGCACTCCTATGGGCAAGCGAGGCTTTTGCCAGCTTAGTCGGGCATTCAAAAGGAGATAATCATCATTTTTCAAGCGAATAATATCTCGTTTTTGTCATTAATTAATCAATCGGCATAATCGAAGGGAGGAATTATCAATCACATAGCAACGGTAATATTCCCCTATCCATGCGTGGATAGGGTAATATGCCCACAAGGGCCTGTTTGTACAAAATCAAAGTTTGATAAAAATATACTTATACATAATCAAACTTTGATTATGTACAAGTAGGCCCTCCTTGGCGTATTACACTACTCACATATAGGTAGGAGAACATTATTGCACATAGAATTAGGAGACATGTCATAGTCAATCAGAGACACGAGAGTATTTTCAATGGACGCTTTAAATTACATGTTTTCTTTTCTTTTTTTTTTTTTTTTTGAGAATTTTAAATGACATGTTCGTAACACATGGTAATTGAAAGTCAAAAGTTTATCTAGTAGTAAGTGTGTTAAAGTAATCTTTTTATAGTGCTCATTAACTTGCCAGCTAAATTTAAGAAACAAGTTGGATGGTGAGGAGACAACCTTTGAGTACTAGTGGAAAACCTTATATGTAAGGGAGAGAAGCACCAAGGGAGAGGGAGAGAGATGATAAAGGTCACCATAATTAGATCTATAATTTTCCAACTAGGGACACAGCTCATCACCGCTATAAATAAGAAGCTAACACTAAACGTAAAGCCAAGATTTATGTGGTCTAGTGGCATCCGTATTGATTTTCCATCCCCTAAGGTCTATGGTTCAATTTCCATCCCCTACATTCCCGTGTAATTCCAAAAAAAAAAAAGGAAAAGTAACTTTTTATATTATTTTATATACTCGCCGTGTTGATTCGGTCTCACATCTTTAGACTACACCACCAACCAATAGTTAACTCAACCGCCTAGTTTATCAATAGTTGGTAACCTTTTTTCTCTAGTGACCTCTGGTGCCTTATGGTGTCGTTATGTACAAGTGATTGGTGGGAAATTTGTGCGCATTATCTCACTTTCATTAAGTATCATAATATTGGTTTTGAATTTATAACTGAAATTAATTGCGAATCTGATCAAACTCAAGTGCCATAACCTCAAATCAAAGCTTTATTCATCTTTCTCGACCCACCACACTCCACCCATTCCTAGAGCCACCACCACCTTAAATTCCTCTACTGACAGCTCTACCTCTCCCATTCTCACCCCTTCTGCTACCACTAATAATCATCACATTGGAAGCTTCCACAACGATGGGAACATTTGCCATCCACCCACCACCTCTACCCCTCACCTCCGCTTATGACTCCATCTTCCTCGTTTGGGTAGGATTTCTATGACCCTTTCATGCCGTATGCAAGAACATCAGTGGATAAAAAGGAATAGGAGGGGACAACTACTGGTTCTAAGATGGTAACTGTACTGACAACCCATCCATCAGTCATCGCTAGATTCATTAAATACACCTTAGTAAGGGTCCAATACAACCACCATTAGCAATGAACTTTCTGTCATTCTCACCTCCAAAAGTAAAGATCTTGTTGAGACCATTAAAGAGCTTGATGATTATTTCCTGAAGGTAACAAATGTTTGTGCTTTCATCTCTCTTATGTTGGGAGTCCCCATCAAAAATTTCGGCTACCCAAGATCGTCTAGTAATCCCTTACTACCATTGTTCCATTTTCTTTTAGTAATGTGAATTGTGAAACATATTCATATTCTCTTATTGATAATTGGTGAAATATACCCCTCGGTTTTACCCTAGCTACGTAAGTCGTCCTTACGTTTATGTTCTTGATAAACACCTTTCTACGTTCAGTATTTTGTTTATGTTCTTGATAAACACCTTCTTACGTTCAGTATTTTGTTGCAAAGATGCTCATATTGTCACATTTCAGTATACCACCGTTAGTTGTCTACTCAGCAACCTAGTGGACAATTCACTTAAGGTCCATGTAAACTTTAATTTATTACTTAGTCCATAAATCTAATATTTAAATTGAGACTCATAACTCAAATTAAATCTTCAATTAATCTTTCTCACCCTACCACACTCCACCCACCCCTTCACACTATATAACATTAGAGGTGGATAGTTGAGATAAAGTCATAATGTTTGATCTAGAATGGAATCACAGTTTATAACTTTAGATAAAGTACTTGCAGAAGAAAAAGAATAACTCCGTAGCTTTTAGAGGATATTTCGTGTCAGCTTAAGCTAGTGTTTGCAATTACTATTCATTGGGATAATTCGTCGGCTCTCAATATTAAATAGTATGCATAAAGGTAAGTTTTGGTATATACATGTGAGGTACAATATCATAGATCAGTTGATATCAAAAGTTGATTTCTATTAATTATGTGAATCAAAAGAAAATATCGCTAATCCTCTTACAAAGGCCTATCTAGAGATTAAGAGTACTGTTTATAAAAGGGAATGAGATTAAAAGCTCATCACATATGAATCTTTATATGGTAAGTTGGTAACCCAACATTTTTGACTAAATATCTCTAGATCTTGGTTCAATGGAACAACTTCAACCGAGCACTTCAGAGCTATCTTCTAACGATTCACACAATTGATAAAGTTGTCGCCTACAGAATATATAAGGTTAAGTTATAACTTCTATTGATTCCTATAACTTGGATATACTAAGTGGGGGTATGGCAGAATACTTTTAGCAGTAGATCATTGTTATAAGTGTGAACTGTGAAGTGGGCTACTTCTATGAAAATTTTGAGGTTTGAATCCTCTAAAACTCTTATGAATCCTAAGAGTTGTTCAAGATCAAAATGAACACAACTATAAGAACCTATGAAATGATAGGAATATTATTGTGTTGGTACGTTGTCTTAGTTTTCACCAACAACAACAAATGGACATTCGAGACATCACATTTACTGACTAATCAAGTAAATCCTATAGTACTCACTAAGGCAGGTTCATGATAAAAAAAAATTACATCTCTTGATGCAAAAAGCCTTTCACATGTACTCTCTGTTCGAGTATGCATTTCATGTTGCATATTAATGATAATGTCTACTCAAGTGGAAGATTGTTGGAACTTGGTCTATTTGACATAAAAATTGGGGAACTCAATGTTTGTTTTCTCCAATTAAATGCCTAATTAAATTCTACGTTGCGAGTAGATGAACATAGTATACTTGATTGTGTAAAACCATTTTCAATGAGAAATTCTAGTTTTAAAGTTGGACAGTCAAATCGGGAATAAATAGAAGATAAATAGGTGAGAAATTAGAAAATGTTCCAATGCCACGTGGGTTGCATGAAAAAATTAGCCACCTTATGTCTAAGTTGAACATTTTGGTTTGGGCCGCAAGGAGTACCAGTAGTATTTTTTTTTTTTTTTTTTCTTAACGAGAAAAGACCTAGATAAGGAGTTGGTTTGGCCAAGACTCAGGTAGGGTGTAGCCGTCTGAATGGGTGTAGGTTTGGGTTGACTTTCACCTAATCCAAACTAATAGTAGTAATATTTTTGGGTGGGACTATTCACACCCTTCAAATACTAAGCACATCCCAAAATATTCTATCTCCCCAAACTACCCTTTAAATTATAAATAAAAAAAAATTCTACAACCGACCCGCCACCCTTCCTCCCCCGGCGCCGGCCGACTGGTTCTCCACGATGGGAGAACAAAACGAGAACTGCATTTGCCCTATGGAGAATCCCAAAGAGAGAGAGAGAGAGAGAGAGAGAGAGAGAGAGAGAGAGAGAGAGAGAGGAAAAAGAAGAAGTAGATCTCCGAGTGGTGGTTGATGAAAGAAATGGTAGTCGGAATTGATTAATGGTGGTGGTTGGAGTTTTGAAAAAGATGGCCGGATTTTTTTTTTTTCCTTTTGTTTGGCCATGGCTGGCTGAACACCTCCAAGGATGTTCGGCCAGCCATGGCCGAACATCTCTGAAGATGTTCACCACCTTCGGCCGAACCGAGTTTATTTTTTATATTTTTATTTTTTTACGGAAATGCAAGGGATATTTTGGGAAGATTGGACATTTTTGGGGTGTGCTCAGTAAACTTATGGGTGTGTTTAGCCTCACCCAATACTTTTTTGGATAAAATAATATCTAATTCTTTTATTTAATTAGTTAATTCTCCTTATTTTCCTAAAAGTGACAAATGCATTTTTGGATAAACTCTTTGAAGAGAAGACTATTGTTCTAGCAGTTTTTGGACAAAAAATTGTTCTGGCAGTGTTCTTGACAATTGTGTGTGTGAACATGTTTTTCTTTTTCAATGTGCAAAAAAAAAAAAAAAAAAGAAAAGAAAAGAAAAGAAGAGAAGAGAAAGTAGAGTAAAATAGAATTTTGGGCCCGTAGATTCTTGTAGAATTGGAGCGCTAGAAAACGAATTCTTGTATTTCCCTAAACAACGTTCACAACTGAGTATATACAACCCTACTACCCTAGTAAATCAACAAAAGCTATACCCCGTTCCATGCAATAGTACTACGTGCGGACAGAGAAGACGATGTTGTAAGTTATAAATCTAACTAACAATCACATTGTGTAAAATGAATATAAACTTTAGTTAACAATATTTTCAAGTGTTACTTCATTTTATTTTGTGAATACTAATAATGCAATCACACTTCCTAAAATCTAGGGTACAAAGTTGGATGTTTTGTGAAAATATTTTGTGTTTCAAGAACTACTTAAGTAAGTTCTAATCTTAAAGTTTTGTTCACCTCAAATATTGTTAAAAGTTTCCAAAATCCTTCTTTAAAAAGTCTCATTCTATAGTTTTTACTTTGCTTTCAAAGTTTCCGAAGTTAATAATAATTCTAGAGCCGTATTATTTAATAATCAATTGAAGCAATGTATTTTGACAATCATTTATAAACCCATTAGTATATAAATTTGATTATTGCTACATATGTCATCATTTTATTGGATTTTTTTAAAGTAAAAAATTACGATTTGACTTTTACTTTTGATTTTTCAAGAAAAAAAGACAAATGAAATAATGATATATAAAATTTCCTAAATTATTATTTTGGTTTATTTTATAAACTATTACCCAATTCGTTGTGAATCACGTGCAAAGCACGCGCTAGTGACTAGTTACACTAAAATTGACAATTTCTCCATTTAAAGGTCACAGTAATCGGTCAACTCAGAATCTCAAACTTGCAAATTTCATACGGTGTGAATCAAATTATTATGTTTAAGTAGATTTTTCTCTTTCAAGTTGAATTTGTATTCAGTAATTTTAAAAATAAATAAATAAATCGATGATTTCTTTAAACACCTCTAAAAGGTTTCAATTTAAGTTTTATACTTCACTCGTTTTCGAATAGACTTTTATATTATTAGAATTAGAATGTTCTTTTTTAATTTTAATAATTGTAGAAATCACAAAATTAATGTGCAGATTATAATATTTATTTTGAATGTTTAAATTGTTGTTAAAATTTAACTTAGACTTAATATTGAACATAATTGCTCAGTTAAAAACATAATTTCTTAGTTAAAACGAAGAGAAGCTTTACAGTATAAGCAAGCGAACCATGTTTTACACTGATTCTTGATTTTTAGCAGTAAGAACCGACTTGGAATTGATACCGTCTAACTTATATAAATTGTTCATAGCAAGTGGGAACAAAATTCTTAATTTATTACATTTTATCTAATTGATGAAAGGGATTAGATTCTCCACCAATATAATGTCAATTCACTTGCCAAAAAATAATAACAATAATAATAATAATAAAATTAAAAAAATAATAAAATAATAAAATAAAGGATTGCCTATTTATTATTAACAATATTTATAATTGCCTATTTGTGCTATTATCGGAAAGTAGCATATAAATGATGATGAATTATCGTTATACTCAATAGTGGAGACAAAAAATAACAATAATAATAGTAGTAAAAGAAAAAAAAAAGTTTGAGAGAAAATTACATGTATAATAAAAAATATTAAATCAAATTTCAAAATTTACAACTATTTAGGTCACCACCTCATCCCCTGTGATTTTACTCTTAGTTCAGTAATCTTTTTATTTCTTTTTTCTTATTTTTACTTATTTACATTATTTATTTTTTGTGGGTATATCTTGGTAATAAATATGGTCACTTCTTCGAATGTGTATAAGCTTTTTGCTAATGGATGTTAGCAAAAATGAATGCACAAAGCTTTTACCGGGGTTGTAATGGGGCCTATGAAGGTATTTTATTTTTATATCGCTAATGGATGTGAAATTAGGATTAAAGGAGACAAGAATTGATAGTGATGTAAAAATGATTTTAATACTAATGAGTCACTATGAAAGGGCCCAAAATAATATTGGATTACACAATGAAAAGAAAGGTAAATCAAACACACGATCTGGCCTTGCAACGTCAGACAAAGAGTGCTTATTTATGTTCCCTTTTTTTTCATCTTTCTTTTAATGGTGGTAGCTCTCCTCTCCCTATCTGTACTAACCAGTATTATTAGGAGTGCCAATCTGATTGCACAATTTGCACATTCGTGTATTCAATTCGATTAGACTCGACTCGACATGAACGGAACTGCAAAGTTAACGGCAGGCTGTTCGAATTCCGACTAGTGAAATGCACAATCATCTGCAGACCAGCACAAAGTGCCGATTTGTGGGGTGTGAGCTAAGCTATATGTAACCCTTTTTAAGTATCAATTAGCTTTATAATTTAAGTGTCAAATTACTATTATTTTTAGGGATACTAACATTTTTATGAGAATTTTTAGGATGATTTTACAAAAATTAAGTGGATTAACGCTGATTATAATTATTTTTTAACCAAAATATAATGGACAAATCAGGCGTGGGCATGAATTTTGGTGCATGTCTGCATGCTATATTTGCTCGAGCAATTTGATTGTTAATTTAAGTATTCTAACTTCTTTAAAGTGTATCGTATGTCTTTTTCATTTCAAACAATTTTTCCTCCTTATTTCTTTGTATAAATCTGCATTTCAATTTCTTAATGTTGTAACTTGTAAATTTCTATGGTTGAATGCAGTTATAACTTACTGTAATTTTGACATATTTAACATTTTTTTTTTTGTGTTTTTATTGTCTATAATAGTGTAGCCTTTTAACGTAATTGACTACACGATGATACTTTTAAATCAAAGCCTAAATTTAAAATTTAAGAGCTTAGCCATTACAAGTTTGAAATCGTGCAAAATTTGGCCGTTAAAGATTTTTTATTAGATTGTAATGCGTTATGTAATTGTAATATATGACAAAGATTAGTAATGTGTTACAGATATTTTGTAACATATTACATGTTCTCTATAATTCATTACAGATTTTTTGTAATTGACGTGTAGTCCATTACAGGTTCGTTACACTTGTAAAGGAGTCTATTATATATGTTCATAATGACAAATGCTTTGTAATTATTTGTGAATTCTTTGCATTTTATTTTATTACAGATTCTCAATAATCCATTTAACTTGTAACGGAATGTATTACAAATCCATTACACTTGTAATGAAATCCATTGCAAATTACAAGTCCATTACGAGTGAAATGAAATTCACAGCCCGTTCTTTTATAATTTTTAACAAATTTTTACACATTTTAACACATTCACATCAAAAGTCAAACCAATTACATCCACATATTTTATGGGACCCACTGTACTACATAAATCTCCACCACTCAATCTTACTCATTCTCTCTCCTATTTCACATCAAAACTCATAAATACTCATAAATACACATACACTAACGGGTCAATGTAATAAGCAATAAAGACAAAGAAAACTATCAAGTGATATTTTAAAATATGAGACAGTGATATTTTTAAATGCAAGATTAAATTTAAAATCTTACAGGTTGGCCATTACAAGGTCACAGGTTTGAAATCTCACAAAATTTTAGTCCTTAGATATTTTTTTCTTTGATTGCAATGTGTAACATAATTGTAATGTATTACAAGTAACTTGCAATTCATTATATATCCTATGTAATTCAGCGTGTAGCCCATTACAAGTTCGTTACACTTGTAATGAAATTATACTTGTTTGTAATGCATTATAGATACTTTGTAATTCATTGCAAATTCTTTGCATTGCATTACAAATTCTCTATTACACTTAGGCTATGTTTGGCAGACTAAGCTGAAAAATTGGTTCCGAACATATAGTTGATGCCTGATAGCTAATAGTTGAAAAGCTAACTAATATATATAAAAGTATTTGGCAAAACTAGCTGAAGAGCTATCTCAAAAATACATATTACACAAAGGATATTTAAAATAATTTTTAAAAATGAAATGGAATAGAAAAACAAAAAGTTCATGAAACTTATTTGAAATGCTTGTAAAAGAAGCGTCTGAGATAAACTCTGGCTTCTCAAATAAGCTTCATCAACAAAATGGAGCTTATTTGAATATAAGAAACTTATAAACTCTTTGGATAAGCTATAAATTAGTTTATTATACTTACCAAAAACACACTTATAATGGAATCCATTCCAAGGTTGTTACAAGTGCAACAACATTCAACTTAACAAGCAATATAGGCAAATGAGCATGTTAGTGTATGGATAAAAATGAATTTTTATGGATTTTGATGTGATATAAGAGGGAGAATTAGTAGAGTTGAATAGTGAACATTTGCATAATACAGGCAAGTCCTACGAGATATATAAATGTGAAATAGAAAAGAGAATGAGTGGAGTTGAAAAGAATATATAAAAATGTGTAAAAATTTATTAAAATATATACACTAACACGTGCTTTATCAAAACGAAAGAAAGGTGCCAAAATTGCACTAAGAAAACAATGCTGCTTCTTATACCCAAAACCAAGATCCAAGGTCAAAATAATGGAATGCTACACTTCAATTACTGTTTAGGTTAGATGATCTAAGCAATCGTCTGGGCCCCAATTAATTCTTTTTATTTAATATAACAGATACAAAAATTTGAAATCTTCTTTTCAAAAAAAAAAAAGAAAAAAGAAAAATCAAACTCAGATAAAAAAAAAATAATCATAATAATAATCATTTGCCCAGGGCCTCTAGTGTTAAGTTTCGCCTAGACCATCAACATCTCAAGGTCGACTTATCTAATTACTAGGGAGGGTCACGTGCGTTGCACGTTATGTTTGATTGTTTATATATTAGCGTAGATTTGATGGTAATACCTGTAAGGAGAATCCATGAACTTAAGCATGGCAATGCTTTGACACATAAAAGTTCATTTCTTCAATAAGATCCAATGAATGAAAATCAAAGAAAAAGCAGATATCCTAGGAATATGATTTAAGTAATTCACAATCATATGAAACATAGATGACAAGATCATGCAAATCAAGTGGTGTCTATAGAACACAGTTATATTTTACATATACTGGTTGGCGGTGGCTATTATACCCTTGAATACTTGGTCGATGGAATGGAAGTATGGAACATAGACAATTTGCGCTGTTTCCTCAAAAGTAAAGTTGTTTAGGAAACGGTGTCCATTCCATCACAAAAGACTGTCACAAAAGTCTAATTTTTTGACAAAATACTTGGGACTGAGTTGTTAATCCATCTTGGAAAGAAGCTTCTTCTTGCTTGCTCCTGGAGCATTGTCTTGAAAGAGGGCCCTCTTTGGTGGTGGAGATGAGGCAGCAATGTGTATGGTGCCATCTATCTTGGTTGAAGCAGCTGGTGTATCCATCTGATCAGCAATAAACTCAACAGGGATTTTTGTATGCTTCTCTGGGTCATATTGATCAAATGCAACAACTTCAAACTTTTTGGGTGGGTGTGCATAAGCAGCCTTTCCACGATCCCCTGACCATTGTCGACCTGCCACAGCTTTTATGTAAAAGAGATGATCCTCAGCAATGTCGAGACGGATGTTTTCGTCAAGGTTCATTGCCTGTAATGTAGTTGTTGGAAGTGGTTATAGTAATTTGTAACGGCTGCATCGTTTAAGTTATATTGATGTAAATGCTAAAGTTCATATTAAAGTGCAAAGAAGTTAAAGATACGAAAAAACTACGGAATTGAACGAGCAAACGTGTGGAATGGTTGAAGGCAATCATCACAATGACAATAAACTTGATAACAAAAGGTAGAAATGTGAGGTAAGCCAAGTTTATAAGTCAGTGTTCGATTTACCAAGTAGTAACAATGAGCTGATAAATTGAGAAACCAAAGGATCAAATAAATGTAAATGCTTACAGTCCTTGTGAATCCCAGAAGTTTTGAAGTCATTGCTGGAAAAAATCTTCTGCTATTTCACCCATAACTGATGCAAAGATTGTGTATGTCTTATCTGATATTTCAATTTCAGCACGTGCCCTTCACAGATTGAGAAATAATGTTATTAAGCAGGCCACTATTGACTGAAGAGTAGGTAATGAAATTAACCGAGAAGTACCTTGGAGCGGCTGTGGAGTTGTCTTTAGTGCAGTAGTGGCAGTAGTAATTCTGGCCTGCAACAGTGGTGCTAGCTGCTGTGAAGCAGTTGCTACAAGCCATGTACCAATACGGTGCACTTGTGCGTTGAACTTTTGCCTTCCCTTTGATCCAACAATGTTTTTTAACAGGCTGCATTTATATGAATACTAAGGCCTTAATATGCTGTCAAGTTTTTAGGGGTTACGGAGAATAGAATTGAAGTTCACATTTTCAGTATTCAGGGGGCATAATTTCACCATAATTTGAGTATCAATATTAAGCTGCTAGTATTATGTCAATACTAAGCTGTTAGTATATAGTTTAGGGTTTAGGGAAAATGGAATTAAAGTTCACATTTTTAGTATTCAGGGGGGGTGTATATTTTACCAGATGTTGAGTATCCTTTATTGGACTTGTGACTGTATCCTCCAAAGCTTCCAATTTTTTTGGTTGTAGGTATTCCTTGAGTGACTTAATCTGAGCAATTTCGTCACTGTTTTCTTCAATCCTACAAAGAGTGTTTGAAGAACATCATATATCATTATTGACAAAATAAGGTGGATGCCAACAAGCATAAATTGAAGATGAATCGGATTATAAATATACTCACCATTTTTTATAAGCAAGAACCTCTTCAAAAGGCAAATCAATGTACAAGCAAGTATCATGTATTGTTGACAATGCTACCCCTGAAATTTAGTTATAGTATATTGTAAATGGTAATAAAAATTGATTCTACAGGTATGTAACTTGATATTTATATGCAGTCGAGACGACGTCTAAGAAAGAAAGTAAAATTTGTAAGTTGTTTCAAGTTAAATGGTATAACCTCGAAACGTGATGACATGGACATTTTTCACAATGATGATTGGGTTGTTGGGCAGCAAATTTGCAATTTCCTCCCCTTCAAACTCAGCATAAGAAGACCATAGTCGTAGGTTGATTGTTTCAAAGCTGAATATTTGATAAACGTATAAGTTAGATTATAATACAAAGGTAATTGTTGTTACTGAGACATTGTAAATTAGACATAATCTAGAGTCTACCTTTTATTCATCAATACGATATCGCGAGTCAGATATTGCTGCCCAGTCTTTGATGTCCACTGATCTAGTGGTGTAGAATTGATGACCATTCCCATAGTGCCTGCAAATAACAAAGAAAGTTTTAATGTGGAGAACCAAATAGAAGACTTCAGTTTATGTGACCATGTATATATATGTATACATGAACTTTGAAGGAACTCACTCATTGGAATTTCATCATTGATTACTGGCCTTAATTCTTCAAAGCTGCTCAAGTTGATTCTCGAAAAAACGAGATCATAGTGAACCTCATCAACTTCTACAACATTGCAGCCACCGGAAATGGACCACTGCAATTTGCCCTCAAATCTGCGATATTTTGGAGATGCCTCATTGACATTGGCGTTTGAAATTAGGTAAGTTTTACCCAATATCAGTGTATCGCTGAAACGTGCGATGTGTTGTGCATAGATAGTTGCCTTAATCGTATTCTCCTGTAAGAATGAGCGATGGTCACACATTTAGTCTGCATTAGGGCATCAAGACTACTGAGGTCAACCAACGAAGAGTTAAATGTGGATAATCAACCTATGAGTTCAAATACATAGAAAATCTGATAATTCTGTTAAATTGCAGTAAATATTTATCATGTAGGTTATATAATTAATAATAAATAGGTATCCATAGTAGTGATATATGATAATGAACAACTTATTTTCTTTACAACATGCTAGTTTTTTGTATTAAAATTTATGGGCTCACATTTTTACATCAAAGTAACTAAGTGTTTCAGACTATATGTTTATTGAAAAAGATTTAAGTGTGTTTATTGAAAAAAATACTAAGTTATTACTTAGTTACTCTTTACATCATAGAGTAACTTAGTTGCACAGTAGTGAATGCCTTTGTTTTAGCTCTTTTCTATTTATTTTGAAAAACCAGAGGTATCATTAAATGCATGCTCTTATAAGTTAGTGGTATTTTGCAGCTACATTATCATCTTGTATTGAATGCAGAGAATAAAGTTACAACATTTTCCTTGTTTGTGTCATAAGGTGCAGGTTTAAAGACAAAATAAATTACCTCCAAGTCCATTAGTGTCATTGCTTGATATCTAACTGGATTCAATAGGCCAACCTTGGGAGAAAACTTTTCTGCCACTATCACTTTGCAAGTCCAATCACGTGAACCCTTAGGGATTTCAGTTATGAGCTTCAGTTGCATTGCCATTGTAACCTGCTTATTATGGATTGGAAAAGTTAAACTGCATTGAACAAGCATGTTCACACAAAAACAAAAACAAAAAAGAAAGATTGAGAAGTGAATAACTATCGTGTACTTTCTTAATCTCTGGTAAATGTGCAAGAAGTCTTTGTTTCTTCTGAGACTACAAACCTCAAAGATAAAGGCTGTTGAAAGGATCCTTGATGTTATGGAAAAGTTAACTTGAGATTATGTTCTTTTATACACAATTCTAAAGGTGGTTTTAATATATTATATTATATCAATGTATCTATAGCATTTTATATGTGTGTGTCATCTCTGATAAAGGTTTGATATAATATATTATATTATATCAATGTATCTATAGCATTTTATATGTGTGTATCATCTATGATAAAAGTAAGCCAAAAAGTCGTGTATTTGTGTGAGCAAACATTGTTAAATGTGTAGAAGAATGGCCTTCTGTGATTAGGAGTTCCCAAAAGATGTTGAAACAGTAAGTTGCAGAAACCAAATCTGCTTTTTCCAGATAATCTGCAGCTGATTTTGAAAAGAAAGTATCTGTCCTTTCTTTTCTTTTTTCTTTTTGCAATGACAGTGAGATCATGATGTTGAACAATGGGTGATAAATATATTATTATATTATCATCAGTGACAAACACACCATAATGGGTAGGTAATAGTACGATTGACAGCTCCAATAAAAAGTAACTTTCAGATGCAGATGTACTATTGACTGCAAGAGATGTCTTTCTTGCTATCCTATCATATTTTAATAAATAAAATAATAAATTGTAAATAATTCTTGATTGAGCTGTTAAGGATATTTTATTATTTTTTGACATTTAAAATATAAAGATGTTTTGTAGAGAAAAGGTAACATAAAGTTAATTTAATTAATTTAGTGGATAATTGGGATATTGAAAAAAAAGAAGCTAAATTTGGCGATTTTTGTAAAGGGGATTGTATGACTTTTGTAATGGCTGGTTATTTTTACATTTAGAATAGCTATATTATATATGTAATATTGATTTAAATTGTTGAGAGTTAGAGAGAAAATTAATGATTGTGGTATTTATAGATTGTATTTATAGATTGCTAAAATACCAAATTGGTATTTTAAAAAATAAACTTTTTAAGATTTGGTATTTTAAAAAATTCCGGCGACATATTAGTATTTAAAGATCAAATTTTGGACAATTAGGTACTTTTTCTTAGCCGACGGTAGAATCTTGATTAAAATAATAATAATTTTCAAAGTTTACATTTTTTAATAATTTTCCATTTTTGCTAAAACGATAAATTGGTATTTAAAAAAATATTTTCGCAATTTTTCTATTTTTCTGCGGAATTCCTCCTCATCTATAGGCTTATTGAAAACTGTTTTATCAGGGGGCAACGGCGTGACCCTACTCCTGCTTTTTTCCGTAAAAACTTTTTTCCGTTGTTCTTCGTAGGCAAAGAAGTAAATATTTTGATTTATCTTATTACTATTGGAAAAGCACTCTATGATCTTGGTCAATAATATTTTTAAGTATTGCCTAGTCGACCAACACAAAAAATTTTGACAATTGATAACAATGGGTGAAAAAAAAAGTGAAAAAATAAAGAAAATAGACTTACTGCCATCGAGGAGAATAGATTGTCAACATTTACACTCATAGTTTGAATGCCCACTTGTAATGTAACACCAGCAACCTTGTAAACCTTCCAAAATTTGGAACAAAAAATTTAATTGTAATTTAACATTCACCACACGTAAGAAGTAAAATACTAAGGCCATATAAGGAAAGAAAATTTTACTAATAGCATCTGTGAATGAGACTTTTGATAATCTTGCTTGATTTGAAAAATTCTCACTTTTACAAAAAAAAACTTAATAATAATAATAACTTAATTTTTATTTCAAAAACGTGAATTTTGAAAGAAAAATATTAGAGGAAAAAAGTGAAATAATTATTACCATGACAGGTCTCGATTCATCATCATGACCAGCAATATAAGGTGCACCTTCGGCAAGCTCAGCAGAGTACTTGTCAACTATTAAATGGTCTAACAATTCAAAGTGAAAAAAGCAAATGAATAAATAATTATATAAGAAGCAAAAAAGGGTGAAAATAACCAATTTTCTGCTCTTTTTGGAGTATCTAATTTAAAATAATCTACTCTAAATGAAGTTTAGTTTTTAAGTACTGTAATAGGAGTATTTTCAAAATTAAAAAAAAAAACGAAGATCCATACATTATTCATGTTAAAAATGAATTATTAAAATAAGGGGAAAATGTTTTGCAGGATAGAGAAATTCAAAGAAAGATTACCACGGGACTTTAGAAACAATCTTCAGGTCACTAAAAATTTGAGCAGCTCTGTACCGTTTGTTGTTGGAATGGACCTGATAACCATCTTCTACAAGTGGTAACAAGTTGTTGGGAACAGAGACATACCAAGTATATACAGAAAACAGAGACATATAAAGAAAACAGAGACATACCAAGTTGTTATGTCTGATGTTGTATATGCTAGCGTGAACCCAACTTTCTTTAAAATGATGAGATATGGTTTGTTGTTATATTTGGAAGATAGAGATTGTTGACAAAATTATCTTGCATATATGGTTGAAAAGTGTAGATAATGTTTACATGATATACAAAAATTCTGAAGTCAATGAGTGGATAAAAATAATTTTTACTAATAAATTGTTCAAAACAGGTTATAAAGCTTCCCACCAGATGATGTGTGGGTAGACTTTGTACACAAAATTGTCTTTTACCTTTCATATCTATGAGCTATTATACCCGATTAATTAAAAAAAGCACACCATAAAAAGATAAATAAATACGTAGATTTACTGAGCATTTTTTGTGTCATTAGGGTTAAATAAACATTATGTGTGGTTTTAAAAGTTAAGAAAATCTATTTGGGTAAAATAAGTCATGTAGTAACTATGACATATATTATCTAAAAAAGGGTAGAGTCAGTACCATTTGCTTTTCTTTCTCACCATGAAGCTATGTAGATCTGAAAATAGAACAAGGTTGGATCAGTTAATACATAGGGCTAGATCAAGGAAAGAAAATTGGTGGAAAAGAAATGTCATGAATATTCAACACACAAAGTTGTTGATGATATAATGGAGAAGGAGAAAATAGTCTTACATATTCTACTATGTAATGTAATTTTGTAGCCGTAAAACACCCTCGTTGATATTGTGAGAATGCTATTGGCAAAAACCTTTAAATAAAAGTGTTTTACGAAGAAAAACCATCAATATGGTGTTAAATATTTGAGCAGAAATGCAAAAGCAGGCAAAATGGAATCAAATAAACTTGTATTACCTTGAACATTTTCCCTTTTGATACTCCAAGATCGCACGTCCAAAACCTTTCAGATAAAAGTATTCTATTCAGAATAAGCGTCAATATTCTGTTAAATATTTGAGCATAAATACAAAATGAAGCAAAAATGATAAAAAAAAAAAATCAGATACACTTGTATGACCTTAAACATGCTCACTTTTAACATCTAACTAATGATAAATTATTAGACGGGCCCTGTTAAACAAACACTACACAATATGTTTCTCCTTAAAAGTAGATGATTAAATGAAGATGGATGTCAATAACTTTAAGATTTCCAATTAAAGCGCTATCGGTTATATTATATTATCACCTTTCCAAATCCCTGGATTACTCTATTTTAATTTTAAAGTGACACAACAAAATTAAAATTAGCCATATATTATTATGTTCACACCTCCAATTGCAGAAACACCATAAAAGAAGCTTTTTATTTGGACAAATCATCACCAGGATTTGTAGTTCCATGGGAAAATCCAATTGCAAAACCAAAGATAAATCCTACAAGGATCTTCAAATTCAAGCAATTTCCTATGGGTCATCCAAAACAACCTCATCTTAAATGCACTATTCTTTCGCTATAAAAAAATTATTCTCTGCATCTCCACATACAAAAACCCCCAATCTGCAAAATCCAAGTGTAAAATTACAAGATAATTCGTAATATTTAAAGGAAAAAGATAACTAAAAACACATAAAAACAATGAATCGAATTAAATAGAAAATCTTGAGAAATAGAGATAAAGCCAACACCTCAATCAACACAACTTATCAACGCTACCAAAGTTGAAGTGAAGGACGAAGCAAATGATAGAGTTCAAGAATGGAAATTGACGATAATAGCGACTTCATAAAAGCAAGGTAACTAAGCCAAAATAGAAACTAAAAAGTTAGTAATTAACAACCTAATTTAGTTCCTAATAATTCCTAGAGTTTCAAGAGTAAATAAAGGACAAGAGTCGAGAGAGAAAAGGGAAACGCAGACCTTTACACTTAAGTGAAATGAGCAAAAAGTCGAAAGTTTGTTAAATTTAATCAAAATATCATGTATGCTAGTAAATAAGGTAAGCATGTACAAAGACCATACAAACTTTCCATTGGTAGAATTCGCTAAATCTTCTATTACTTGATTCACAACTCGATGTTTTCTTCTTTTATTTTCTCATATGCTTGTCTTTCCGTAGCACATTGTTTTCTTTTTTTCGTTTGAATTAGAAAAAATCTTCCCAACAACATGTAATCCTCCCGATAACAACCTCGAAGATGGCAACCAAAAAAAATCCTCCAAAAGCCCGGTTTTATACAATTACAAACTAAACTTAGCCAAGAGATATCAAATTTCAATTAAATTAACCTAAAAGACTTTAAAAATTTTCAAAACTTTCAATAGTTCGCCGAAAATCACTATGATAATTGAGAAACCCTTTATTTACCTAAACTTCATCAACTCAACCAAGATACCTCTCTTGAACTCCAAATAACACTAATATTGTAGAAGCCACAACCCGGTCTCCGGGGATTGATAAAAATAAGATATAGCAATTATAAAATAACGTAGGTTATAAACTAACTAACTAAGCTATGCATGAATGTAAGAATGCAAGAAAGAAGCCCAAAATTGTTATGTACAAAATGGTGTCAGACCAATGTCTATATGTTAAGATAAACTTACAATTTACCAAATGTAATAATGATCATATTTACAAGAGGTTAGATATTCAGTCATTAGGTCGTCTTTGCATGCAATACATAATTACGCTATATTAACTGTCAATAAAAACTAATTAAAGAAACACAAAAATATAAGGAAGCATTCATTCATCCAAATTCCAAGTGTGCCTCGGCATCTTTATTTAACTTACTATACTATGATTAATTCATAAAACTCAATTTTTTAGTTGAATATTGCATCCATTATAATCTTATGCGAAGTCAAAGTCTCAAGGCAAAATGCTAAATAATAAATGGCACCAGTTTTATCCTACAAAATATAACATTTCAGCTGTTGAACTCAAATCCATTTCATAGAATGAGGACAATTATCAGAAGCTGAGAAAAATAGGTACAGCAGCAAACCAGCCCTTCGAAAAATCAATTGCAGCCCAAAAAAAAAAATCTCCATAAGAAAATATGTATGGTAGTGTCAGATAAATAAATAAATAATTTATTCAGTATTACCTAAACAACACACGAAAGCGGAAAACCCATAAACACCAACGCCAAAATTTTCAGGAAAAAGAGGCAGGTAAACAACGCAATCGAAGAACAATTGGTCAGAACAAATGTTGAACAAAAATTCATATGCACGAAGAAAACCCAAATAGTAGCTTACAGATCTCATTAGACAAATCTCTTTCTCTATACTATGTTTCTCTAACTTACTGGGCTATTCCATCGGTGGAACTCTAACCATGTCATTACTATTAACACAATACGATTAGTAAGAATATTAAAAATTAAATAATAGGACATGAAATTACCTCACATTAACGTTACCAGAAAGTTGCTATGTTATAGGAAAACCTTTTAATATGTGTAGGACCTCATGGTAAACAACATTTTTTGTACAGATCGCATGTGTTAAATTGTTCGTACCACATGATGGTTTGATCAAAACTTTTATATTTGTACTTCTTTGAGCTCTAGATAATGCCACATATAGTTGACCATGTGAAAATACTGGTTCAGGTAAGTATAAGCCAATGAAATCTAATGTCTGTCCCTGCGCTTTGTTAATCGTCATTGCAAAGCATGGTCTAATAGGGAATTGTGTTCGTTTAAACGGAATCGATCCTTTGTCACCTTCTAATGGTATAAATGGAATTCTAGGTAGTAGAACACGCTTTCCAACATATTCTCCAGTAGCAATTTCAGATCAATGACGTTTCTATTAAATTGTTTGCACAACAACCTTGTACCATTACACAATCCTTCTGAAGGGTTTATATTGCGAAGTAGTAATACTGGACAATTTGGTTTTAGAATAAGTTCGTGAGGAGGTATTCCATTTGGTGTTAATGTATTCAAAAAATCTTCATGGATATCATAATCTGTAGTGTCAATCCGTTCATCATAACTGTAATATATTTTTTTGTCTCCCTCAAGTTTTTCTAGCAAGATGTTATTAATAAGGTCAACGATTTCATTCTTTGGAGTTAAAATGCACCTGTTTACCATGGAAGAGCTAGTTGGATCAATAGATATATTGTTTGGAAACACTTTCTCGATAAGATGAGTCAAGGAAGTTGTCTCATCCTCAAATGGTATAACTATATCAGAAAGAAGCTGTATCATCTTGCATGATTTTAAAGGTATTTCGCCGTTACCAACAAGTAGTAAATATTTAGAAAAAAATATGTCATCATGTGCCCGCATGTTTTGTATTAAGGAAATCCTAGTAAATGAAGGCCATAGTGGAGAAAAAAGTAAGCTTGCTTGGACAATATCTTGTTGTGAACCGTTTGGAATGACTGGTAGTATTTGGCGGAAATCACCACCAAATACTATTACTTTGCCACCAAAAGCTAAATCACTGGACATTAGATCTTGGAGCAATTTATTTAAAGCCTCAATGGCAAATCGATGAACCATTGGCGCTTCATCCCATATGATTAATTTACTCATTATTATAAGTTTACCAAGGGCTGATTGTTTTGTTATTGAACAGTTAATATCAGGCGATAATTGAAGAGGTATTTTGAATCGAGAATGTGCCGTTCTGCCTCCTGGAAGTAGGGAAGCAGCTACTCCCGATGAAGCTGTTGCAAGGGCAATAAACCCATGTTTTCTAACAGTGGTTAATATGCTTTTGTATAAAAAAGTTTTTCCAGTTCCTCCTGGTCCATCAATAAAAAAAACACCATCTTGGTTGTTAAATACTTTACTTAAGATTATGTCATATGCATTTCTTTGTTCGGTATTTAATCGATCGACTATTGATTCAATATTTGGTTGAAAACCATATTGTCTAGTTTCCTCAGCGATCAAATTTTCTAACCTTTCTTGTTCATTTAAACAGACATTGTAAGCAACTAAATTGTAATGATTCACATCCTTTCCAGAGAGCTCTAAAATATTATTTATGCATCTCAAAGTTTTTTGTTCGGCTAATGCATGTGATACTCCTTGTTTAATGTAATCCTCCATCATGAATTCTTTATACGTTAGCCAAAGAGTTCGAGGATTATTAGGGGCACAAAATAGTAATATCGTAGCAAATAGTCGTCGAAGAGAATGTGGCATTCGATATATAATTGCTTCACCATACATAGTTCACAATTTTTATCTTCATTTAACAAACCATGGAATGTTGTGCATCACGAAAAACTCTCAACAAATCCTATTGTCTAGTTTCATTAAAAAATCATGGCTAGTGGCTCCTTTTATATGATTTAACAAAACTGCAAATAGTACCGCTCACCTTCATTAGGAGAAGCGTAAACTATCCTACCAATAACATCTCCTTGTTTACGAGGTCGCCAACAACGTTCTTGTGGATCCCAAACATAATAAATTGGAAAGTCTCTATATAATAAAGTTCTTGCTTTAGGATCTACCATGTTCATATGAAAGTATTCAAGTAGCATTGTCCGTTGTAGAAACTCATTATTTACAACATGTGTTAAATTATCAGTGTCTTTGAAGGTTACAGCTTGTTTGTGAGGTAAGTGCGGTTGTAAATGAATCACCGGACTATTTTCACTAGGTGAAAGCCATATATTCTCCGAGACTGAGCAGGATATCCAGCATTTTGAAACCTACTTATTTCATCAATATTTCCTTGTTCTTCATTAACACCAAACGAAAAACTAATTCGATCGTGACCTTTGTATACGTATTTGTACAAATATTTAAGCGCTTTAACAAAGAGAACATATCTCAACATTAATATGGCAATCAAATTTAGCTAATAAATATGGGTTATATGGAATGACCCATCTATTATCTAAATAGTGTCTCGAATTTTCATCGCTTCGCCATTATCGTGTCGTTTGTATGTTGCATAAGAGTTGTTCCCAACAGAGGTATGTGCCACAAAATCCTTTGGATATTTATTCTTGCACATTTCACGATTTTCCATGCATACATTTTTTGGGTTTAAAGAGCCACATGGCCCATGCATCATATGTTTGACAACACGGCTTCGTAAATATTCATTTTCAATTTCGTTTGGAATTTCACAAGACACCACATGATCAATGTCGTTAGGGGTAATGATTTTGGAAGTCTGTTTTAAAATAATGAGAAAATGAGCATGTGGTAGTCCTCGTTTTTGGAATTCGACAACATATATATATGCAGCAACCGGGCCGAAAATGCCTTTTTTTATAATGTCATTCTTGAATTCTTCCAACCTTGCTTTAAAAACTCGAGATATCAAGTCTGGACGATTATGTGGCTCATCATTATACAATAATTCTTGTTTAATTTCAGGCCAGTTTGGATTACATGTTATTGTAATGAACAAATCCGGTTTACCAAAACGTTGAACTAAAGCCATTGCATCCATATAGCGCCTAGAATTGTCCCTAGGCCCCCCGACAAAAGTTGTTGGTAACACAATTCGTCTACCTACATTTCGACCTAATGTTTCACCAGCATCAACAGAATCTACTATACCTTGATATAGTTCAGCTCGAATTTGTTTTTGGTTTCGACGAAAGAAGTCTAATCTAGCAGTTTCAATTTTGACATACATATCAACAACATACTGTTGAAGTAATCTACCACTATGAAGGATAACAGACGTACCAGTTTGACGAATCTGCAACTTGTAGCAGTAGTATTCTTTCAATGATATCTGCCCACGTGCATGGTTAGTCTGTAAAACTGAAACATAAGAAGAGACTAATTACTATTCTGATTCTATGTAGCCATGTGACAACGAAAAAGAAACCAAAATATTGATAGAGCAACAAATAATGAATAAGGTCGTAAATGTTGGTGGAAGAGGCAATAACAATTTCAGGGAATAACCTATTTCTTCACGTGAAATGACGTCGTTGGCAGATTCATCCATATGTAACGAATGATTTGTTTTGGCCCTGTTTTTTGTATGACTTGATGTTATTACTCTTTCTATACCTTCGTGCCAACCAGGTTCACCATAAGGAAATAGAAGAGGATATTGTAAAGGATCATAGCATCCATAATAGTAGTTAACACGATGTGTTTCATCTAAATGACTCTTTACACATATGTCACGCACAGTAAAAGTAGCAGAAGGATCATCTTCAACCCAAATAGCAGATACTTGTGACGCAGAAGGCTTGTTAAATACCCTCTGGTCAAGGCTTGGATCAGCTCTAAGAGCTATCGTAATTGATTCTAAAGACTCAAGTTCACCAAGGGAGCGAAATATTTGAGAATATGGATTAACCCGTAAGATCTCAATCAATTTTTTGACCACGTTAATATCAAATTTTTCTGATAAGCTTACTCTATTCTCAATTTCATGTTCTGTGTCGAAAAAATATAATTGCAAGTATGAAGGTGTAACATTCTTGGGTAATAACGTGTTAACATAATGGTATACTTGACCCTGCACCCTAAAAGTATATATACCTTTGTTCATGCGACAGAGATCTTTATCATATTTAACACCAAAAGACGTAAACGCAAAGTGATTATTATAGGTTCGGCAAATTTTGCGAAATTCTAGTGCTTCAGTTGTGTTTCCAATGAACAATTGTCTCAATTCCAGTGGCATTTCATTTTGGCAAAGTCTTACTCCACCATCCTTACAACAAAAATTCTTTGTTTCCTTCCACATTTTTTTGGCGGAACAATGTCGACAAACTGATACAGAAGGTAATCTAAAAGGTTCAACAGGGACATCTCTAATAACTGCAAAGCATGGCACAAGTTCATGTTCAGCAGCATCAGTTCGTACAAACGAAGAAGATTGGTGGCACATTTCACTACTTTGAGCATTTGAAAACTCAGTAACGTCATCTAATACATAAAAGAAGAAAAAGTCGTTGGAGAAATTGTTTCCTATAATTACATGTAGTGCAGTGATAAAATAAAAAAGTAAAATAAAATATCTTGCAAAACAAGATGGTTTGGTGACATACTTCAAGATATCATTCATGCTATAACTAAAGCCGTTCATTTGATAAAAATAGTAGTAAAAGTAGTCGGGAAAACAAACAACTTAGGAGGTGCAAAATGTTGCTTCAAACCAATGTGTAATAACATTAGCTACTACAATTAAGATGCATGTACTTGTTCACACAAATTCTAAATGCAGATTACCTTGCATTCTTCTTTTCTTTTCAGCATGTGCATTTGGGAAATTTCCCCTCTGAATATCTTTGGCAATTGCATAGAGCTCCCTACGTCTCTTATTTCGAGCATCTCTTGCTGCTTGTTGGGCGGTAGATTCATTTCTACTATCTTTTCTTGCTGCATATAGCTCCCTCCGTCTTTTATTTCGAGCATCTTTTATTGCCTGTTGTGACATTGAATCCATGAGGCCCTCGCTTCAAGTAAGAGCAATCATAAAAACAGCTGAATGAGCAATTTAGGAGCATATGCAACCACCAAACTGCAAGCCGCTTAAAATGCAAACATCAATCTGCAATTCAATAAAATCAAATCTGATAGGTTTTTTGAAAAAAAAAATGAAATCTCACAGTACACATCTAAAGAGAGAAGGAATTTTAATCTCACAGTACAAATCTAAAGAGAGAATGAATTTTTTGTATTCATAGGTGTCCAATAAGGATTTCTCAAAAACCGAACATGTAGCAAAAAAACATATATCAAATAATGCATAGCATATTTAATTTATAAGTTTTATGATTGTATAGTTTCAAGATCAAATACAAGAGAAGAAGCTATCTTTGATGTTCAATTCTTCATTTCCTTTGATAAACCCCTTTCTTGAAATAGGAAGCGAAATATAAATCGTTTCCATTGGGTTTCATGATTTTTTATTTTTAGTTATTGTAAGGAGGATTGACAATGAATTCAACTCTTATATAACTCTACCTCCTTTGTGTTGGCCTATATGAAAGGGCCATCTGTTGAAAGTGTTGGAAAATGGTTTTTTGAAGAAAAAAGGCAAAGCCATTTGAATGCCACTGGTCACAACCCCAAAATTTCTAAGTAAAATTAGTGTTCTCTATTTTTCCATAGTCTTTTCTTTTATTAAGGTTACAAGATGGTGACACCACCTATTAACCCTGAATCACCATTCATGCACACAAAAGTGTACACAACTCTTGAGATAGAATATAGTTTAAAGAAACATTTATACATTCCGTTATGTTAGTAATCACTCAATAACAGATTTCATCAATTGATTGGAGTATAATTCTAAGTGACACCACCTATTAACCCTGAATCACCATTCATGCACACAAAAATCTACACAACTCTTGAGATAGAATATAGTTTAAAGAAACATTTATACATTCCGTTATGTTAGTAATCACTCAATAACAGATTTCATCAATTGATTGGAGTATAATTCTAACAACTTTTATCATGAATTGTATAAGGCAATAAAAATAAAAGCACTTTGGTTGATTTCAATTTGTCCACATAATATCACATGCGCATTAAAGTCATTGTTTTTCATAACATTGTCACGATTACTCTTGGCAGTATACTCCAGAAAACAGAGATAGGCTCGTAGTTAGTCATGGAATCAAAGAAACCCAACATCTACAAAATTAAATAAAACAGATTAAACGAAAAATAAATAAAATTTAACGATATTGAAACCAGTTGTTCCCAAACGACTGGAATAATACAGCTCGTGCTAGTTTCGCACAGGGAGGAAAGCAACAATCTAGGCCGAAATCTTTCAGATCTGCAAGAGTGATTCGATGGAGAAGAAAGGTAAACAATCTGAATTTTTCGTTTTCTCTGTTAAAGCTAGGGTTGGGTACAGTGGAATTTGAGAGAGAAACAGTACGAAGAGAAACAGTACGACAAGAAGGGAAGAGCACAGATGTCAAACAACTTGGTAGGATCCAAACGAAAGGAAGAGCACAAATCTCGATCAAAAATCTCACCGAAATAAATCGAACGGATCTGGTAGATCTGCCTTGCTGAAACCTCGACTTGCCAGTCGGTAGAGAGAGAAGAGGACGATCTAGCTCACCGGGGTTGATTTTGCCGGAGAAATTGCCGGATAAAGAGGAAGCCGAGAAGGAAAGTAGAGGGAGAAAGAAGCGGCTGTCTTGTTTTGTGTCACTGAGAAAGGCAAAGGTGGATCGAAGCAAAAGGAAGAGATAGGAATGGGTCGGGTAGACCCGCGGGGGTGATTCGGGCCGGACGAACGAAAGTAAAACTTATAAGATTGTAACGATAAGCCAAGGTGATGGTTTTATGTCACATGATGTTATCATATTTTTAAATTAGACTCATCTGAAGGGAGTACTATTTTACACCATTCCTTAACCAGAATCTTCACCTTCCGTTCAAAAAGTCTCCAACTGTATTTTGCATACTGCTGTATCAGTCTGCAAGCAAAGGGGATATTCTAAAATTCACTTTGAAACAGACTCTCCTTCAGTCTACAATATGCTCCATAATCACAGCTCTTGTCCTCGGAACCTGCCTTATAAACTTGCTGATATTGCCCACTTCATTGACTCATGTAAAGGCTCCATCAACCACATCTACCAAAAGTACAGCAAGGACTGGTTTGCTCTACAGACTACAGGGACACAATCTGCAAGAGAGGAAGCTCTACACAGAATCATATCTCGACACAGAAATCAAGGGTATCATTAAATGAGATAGCATCGAATTTCCATATGTTAGGCTTGTAAACCCAGGTCACACACTTTAGCTATATTTTTCTTGTCCCCACACACACACACCAACAAAAAAAAAAAAAAAAAAAAAAAAAAAAAAAGACAACCGTAGATGGAGGCATAAAACCCCCATCGAAGCTAATATGGTGTTTTCTCCGTGAAACATGTAATAAATTATGTGGTAATGAATAAAATATATTCTATTATCACAAAAAATTCAGATCCAATTGTTTTCAAATAGAATTGAACTAGATCTGTAGTTGCTCCATCTAGTTAACGAATCTTCATCGGATTACGAGATTGAGATTATAAATCCATTTCCGTCGAACTCAGATCAAAATCTAATCCATTGACTAACTTATTTAACATCTACATATCCTTTTTAGTTTATCTGATCACATTTACTTTTTCATTCTTCTTAAATAGTTCGATTACTCAATTGTTAATTTTGAATATACGGGCCCTTTTTTTTTGGCCTTTTTTCCTTTCTCCCTTCTTTTTGCTGTTTAGATTATGGTGAAAGAGAAAAATTAAAACTTTACAGGCTTGGATGGACCTGAGGATCACCTTGGTTCAGGTCACCAAGGTTCATGGACCGCGATTCAAACTGAGCTCTACTTTAAAACACGAGCCGAATTGACAGCGAGTCAACCAAACTCGTTTGCTATGAACCGAACTGCTTGGTTCCATCAGTTTGACAATGCTAGTTGATATTGAACCAAATCACTTCACCATACAATACATTTTGGAAGATCATTTCTTGAGAAGAACCAAATCACTTGAGCATACGATACATCTCGGGATACCTTTAGAAGAGTACAATATAACCAATTTTCAATGGAATTCTCTTTCAACAATCCAGAAAATCAAGAATATTGATGTGTTTTTAGGTGAACTAGTAAAGGAGAAGAGGTGGGTTTTTTTTTTTTTTTCTGTTAAGTAGTAAAGAAAGTGAAGATGAAGTGATCAACAACCATTCCACTTTCCTCCTCCACAAAGAAAACCTCCTCAATGGTCATAATTAACAAAAGCAACTAAAAATTCAAGTCAATAATTAATTAGTCCAATTAAATTGATCTAATTAATTAATCGAGTTAAAACCCTTCACCGTGGAGTCTCCTCCCTCTTCCTCTGCCAGCAGTCTGCCTCATCTCTCCACATACGTCCTGCAAATGCACTTCTAAGACTTCTATTTCTAGTCGTCTCTTCCACGTTCACCTTAATCTCAAATTCATTGAAATTTTCATGTACGATTCTTGCCAGATAACTTTTGGTGACGTGAACTTTTCACATATTGATGGCGATATAGAATCAAGTCTGTCATCCATGCGACATAGGATGGTGAAGAATAGAGGGAGATTAGCTCAGATTTTGGCATTTCTTCATCCTAGAAAGAAATTTCATTTCATTCTCTCTCTTACCACCTCAAAATAAACTACAATTGTCAATGGAACTTCATCACTTTGATATTCTTATCATCCTAGCTAGTAGAAACATCATACCAAAGATTTTCTCCTTTCAAAGCATACATATAACCAACTTTCAATACAAATTTATGTTCAAACACAAATGTTACAAATGATTATTGTAATCTTAGAATTAGATTAGTTTTATGGTTTGTGAGATGAGATTTCTAATCCTTGATCTCAATTCTCACAAATGCCTCCCCATAATGAAGCTCAAAATCAACCACCACTCACTTGACTTGAAATTAATCAAGATACAAGCTACATCCCACCCAAGGTTAATCCACACAAATTTAGGCCCCATCCAAATATAAGAACACCCAAAAATCAAAAGCACAACAATACCACAAATTAGCCCGATGAAAATACTTATTAACTCTTTTATATTCGTAAACATAAAGACCGAAATATTCATCTCACTGCCAATCAAGAATGTATAATAATAATTCAACATGACAACATCTCAACACTATGAAAACAAAACAAAGTGATTCATGATAGCAAACATACAAGTAAACATTATGATTCATCATTCATCCTCAATACATAATCCAACTTTTAATATCTCAATTCAAACACACTTATAATGTTATAGTTCTAAGGAAAAAGAAAATTACCAAGGTTCCCCGAGCGCCTTCTTTTGCTACACCATTGCATCAAGCCTTGCATCAAATGCGAATCCACGGCACAGCCCATCATCAACATCTCCATAAATACCCTCAATCCATCGCCACTCAGCTCTTCCCTCCTCATATTCTTCCCAAAGTGCCAATCTTGATAACTCCTTCGCTGAAAAACAAATCCTATTTCCCCCACCAAAAACCTTAAACTTAGTACTCTCCGAAAAGTACCCATACATTTCCATCGGCATTCGCCCCGCCTCGTCCCACTCCATGCTATCCAAGTCCAACTTCAATATCAACACTGTAATGCACAAGCTTTGCAAAGCTTGCGAGTTTTTCAACCCGCCAACCATGTACACTTTCTTGTCATTACCGGCTTTCACTAACCTCGGACGCTTCAAAATATCGAAAACATCCCCCCACTCGGGCTTCTCTACCCGATCCCATTTCTCCATATGTGAAATATTCATCTTAAACAATGCCCATTGGGACCTCCAAGGTGTCCCCACATCGCACAATGTCAAGATAAAATCCGAAACTAAAATGGGACTACGAGATTTCGATGGTAAATTTGATGAAAACTTTAGCCAATTATCGACAATATTAACATTATTGGTAACTTTGTTGTTGGGTTTATTGTTACCTGGATTGTAATAGAGAATGGCAAGCTCTGTGAGGACAATGACTACATTGGAGGAGCCGGCTAAGACCGAGCCGTGAAGGGACCAAGCCGAGCCGAACTGAGGGAGGGTTTTGAACTGGCGGGTCAAAGCATTACATACCACTAGAGCCTTATCGGAATTTGGCACACGTGCGTTATCGGAATTAAGCAACGGCGGCGGAGATGCCCACAAGTAGAGAAGCCCACCGGAGGCGGTAATAGGGCAGAACGAGAAAAAGGGGAGAAAGGAGAGAGAGAATCTCAGCCATTGATTTTGAGAGAGGTCAAAAGCGTGAAGGGAGGGATCGGAGGACAATAGGTGGCCATTGATGGGCTTCAAACAGAGGAGGGGGAGAGATTGGTCGGAGATTAGATGGAGAAACGCCGGCGAGGAGAGGGCAGCGGAAAGGGATTTGCAGACGCATTTGGAGGTGGCGATTTGGCGGAGGGAGAGGCGGGTGAAGATGTTGTGGAGGGTATCTAGTGGGAGAAGGGTGAGAGGGGATGAATCCATTTTGGGTTCGAAGTGTTGGAGGAAGTTAGCTTTGGTCGGAGAATATGATGATCTGTCTGGTAAACAATAAAATTTGTCCACTGGTTGTTGAAATGGAACGGCATGGCTTGGGGCCCACCCTTATGAAATGTCAAAGTGTGATAAATTGATAATTGTGTTAAATAATGGAGAATGCACCAATAAGTTCGATTGACAAAATTTCCTAATTCTTATTTCTTAAAATTAACAGTGACTTCACTTGTCCATTAAAAAAAAAAAAAAAAACAGCGACTTCACGCATTTATTTATCGACGAGAATTTATCTCATTATATTTGTTTTAAGTGACACTGTCCTCTAATAAAATCGAAACCAAATCGAAATCGAAATAATTGAAAATCAAAATCAATCAAACTCTCAAGAAGGAATCGTTCTACATATAATAAATTTTTATTAATTTTTCACTGATTTTTTTCTCTTATCATTTTCAACCATTCATGCAATTACTTTATATGTTTTAATACATTTTCTCAAATTTTTAATTACATATTTAACACGTCGTTTAGGTAAATTTATATTATTGTGTATAGAACAAGCCCGAATAGGTCTTTTGAAACTTGAAACCGGAACATTAAACAAAGTTTTGAATTTTCACTTCAAGTAATCTACTTAACTGCCACCCTTAATCATTAAACAAACGCCGTCAACTTCTAGGTTTACGATCAAACACTATCACCTTCTAGGTTTACGATCAAATTTCATTGCAAGAGGGCAATATATATGATCGGAAATGTTCAGTTGCCGACAATGGGCAACATAAGAAGAAACCCACGTTGACGTGGTGCCATTTCGTGGCGCCACATCATCGATTAAAAAAAATTTCTTAAAATTCTTCTTTTTATATTTACATCAAGTCAAATGAATAATTCATAAATGCCACATGATCGTGAGGAATCTCACTGGGCCCCATGACTACCACCCCCCTAAAGAACCTGTGGGCGACATAACCTACCCACAATGGGTAAGAGATCGTTACTCTATATATAATATACCACTCAACAATCATGTACAATAAGGGATGGACAAAGGAAAAAAATTTATGGATAGAGATTTTCTCGAACTACAAATTTCCTATGCACTCGGGTTGAGTTGACCTACGAATAGTCTAATACCTCGTTGAAGGTCGCCAAGCCTTCGTGCAGCCTATCTACTTATAATTTAAATTTAGGCATAGCCGAACATGTGAATCTGCTTCAAGTACCAGAACCCATCCCCCAAATCAAGATCTAAATAATATAATATATATCATAATGTCTCCGTCTTTTAGAAATTATCATGATACCTAATGAGTAGTAGAGATACAATATATGCATACACGTTTCATATATATACAAAGCACCTACTCCAATAGATTATTTTTTAGTTCTTAAATACAATGGGGTCCCTCATCTTTCAAGCCAAACTTCACCCCATCCCTAAACATCATTCTATATCAAGTTAGACACCAAATAATGACAACCTTGAATTTACACAACCGACATGAAATTTCTCTAAGTATTCTCAATAGGTTTTTGGAGACTGACTTGATAGTTACGGACCTTCAAGATTTACTTTAAACTCCTCGATTGAAATCGCCATAGCTTGGTCGAGGCTGCATATTTAGACCGGGGTTGTTGGAGGAAGAATGAGGCATTTGAAACTGCTGCTGCTGCTGTTGCTGTTGTTGGTGATTGCTGAAATGATTGAAAGATTGTGATTGGGATGAAAATGATACTCTGTTGTTTCCATTGGTGGCGGGAATCTGGCCGGCTGCTATCTTAAGCCGCTGAAGTTCTTCCTTCAGTGTGTTGTTCAGAGCTGAAATGCATAAAGATTGTGGTTTTATCAAATAACCAACCAATCACGTTAAAATATGACAGAAATATGATATACAAAATGGCATGTCTAGCTAAGTCGGAGTTTGAGTAAATTTTATTTTGTAAAAATTACTTTTTTTATGTTCAATGGTAGCGGGGCCACAAGAATCGAGATGTCAAGATACTAATGAGTAGTGATTTGAGATGTGTGGTTAATATTGATATTCACTTCCTTTGACTCCATAGAAGGAAGTTAATTTTCTGGTGGAAAAAGTTTAAAATAAACAAAGCCAACTTACAAAAATGGCATTTTTCCGCCACTTTCTTTTAACCCCAGTATAGCCCACACAACCATTTGTCAATTTACAAAATCTCTATGTATCTGTTTTTACCTTTTTTCCTATCTAAAAATTAGCTAGTACTACTCCGTCGAGGTCAAGCAATAGTATTAGCCCACAAATCTCAGATAACTATTCATTATTATCTACACATATTGTGATTCCCACAGTATTCAAGCTAATAAGGTAGTTTTGAGCACAATAAAAATTTACTGGAACACACTATAATATCCAACCTGATATCTTTCCACAAAAACACGGCTATCTACGTCAACAATATTGTAGAACGTTAAACGAAGTAGCTACTTTAGTGAAACCGTACACATTGAAATCATACATACCATCTCTAAGGTGAGCTTGTTGCTCAAGAGCCTGTAGCTTCAATTTGAGTTCCTTGTTCTCAACTGTCAATCCGCTAGTGTCCCTCTGCTCGTATCAAGCAATATGAAAATAATTTGTCAAAAAAGTGAAGTGATCCCCTATTCATCTCCGGTATTATTGAATGCTAAATTGCTAATTATTGAAGCTGTATAAACGTCCAAGTGAAAAAAATTCATTCAAATAATTAAAATTTTCCAACATAAAACATTTAGCAGGACCTGTTGTAAGCATGAGGCGATCAAGATGATTTCCTTATCCCAAACATCTAGTAAAATTAGTGATATAAGATGTGTAGTTGATATCGATGATTGGCTTTGACTGGGTACTAGAACTTAATTTAAGGAGGAAAAATTCACAGGAAGACATCATTAGAATTAGCGTTGGTTTAGTCTCGGGTTCTGAATTTGTTCCTTTGGCTATCTGGTAGTACATCACATATTGTAAATGGAAGTTTCGAGAGAAAGTTCTCATCTCCGGATAATGTGATGAACTATACAACATCCTCTTCCCGTTCGCAACAGAATGGGAAAATCTCATCCCAAGACGAACATAGGTAGTTCACAACATGCCACCGTTTCTGCAACTTAACTAAATATTATCGACCTTCTTTTGTTCGACGACTAATGCATACCCACCTGCCAAGCAAACCCAGCAGCCCAGGGTGGTGGGGGGTCCTCCCTTTCCTCCCATGAATTCTAAATCTAGCCAAGAATACTTTTGGAATCAAAAGGGATCAGATGAGGCTTCAACATGATGAATTTTCCTAGGTTCCAATGCCACACACATCACATGTGTCTGACATGCTTACACGCATTTTTTAAAAAATGAATCAATACCACATCGCCAATACCTTCATTAATTTCTTTAAAATTCTTCGTTTTATATAATATAAATTTAATTCTACACTTGTCAACTTTTTCTTGTTAAAAATTTTGAGTATTTTGTTATGTTATATAAAGTTTTTGAGTTGAACAAATATATCATTATTCCCAACAGAGAAAAATGATTATAGTAGAGTGTCGACATCCAACATGGCACTTGTCGGACACAAACATGCCACCCGAGTTCAAGGAATAAAATATTTCCCTGGAGAAATTTTTAAAATCTAAAACAGATCAAGTTGACTTGGTCCATTAATCTATTCTGACTATCAATGAATTCCCAGAAGGTCAATTGCTACCGTTAACAATGCAAAGCACCAAACTGGTTACAGAAAGTGCAAAAACACATAACAGTAAAAATTGACCTTTGACAAAGGTGATTTCTTGTAGTTCATGAGAAGGATCCATCATAAATACAGTTCAACAATAATACATATGATATGAATGGAAGGATCGCCACAAAACGGTGACTAAAAGTTTCCAACTACATTTCTTCGATATGTTTTCCGAAATGTCAGAACTAATGCCATTCGGCAGAAAATTAGCAAACCAAGATAATAGCATGTGGGTGGGTAAATTTTTATTTAAAAAATAATGTTAATAATTTTAAAAATTGAATAGTAATGGAGACTACAGATGTGCGGATAATAATGAGTGATTGGAGATTTGGGGCTAATGTTGAGCCTTTGACTAAGGAATAGATAAAAGTTAAAAATGAACAATGATGTTCGAGTAGCACGTACCTGCAGTATCGTGATCTGTGCAGATAGTGTTGTTGCTTCTGACTGGAGGGTCTGCACTTTCTTCTCCAGTTCACTTGTGTATCGTATTTTTCGCTCCTTCGATCGTGCAGCAGATTGTCTATTAGCAAGAATCCTATAACACGGGATAAAAACCAGCACCCAATACCATAAGTAGAACAGAAATCATTCCATGCCAAAAATAATTCTTACAAAAAAAAAAAAAGAGAGAGAGAGAAAAATCATCCACACACACAATGACAGAAAGAGAGCTATGTCTAAAAGAGAATTTGAATAAAGATAGGCAAGCAACTAAAGAAAATCAGTTGGAATAACCGAACATCAGGAAGATTTTCTCCACAACAGCCAAAAACGAAGACTTAGATCTGCCTTCACCGTAAACAAAAACTCTTATTCTTCTGTATTTCATCCAAAAACTCTTCAACTCTGACTCAATTTCTCACAAAATTCCGTATTGTTCTTCAATCTCATCACATCTTGTTATTTTCCTTAATTTTACAGAAATTTCTAAATTTGTAATCCCTTCCTAAGAAGTCAGATCTGATCACCATATTAGTGGCACAGTTTCAACTATTGATCTGTTACAAGTAAAATTCTCATTGATTCCTTGCAAAGATTATTTCCCAGAGTCAGATTCCGCAGTATAAAAACAGTATACACTAGTAATTGATGAATACTCAACCATGCTATATTGGATCTTGGATAGTGGACAATGAACTCTCCCAGTTACAATTGGATTTATGGCTATAACTGCATCATTACAGCCTAGAAATTAAGTAATTCTATTGAACAATTTCAGAAATTAACTTCTGAAGCAATAAATTTTTGAACCGAAAATGATTAGAAATAGAGTAATTCGATCTAAGCATTGATCATATTCCTCAAAGTTTAATGAGCCCCATGTCAATGAACAAAAAAGGTTTTGCAAACAATAATTTGTTGAAGAGAAAATCAAGAAAAATCTCCGAAGAAGTCAACGCTAGTACAAACGTCAAACCTTTTAGCTCTCTTGGGGTCAATCAAGGCAAGCTCTGCAAGTCTATCAGCTGCCATGGCTTTCTTGGCATTAGAATCCTCCTCAAACGACGTCGCACTGCCATACCCATCCATCGAATTGCTGTGCCTATGTCTCGACCCACCGGCCGGAAGGCCCACCTTGTTATTATTCTCTTCCGTCGCGGGCGCCGCCGGCCCATCAAACCCAAGCCCGTCAAAGAAGTCAGCGTCCATCGACAGGCTCCGGAAGTGGGACCCATGGCTCGCGGGCCTACTCCCACTGTTATTGGACCATGTCGGCGGAGACGGCGGCGGATTAGGGAGCGACGGCGGGTTTGGGGGGAGGTCGAAGTTAAGGTCAGAGGCGACGTCGTCCAAGAGGATGTCGTCGAGGTCTGGGAACCGGAAAAAGGTCTCGGAATGGGCCCGCCGGTGGTGGGCCCCACGCGTCGGGGTGTCCGGCATCATATCCAAATCGGTTCGACCAGGAACGTATGGCATAGGCTTCGGAGCGAACTTTGGTTCCATCAGACAAGCTTGCTTTATTGTGTCAATTCGTGGTGTTGTAATGATTGATTTTGCTGAAAAACTTGGTTTCGTGGGTTTCTTGGTAGATGAAAACGATAGGAATTTGAAGACCTGTGTAAAATCGAGGCTTGACAGTGAAAATGGAAAAGTTTGCTGTCGAAGAATTGACTAAAATGGAGCAAATGGGGCCCAGTTTGCAGATATACCGTCGTATACGTACACAAAAATGTGGCAGTTGGCATCTATAGGTCGATGCAGGAAATTTTCTACAATTCTTTGTACCTTCTCTCGTATAATTGATTCAGTAGTCCTAAACCTAATACGAGTAGTACAAGTTGGTCTATTAGAAGGAGAGTCACGCGTTAAAACGTGTGGTTTTGGGTAAATAAAATTATTATCATTTTAAAATTTTAAGTTAAATAAGTGAGACAATAAAATGTGTTAATATTACTAACAAAATAGTGATAGAAGACACGTGTAATTGATATTGAATAATTTCAACTCAACAATGGACAAAAAAATTTAAATAGAAAAAAGTGTATGTAACCGCGGACTAAATTTTTTGTTTCTTTTCACAGTTGCTATTTTCTGATACTGGAAACACCCTTTGTCACACTGTACAATAAAGGCGTAAGAGTCCGTTTGTTATAACATTAAGCAAATATTGTTTTCTGAATTATCATTTTTAACAGACATATTTAACTGATAATGTTACACTTCCTCCCAAAAATATATTTTTTCGAAAATCTCTATCAAACATTCCCTATATTGTATGGCGATGGAAGGTGTGGAGCCACACATTAAGTTTAAATGCGGATAGACATGGTTGGCGCATGCAAGGTAAGACAATGCACATATATGACAAAGTGTGTGATATTATTTGTTATTACAACAAGTGTCTTATGTCTAACATGCATATACATTATCTCATTCTACACCGTACAGAATTAAGTGCTATATATGTACTTATCTGATATGCCCATTCACGTACTTGGCCTTAGTTCAAATGTTTCATGCAAATATTATAGTTTTCATTTATTTATGGGAAGTATTAATTGAGGACAAGATGATTAGTCCATTTTTAAATGATGTGCATTGAGCTATATATATATTGTCACATAAATTTATTGAGTACGTAGCTAGGTGCACGACAAATATCTTTATTGTGTGTACATTACATATTATTGGAATTTGAATGGTACAACAAGTATAAAGTTATGATGGCCAAAGAATATTAGTTGACAATATAAAATTAAACCGTCAACATATTTCAAAAAAATGTTACTAAAGACAAATGATAGCAAAAAGGAAATGGTTAAAATGTACGTATATTAATCTAGGAATTCTTTTAATATTAAAATTAATGACAATAATGAAGGCTATTTTAGTGGCATTTCGAAAATTCTATAATTAAGATTAATTGGAATTTTAATAAATCTGTCCTAATACAAATAGCGTTTGGAAAAGTGCTACCAAATGTGATGTACGACATTTTTAGGGTGCCATAAACGACCTAATACAAATATACAATAGCATTTAAAAAATATTATAATATATATATATATATATATATATATATATCCAATTAATAGCCTGAGGGAGAACATGGAGTCAGAGCTGGTCCTGCTTCAAGGCGAAGCAAGCTGACGCCTCAAGCACTGGAAAAATACTAAAAATAAGAGAAATTGGGGCGCCAATTTAAATTTTTAAGTTGAACATTCAAAAAATTTATGAAAAATATTGCAAATTCATTGAAACTAAAAAAAAAAAGTGGGGAAAAAATTTTCTTATTTTTAAAGTTTGCCTGGGGTGTCAAAATTCTCAAGACCGGCACTGCATGGAGTTCCTTCTAAAAACACGAGATTGTAGTGATTTTTTTTAGTGTTGGTTAAGTGGTCCTTGTAGGTTTGTTCATCGCAAGATGAATAAAGTTGCTCACACAGCGTTGGCTCATCAAAGTTTAATTTCTGGTCTATATTGTATTCTATGATATATTCCTGAGAGCCATTCTAATAATATAGTTTAATTATTTTCCCATTCCACATATATATATATATATATATATATATATTTATATTTATATTTATAATTCGTATAATTTTAATTAAATAGCCTCACTAATGGTTGCATTAAGGAAAATGCTATGGAAGTCATCATAACTAGCATTTAAAAAATATTATAACAACAAGAATCGAAGTTTTAATGCAACGACCCAGTAATAATATTCTTGAAAATACTACCGAACACAGTTCTTAACATGTTATCGATGAACAAATTTGTTGTAGTGAGTTAGGGTGTCAAAGGCCAGCAAGCATTACTTATTTTGCAAAGATATAGAGATAGGTCCCATTTACACTTATAGGAGTCTAATTCAACTCCACACAAAAAGTTACATGTAACGTAACATGTTGTAAAATAAGATCACTTAAAACTTCTCTCTGTGCATGATAGAGCAATATACACTATAAGAACTAGATCTTTAGGAACGGTCCAGTCGTCCATATAGCTAACTTCGTATTTGTAGAGTAATAGAAACAACGTCGCCGCTACTACTTTACAGGCACAAATATGTTGCTGCTATTGTTCTACAGATACGGAATTATAGAGATAACTATAACCCCTAAAAGTTATGTTTTTTTTAGTGATAATCCGACTTGGAAAGAAACAACATGTCACAGCCCACTAGAGCCAATCAACTTTGTCAAACCAAATGTTATAACCATAGCTAACCAACCACCAATCAAAACCCTTAAGGAGGATTTGACCGCCGGTGCCCTTCCTAACGCTGCTCCTAACCATCCAAACACCACCAAAGCAAGGCTGGCGGCTGCGGCAACCACCATCATCCTCACCCTGTACTCTCTTATGAAGGAGGCAGCCAATAGTGGCACCATTGCACCCACTGAAAATGCTAGGGCTGATGCAGCAGCTGCTTGTATTGGATTAGGCAAACCCTCTTTCTCATCTTTCTCTGCTTCTTTTATTCTTTCTATACCAACTGGTGTCCTTTCCCTTTCTCTCTTCATTTGAGCCGTTTCGATGTCGAGTTGTGAATAAACCGAAACAAATTCTCCGATGGCCATTGAACATGCTCCGGCCACTAAACCCGCAAACCCTGGTTTTGGGAATTAGAAAATCATGACAATATGTTAATAAATTATCAACCCAAAAAAAAATTTAAATTTAAAGACTTTATTTGAGTCACATATATGGTCAATATTGTTATTTATCACGGGTGCTCATTAGATTAATGACAGTGTGACACCTACACATCTGTTAGTACTATTGTATACACATGATGTATAAGTAGACTAGTACTTAAAAACTCCACAACATTATCTAATGCTCAGATGAAATTTAACTAACACTGCTAATCATAAATATTTGGCACCTGTCAATATCATCGCTTTGATGTCTTGTTTGACAGCTCCGACACCCATCATTAGAGATGCAGTCGAAACGAGCCCATCATTGGCTCCTAAGACGGCAGCACGAAGCCATTGGGATCGTTTTGAGTAATCAAACTCCTTTTCTTCTAGCTCAAGGCTTGCATGTCTCTCCAAGTCATGGACATGAGGGAGAGAAAATTTGTCGTCTTGGAAGTTAGAAGCCATGAAATGGGAAGAAACCTTAATAATTAATCAAGAAAGTGTAGGGAGAATTAAAATGCAACTCTGTGTGTTTAATTTGGATAGACACCTTGAACTTAATTTAGCATTTATATAGGAAAAAATATTGATTTTAGTGGAGACAAAAAGTAGGGTTTTGGGTACCACCATTGTTAAATTTCATGCAATAAAGAAACTTGACATGTTATCCCAAAAACATATTATTCCTTCTTTTTGCCAAAATAAGCATTCTATATATCAAATAGACAACTCATGTAAATAGGAGCTAACTTGATCAGCAACGTTCACGTATATATAATGTTGTATCATCATTTTATTTAAAAAGTAGACTTTAGAGATGTGAAGAATAAAATCAGCATCGCTGAATGTTAATTGATATAACTTATAATGCTCACCGTAGATACGATTATTGTGTGCACGTGTATAATATATGTCACCTTGATATATATTGGAATGAGAGAGACTTCAATATTCATAATAATCCAAATATAGTAACTAAAGAAATTATACGAATATGCTCCATAAGATAAACCTAATATTCCATCTAACTATTGTCTGAGTGGATTTGAGTTTATCTGATTACATGGTATCATGGTAAATAATGTTCGATGGAACTGAATATAGAATTTTATTTTTTTTATTATCTTAATTATCTTAAGTAGTGAAAGAATAATTGTTGATAGTGGGGGAGTCGGAAAATGTCTGGATAATTAGCATAAAAAAATATGGATTGCTGAAGAGGAAAACACTATAAGGAAGATGAGACATAAAGAGTGTAAAGAGAGATAATAATTGTAACTTGAAGGGAGTGTGGATTCCACACGAATGCCACCATCTTTGGTTATCTTATTGGAGTTGAAATATATAATTATAAATCTTCTTTCCTAAAGAGTGTGTGGTAAAAGGAAAAAGGAAAAAGAAAAAAGAAAAAGGAAAAAAATTATAAAAATGAGTAGCGGATGGATACATATATGCATAGACAATATTGTTCATATTTACAATATTCGTAGTACGTATTATTGTAGTCTACTTAATTGTCCCTTATTTTGGCTGCCACGAAGCCTAATAATTTCTTTAACATGGCCCTCGTTGACACAAAGTAACAAGTCTTTTTATCTTTTGATTTTGACCTATCACTAAATTTGACGTGACCGATCCTTTAATTATGCAACTCTTGTACTAATCGATCAACCATAAAATTAGGAATCTTTGTACTATTTTTATTGTAATTATGACCAATTGTGATTTTATTTTGGTGTTTGAAACTTAACCCGATTACACAAATTTTTTTGTCAAAATTGGAACAAATTATGACCAACTCTTGTCGCGCTTTTTTTACTATTCAAATCCCAAGTCTCACACCCAAATTAATAATAATATTTACGCAACTAGTCCACGCAGGTTGACATGTGACAACCAATACATTTACGTGACGTGGAAAATTTTGGTGATTTTTTTTTTTTTTTTGCCTCCTACTTGCAATAGGACTATTAGGTGGATAAGTGTTAACCCAATTCTCAAAACGTATCTCAAACTTTCAAACACGGAATGATTTAAGCTCGACTAATCATACAACTAGGTGAAAACCCAAACAACGTTATATGTGATTACTATTCAATGATTTTGGAACAACGAGCTTTTTGCACTATCCCATAAGTTATATATTTGTACACAAGATTCATAATAGCTTGAAGAATTGCCTTCCGGCTTGCTAAATCTTACCCTAAAACTTTCTGTTTAACAATATATTATAATATTGCAGTAGTGTGCTAATAAGCATATTAGCACTTGCTTAATAACGTATTAATATGTAGACGTAGTATATTAATATGTTGTAAAATATATAGAATCCGCTCTATAACTTAATTACTATGATACTTGTGAAATTAAAAACCATTGAAACACATTTCAAATACTTAGGTTAATAGATAAGACACCATAAGAACTTCATTACATATCCATGAAAACGTTAACTTATCATTACACACCAAAGTTCCTTACAAATTTAACGCCACACACAACAACACACACATAACCCGAGCTCCCATCTTCGTCTTTACCCCTAGGCCTTCTATCCTTTCCATCTTCTCTTCATGATTGGCTTCATATCTTTAGGTAACAGAACGAGGGATGCACGAGACGTTCTGATGAGAGGTACAAGTCACGTAGGAAAACATTAACTATGCTAAATCAAACAATGCACGTGGTGAGCATGTAAGCCAATGAACCTCATACTAAGCCTCAAAACATTAGAGATGTGTGTGTGTGTGTATATAAGTCGACTCAAGCAATAGAGAGATAGAAGAGAGGGTGATCGTGAATTATGAAGTTCCATGGATTAATCTCACGTACATACTTTCTTAAAGATGTCCAGCTGTACGAGTACAATAAACATCAAGCATAACAAAAGTGGTGAAATAATGTTTAAAGTCGTCCCTTGATTCATAAAGGCCCCAAATATCATTTTTGGTCACACACGGTCACACGACATAGTAAGCCCATCATCCGCCCAATGCCATGTCATGCTCCTCACTTCTTGAATCCAACGTGCCATCTATCAACCAAAAACGAAAATGAACGTAAAGTGAATCCTAACGGACTCTGTGGGTAACCCAACTAATGATAGGCGCACATAAAAAATAATAACAATAAATTTCACTCCACAATTCGAACAATGTGATGCCAATGCTATGCAATGATACTAACAGAAACGTTGCAAATGTAAATGAAAAAATCATTTTGTCTTTCCAATCTCTTTAGGGTCCAAAATATGGTTTAGTTGCGTTGCTTGCAAGGCGCCAATATCATATTGTGACCTACCTCCCTTACCGAGTAGTTACAAGTGGCCTACCCTGTTACTGAGTAGTGACATGATCGGATAGCTAGCTCGAGCAAATAAGTCAATAACATCATAACATAAGATGAACCCGGTACACCGTGGCCACATAAAACAACGCCATCCCCTGGGCATGCGTTAAATCTGATCAGAACCATTATCATAAATCATAGCGCAAGCAACAAACCAACCAACCAAACACCATTTTTTTTTTTCCAAAAACTTGGTCCAAAGATGGATGCTCATGTAAGACAGTTTCCTCTTTTCTACTATGCCATGAATGAGAAATATCAAGCAATTATTTGCCAAACCATACTTATAATTACTTATAACTGGAGCATCCTCACAAATCATATAGCAACTGAGCATAATAATTTCATTCATGGACATCACCTATTTCAATCACTAGTCTCATAGCAATAGAAAGCATCTTCTATACCATATAAGCTTCACATTTCCCATGTTAATAAAATTTTCAGACCCTTGGCCACAAAATCAACTAGAATGAGGTCCAACCATCATAAACTTCAAGCACATCACAAAAGATCATTCAACACTTAAACATATATTTCTAACTTAACGTCTTTATGCATTAACCAAAAATTTCAGATTCTTTAGAACTGGAATTTAGCCATAAACTCAACAAAACCTAATGCAAAACTCATTTCTCTTTCATTATTTGCTTGTATTTGAAACTTTCTAACACTATAGTAACGTTTACTTTTGATCATCCACGAAGAATAAGCCATGTATTGATCAAACATAACACAATAACATTCTAACAACTAGCTTCACTTTCTTAAAAGATTGCTAAATGCATGTATTTCAAAGATTTCTTCGAAGTTTCGAAATCACACTTCATATCAATTCGTTTGATAGCTTAGCCTTTGTGGATTTTCTCAATCCTTCAATGTTCCTAATTTGGTTTCATAAAATAGTTTATCATAATTTTCTCAACGTATTAAAATTTAAGGACCAATATAATTAAAACTTTGAGAATAGACATGCAACATACTAGATCAACATATATACGGGTTCTCCACAAATTTCTCAACTCAAGTAATTTATTACCAAAGTCTTAGTTTCCCTAACTTAGTGAAAGATTATCACATTAACACAATCAAATGGAGGAAATTTTGTCAAATCTTCACGTCTAATCTCTCGTCTAGCTCAGGGTATAATAAAGGAAATTTATATCTCTTACTTTAATCATCATTTAGCATCAATAAATGGTCTATAACATCAAAATCATATAGCAGAAATAAGGCGTTCCGCAAAAGAGGATAAAGAGTAGAATTGCACTTACAAGTTCGGTTTTACACAAAGGTAAAATTAACCTACCACTTGTTGAATTACCCACCTCTGCTTGAGAAATGAGTAGTAGAGGTGAGAATATATATATAGTGCTTGAAAGTGGTAGAGAAAGCTTGAGAATTCTTCCTTTTCCTCTCGGGTAATGTTGGACAAGAATGGGAGCTTGAGAGAATTTGAGAGCTTTGATCTTGTTTCTGGTAGAGAAATTCTTGAGAGTTTGAAGCCTTGAGAGTGTGCATGCATGTATGACCCGAGAGAGTGGACGAGAGGGAGAGCCTGAGAGAACCGTTGTGCTTGTTGCTTTTGTGTTGTCTAAGAAAATGAGGGGAAGGAGTGGTTTGAGAATTATATTTAGGGAGCCAAGCAAGTGATTTTAAGTAATTGGTTTGATTAGGCCAAGTGTGATGGGGGCTCGAGACACATGGAAGGGTGGAGCAAGTGTAATCTTTATTTTTAAAGTTAAATTAATTAGTTGGCATTTTTATTTTTCCATGTGAATGTAACTAAATTAATTGAATTTTAATTTGATTATTTTAATTATATTTTTGGTTGATTTTATCACATGATATCCTTTTAGGATTATCTCGAGATAATTATTGATTTTGTATATGTGATAATATCTTGTGGAATCTTGGAATTGTGATGAAAGAAATAGCCCAATATGGACCCACCTCTTTTTCCATGTGTCCATGATCCTATTCTTAGACTCCAAGATTCTTCCAACCACTTATTTGCTAAAATTTGACTTTTCTACACATTGGTAAATGGTTAGTCTTTTATAGTAAGTTAACATTTCAATTCTTTAATTAATTTTAAGGAAATTGGGTCAAATAGTCCAAAAAAAAGTGTAATAGGCAAGTTTAGTCTAAAATAAAAAAATGTGGCTCAATTGGTCCAAAAAAATTTGAGGTGCCAATTTAGTCCAAATGGATGAGATTCCTTCATTAAACCATTAGTTAAAATCAAAATATGCTATTTGTCCTTTTGTGAGTGAGTATTTTTGTCAAAAATATTACAAAAAATTACACAAAAGATCCTAAAATTTGTGGGTTCTTAAAATCAGGTCCTAAAGTTTTTAATTTAGTTACATTAGTCCAAAATTTTAATTAAATTATATAATTTCATATTTTATTTTTTTTATAGGTATAAATGACACGCCCCGCACCAAATTATCTCTAATAACTTGACACGTGGCGTGCGCCAACGATGGATGACAACTACGTGCCGGATCCATCGCTAAGGCAAACTCTAACTGCTTGATTTTACCTTAATTTGAATAATAATAAAAAAATATTTTGCGGAAAATTTGACAGAGTTTCCTTTGTATTTTGAATATATCCATCCTGTAAGAGATTTATTCCAAGCTCCAGACATGCAACCCAACATTTGCACAAATCTCATTTCAAATCAAGAGTATTGAAACCTTTAGAAACAAGCCCAACCACCATAATTCAATATCAGTGTCACTTTCCAAAACTCAAACGAAAACGATGTCGAAAAGAATTAATGAATAAACCAATAGATCCATTCTTAAAAACCCTTTCTCAAATAAATGCGAGGTTTCAACTAAACACTAGTAAATGAATGAACAATTAAATGATCCTACTAGCTAAATGGAAAGGTAATGGTAGTGGTGATCAACAGGCGATCCAAGCTCACGCTCAACTGCTTCCTGATAAGAAAAGACATTGGAAAAATACGTGAGTTTTGTAACCCAGTGAGTAGATAAGTTCACAAATATATGTAGGTTTCCATTTAAAATATCTTCACAAAACCTCTTTACATCCAAACGCATATATGGCATAAATAATTGAAACCATCGAGATAATACTAATAACTGAAATTATTCTAACTGAACGAACACTGATTATACCGTTTCAAACGGATTTTATTTTCTAAAACTGAATTCTGTAACTACAAATAATTTTATTGAAAAATAACATCAAAAGTACCAACGAGCAACAACACACTTGTGTAGAATACTCTCAATACACGTGGTGTGTCGCTCAAAAGTCTGTTCTGTCTGAATATCTGGTCATACGCGCGCAGAGCAAGCCCCAAAGGCTAAACACCCACGTACGCGGCCCAAAGCCTATGTGTGTACGAAAGTGGGTCCCAAAGACCTCTGTAATTCTGGTCATACACTGTGGAACACATCACAACAGTGCAGAGCGGGTAAATCTAACGAGGTACTCTGTGATGGTTTTGAAAGAATTTTCATATGATCTCTTTTGAAAAGGAAACGCTACTAATAAAATCCATGACTTGCTGAAACATTCATTTATAATAACATGTCGTGAAAATCTTTAAAAGCATATTGGGATTTAAAACATGCTATTTTATGAAAAATATAATTTTTCCACTCACAGAACTACGAATTGCTTCTAATTCGGTTGGTAGGCTTCCCCAATCGTCTCGTCACCACCTGAAATAACAATAGTACTCTAATAAAAATCTATACACATGAATTTCAACTAATTGCCTACCCACATTCAATACCAAACCTTAACTTTTCTAACATTCTCTAATGTTCCCATTCTGTTGCTTTATTCCACTTCTTTCATTGATTTCACTATATTTCATACCATTGGAACCAACCAATGGAACCACATAATAAATTTCCAAACTTTCACCATTTAGGTAATGTGAGTTTCAATCCACTTTATCACCCCCTACTCAATAACCATCAATTCCACTTCAAAATAATTAGTTATGGCCAAATAACATCTTAATAACACCAATTGACCCAAATTAATGATAAATTTCGAATCCCCAATGTCTATTGGTAAAACCCTAGAATCAATTTCACAAGTTACCTCGAATTCCATGAGATAAAATTGGAGAAATACGCTTACCACGCGAAACCACGACGAAACCAAGCTATCTTCTTCCTTTTTCCCTTTTTCTTTCTTTCTTTTTTTTCTCCTTTTTCTTTTCTTTCCTCGCGTGAATTGCCTCTGGTTTTCTTTCGTTGCTGTTGAATCTCACGAATCCCTCTTTTGGTTTCATACGTGTATATATATATATACTAGTTCTTGTAAACGTGTTTTGCACGTTATTTTAAAATACATTCTAAAATATTTTTAAATTAGATAAATTTAATCAAAATATAAAATATAATATATTTTCTTCTTATATATTAATTATTCGATTTAGTATATAATTTAATTTGCTAAGAGAAAGATTTTGGAAAAGATAAATTTCGTCTGTGAGAAATGTTAACACATTTAAAAGAAATTATAGTGTTCTCATGCCTTAGTAAATTTCAATAAGATTATTCCGAGTTAAAATTTCTTACTTAAAATAGTCTGCAATTTCTTTTTGGATGGTATAAATTTTCTTTAAAAAACATGGCACAAATTTGAGATTGTTATTTGTGTTAAATATCTTAATTATTACATACTATTTGAATTTATTTATACAACTTAATTGCATGATAATTAATCAAAGTTCATCAATAACTTACTTTTCAAGAAGGAATTGATATTAAGAGACTTCTGTTTGATAGTTAAAAAGATAGCAAAAACTCATTCTTTAGGATTTGTTTTCCGCTGATTTCAATTTTAAAGTTATGTACTTTTTCATTTCATTTCGTTAACATGTGATAGAATTAGTGCATGCAGTCAACTCTATACTGTTTTGTTAAATAATGATGTCACACATATATTTGAAAATAATTTAGGGAAGGATTTAGAAATTTTAATGATACGGCCCGTAATAAACAAAATAATTAACTGACTAAGATTATATTATACAAATTTTTTCTATGTAAAATTTCCAAAAAATAAAAATAAAAATTGGGCCGACACGGCCTACAGTCATGTTTGCCCAATCCCTAGATGGATCCCTGGAAGCTATCGTCAAAACTTAGGGTGTGTTTGATTAGCAAAAAAAATTTTTCAAGGAAAACATTTTCCATGTACAACCATTTTATACACAAATGAGCCATTTTTGATGGAAAATCTAATCCAAGTGGAAGGTAGGAAAGTATTTTCTAAGTGATTTAAATGAAAGAAAATATTTTGCATGAATGTAATCAAACACACCCTTAGAGGAAAAATAACGAATGATAAACCAAAAAAGAATACAAGCAATGAAAAAATGGAAAATAGAGTGACAAAAAAAATCATTTTATGTTAGTGTCAAAATATTTTTTAAAAAATTGAAAATTGTTCATAGTTACAATTTAAAAGGGCAATTGAAAGGGTGTTTAACAAATTCAAGGCATGATGCAAATGTAATTTAATTTAAAATGTGAGGGTAAAAATGGAAAAAAAATGTTTCCCATCCTTTCTAGACTTTTAATAGTAGTATAGATATATTATATAATTGCAACCCAAGTCCCTGTCCTTTATTTAAGAGATTTAAGTTGGTCATTGACCCTTAATTGCGCCCATAGCCCACAAACTTCCAATTAAATCGATTTAGTCCATAAATTTTTTTAATAGACTAAATTAAATTTCTTTAATAATTTGACTTTGACCCATAATTAACGGCTTTGACCAAGTAGTGGCTAAAATTTAAATAAATGGAAATTCGGGTCGTAACAATAAATCTGATCCATAATTAATTTTATCGAATTAATTTGACACTAATTAGATAATTTTACCGACAATCTTCAATGTAACAGAGTTTGTTTATGTTTTCTTTTACATTAGATACGCTCACTTTTTGATTCTAACCAACAATCAACAATAAATATAATTAGTATATCTTTGTAAAATTTTAGTAGGCGCATGTAACTATAAAAATAAAAATAAAATGAATATAAAAAAATAAAATAAAATACAGACGGACATATTTTGATTTTAACAAATAATTATAAATGAATTTTCGTACTTAAATAAAATTTTATTAAAAATACATAGCTTAAAAAAATATTCCGAATATAAAAAATTAATCAAATCAAATAAAAAATAAAAAATAAAAACCCCAACCCCAACCCCGACCCCGACCGATCCCCACCCCACCCCAACCAACCACCCCCTCCCCACCCCGAAGCAATATAGAAACTAAGCCTTGTTTGATTGGGGTTTAGTTGTTCCATGTGATTATTCGTGTAAAAATGTGTGGTTAATATTATTTTGGGAAATGTGTGTGTGGTTGAAAATGAGTATGAGGTATACGGAATTGCGTGCGGATTTGGGTAACACCAAATAGAACAAGGCCTAAATTGGAGGCATACGATTATGTGTGGTCAGTGGATGCTACGTGTGTGGAGTGGCTACTACGCAAGAAGGGTCGATAGAGGAGGTGGTGACACCTCATACCCACCATGCTAATGTAAGGGACTACAAGGATCGGAGCTTCTCATCCTTTACACACGGACAAGGGAGATATTGAATTCCAAAATAGAAACACACCGTGTATTACCACTAGAACCATTCTAGAACACTGCTTCTTTGGGTTCAAGCAAAAAGTCAAGCCATAGAAGCCACTAAAAACGAGTTTTAAATAAAGAGACCTAGTTAGTTCAAGGGTAAGTTTAGCATAATATTTTGAAATTTTTGCTTCTTAGGCTCAACATGAGACTACAAACCCCAAAGAATATTTTATAAACCGTAAGAAAAGGAACCCAAACCAAAAACTCAACAAGACCAAGTGACCAACAAAGAAGACAACAATTAAATGTCGATATCGACCCCGAATATCAATATCAATTTCTTCTTGGCCAGAAAACTGGTTTACGTTCTCATCCTAGGTTTCATGCAACTTTCAAATTTCGAGTAATCATGATAATCTCATTAAGTTGCATATAATCATATTTAAATTTATGCAAAGCATTGTGTGTAAGTGTGTTATTTTCAAGAAAATTCATGTTATGATCATAATTGTTTAAACACTTGGGTTTTGATGTTATGATTGAAAATATTGTTGTTAGAAGTAGGTTCCAGGAAAGTATTGTTGTGAATAAAATTGGACATTAAGGCTTAAGCATATGAATAATTTTAAATGGTAATTTTAAATTGGTGACTTCAATTGACATTTTGATGTGTTACTTTTTTTATTGAGTGATGTCCATATATTTATCAGTTAATATACTTATTCATCATCTAATGAAATAGTGATACATCGAAATGCCGCAGTAAAACGTCAACTTCAAATATTCATATAGGGTTCTACTCTATATCTATATTGATCGCAAAAGTAGTAAAGTCGACCTAAAAGTCCCAATATCACATCCATGACAAGTGATTATTGTTCTTGTCTAATTTTTACTACCCTTCGAGACTATAAAAAAAAAAAGATTAAAAAAAGATTTTGTTTTAATAATTAAATGAACACCTAAATAAATAAAATTATCAAAAGATAGAATTTGGAACTAAAATTATGAAATAAACTGGAAACAATTAAAATTTGATTTTTAGAAAAAAAAATGAGGATTAAGCTTTTGAATCCATTTTATAACGAATTCTCCAGATTATTAAAATGATAACGACATTAGATTTTGATAATCAAAATTCAAAAATTCTCAAAGAATCACTTTCGAATAATGTTCATCTTATTCCAACATGCGCAATACCTATATATCTATAATTATCATGGCAAGCAAGAATACATTATAATATTAATGAATTTCTAAAGATCACGTAAAATATAGGGGTATATCTCTATAACTATCAAACTTTACATACCTATATATGTTAACAGATTTGTGATTTTTCAATAAAAAAAATAGATTACAAAAATCAACAATCATTACCCAATGCTAATTGTATACTGTACGTATAGGGAAGAAAAATCATATAAATAACTGGGAATCAAATAACCGCCTTAAATGTGATTTTTAACAATTCACGCAGAAAATGTGATATAAAAGCTTCATTGTCACATTATTACCACAAGAAATCAAGGCTAAGGATGTTAACAAGCCAAGCTGAGCCGGACTTTAAGGCTCGGGCTCGATTCGCCTTGCAAAAATGAGACTCAGCTTGGCTCGTTGGCTGGAGCTTGATCCGAGCTCGACTTGAGCCGAGCCTGGCTTGCTTCATTTTTTTCTTATATATAAAACATTTAGAATTTAGATTAGCTTAAAAAATTTGAAAAATATATAAAAACTAGAAAAAGTATTCATATTTATAGGCTAAACATTGATATTCAATGTTTAAATTTCGAAAATGGGCTGAGTTTTACCTTTACAAAAGAAGGTAATGAAATTTATACAATGGTTAAACATAAAACTACAAAAAAGATTTACTACATTTATTATTAAAAGTTACTAATAAAATGCAACTCGCAAAGATATGAGCCGAGCCTAATTTCCAAGTTGGTCGCTTCCCATTTTAAATGCTCAGCTTGGTTCGTAGCCCACTTAAAGTGAGCCATGAACCAACCCGAACCCAAGTTTTTTCTGAGCTAAGTTTTGTTAGGAAATATAACAAATTTCCCCCTTGAACTTGCACAGCGAAAATATAATGAACACAAACGAGAGAAAGATAAAGAATAATAATAATAATTTACGTAGCTCAGCTGATCGCCGACAACCATGGGGAGAAGAATACCTTTATTGAATAAGAAAAAACACTATAATTTTTCCCACCGTCTCAACTTTTCCACACAAACTAGATAAGAAAAGAACACAACAACTTTCTTTTCTCTTTCTAATTTCTCCTCACTTTCTCTCTATTTTTCTTTTTTCTTCTCACACAATTTTTTTTATGACACGACTGCTCACCTCTCTCGCTTCACGTCTTTTACACAGCCATAAGCCTCCACTCTCTCAATTTACTGGATGTCACTCAGTGGAGGAGCCAGAAACTAATTAAATTGGGGCCAAAAAATTTTACCGTGAGATGTTGGAAGGGGAATCACCCTGCTTCTTGGGGATACGGGGGATTTTTTTTTACCAAATATCATTGAAATAAAAAAGTTTACACTAGTTTAATTTTAATGGGATTATAAATTTCAACACATGTTTATTTAAATTAAGCAAAACTAAGTATCTAATGAAGAGAAAAAAATAAACTATATACAACAAATATTATTATAATTATAATTTCAATTCAATTGGCTTAACTATTACACACAAATATACAAATATTTTCAAATTAAGTATATTTAATAAACTAAAATAACTAATAGTACTATTTATTAACATGAAGAGTACTAATAATTGGTTGATTTTTGCTCATGCAATGAATGTATTAGTGGTTGATTTTGCTACAATATATCCAAAACAAAGTCATTACAAGAGTGATTGCATCTTATGAAAAAAAAAAAACCTCCCAAAGCTCAGTGGGATCCAAGGACCCCAAAGGCCCCCCAAGTGGCTCCGTCAGCTTCCTTGTTACACCCTGATAGGCCAAGGCCCAATAACCAGTGTTCACTTTTCTTTTTCCTTTCTCTTCAAATATTTTAATTATTTTTAAATCAATTTTCCAACAAGTTTGAGTTTATCGGCTAATTAACATCCCTAATCAAAGCTAAAAAAAGCTAAAAAGATGAAAAGAATTAAACAAAGTTAGTTGAAAAACCCATAACCCGGATTTTAGAAAAGCTGTTCTTGTTCTTAAGTTAAAATGATCTTCCAAAGCTTCTTTCTTGCTCGAATTCTTTAGGCAAATCTCAATTGAAAAGTCCTTGTTTCTCCCCTAAAGACCTCCATTTAAAAGCCACAGAGACTAATAATGCCTTAGCCGTGTCTTCTTAAACTTGGAAATAAAAACTTACAGGGGGAAAAAAAAAGGAAAAAATTTTACCCAGCAGAGAATCAAGCTATTAAAATCAAAATATGTACTACCTCCGTCTCAAAAATATAATCCACTATTCCTTTTTAAATTAAAATTAAAAATATAGTAGCATTTCTTTTAAAAATATAATTAAAATATTACTTGTCTTTTATGCCATCATTTAATATACATTATTATCATCAAAATAGAGTAATTGAAATAAAACATCTAATAAATGAGAAGGCATATTAGGAAAATAATATTGAATTATCTTTTCAATACTATTAATTGTATTTTTCTTAATTTATGTGAAGATCAAAAAATGAGTTATAATTTTGGGACGGAGATAGTATTATTTAGTACATAAAATATATTTTATTTAGTACTCAATTAAAATGAATTCAAAGCAAGTTTTTGAAGATGGTTATTGGAAACGCGATGTCAATAGACATAGTACGTGTTATCGTGTCATTATTGTCGCCAAAGTGTATAGAGACCTAATCATAAAAGAAAAGTAAAGAAAAAAGAAAGTAAGAATAATGGCACTCTATTGCTCCATTTTTTTGCCACGTGGTCCCCAGCAATATCTTTAATTGCAATTTCATTTTTATTTGCATTTCATTTTACTGTCATTTTGCGCGAGAGAATATAGGATTCACATTCCTCGCGAGCCACTCTCCCCCTCTCTCTCTCTCTCTCCCAAAAATTCTCCCTACTGTTTCTTATCTCTCTCCCTAACTCTACAAAAAGGCGCAGCAGTATCAAATCGTGTACTTCAATCGAAGGTAAGTTACGCTGAATTTGCGTTTGGATTGTTATTAATATCTCGATTTATTTGAATTCGGTGTTTAATTGAGTTTGTATTGGGTTTTTTTTTTTGGCTTATTTTGATCATCACCAATCGCGGATTGGTTTGAATTTTGATAATTATGTTGATTTATTGATGTTGATCTTCAAATGGATTATCCGTGTTTACGATAGTGTTTTACTTTTTAAGTTTTGTGTGGAATTTTGTTTGACCGCGTTGAAATGATTTGATCTGTATAACTAGCATACAGCTTTCTGCGGTGGGATCTGGGAACAAGAAGATAAAAAGCCATGAATAAGATTAGAGTTTTGTTGCATGTGAAAGTGAAGGTAGAAGTAGTAAGTGACAGGCCGTCCTTTTATGTTAGTAGCGAAACTACCTTGACTGCCGTAATTTGAACGCTAAGAATAAATGAACTCAATCGACACTCAATTACAGGTTACTTCGCTGATAAGCAAACTTTATAATTACTTGTAAATGGACTAAAATTGGATAACATAGGATAAAAAAGAGTGTTGGGTTGCCTTTTCTGTGTATGTTGATCCAGAAACGAGAACTTTTCCAGAGAATTTTTCTGGGACTAATTTCAACGGGTAGCTTTGAATATTTGATTCTGGATATCAAGCCATTGCTTTATATCTTTCATTTACAGAGAGATGCTCATCACCAACAATCAACAAGTTTTGGCTTATTGCCATTGTGTCTCAAAACTGATAAGCTAATAATATTGTTTGCATTGTGATGAAAAATCAAGTCAGTGTAGATCAACTATAATTGTTGCATGGCGCCTTGTGAAAATCTTAAGTAATATTTGAACTTGGAGTAAACGTAACTTTTTTTTTTAAAACCAGAAGACATTGATTTATTAATTCTTTTATCAGTACGTTTTATCATTGAAAAGAAAAAGAAAAACTATGCAAATTAGATTTGATTTGATTGTTCCATTTTATTTGGTATGAATTGTTCCTGAATAGCTTCTGAAGTTGATTGTTTGGACAATGCTGTACAAGAAAGCTGTCAACATGGATTGGTCAGGCTGGACCTTCCCACAAATGTTGAACTAGGCTTGTCCAGATGGGTTTTGATTGACCCATTTAAAATAATAAAATATGATTCAGGTTAGGCTTGAATTGTCTTAAAAATTTTAGGACTAGAGTGGCCACATACGCCCCAAAGTTATCTATTTGGGCCTACCCATAATTTTTATTGTTTGAATTAACTTGATTTCACTGATGTCATCTCGTTTAAGTAATCATCATTATTGCGTAAGAGTCAAGATATTTGTGAAAAACATATAATTCACAATATTTCACCTAAAAATAATTAGGTCAGACTGGAGTTTCCAATCATTTCATGCACATTTTTGGAGACCCCAACATTAAAAACTAATGAAGATCCATACTTAAGAGATTGGCCTTTAATAAGGAACAATAAGAACTCAGTATCTAGGGCTTCCAGATAATGAAGGGCTATCGAACGGCTTCCAGATAATGAAGGGTTATCTAACATTGATCCATCTTTATTATGGTACTGTTATTATTATTATTTTTTTTTACCACTGACATTTCATCCTAACTCTTCCATTTACACAGACTAATACAAGATGGCTGAGGGAGAAGAAATTCAACCTCTTGTTGTTGATAATGGAACTGGAATGGTTAAGGTTAGTCATTCTTTTTACCTGAGGTGAAGACATGGATGCTTTTTCATCATTTCCTCCAAATATATTTTTGGTCCTCTACAGGCTGGCTTTGCTGGAGATGATGCTCCAAGGGCAGTTTTTCCTAGTATAGTCGGTCGTCCCCGACATACAGGGGTCATGGTTGGGATGGGCCAAAAGGATGCTTATGTTGGTGATGAAGCTCAATCTAAAAGAGGTATTTTGACCTTGAAGTACCCCATTGAGCATGGTATAGTCAGCAATTGGGATGACATGGAGAAAATTTGGCACCACACATTCTACAACGAGCTTCGTGTTGCTCCAGAAGAGCACCCAGTCCTCCTCACAGAGGCACCATTAAACCCCAAGGCAAACAGAGAGAAAATGACTCAAATTATGTTTGAGACTTTTAATGTGCCCGCCATGTATGTAGCCATTCAGGCTGTACTGTCCCTATATGCTAGTGGTCGTACAACTGGTATGTATCACATGGATGAGTAAGGAGATCTAATTATATCTGTATTATCTGGTTTGCCAGTTCTTAAATACTTCTCTCTTATGAACAGGTATTGTGCTTGATTCTGGTGATGGAGTGAGCCACACTGTTCCAATCTACGAGGGGTATGCACTACCCCATGCCATTTTGCGGTTGGACCTCGCTGGTCGTGATCTTACTGATTACCTCATGAAGATCCTGACGGAGAGAGGTTATATGTTCACTACAAGTGCCGAGAGGGAAATTGTTCGTGATGTTAAGGAGAAGCTTGCATATGTTGCACTGGATTTCGACCAAGAATTAGAGACAGCCAAAAACAGTTCTGCAGTCGAGAAGAGCTATGAGCTACCCGATGGACAAGTCATCACCATTGCTGCTGAGAGGTTCCGTTGTCCAGAAGTCTTATTCCAGCCGTCGTTAATAGGAATGGAATCCCCGGGAATTCATGAAACAACCTATAACTCTATTATGAAGTGCGATGTGGATATCAGGAAGGATCTGTATGGAAATATTGTGCTCAGTGGTGGGTCAACAATGTTCCCTGGTATTGCAGATCGTATGAGTAAAGAAATTACAGCTCTTGCACCGAGCAGTATGAAGATTAAGGTTGTGGCACCACCTGAGAGGAAGTACAGTGTCTGGATCGGGGGATCAATCCTAGCGTCGCTCAGTACCTTTCAACAGGTGAATTTTGTTTTGAATGCCCTATGCATTAACACGTCCTTCCTCTTCTCTTCATTTGATTAATAAATAAAAAAGATGTGCACATAAGAAACATAAGTGATCTTGTTCAACTTGCATATATGTTACACATTACGTGATTTATGTGTTTATGTATGTAATGTTATTGTTAAAGCTAAGATTTGTTTGCTGGTGCAGATGTGGATCTCAAAGGGCGAGTATGATGAATCTGGCCCTGCAATTGTCCATAGGAAATGCTTTTGAAACAGGTAAGTCATGTGGTTAGTGTGTTTTATTTACTGCAGTCAATAGTTAATATTAAGACTATGAAGTCCCATTTTAAAACGTTAACTTCGTTAAGAGAAGTAGCCCATTGACTTGAATGTCTATTCATTTCATGATATTTCAATATGGGAGTATCTTTTTCATATGTCCTTGCAAGATGGTGGTTCGTTTGAACTCATCAATCTTGAAATCACTGTGTCCAAGTCTTAATCGGATCAAGGAGCTCGTTGGAGTTTTAACGGATTTGGATACCATATGAAGACCTCGTTAAAAGGAGTGGCCCAATGACTTATTTGTTGTTTATTTTTGTTTGTTTTTATGAAGAGCTAATATCTTCTAATTTTGTTTCAGGTTAAGGGGCATTTCCGTGTTATATTTCTTGTCTGGATGGAGATTTGCTTGTAGTGTGGTTTGGATTGGAGGTTTTGGAGCTATAATGCAGAGTGATCCTGCAAGGGTTTTCATACTGATGGTTGTATTACATTTGTGATACCTTTCTTTCTTCATATTTTGGTAGTTACGTAATATCTGGTTGTTTATTGGTGATCTATATGGATATGAAACTATTGTATTTGAACGATAGAATTTGTTATGTCTGCTTTATACACTTAATCTAAATTCTCGTAGCATGCATGTTTGTGAAAATAATAGCTCTATGCATATGTTTGGATATATCGTTTAGTAAGATTGGTTGCAGCTTCAACATGCGACGTCATTGTTGGGAAGGGTAGCATTTGACAGTAGCTTACCCAAACAAGAAAGGCTATGCCTTTCTTTTTATCACTTTTTTTTTTTCCATTTTTATCTTTTTTTTTTTTGTCAAACCAATATATTTATATATATCGTGGGATTTATATGTACTATAAAAATCTCTATCATTTAACTCAATTTATTCTCTCTTTTTCACATAAAAATCCATTAAAAAATCATAAAAAAATTCAATCATATCACCTTTTTGTTTTTTTAATCGAATTTGAAGTTCACTTATTTTGTTCAAGGACTTCAAAATGCAGTTCCTCGATTAGAGGCTCTAAATGCTTTGCTGCATCTATGATTTATCCATGCTAAAATATTTTTGATATTACGAGAGAGCAAGTCAATTGTGTTTGGTTGAACTTCAATTTTTTTAAAACACTATAGCTTCTTTTTCCTTTTTATTTAAAAAAAATATTCTTAGATCACGAAATGTGTAGGTAATAACGAGTAACGAAACATAAGTGATGTCTAAGGGAGTTTTTTAAAGCATTGTTTACATCCAATGAGGTTTTTAATAACTCTCACCTTCCAAAAAAAAAAAAACATAAATAAATAAATAAACTCTCACCTTATATAAATTCCCCTGACCTTGATATTAAGAGCTTGTTCTTCGCTAATTGTTTCAAAAATCACTTTTTTTAACGTTAAAATAACTCATTTTATTGATTCGACAAATTTTTATATTTTTTATATTTTTAATTCACAATATAATTAAAAATTATTTTTATGAAAATTTCTACTTCAACACCCTGAAATCTAATTACTTAGTGGTCTCATGATTCGGTGCGTGCCCATATATGGTTGAATGATGGGCAAGTACCCTCCCATTATTAAGGGGTGATACGTGTTGATTATCCGATCACATATGAGTACCTTTAAGTGGGCACCGAATTGTTTGCATTATTTGGTGATGATTAAAAGGGTGATTATGAGTATTTTTTAATGGTTTTTAATGTAAATGAGGAGAGAGAATGAGTGAAATTTAATGGTGAAGATTTATGGATGTGACGTGATGTGTGGATGTGATTGATTTAGGAGAGAAAAAAATTGAAAAAAGTAGAAAATTTTGAAAAAATTTATTCCCAATCAGACTATTAAGGTCCATGCAAGCATTTATTGTTTACATATGGAATAATAGTGTTGAAAAACATTTGATTTCAAATAATCCTTTACTACTTTATTGTTAGAACAATAAAATTAAAAATATTTATTAAAAAAAAAAAAATTAATAATAATAATTATGTGTCATCAGTGATTTACAAACATCAACCGAGAGAATCACGGAAGAGCAAAGCACGCGGATCGCAATCCGGTTACTACAGGAAAATCAAATCCTGGCCGTTCATTGCCATTCAAATCTAGCGCCTCAAATTATCCTCCGCCAAACTTTTCCCTCAAGTGCCATAAACGAAATTTCAAATTATTTCCATCTCCCTCCCAGATTGCCCGCTCACCCCTCACTATATATACACAACCTCTACATTCACTCAGATTCATTCATACACTTCCAGTTCCAATCAGAGAGAGACAGACCGAAAGCGAGAGAGATAAAAAAAAAAAACTGAGAAAGAGAAATGGCGAGAACAAAGCAAACAGCCCGAAAATCAACCGGCGGCAAGGCACCGAGGAAGCAACTCGCCACCAAGGCCGCCAGGAAATCTGCTCCGGCTACTGGTGGTGTGAAGAAGCCCCACCGTTTTCGCCCTGGAACGGTTGCACTGCGAGAGATCCGCAAGTACCAAAAGAGCACGGAGTTGCTGATAAGGAAGCTGCCATTTCAGAGGCTTGTTAGGGAGATTGCTCAGGATTTCAAGACGGATCTGAGGTTTCAGAGCAGCGCTGTGGCGGCGCTTCAGGAGGCAGCGGAGGCTTACCTTGTAGGTTTGTTTGAGGATACAAATCTGTGTGCTATTCATGCAAAGAGAGTTACGATTATGCCTAAGGATATTCAGTTGGCTAGGAGGATTAGGGGCGAGAGAGCTTGATTGTCGTAGATCTGAAGCTTAATTGCCTGGGTTTTGAAGAATCTCGTAGAATTATGTACTCGATATTTTCGTTTTCTCAATGAAGGTTTCTTTGTAGTTTTAATGACATTGTTGAAAGTTAAAAATATTACTTTTCTGTTATTGAAAAACATTATAGTTTGCAACTTTTTACGTTTTCTCGTAATATTTTTTCTAATTTTTGAAATTCATTTTTAGGAATTACTGTCTTTCTCTTAGGATGAAAGATTTTTAAACTTGCTTGGATAATAATTTTCTAAAATAATTGTCTTAAAAAATTATTCTTCAATTAAAATAACTTTCTTAAAAAATTCCATATAAGTTTTTTTGTTAAAATTTTTTATTTTCATTAATTAATTTGTGAATATTGCAGCAGAATGTAATTTGCGTATTGTTTTGAACTCCACTTTTACAGCTCCTGTCCTCTAAAAGTTCATATTTTACTAGTTGGCCTCTTCACTATAAAAATTGTTATTTTTTGTCCGTTGTATGGATCTTCGCCTTTTATGTAATTATCCCTAAAATATTCTTTCGTAGATGCTAAGGATCATTTTTCTCTGACCTGATGGCTTTCTTTCGTATTAATGAACTTTACGAACCAAATTAATAATGAAGTTTTTAATTCAACACAGAAGTCAACTTTCTGTATTACCATTAAGATATTCGCTAATGATCACTTCCTCATGTGAGAAGGAGTTATTCTCCCTATCAATTATCTGTCAGTAGATAGGGAAAATATTTCATCAGAATTGGATTTTATTATTAATGTATTTAAATCTGGTGTAGCATGTGAACACATTATTAATGTGTTTTTGTTATTGGCATGAGAGATGGGAGAGAATAATTTATTTCCACATGAGAAGGAGATTATTAGTGTATAATGGTAATGGTAATTGGTAAGATTTTATTCTTATCTCAAAATTACACAAATTAGGTTTTTTTTTTTTTTTTTTAGGATAATAAGACACACAAATTGTAGGCACAAAAATATGCAGATTCTATTTCCCTCGGACTCTCCTCCTCCCGTCAAATCAATTTCGTTCTGTCAACTTTCCTTCGATTCCCACAGCCCCATTCGATTACGTCATATAACTGCCATTTGATCTTCACATGAAAAAGTGAATAAAACACCGAATTACGAATAAGAACAAGTATCAACACGAATATATAAGGACGAAATTCGCGTTATCTTCTTCTGCTATAGCCTTACGTGAATTTCTCCAACCACTGATGTTAATCTGAACCAACACGTGTCGCTTGAAGCCGCCGTTGATAGCCCCCAATTTTCCCCTCCACTACTCCGTCATCCATCTCTATCCGCCCACAAACACACGTAATTCGTGTGTGTGTCAGTCTTCCTCGAACCGATCTCCACTGCTACCAGATAATATTTATTATTATCATCATATAATAATATTATTGGCAGTATATATATAAATAACAGTCGATGGGATTCTAGTTTCTGACCTTCATCTATTGTAGATTTTATTAAGGAAAAAAGAGAATGGATCACGCTGCGGATGCTCATCGGACTGATTTGATGACCATAACGAGGTTTGTGTTGAATGAGCAATCGAAGTACCCTGAATCCCGTGGCGATTTCACCATCTTGCTTAGTCACATTGTTCTTGGCTGTAAGTTTGTTTGCTCTGCTGTCAACAAGGTTTGACTTCATCCCCATTTTATTTATTTATTTTATTATTATTATTTTTTTCTCATAAGTTGTTTTAGTTTTATTGGAATTTTGGTGGTGGTTATTGGTATTTTTGAGTTCATCTTGGAAGGTAGACTAGTGTTTCCATGTTTAAACGATTTTGAATTGAATGTTGATGATTGAGTTCATTCTGATTGAGGAGGGTGATTTTACAATTTGGCTCCCTGTTTGAGTTTTGTATAAATCAAATCGTTCTGATATTATGCTATTAAATTATTGATGATTGAGTTCTGTACTTGTATATTTAAACGTCAAGTTTTTTGTTAGCTGTGGCCCCCAAACTTATATGTCGACAATTTCAAGAGTTGTAGCTTTAATATATTCTCTCTATAGATGGTGCAATTTTAAGAAAATTATGGCTTGAAAACAGAGGAGAAGAAGAACCAGATAGTTATGTATGAACATAAATTCATTAATGTTGATTGTCTGAGTACTCTCTCACTCTGTTCTTCGCGTTTACAATTCAAACGGTTTTCAGGTAATTAGTATTGATGTTTTGCAGTTTGTTATCTTTTTCTCTATATTGTATTTTAATTTGTGCATTAAACTATAGAGGACATTGGCTTTATGAAGTGGTGTCCTTGGATACCTTTGGGGTCACACCGACGCACAGAAAAATAATTTACGTCCATCTTTATTTCCTCTCTTCCAAACTCGTCTCTTCTTAACCATTACATCTCATTATCTTCCTTTCCCCATACCCAATGAAGAGAAACCGAAAGTCCTCAAGAATTGGACCTTTCCCCATACCCATACTCTCCAAATGCAGTATTCTAGTATATATAAGTCTTTTTGTTTTGAAGAGGACATGTTAGTGTACAATGACATGGATGAATGCAGAAAGTTGGTTCAAAATTTATGACATTTATTTGAAAATTTCTTCATGCTTTGTTTATCATTTGCATGAGAGGACATTCGAGTTCACTTATCGAATAGTAAAGAATCAAAGTTCTAGCATTGTCAGTAGCTAACAATGATAATATTATTGAAATATGTTTAAAAAACAAAAATCAAAGTTTGCCCTAGAATTGTGTAATTGGTGTTTCCCCCTTCCTGGGGTTGGGGAATGGGGGAGAGAAGACAAACTTGTTTCAAGAGGTTGGACGGACAGTAGTTTCAAGACCTTCGCAATAATGATTAAACCCTTAAGACAAGGAAAAAAAAATTTCTTATGGCTATCTTTCCTCTATAATGGTCTATTTAGGTAATTGTGTACTATGCTTTTGCAGGCAGGATTGGCTAAGCTCTTAGGGCTTGCTGGGGAGACCAATGTGCAGGCAAGTTCTTGGAAACTTTGTCTTGGGTCATGTTAAGAATAATGTATTTTTACCGATTCTGTATTGATTGTCTAGTGCTTTACTGATTCTGTTAGATATAAATTCAACTAATTTTTCTCTATTGTTTCCAAAGGGTGAAGAGCAAAAGAAACTAGATGTGCTGTCGAATGAAGTTTTTATCAAGGCTTTGGTTAGCAGTGGTCGCACTGTAAGTCAGTGAAGGTATTTTGTTCAAACATAATATAATTATTAGACTATTTCTTACAAATTATGTGAATGCACTTGTAGTGCATTCTTGTTTCTGAAGAGGATGAAGAGGCAACATTTGTAGAGCCTTCTAAGCGTGGAAAGTGCGTATCATTCCTTCAAATCTCGATAGTTTTGGGGATCTGAAATACAATATATTTTAACACCTCTTATTTCATTTTAGTTTCTGATTCTACTTGATGAATATGCAGATATTGTGTTGTCTTTGATCCATTGGATGGATCCTCGAATATTGACTGCGGTGTTTCTATTGGAACTGTATGATCCTATCTAAATAATTACATCCATTCGGTATACATTACTTAAGAAAGAAAAAGAAAAAGGGATTTTCTTGAAGAATGTTATCGTGAGGCTGTAATGGATTCAATGCCTTTTTTGTCAAGATTTTTGGCATTTACATGATCAAAGATGGGGGTGAACCAACAATAGAAGATGTGTTGCAGCCTGGGAAGAATATGGTAGCTGCAGGCTACTGCATGTATGGAAGCTCCTGCAACGTAAGTTTCTGGTGTTTTCGGTAAAAATTATTACAGTGGCAGGATAAACTCTTACGAAGATTTGGGATACAATAAACAAGATTCTATCTCGTTTTCTTATTTAATACGGTGTAGCATTCTTCATTTCACAGTACCAAAGAGGCCACTGCTAATTCTCAAATTGTTCATGGGGTAATTTGGCAGCTTGTTTTAAGTGCTGGACGAGGAGTCAATGGATTCACTCTTGACCCATCTCTTGGAGAATTCATATTGACCCATCCAGATATTAAGGTATTCTTTTCACTCTTTTGAGTGGTCAGAAATGATGAGAGAGAAAAATGGTTTTTCGTTTAAAGTTGTATCAAGCAAGCTCTCAATATTAATGATACATCTCAAATCACTGCTCATTATTACTTGCACATCTGGCGGTCCCAACCACTATTCAACCCAAAGAAATTGGTTTTTAGCAGAATAAAATTTAGCGGAGCATACAACTTAGTGCTGCGTGTATCAGTATTAAGCTATCCACCCTTGAACTTCTTTTGTGTTTCAGATACCGAAGAAAGGAAAGATATATTCAGTCAATGAAGGAAACGCAAAGAACTGGGATGGTCCAACAGCTAAGTATGTATTCATGAATATAGTCACCCCACAGTCAATTTTGTTCATTTAATCTCATGATTTTACGAATATCAGGTATGTTGAGAGATGCAAGTTTCCAAAGGATGGTTCATCACCAAAATCTCTAAGATACGTTGGAAGGTAATAGGAAATTTCAATCTGGATATCATTGTTAAGCAGTGAGTGTCAATTTATAATGCTTATGATTGGGTTGTGATTTTCAGTATGGTTGCTGATGTTCATCGCACGTTATTATATGGTGGCATCTTTTTGTACCCAGGCGATAAGAAAAGCCCAAATGGGAAACTGCGGTAAGTAAAAGTTGGTTATTTGTAGATAATGACTGATAAAACTTTATTATGATAAACTTTCTCCTATAATAATAACCGCTATTCAAAATATCCTTACTGATTTAACTAATTTCATCAAACAGGGTTCTCTATGAAGTTTTTCCCATGTCCTTCTTGATGGAACAAGCAGGAGGACAATCGTTCACTGGGAAACAGCGGGTACGGTCTTTTTTTAACTCTGTCTCAGTTGAGAATTTGATTGTGTGTCAAGCTATAGAAATGAAGTTAAGGTACAAAAATTTGCTGGAAAAGAAAATAATTTTACTACTATAACATCAAGCTAATAAATATTGGTCACCTATAATACTACAAATATAATATGATTCGAAATTGAAGTAACTTTAACTCTCTATGTTTAAGTTTAACTGAGTGATGTTCTCCTGCTACATTCCTGTCCCACTATTGATGTGGCAGTGCCATGCCATTATCTTTAACTGATGTTTTACTGCCACGTTAGTAGTGGGAAGCCATTACCCTCCCCCATGGGGGAGGAGAGCATGTTTAACTTATAAGCACTCATCAAATTATTATTATTATTATTTTATTTTTTATTTTTATCATTTTCGCAAGACTGACCCACAACTACTACTCGCCTAATCTAATCTCTTTATGATTTAACCTGATTACAAACATTTTGGAAACATGGTTGCAGGCACTTGACTTGGTTCCTCAGACGATTCATGAGAGATCACCAATATTTCTGGGTAGCTATGATGATGTGGAGGAGATCAAAGCCTTGTATGCAGCTGAAGGGCAAAAGTAGTGAATATGTACAAATTTCCAGCTGTTTTGACTGCTGATAACCAAAATATGTAACAAAACATATCCTTCTAAATGTAGTTGCAGGTTATAAATTACTTGATGCGAGGAACATCAATGCATTTTAGCAAGTAAATAATATGTGAATGTCTTTTGTTTACGATTCATTTCTTGTACAATTTTTTACGTTAAAAATCGTAAATTCGATGCACCATATAGTTTTACATATGAATAGAATGTTGTTTATGAAATATGTTGACTATTTTAATACTGATTCCATCTCAATCATATAGGCTTGTTGTTTAGAAAAGTTGATAGTTTTAATATTTTTTATTTTATTTTATTATTTACACTTACGTAATGAGTCTAAAAAAAGTTATTAGTAGCAACAGACGATTTAATGGTGAGTAAATACAGTGAGGGTATGGTAGTAAATGCACAAGATAATTATTGAAAATATAGAAATACATGTATGTAATTCAGACAAATTGACCTATATACAATTGGAACGTAGAGAATAAAAAACTAGTTAAAAAATGTGGCAGCAATATTTTTCATTGCAATATCACCTTTATTTTTTTGGGTGCTAATATATACACGAGCATGTATTGCATCTCGAACTTATTGGTTGAGAATTTGAGACTAATTTTTTGACTGCATGTAGGAAGGGAAATTTAGGAGAGTTGGGGATTGGAACTCTCAATTATGTATTAAGGGACAGTTATTGATTTTATATTTATTTAAATATAAAATATAGTTGTGATTGATGATTATATTTATTTAAGTATAGTTATTGATTTTCCCATAACTAATGTTATTTTTAGAATCTTTATAGCAGGGATGATTCTTCAGGAATGTTTAGAGCAGGAGAATATCGAACATATAGAAAATTGAAATACTATTAAGCATCAAATATAGAACAATTGCTTCAAGACGCAAATGGGGATGTAGCTCAAATGGTAGAGCGCTCGCTTTGCATGCAAGAGGCACAGGGTTCGATCCCCTGCATCTCCAAGAAACACAATTTTATTTGAAGTTATGCACTTAGATTTTTTTTTTTGACGGGATTATGCACTTAGTTTAAACGAAATATAAAAAGGAAAAAGAAAAAAAAAAGCCATAAAGATGCCGTCAAGATACACCAAGGAGTCCCAATCTGCGATGCAATTTGTTGTAATCTTTTCTTCATTGTTCTTTTTCTTATCCCTTGATCATGTAGCAAAACTTCACAATTGCTTGGTTGGTCTAATTGTATTTTTTAAAATATTTTTTTGAACTTATTTTCAATTATACAGTATCACACCATTTTTTCAAACAAAATATTTTTCCTATACGTTGTTTAAGAGTCTGTTTTTTCTCTCGACTTTTCTCACCCCCCAGTATTAGAATTACATTTTAAGACGATCGATAAAGATAAATAATCTTGATTCACCCATTCTTTTAAGAAGATATTTGGATGGCTAGACTAGAGTTTTTCAATTTTGCCGAGGTTAACTTGCATGGATTTAGGATTACAAAAATGAAATTGTACGAATTTGCAATCCTAATGCTGGTGGAAACTCAATGCATACTTTGACATATACAAGAGCAAAGTTTGTGTTTAGGTTGTAAGACAAGGTTAAATTCAATCATGAAATTGTACTTATCCAATTAGTATTCACTACGTTCATCGCACATTTAAGTACTTGTGCCATCACAGTCACTAACTTTTACTGTGAGATCGATCTAATTGTTCTGTTTGTACACTTCATGTTACCATGGCCACTTAACTTTTTATTTTTCATAGGTGACAAGTGCATATTCTTTTTTTTTTTTACTTATTTTGACCAACAAAATTTAGATGATAGTTAATGTGTTTTAGTGTACATTTTATCTCGGGATGTATTATTTTAATTTAGCTAAAAGCAAGATTTGGTTGGATCAACATTGAAGAAAAAGTGATCAAGAGTTAGGAATGCAATTCAGGACTTGATTTTTGAAAGGTTGTGAAGTGTTATGATATCTAGAAGGAGTCACGGACCACATGCTCATTGCTTGCTTTCGCTTGACGATTTTTGAAAGGCTGTAAATCATGGTATTTGCATCAACGATTTTGCTGGATGTATGTGTCAATGTTAGAAAATCTATATTTGACTCCCGAGGCATTTTCTAGAGCCGTCCGACCTTTGTTTTGAAATCCGAGATCCGAATCAGATTCAACACGACGATGGAGCTCCAGTAATTTTTTCAAAATTTTTGCGACACCATTGGATGTCGTGGTTGTCGGTCAAACTTTTTGGCAAAAATTTAGCCTAAAATCTGGCCACAAAGTTTGATCGGCCACCACGGCATTCAACGGTGTCGCAAAAATTTTGAAAAAATTAATGGAGCTCTGTCTTGTCGTGCTGAATCTGGATCCGATCTCGGATTTCAACACGGAGGTCGGACAGGGCTAGAAAACGCCCCGGAGCTCTGTAATTACGGCGCACGTGGAAGTACTTGATCACCACCAAAAATCCTCCAATGATGGTACCCAGTCTTCTCAGAAAGAACGAAAAGTATTCTAATGATGCTAAACGTATGAGAGTGAAGTATAGCTTTGTTCAAAATGAAGTTCAAATATGTAAGCGCATCAATTGAGCATATTATATAAGCATTGTTGTCAGTTTAACTTTGTTGATAAAAGAGTTATTTTTAGTTAAAATAATAGCGATAACAAAACATGTTAAGTTGATAGCAGTTAGTGGTACTTTTAGCGTATGTTTGTGTATACTTTTTTTTTTGTTTAAAATTTGGCTAAAAATTAACTTTTGAGATAGATAGTGGTGGGGACCACGAGATGTATAGATAATAGCGAGTGACGGTGTAAAATGTGTGGTTGATATTGATGTTTGACTTTAGCTTTTAATAATAATAGATAATTTTTATGTGAAAAAAGATGACACGAACACACGCTTAATAGTTGCTCTGAAGTTATATTTTGATTGCATAAAAAAGTGAAGTTTAAGTTGAAACAAAGACGTGTTCATGATTTTAGGTTTTCCGTATATTGTTTTTACATATACAGTACATATCTTATTTATTGACATAAACATGCATGATTGGCTTTATGTGAATATTGTCACAACTAGCTTTCATGAAGAGACAATACTATTAAATCGTTATTGAACATGTATTTTACATATCAAGTCTATAAGTGAGAGTCAATAAGTAGTATATATAAATGACTATCTAAAATAAATAATGTATGAATTGACCAGTGATGTGAATGATAGTGTTTTGCTTTAATTAGTTTGTAACTTGCACTTTTGTTTCACTAAACCGTATGACAAAAAAGCGGTGGAGCCTAAAATTTACTTAGCGGGTGCGAGTAAAATATCGTGGGGGTAATTTATATGTATATATATCTCTCTCTATATATATATCAAAGATAATTTCAAAATTTACGTACAAAATTTAAGAAATTGTAAAATGTCACATACACGGTCGCCACTCCATATTTTGGCGATGAGAGAAATCAATAATTTATGATAGCTTAAGTAGCATTATCTTGCACAAAATATGATCAATTTCATCAAGTGTTTTGATAAATAAGATTATAAGAGCCTGAAAATCCAATTTGTAAATTTCACACTGTATCAATTATATATATATATATATATATATATCTGTGTGTGTGAATTATCCGTGCTCGGAAAATCTAAATTGAGGATAAAATTTTATTGATAAAAAAATTATAGTAATGAAAATTTCTATAAGTACAACAAATGATCAATAGCCAAAATTAGAAATTTAAGTAATGTGTGACAACTATGTTATGTTGATTTGTGTATAGTTATAAACATGACATATGTGCCCATCAATAGGGGAGACAAATAAAATACTAAAGTCTGGATTCTCAAGTTTTCATTAATTAAGAGCTTCTCTAACAATGCCTGAGGGTATGTTTGGTAAGTTAAATAAGCTAGGTTATAGTTTGTTCAGGAGCTTATAAATTCCTACTAATTAAATAAGCTCCGCTTGGTTAGATAAGGTTATTTGAAAAACTTGAACTTATTTAAAAGCTTTTTTTTATTAGCTTTACAAATAAGCTCATGAGCTTTTAATATTTTTTTTTTCATTTTTTACCCCTACAACTTTTTAGAAATATATTTTAAGCATATTATTTTGTATAATTTTCTATTTATATTAGTTATTTTACCAAATATTTTTATTTGTATCAGCTAACTTATCAGCTATCAACTATAAACCATAAGCTATTAGCTCTCAATTCACTTATCAGTTACAAGCTAATTTATGGCTAATTCTACCAAATATTGCCTAAATTTAGGTAAAACTTGGAGTGTAGGATAAATTTGGCTTGAACTGTCTCCACATCATCACCCCAAGTTTTGGGTGATGAATAGTGCTACTCCAAATTTGCTAACCAACCCCAAAATTTGGGGTTGGTGTTTTAATTACAAATTTTCCATTAATATATTTACAATTACGCCATTTTGTATTTTCTTTAATTTATGTAATATCTGTTTACCTAATTAATTAATCTTTATATTATTATTATATTATAAAAATAGGAGTGCCATGTTGGTAGTAGTGCCAACGTGGCACTCATTACTATTAAAAAAAAAAAATCAATTTTGTAGTTAAAAAAAAGGAAATTCTATTTTTGGAAATAAACCAATATTAATTGGTAGATTTAAATAGGGAAAATTATTTAAATATAATTATTTTTTAATGAAATATAAATTTATCATTAAATGTGATAAATAAAATTTAATAAGAAAAAAATGGTTTTCAAAAAACTTTGAATGTAATTTCATTTTTCAAATTTCTAATTAAAAACATTAAATAATAAGTATTTTATTTTCACTGTATTAAAAAATATTATAGTTTTAGATAGTTTTGATTTATAATGTGCATTGGATTGTTCAAATAGTGGATTATTCTTAAATAAAATAGGGTGTGCGAAAATTATAATTGAATTTGCACTGAATAATTTATTTGTTTTTAAATAAATTTATTTATTTTTAAATAAAGAGTAATTTATTAATCTTTATCTTTATATTTTGAATTGTTAATTATATTACCATACCATTAATCTTTATTATATTATAATTTGTGAAATGCCACTAGGCAAAGATGCAAATGTAGCATACATTAAATATTTTAATAAAATTATAAAATTAGTTTTGAAAATAAACCAACATTAATTAGTAGTAATTAAAAATATAATTGAAAATAACCAATATCTAAAACAAACATCTAATGAGAAAAAATTTATTTTTGGAAAGACTTTATATATAATTTCATTTTTTAAAGTTCTAATTTAAAATATTAAATAATAATTTTTTATTTAATTTTATCGTGATAAAATTATAGGTTTTGATAGTTTTGCTTGGTTACATGAATTGGTCTATTAAAAAATAGTGAGAATTTTTTACTTTTTTATTTTTGAAAATCAAATACTGAGTGGTTAAAATTATAACTGGATTTATTTAGAATAATTTGTTTATTTTTAAGTAAAATAGTAATTTATTAATTCTTATATAATTATAGTTGAAGTGTCACGTTTGGTGAACACCCTATTGGCAGTGCCAACATGACATACTGTTTCTAATTAAAAAAATTAAATGATATTTTTTGTTTTTAATACTTCTGATGTGATATGCTCACTGACTGAATTTTGCATTGCATATTTTTTTACCTTTTCTAAGTATATAAAATTACAAATAAAATTTTTTTCATTCTACAATTAACATACAGTTTATGTAAATGAAAAGAAATCAAATAAATTATGTAGATAAGGAAAATTGGCGGTGTTACTACAAATTTAAGTTACATAAAATTAAGCATAATACTTCTTATGCAATATAGCTAAAATTAAATAGCAATTACAGCTAATCAATAAAAGAACGTATAAAATTATAAAATTTAGAGTGCGTAATGTCCATTTCAGAAAGAAAAAAGGTGTTCAATATAAATTTGATATGTACTAGCGAGAAAGACATATTTTGATAGTCGAAAGAATTTTTATATATTCATTCCCAATGGTTCATTTACAATTAATTAATCTTCTCGAGCATTGTTGTGCAATGCTAGGCACGGTAATTAGAATTAAAATTACACATTTTGATAACCTTCTTAATTATGCGATGCACGTGAATTTTTATAATTTACAATTGTGAATTTACTTCGTAATTTTTGTATTGACTATAATATACAATATTATAGATTTTAATAATTTTTTACAATTATATAATCTCCTATGCATAAATTATATCGATTATGTAATTCAACATTCATATTTATAATTTTATATCAATTATTTATCCTACATAAATTTAATTATTCCCGTGCATCGCACGGGCGTGATACTAGTTATTATTAATGTTACAGTTGTTGTTATTGTGATAATAATATTTATTATTATTATTTAGGTTTTTATGTTCACAATCATGACATTTTTATTTAGATAATCGTTAATTTCAGAAGTGGTTACACTAAAGTCTTCATCAAAATTAGAAAATCTTCGTTGAAATTCAGAAGTTTTTACAGATTGCGGTGGTGAGTGGTGACTGAAGTATACTTATACTTTTACTATTGATCGTTCTATTGTATTCTTAAAATATTTTGATGATATTTCACAACTGATTGTATATGTAGATGCCATATGTACAAATATTAAAATGAATTTTGATCACGTGGAATTTAAAACAATTTTAGTTCAAATTAGACTTTGAATTTTATTTGAAATAGGAAATTAAAAATTGTATAAATTAAGGTTTGATTTTATTAAAAATAACATTTTGGGTCCACCTACCATATAAATTTTTAAAATCATTACATATGCGATGTACATGTGTGCAACTAACATTAACAAATTATCATTCAAAATTTTCAGAAATACAATATAGTGACTACCAATGAAATTATAATTAAACTTCAATGATCAACATTGAAAATTTTGAATTTCAATGACTGTTTTATAATTTCACAAAACTTCAATGATTATTAGTAAAATTAACTCATAAATTAATTGAACTGTTAACAACTAATTTAAATTAAATTACATTAATTAAATAAATAATGATTATGTAAACATTTTTTTATTGAACAAAAAAGAGGTAAACATGTTTTAAAGTCATAAATAACAAGAATAAAACAAATTATTCAGTTGACCCCAAATTTGGGATACACAAAATAGATTTGCCCCAAATTTGAGGTAGTTGTGCCAACTTTGTGGCAAACCCTTAGAGACATACTTTCAAGGCACTTACATATTAGACGCTAAGAGTATTTCTAATGTTGGGGGATAAAAGTTTAAATTTGAGTTTTTATCTTCCTTTCCTACAATACCAAATAGCCACAAGGGCTAAAAATTTATATTTGGTTGGGTTTAGGGGAAAAATAGAATTTGGCCTATTCTTTGACTTTTTCTCCCTCGTTTTTCCTCTTTTTTCTTTTTCTCCTACACTTTCCACCCTCACGTTAAAAATGCTCTAAGGTTATGTTTCATAGACAATTTAAAACTGATAAGCGAACTAATAGATGAAAAGTTAATTGATTCAAATAGAAGTATTTAAAAAAATTAATTAAAAACTAACTCAGAAAAACAAAATTACAAAAAATGACATGTTTAAAATGGAATAATAAAATATGAAAAACTCATGGAATTTATTTAAAAACCTAGTAAAAGAAACTTTTAAGATAAGCTCATAACTTTTCAAATAATTAGTTCTTCACCCAAAAGAAGCTTATTTGAGTAGAATGAGCATATAAACTCTCTAAATAAGTTAAGCTAACTTAGTTAGCTTACCAAATATACACTAAATTTATTTAACTTCATTTTTAACTCATTGCTTGATCTTAATCGATTATTATAGGTTATGGATCAAGCTGGTAATAACAGTAGACCAATAGTATCACCAACTACTCGGGTCAAGCGAAAAGTCGTGATTTTACACAACACTTGGCTTCAAAACAACTAGGGGGAAAAAAATTACAACTTCAAATAAATCAACTTTGAAAAACAGTTAGTAGTTAACAAATCATGGAGCCAAGAATTAATACTTTAATATATATATATGCATACTTGAGCTTTGACAGATACTGAGAAGTGAGCACTAGTAAATAGGCATCTTAAATTTAAGCGCCAAGATAATTAAGAACTATAAAGAACTATATCTGACCTTACAATTGATAGATAATCATCGACGAAGCACACGATGATTGATGAGTGAAAACATAGTCGAAATATTAGACTCGTATAACAACTTTGTACAAGAAAGATCGACGAATAATAGTAACATGGGAGTTGGGACGACCCTTTTGGGACGACATGTTGGCGAAGCGTCTTCAACCAAGTAAGAAAGATCCTACGACATTTTCTTCCATTTCTACATGCTGCTGCTTTTCAAGAAGAGAGAGATCTGTGCTACTGCCAGAAGTTAAAGGCAATGAGAAGTCAAGTGAATATATGTAAGGTTTAATTAAGATTTATTTATTCTTTTTTTCGCTTTTAATTTTGTTGGCACCTCATCATTGGTGATACTTCTTCAAAATAAAAAATAAAAATAAAAAATAAATAAAGGGAGAGAAGCTCATCATTGATGAAGGGCATGGTTTTAACTAATTCGTGATAATTTATCGATCACTTGGCACGAGTGTTAATTTTCACACTGATTAAGAAAGTGTAATTATTTTTATATTTTTTCAATTAAGTATACAAAAAGATTAATTATTAGCATAATTAAAAAAGTAAAAATTTTTATGTTGTTTTACAGATACTTCTATTTTTATTTTTCTCAATAATAATGCAAATGAGAAAAATGAAGAAACTAGAAACATAGCTAATCAAGAGTAACATATATTTGCGACCGATACATATGAAATACGTGCCGACTTATATCTTTTGTTGTATGGAGGAGAGAGATTTTAGATAATAAAAATCTAAATCAATTTTATTTGGCCGTTCATGTTCTTGAAATCTTTGTTAACAACTCATTTAACTTGGTTCAAATCTCCAACCACGCCGCGCCCCCGAGGAAATGGGTCTAAATGGCCCTTTTTAATTAGAAAAAAACGTTGGAATGGCCTCTGACTAATCCTCTAAATTTTATATCATTTTTACCCCTATTTCTTATCTTAAATAAATATAATAAAGAGTGAGAGACAAAAAAATGCATGTTACTTTTTCATAATCTCACGGACGTCAAGTTAATATTGTCGCAAAGATAAATGTAGCAACAGTTTTGCTTGGACTTTCCTAATATGGCCTAGTCCATTTTTTCCTTTTTTTTTTTTTTAAAAAAGTCATCTTCTCCATATTTTTTGGCCAGTACTCCGATTACCTTTTTGGTGAGTATAAGATTCAATATAGATCATGTTAGGAATACGAACGATAACTGGCAACAAGATTATAGAACAAAAGAAAGAACACGCAGATTTGTTTACATTACGTGGGAAACCCAAGATCTGCGTGAAAAACCCACGGGCAGAGACCAGAGAAAATTTCACTATATCAGAGATGATTACAAGAGGAGATAATTTTCTAACTCTTACTATCCAATGCCATGAGCTCTATGGCATGGTATATATAGGAGAAAAAAACAAACATATTATTACTAGGATAAGAATACTAATCCTCGTAGAATGGGGAATATAAATCCTAATGGAATAGATAAACACCAATATCGGGATAATAGGGATAAAATCCTAATCCCAATAGAATTCTTCAACTTCTCCAAATTTGATTCGAAATAGAATTGGTCACAATCCCAACAATCTCCACCTTGACCACAGTCTGTTGAATGAATGCAAACCAATCTTTGACAAAAATAATTCTCTGTCTCTTCCACAAAAGCCCACGAGGGCTAAACTTAATAGCCAACACCAACCAAATCCAAGCAATGCTCAAACTTGGTAATAGGAAGTGTCTTGGTCATCATATCAGCCAGATTATCATGAGTCTTTGATCTTGCTTACAACAATATCACTGGCTATAACTTCTCTCACAAAATGGTATCGGACATCAATATGCTTTGTCCTTTCATGAAACATCGATCTTTTGCAAGAAAGATAGCACTTTGGCTATCACAAAATACTTTGGTGATTTGCAAGTCTTCACTGAAGTTCTCCAAATAATCCTTTCAACCAAATAGCTTCCTTACAAGCCTCTGTAATAGCCATATATTACTCGCTTGATGAGTAGACAAAGCAAGCTGTAGCCTTTGTAAGGTCGCTTTCAAGCGATAGCACAACCACCAACGGTGAACACATACCACTGTAAGTGATCTTCTTTTATAAGGATCTCCAAAGAAATCGTAATCAACATATCCAATTACTCCATCATTCGATCTCCCAAATTGTAAACAAATATTAATTGATCCACGGTATCTAAAAATCCACCGAATCGCTTTCCAATGTTCTTTACCAAGATTTGCCATGTATCTACTAATCACCTTGTGCATATGATAAATCTGGGCGTGAACAAACCATGGCATACATGAGAGATCCTCTTGCACTAGAATATGGAACCCGAGACATGTATTCAATTTCTTCATCCGATCAGGAGATAATGAAGATGATAATTTAAAGTGTCTTTGCTAACGAATCTTGTGAGGCTTGGCTGCATATTAAATCAGAAGGACTTTCTCAATATACCCTTTCGACTTAGGTACAATTTGCTCGCCTTTCTGTCTCTCTCAATTTCCATTCCAAGTATCTTCTTTGCGGCTCCCAAGTCTTTCATCTCAAACTCCTTCTTGAAGTTGTGCTTTTACCTTATTTAATTGTCTTGTGTTTGGTTGCTATCGACATATCATCAACATAAAGTAAATATACAAGCGACCGTCAAATCGTCTTTTTGAAGTAAACACAACTATCATAATTACTTCTTCTGAAATCATGAGTGGTCATAAAAGAATCAAACCTTTTATACCACTGTCTTGGGGACTGTTTAAGGCCATAAAGAGACTTCTTCAACAAACATACGTAGTCTTCCTTTCGGGAGACTTCAAAACCTTCTGGCTGCTGCATATAAATGTCCTCTTCAAGTTCTCCATGCAGGAATGCAGTTTTTACATCTAACTGCTCTAACTCAAGATCATGCATGGCCACAATACCGAGTAAGGCCCGAATCGAACTGTGCTTGACAACCGAGAGAACACATCTGGTGAAGTCAACACACTGGAACTTGATTTGTAACCTTTAGCGACCAATCTAGCTTTATATCTAGCATCTTCAACTCCTGGTGTTCCTTCTTTCCTTTTAAATACCCATTTGCAGCGAACTATTTTCTTATCTTTCGGCAGTTTCACTAAGTCCCAAGTGCCATTTTTACGAAGAGATTCCATCTCTTCTTGCATAGCAATCATCCATTTATGAGAATCTTCTCGACAGACTGCCTCTGAATATGAAGAAGGTTCTTCACTAAAGTCAATATCCTCGGCTATATTTAAAGCATAAGCAACCAAATTAGCTTCGGCATACCTCTTTGGAGGTCTAATATCTCTTCTAGGCCTATCTTTAGCAATAGAATATTGCAATGCTGGTGGTGGAACAAAAGTGGTAGCATCCTTTACCTCCGGATTTGATGGTGGTGTTGATTGAGATTGCGGTTGTATATTTTCTGACCCGGTCGAAAACTCCACCTGAAAGTGCTTATTTTACTGTGTTTGTCGAACATTCTCCGAAGGTGAACTTGAGCATTACAGATTCATCAAATATAACATCTCTGCTAATTATCACCTTTTGGTTTCAGAACACCACAATTTATAACCTTTGACCCCAAATTTATAGCCAAGGAAAATACACTTTAAGGATCTAGGTTCGAGCTTACCATTATTCACGTGAACGTAAGCAGGACATCCAAATATTTTCAAATTTGAATAGCTACGGACTACCTGGGACCATATTTCTTCCTGGAGTTTTCTTGTTTATGGCAATCGAAGGAGATCGATTAACAATAAAGCAAGTCAGAGAAACAAATTTTGACCCAAAACGATTTCGAAGAGCGGCATTGGAAAGCATACATCGCACTTTTTCAATCAAAGTCCTATTCATTCGTTCATTACCCCATTTCTTTGTGGAGTATGGGGAATCGTAGTGCCTTAATATTCCTTCCGATTTACAAAAAGCATCAAACTCACGAACAAAACTCCAAACCATTATCCATGACGAAGATGTTTTATATGTTTACGATCTGTTTCTCAATAAGGGTTTTCCATTCTTTAAATGTTTGAAACACGCCACTCTTTTGTTTCAAAAAGAACACCCAAACTTTTCGAGAGAAATCATCAATCATAGTCGACATATACTTTGCACCTCCTGTAGAAGGCACCTTAGATGGTCCCCAAAGATCTGAGTGTATATAATCAAGTGTTTCCTTAGTGTTGTGAATACCAGAGAATCTAACTCTCTTCTCGCTTTCCAAAAATACAATGCTCGCAAAATTCCAAATTAGTAATACGCCCATCAAGAAGTCCTCGTTTGCTTAGTTACGCGAGTCCTTTCTCACTCATATGCCCAAAGCGCATATGCCACTTGTCTGGTAGTATCAACGTCTGATAGTGTAGGAGAAGTTACAACTTCACATGTAATCAGAGAACCTTGAAGGACATATAATTTGGCCCTTTTAAAATCTTTCATTGCAACCAATGCTCCTTTGGTGATCTTCAAAACTCCACCTTCACCAGCGAACTTGTACCCTTTTTCATCAAGAGTACCCAAAGAGATGAGATTTCTCTTTAGATCTGGTACAAATCTGACATCACTCAATGTCCGAACAACTCCATCAAACATCTTAATTTTGATTGTGCCAATTCCAGCAATCTTACAAGGTGCATTATTTCCAACCAACACAACACCCTTAGAAACAGTTTCATATGTTGAAAACCAATCCCAATTGGAACACACATGAAACGTGCAAGCTGAGTCCAAAATCCATTCCTCAGAAGGATTGGAGACACCATCAGAAGTAACAAGGAGTTTAGGATCAAGATTCAATTGTACGCAATCCTCAGGTTCGCTGTTGCAAACAATTAGAAGTTCTCCATCATTTTTATCATCTGTTGCAATGCTAGCTTCACCAGAATTATCTAGTCGCTTTCCATTCTGATTAGCAGCTTCTCTCTTAATTTTATTCTGCAACTTGTAACATTCAGACTTGATATGACCTTTCTTCTTGCAATAATTGCAGTACTTATCTTTATTTCGTGATTTTGACCTACTTCTATTGTTATAACCTCCAGAATTCTTATCATGAGTCCTTCCTCGAACAACAAGGCTCTCTGCTTGAGCCTCAGATCCAGCAGAAATCTCTTTCATCTTCTCCTTAGAGAACAGTGCATCATACACCTCATCCAAAGTAAGAGTATCGTGACTATATAGAATAGTATCTCTAAAAGATACATAAGAAGAGGGCAACGAGCACAATAAAATCAAAGCCAAATCTTCCTCATCATACTTTACCTCTAAAGCCTCCAGGTCAGAAACAACTTCTTTAAAGGTAGTAAGGTGATCTTCTAGAGACGTACCTTCAACCATACGATGGGAATACAAACGTTGCTTGAGATGCAACTTACTAGTTAGACTTTTTGTCATACATAGCTGCTCCAATTTTAACCATAACGCAGCAGCAGTTTTCTCCTTCAAGACGTCATGTAAAATTTGGTTTGAAAGATGAAGATGAATCTGAGATAAGGCTTTTCGATCCCTACGTTGTTTTTCATCCGGTCCATGAAGCGGCATCTTATCAAACCCCAACAAGGCGTCATCCAAATCCATCTCATTGCAAGCCTTTGCCGCATCTTAACTTCGCCATAGCGAAAATCTAGTGTTGCGATCTAAAAGCGAATTTCATACTTCATGGTTGCCATTATCGTAATCAAACCTTAGCTCGATACCGCTTGTTAGGAATACGAACGATAATCGCAACAAGATTATAGAACAAAAGAAAGAACACGCAGATTTGTTTTACGTGGGAAACCCAAGATCTGGGTGAAAAACCCACGGGCAGAGACCAGAGAAAATTTCACTATATCAGAGATGATTACAAGAGGAGATAATTTTCTAACTCTTACTATCCAATGCCATGAGCTCTATGGCATGGTATATATAGGAGAAAAAAACAAACATATTATTACTAGGATAAGAATACTAATCCTCGTAGAATGGGGAATATAAATCCTAATGGAATAGATAAACACCAATATCAGGATAATAGGGATAAAATCCTAATCCCAATAGAATTCTTCAACTTCTCCAAATTTGATTCGAAATAGAATTCGGGTCACAATCCCAACAGATCATGATTAGTTAATTCATTGTTTGAGATTAATTATTAATTATTAAAAAATGAAAAAATTAAAAGACAAAAAAGGACTTTATTTTAGGTGGAAAAACTAATTAATCTAATTAAAAAATAGGCTAAAATTTTCTTGCTTTTCTAAATATATAGATATAGATGTAGATTTATATATATTTGTTACTACTATTACCCTATGTGTTGTGCGGGGCAATCAAATAATATTATAAAATAAAATAATAAATTATTATGAATATATAACAAAAATAATGAAATATATGTAATATTATGGATTTCAACGATGGTTTATAAATTTTGGTGTGAAATATCATCCCATAAGAAAAAGTGTCATGTTAATTATTGTAATTGATGATTTTAAGTAAATTCTAAATATTTAATTGATTTCGTACCTCAAATAAATAAATAAATAAATTTATTATTTAATTTTTTAAATAAATAAAAAAGGATTTTTTAAAATACAAAACTGCTTCTAACCTGATATTGTATCAAGTTGACACTGTAATTCAAAAACAAAAACATATATAAAAACTTAAAATGTAATATTTAAAAATTAAAATGTATATAAAAAATTTAATTCTCATTTTTAGAAATAATTCAATTACGATCATATATCATATCACATTTTGATTAATGCTTACATTTGGTTTATTTTCAATTATATACATAATTCAAAAATTAAAATAAAGAAAAAAACACTAAATAAAGAAAACAAAATAAAATAAAGAGAAATTGATGCAAATGGTCCAAAAAATTGGATGCAATGCTAGTTTGGTCCGAAATAAAAAAAAAAAGTAGCTCAAATGGTCCAAACAAAACTTTGGTACACGTTTAGTCCACTTGAATGGAATTCGTCCATTAAACTATTAGTTAGAGTCAATTTTCAAAAAATTGGATGTGCGTTTGGTCCATTTGACTTGAGATAAATTGCATAAAATGTCATAACCATTTAATATTGTTACAATGGAAAATTGACGCAAATGGTCCAAAAAATTGGGTGTAGTGCGAGTTTGGTTTGAAATAAAAAAATGTAGCGCAAATGGTTCCAAAAAAAATTTTGGTGCGCATTTGGTCCACTTGGCTAAAATTCATCCATTGAAGTGTTAGTCAAAGTCAACTATCGAAAAATTGGATGTCTTTTGGTCGATTTGATCCTGAGATCGATAAATTGCACCAAAGGTCCTATATAACCTTTAAATATTGTTTCAATCAAGTTTCAAAATTTGAAAATTGTATTCTTTAGTCCCAACTTCTAGTTAAATTGTACAATTTTACCTTTCATTTTTTATAGGTGCTTGTTTGGTCCATAATTAATTTTATAAAATTAATTTGATATTGATTAAATAGTTTTATCATAAATTTTCAACACGATAACACTTCTTCGTATTAGCATAATATATAACTTTTGAAAATTTTCTTTAGCATTAGGGATACTCACATTTTGATTTTAACCAATATTTAATAATAAATACAATTATAGTGCCTATATAAAATTTTATTAGGAATATATTACTGCAAAATTATATCGAATACAAAAAATTAAGAAAATCAAATACAAAAATAACATAAAGAAAAAGAAAAAAATTTGAAAATTTTATTTAGCATTTGCTAGAGACATGCGCATTTTGATTTTAAACAATAATTAATAATAAATATAATTATTGTATCTACATAAAATTTTTGAAAACAACCATCACCACCAACTCCGGCGATGCCAAAAAATCGATCTAATAGCCGAAAACCACCAACTGCTAGTGGTTTTTAAAATGGAATTTTTAATTTTAAATAAATGAGTGCCAACTTGATACTGACAATATGGCGCAGTGCTTAATTGACATTTCTCTTATTATTTTATTATTAGGATTAGGATTAGGATTAGGATTATGATTAGGATTTGTTTGTTTATACGAATTTAAATGTATAGAATCTAAATCTGATCCCACACCCAATTGCAGATTGGCACGAATTTTCTTAGTTTCTATATATTGCTATCCCACATTTATGATTACAATCTAAATATATTTAAATTTAAAAGAGTCATCTAGGCTTTATTATTTAATTTATTGTACTTTCCTTATCTGATGTTATTTTCCTTATTTTACTTTTTATATGTACTAGTATTTTCTCCCGTGCAATTTATGGCTAAGTTATAATTTAAAATATGTGTAAAATAAAAATTATAATAACATATTTTCCTTTTTTATGGTAAATAGCATAAGAAACAAAATAATAAAACTAAGAACTGGATCAGAAATAATGTATGATATAACATCTTTAAAGGAGATGACAAAGCTATATAAAAGTACATTCGATCAAAAAAGTATAAAAGCACATTATTTCGTCCCCGTTTGGTTATAAATTTTTCCTTGATTTTGAGTGATTTAATGGGAGAGATATGGATGTGAGATTTAAAAAGTTCACACACGATAATAACACGGATTGGAGGGATAAGGAGTGATTTTGTCAAAAGATCAATGATGATAATAACGGAAGATTATGCATGGGTTGAAAATTAAATATTTGTGTTTGAGTGGGAAATATAAATAAAATATTATTTTTTAATTCTAAAAATTATAAAATTGAGCGGGAAACTGACCTCATTTTATTAATATATAGATTATACTTTTTTCTCTTATATTTAGTGTTTAATGTATTAATGAAAATGTGATAAGAAATCAAAGTTACAACTTACAATACCAATTAAATTAGTTCTGAAAATGAAAATTAACATTTTCTATATACCTTTTAATTTTTTGATATTACAATTGAATTATTTATTTTCGAATTATATATGTGTATATGTGTGTGTATTTATATTCTTTTTATTAACTGAAATTGAAGTGCCAACTTGGTACAATGCTACGTAAACCATGGTTTTTTGGTTTAGAAAAAAACTTTCACACATTTAAAAAATTAATCAAAAAACTTTTTTTAAAAATTTTTACCACGTTAAAAGGATAGTTTTAGATAGTTCTCATGGGTGATGTGTATTAAGTGATTCAAATAGTGAGTAATTTATTAAAGATCAATTAGCGAGTAGTTAAATACTTAAATTTATAATGAATAAGTAATTAATTAGAAAAGAAGTAGAAAACGATAACTTTCATATCCCATTTCATTATTTTGCAAGCCACTTAAAAAAACAATTGTCAAAATTATCATTCAATTATCTCTTCATTTTCAAATTAATTTTTAGATTTTTTTTTATATTTAGTGTGATATGCATTAGTGATTCTTTTTAAAAAAATTTCTCTCGATTATTCTAAAAATATTCTTGTTACCGAAAAATAAATATACAGAGTTTTATCTATAAATACTTTATATAGAGTTCTTATCAGTTCATATAATTCATTATACACCAGTGCACTCCAACATTTAATATTCTAAAATCCGTAATCAAAAAATCGGCGTGACTTAGCTACTGGAATGGCATTGATAATAAAAAATTTGGCAAAATCTTTAATAGGACTATTTCTTTTTGTACAAATAAGTATTGTCTAAATTTTGATCCCAAATATTTTGTAATTGCTTAAAATCATCAATTACAATAACTGATATGATTTTTTTTTAATAAGATAATGGTTCGGATCAAAATTTATGAACCATTATTGAAATCTATAGTATTATATATATATATGTATGTTTTGTTTTCTATTATTATTTTTTATGTAAACTATTTTAATCGTCCCGTGTATTACATGAGAGAAATACTAGTAAATACAAACGGACTTGTTTATTTCTCTAAATTTAAGATACTTAATGAGTTTATTCAAATAATAATAATAATAATAATAAAATTAACGAGTTGGTTACATAACCGAACTATTCAAAGGACTTCAAACTTTATGTATAACAAATGATTAAATGGATCGAAAAAGTGACAAATCAAAAGAACCGTAATAATAATTTACAAATCCAACAACTGCGCTCATAAGTCTTTTAATACGTTTTCACAAAGACTACTTACATTAACACACTACAACCTTTTTTTTTTTTTTTTTTGAATAAGAACACACTACAACTTTTATATTACTAAAGACTAATGATATTAACACTATAACTTGTATATTATCACCATGTTTTGGTTGTCCCAAGGCTCTCCATCTTTATTCACTCAAATTCTTATATGCGGCCTTTTATTAATTAAAAATAGTACATTGTAATAATAAAAGCGGTTCTTCTCCTTGAAATTAAGAGAAATATTTTCTTGTGTTCTCTATTAATTGTTATTTTTATGTATGTAGTACAAATCAAGTATTTTGATGTCCTCTTGATGGATGGTTTCATTGGAATTTAGAGATACGATGTGAGAGATAGTAGAAGTCGATGTAAAAATTTTAACTCAAAATAGTTCTGGACAAAATTGTTAAAAAATAAGTAAAAGTTTAGGGTTTTTAGTGATATCCAAATCAAGTGCGGTGCAAATTACCTTTTCAAAGAAGAAATGATGAGCTAGGACAACTCCACGTTTTGCTACAAATTTGCTGTGAACGATCATTTTTGGCCACTCACGTTCGTTCCAGACTCTAAAACAACTTTTTGTCAATTTCATTTTGTATTCACTAAGACTTTTGTTTAATTCCTTAATCGCACTACATCAAACCTTAATTAAGCGAAACACGATATTGAGTGTCGAGTGAGGAAGGATTTTGGGTGTTAGCATCGAGTATAAATGTGGAAGAAAAAGACAAAAACGATTTGTCTTTCATATTTTGAACATGATGAAATTGTTAGGATTAATTGATATGTTTTATCTCTGAAGATTAACCCATTATGAAAAGTAGCTCAGTTCATATAAACCCATTGATTTTCTTATATTTAAAAGGTTGTCATCCATTCGTCCTATGTCTGACTCTTCCAGTGTGGTAGGATCATCATCCGATGTGAGCACAAAAGCCTCAAAACCATCACATTTGTGATCCTATCTCATTGCCCTCGTCGATCATCGTATTAAGTGGACACAATCGCCGATAAATTGACCCAACCACAGATTTTTTCTTGACCTCAACCCTAATGACCCACATCAAAGCCTGCCAACTTCATACTGGAATTTTCTTGTGTCTATATTGTTAAATTTGTGACTAAGCTCCAATACCACTATTAAGAATTGAGATTAATTTAATCCCAAAAAGTTAACCATCCGTAGAAATTGTTCAATTCTTTATAACTCATTAAAATTTTCAAATTTAATCGATGTAGGACTATATTCGTTCGTTGCTAACAAGAATGTTTAGTTTTCCACGTGATGATTGGCTGAGAATCAACTAAAACCCCATTAGGATTTCGTGCATAAAGACCCTTTACTGCCACTATACAACAGATAGATCCGATAAGATTGCCACATATATGGTGTAGATAAAGAGAATGGATTGCAGGTGGATACATAAAGTGGCCGCCCACCACTAATCTTACTTTTTGAGAAATTATATAAGCACATGCATGAAAATATAAAAAGTATATATGTAACTTTGCTTATTGTTTATGATGATCAAATAAATTAGCGTGAATATTCTTTTGAGAAGATAAGATAGTATAAAATGGGTATGATTTTTATTAATCAAGTTGTAGTTTCTTGATTGTACAAAAGAAAAGGGTACTTAATTTTGACAAACCCAATTCCACTAGGATAAGAGGAATTATTTTTCTAGGAGAGGCTAACAACCAGCCTTGTTAGTGAGGTTGACGCGGACAGAAATGTAAACTCAAAGATTCAAAAATAATTCGTTAATTTAAAGAATGTCAAATCTCTCTCTCTATATATATATATATATATTAAGAAAGGCAGTTTTTCACTTTTTTGAGGGAATTTTTTGACTTATTTTTTAGCTTTTTTGAATATTTTTGAAACATTGTTGGAGCTTTATTTTCCCACCAATGAGACTTTCCCTCTATTGGACTAACTTTTTTTTAATTGAGATCTGATTTTTTTTTCTTTTCCTAATCATATCAAATTCTTTAATGGCGAAAAATCTTACTAAATCTATCTATATCTGTTTATATTCTCACTGCACAGGATTTTGCGGATTGTCACGGTTAAAAACAGTGACAATCAGGATTTGTCGCGGTTTTTATCCATGACAATTTTTACCGTCGCGAAAGGAGGGTCACGGTTATAAACTGTGAGCACTTGGGTCACGGCTAGTTTATATAATGATAAAAAGAGAGTTAGGAACGAATTGGATTTCGTTTAGAGGAAATTGTGACAAATGCTTAAAAAACTAAACTATTTCATAAAATATTTACTCTCCTAAACTGTTTCACAAAATAATTAAACCCTAACCAGAACCGTAATTTTATCTCTCTCTCTCCTCCTCCTCCTCCTCCTCCTCCTCTCTCTCTCTCTCTCTCCCCGCCCCACATTTGCCTCCATCGCCACTAGTGGTGCCGCGCAACCTCTATGGTCTTGGGGCAACCGCACAAGCCACCAAAGTTTCTGGTGGTTTGCATGAACCACTAGATCTGGTTCACCGACAAACTACCAACATAGAGGGGGAAGAGCTGGAGTGGGTTGGGAGCAGTGGTTTTTTTGTTTTTTTAATTATAATTAGGGCGTGGTGGTGTTCGTTGAATTGTTTGCCCTATTTTGTTAAATGAAATTGTTAAGTGAATTATTAATAAGAATTTTTGAAATAATTTAGGGTTTAGAGTAAACTTAGAAATAGTTTACTTTTTCTAGTAATCCATGAAAGAAGCTCTTTCATTTATATTCCGCCGAATAACTGACTCGCCAACAATAATAAGTAGTGTTCTCGTCCATAGTTCACAGAGCTTGTTTGATACAATCTAGTGAAAAAAATTATTTTTCTCCACTGTTATTTTCAATCAGTCATTATATTGATTTGATAATTTTTTTATATATTTTTAGACTTTTTTTTCTTTTTAATCACATATATTCAAGAATTATTGTTTTTATAATCTACCCTAAACAAGCTTGACAACTAGTTCTAATTAAACTGACACAACGAAATACTTAAGTAAATTAAACAAATAAAACAGCATGTTTGAACAAAGGGCTGCGGGCGAGAATGGGTTTCAAGTTCTTTGGGCCATATATACATCCTGCGTGTTCAAGAGTTTTAAGCCCTGAATTAGTGTGTACGTATATATAGGCAAATGGCATACATAGCAAGAAGTTTGATTTAAATTTTAAAAATATCACATTATTAGACTCGTTCCCACATAAGAAATATTTGTATTTAAAAGGCCTAAAACACTCTCATGAAAAATTGAGTAATTGCTATAAACTTTTAATTGCTTGTTCTATACACCGTCTTTTTCCACTAACTTCCATTAACTTTATCTCTTATCATTTTCAACTACTCATACAATCATTTTATATTTTTTAATATATTTTTTCTAACTTTCAACCACACATCTAACATATTATTCGAATAAATCAATATAAGTCAATAATATCTTCTATAGAACAATCCCTTAATTGCACAGTAGGTTTGGCCTAACTCCAATCCATACCAACCTCACCTCCTTCACCGATAACTAGTTCGCTGGTGGCAAACTTGAGATTGATATGCCAACGATAGACAAATAGATGGTTTGCCATCGTGCGAACTAGACTTCGTTTGCCATTTAACTGGTTTGTTGGTGAATCAGTGGAGGGGGTGGGGATGGCAGTGGTAACCTTGTTAAGTAAGGGCATTTTGGTCCATTCATATGAAAATGTTGCTATATGTGTTATTATCAAACTTTAAGCCATTTTCATAAGTTTGCCATACATATCTTTGTGTGTGTTTTTTGTACTAAAATGTACATCTAGATTGTGTGAGAATGTTCTCATCCCAGTGTTGAGAGGAGAACATTGTCTCCCAGCACACTGCCCCCTGAATGCAGTGGGGCTGCGGGGGGGAGCTCTCTCTTGTTGGGAGGAAATTTTGCCTCCCAGCATTGGGATCGGAAACCAGCTCTTAGATTGTGACCTTACCATTGGGGATGCAAACGTTCACCTGTCAAAATTGAGTTCAAGTCAAACCCAACTTGGCTTGTGTTGGACACCCGATGAATGGACTTGGCTTGTGTCCAAAAAGAGGTGCTCGGTTCGGTTCGGGCTCGTGGTGGACGGACCTAGACGAGCCAAATTCAATTGGTCCAAATGCGTGGATTTTTTTTTTATTATTAACTTCAATCTATGTTATAAAATGGGAAAAAAAATTACGCAAACAATCTAATTCTATCTATATGTAAATAAAAAATAAAAGTGTGTAATAAAAATGATTTTTTCCCTAATATCTTGTCAACCCAAAAGCTATCTCCTTATTTGAGAATTGAGAAGAATGACTTCAATTAAAATATTGATAAGTTTAGGGACTATAAATTTAGGCGATGCCTAACTATACTCGAAGTCTGGATTTCAAACTTCATCATGCATTGACCGTGTTTTTATCACGAATTGGTGGGTTTAGGCTCGCGTAAACAGTAGATTCAATGTTTAACTTCAACAACTTTTTCAGACATTGTGCTTTTTGGAAACTTTGTGAGTATAATCAATTGTTGAAAGTGAGATAGTTTTTGCCAAGAAATGAAAGATTATCGAAATTAATGAATTATTTAATATCACTTATTGGTAGAAACATTTTGCACCAATTACCCAACAATTAATACTAATAGCGCATTGAAAATTTACCGAAATAATTTTTGTTCCAAAACTTGATGGTACTAATAACTGCTCTCCCCTCACCCCCATCCCGCTCTCTCTATCTCTTGATCGATTGATAAAAGTGATTCAAAATTTTTGAGATAAATGATAGACTTTTTTGTTTTCGTACTTCGTCCACGAAGATTAGAAGTAGAGCATTTTCTGTCTCAAAAAATCATTGATGTTTTGAATGCTATCACTTTTGAAAACTTTCAAAAATCTTGAATTAATAATATATTGTTTTTATGAAGGAAGACTATGTTGAATACTTCAAGGTAGAGTTTTAGGCCTTGTTCTTTTGGACAATAACTTGTACGCACCCAATTCCGTATAACCTCACGCACATTTTCAACCACACACATATTTTTCAATACAATCTCAACCACATATTTTACAAGAAATACTGCGCATAGTAACTTTATCACCAAACATACCCTTAAAAGACCATTATCGGTGAACTATAGATCCACATCAAATCTTAACACCCCCACCCTCCCTCCCCTCCCCCAAGCCCCCAAAAAATGCCTTGTTTGACTTTTATAAGGATTAAGAAATTGTAATGAATATTTATTAAAAAAATACATTTTAATTATATTGTATTTTTTTCAATTATACCCCTCCATTATATAATGATTATATATTTTCATTAATAACAATGCATATTAAATGAGGGTATGATACGAAAAGTAAAAAAATTTAAATGAATATAAATAGAAAGTAACCTATATTTTTCGTGATATAGAATGGTTGATAGATTGATACAGATAATACTTCTTTTTTTCTTTAATGAAGATACAGATAATACTTTGGTTATATGGAAATGCTGCTGTTGGGTGCTCCTAATTAACCTTTCATATTCCACGGCCTACCATTTGTTTCAATCGTCTCCAGCCCATAAACCCGTGACACCATGTTCCTCAGCTAACGGCTATACTTGTGTTTGAGAATTGAATGGTCACATGGCACTAACTTGATATCGAATTGAGGATAGCGAGTATTTAATTTATTTATTTATATTAAACAGATTTTTCTATTTGGCACATAAAGAGATCTTATTATAATTTATTATTTACAGCATAACTAATGTTAGGAGAAAAATATAATTAAGGAAATTAGCAAAAGCAAAATAAGAAACACTGCTCATTTAGAGCGAAAGTTGGAGTTTACCATGAAAGAAATTGAATTTTAGAATCTTAGATTGGACATGAAAAATTGTTTTAGCCTATCATTAAGTATTTTGATTTAATGATCCAGTAATTAATGGAACAGCTCTCAATTTGTACCTAATTTAGCTCATGTTAGCATATGTGTAAAAATGGATTTTATGGATTTTGATATGATATAGGCGGTTTGGCTCTGGTACCCACTGTGGGTACCTTACGGTACCCACAGTCGGGGAAAAAAAAATTATGGAGGTCGGATGAGACCCCCCGCCATTAGGGGGCAGTTATGTATTATTCATCTAATTTAACGTAGATACCAAAAAAATTTTAAAAAATTTCAAAAAAAAAATTTTTTTTACTTGCCTACGTGGCGCCACCAGGTGGCGCCACGTAGGCGTGGTATTGGCTTCTGCAACATTTCCCACTGTAGGGAACAGGCCAAACCGATGATATAGGAGAGAGAATCGGTGGAGTTGAATGATGAAGAGTTGTATAGTACAGGTAGGTCCCACGAGATATGTCGATGTGAAATAGGAGAGAGAATGAGTGAAGTTGAAAAGAATGTATAAAAATTTGTAAAAATTTATTAAAATCTATGTCCTAACATGCGCTTGGGCTGAAATGAAATGCTTTGTGTTGATTGGGCTATTTGAAGCAATTTCAAAGAGCTGCGGAGATAATGCGGAAGGAAAAAAAGAAAAAAAAAAAAAGAATGTGTTATGAAATGAGGCATGAGGCACCCGAGGAAATATTATATATTATTTCTTTAATGTGAATAGTATTATGTCACTGATGAAATTATGTAATTACGATTATCTTATTTGAAGTTTTTCGTAAATAGGAACTTGATTATTAATGAAATTCATTCACTGTGAATTCCTTAGAATTCATTCTCTCTAAACTCTCTCTATTATTTCTATACTTTTATAACACGTTATCGACAGTCTCTAACCCTTTGAGTAATATGAAAGAAGTATCTTTCTGATTGCATCTTATAGATGATCTTCTATATCAGAAACTGGAATATTACAATTTGAAATGCTCAATTTTCTATAAAATCTCTCTCTATCCCATTCTCTCTCTAAAGCAGACAAGCACACCACAGCCTCCGTTATAAAATACCTATTCCTACAGAGCAGTCACAATACCAATGTCAATTAGTGGAATTTTCCAAGCCAAACACACAGCGAATACGGGTTTCAAAAATTAAGTGACAAAATGGAAGCAAAGGACGGAGGTATATATTATATATATTATATTATTATTTTATAATATAATAATATATAAAACTATAACATTCGTTTTCTCGAGATATAAGGAGCATATATTATCAAAATCAAATTTTCTCGACTCCATTATACTCGATTCAACGAGATCTTCGATTTGACACCAATATTGATAAGGTAAATTTTCAAAAATTTACAAATCGATCTAACTTTTGAAAAAGTTACAAAAGGGTCCTTGGACTTGTGAATATTTACGTATTAGTGCTTATAATGTCAAAATTTTATAAAGAGACATGTGCAGCGCCATGCACTTGCCGAGCACTGCACGTAAACAATGCTTGATTAGCGGCTTAAAGTATGTATTAATGTTTTATAAAGAAATATGTGTAGCGCCACGCACTTTTGCCAGGTGCCAAACAGCTAATGCTTGATTGGCGGCGGATATTTCTATTCTGGACCGTTACTTTGACAATAATTATATTTTGAAGAAATAGTTAGAACAAATTTGATTCTATAGATATTTAAGTCTCGCACTTTATTTATTGCAATTTAAATACTGCAATACCTCCTACTTAATGATGGGTTCAACCATCACTAATCAGAAGGTTTTATATATTTTTGCACTTTATATGCTAAGTGATGGGTAATACCTTCTACTAAGCAAACCCTACTCTGAAGAAGTAGTTAAATGTTATGCATTTTAATTACGGCAATTTAAATTAGTAAATTTATATTTATTGCAATAATTCCCATAAGGTAGGTTCGACCACCTATTGGAGGAAATTTAATTTCTGCAATTTAAATTTACGCACTTTAAATTTCGCATATATTTCCAATGTGGTGAGTTATATCACACGATTGGTATGCATATTTTCAATGTGGTGGGTTATACCACACGTTCACGAATGCTTATTACAAATGTGGTTGGATTAAACCCCACAATTGGATAAGCTGATTTATATATGTTCGATATGAATATTCTATTGATATTAAAGAAGAGATTTGAGCAAGTGATGCCAGAAATTTACTGTTGTATGTATTGATGAAGTAGAAATTGCTCAAAGAATCCCATTGTGATAAAAGAGAAAGAAAATATCAGTGGTGAAAAATCTCATTATGAGATTAGTATATTGTGATATGATGAGAAATGCTCTTAAAGAAGCATTTAATAAAGGAATGTTCACTTTCCACGTCTATTGAATATTGATGGAGAAAATTGAGTAAGTGGTACTGAAGTTACCATTGGATAAATAGATGAAAGTAAAATGCTCAATAGATCCCATGTTGATAAATCAAAGAAAATATATCGCATGGAAAGATTATATGAAGTAATCTCATCGATGATATGAGATTGTATTAATATGAGAATAAAATGCTCTTGAAGAAGCATAATCATTAGATTTACGTATTTGAATAAAGCCAATATGATATTATTATTATTACTCCGGAAGAAGTACAAAGCATTTAGAAGTGAAACATATTGAGAATATCAAAGATGGCAATAGACACTCGAAAATATAAAAATGCGAAAGAAAATACATATTGAACCCATAAATGAAGGGTGCGTTTAGAGTATAAATACTCCGTAATTCGCCACCCTCAACATCGGGGTTCATAATGAGATATTTAAAGGATCCGAATTTCTTTTTCGCTTGACACGTTGGTGCATGACCAAGCGGATCTGAGCTTCCACAGATTCTTGAACATATGCATGAAATTTGATGAGTAGTTCATCAGCGGTACTAGCGAAAATAAGTATTTTCTCATTTGAATGAGAGATAAACTTATTATCTACACTCCGATCTAGGAGCAGCTAGTAAGCCATCAAAGAAATGGTTAATATTCAACAAACCTATTGGTTTGACATGAAAGTTCAACTTTGTACTTAGCGAGGCTATATTGAATATTTCCTCCGGTATGTTGTAACACTTTGGAAGGACAATGAAAGCATCACTATTATTCATCATATACATCATGCGGTTGTGGATGGATTGCGCTTGTAGCACCAACCTGCTTTGGACCCATGGTAGAATGACCCCAATTGAGTATTAGATCCAACTAAATGGAAAGGTATTACACTCGAAACTCTTATTCCCCATGATTATCGGCCATTATAAATCTAGCTAAAAAGTTTGTTGTTGGTTCCTCCATATAGTATATTGATTTCTTGTCTCCTAACTCTTTTACGAGTCGGTTTGCCATATCCACGTATTGGATATGACCTACCAATTTAGATCCACCAAGAATACATACGGTTTTAATCTGGCGAGGTAAAGGCTGACTTGTATGAGATGATTCTAAAATCTCCATATCCATCTCTACTCCTATCTCTCTTTTTGCACTATACTTTTAATGTATGAATATGAGAGATATATGAATCCTTTATTTAAAGAAAAATTTTCAAACCAATAATTGATTGTACTATTTACTTTTTGACAAATATGAAAGAGAAAAAGGCAGAAAAATTTTAGTGAAATGACATATACCTATCGGTGATTGAAAAATAATATATATATACATATATATATCTTAAAAATTGAAAAACAATATTTACAATTACAAGAAAAACATTGATCTTCGTTATTACACCGAACTTCCTTACATTAATATGAGAAAATTATTATACTAAATTTTTCTACTAAATTTACAAACAGGATCTTCTAAAGTAAGTTTTTCAAGACTATAACGTGATTGTTCATCTTTGAATTTGGCCCATAAGGCCATCACTCACCTTGTACGTGTCCACTAGGATGTGTCTCAAGAGTCTGTTGAATATCATCCAAAGGCTCCTTACTCAATCCATCCTTAATGAATGCTATCTTATCTTCTCGGTTACTAGACACGTACCCCACAGATTTACATCGAGTGTCACATGTCCACCGAGCACATTTGTAGCACCCTCCTAATCTTTTGCTCTCCGTTTCTTTGAAAAACTACTTTTACCCATACCAGGCATGTATTTAGAAGGAATCGAAACCTCACCAGATAATCGAACCTTTGCTTCAATTAAATATCGAACATCTCCTGGGATGCCCTTATTCATTAGCATCCTCAACCTTTCAAGCCTACTTCGATAAATCCTTTTTAGGATTTTGATCGGTAGTGATGGATAGTATTTTCGAAGATTTGAGAGCAAATTATCCATTATTATATATGGACCATTATTATGGTGAATCTGTAAGTGCCTGATAATTTATAAACGCCAGATGAGGTAAAGCTCAGCGTTGGAACGATATTGAAACATGAAGCGTATGTGCTAAGATTCCACGCTTGAGCAGTGATGTGTAATAATGCTACCAAACATGATGGAATATGTCGGTGAGCTATACATATGATGAAAGTAATAAATCATGTTGAGCACTATCTGAGATACTAGTGAAATCGATATAAGAATTTCTTGAACTAAAAGTTCAATAATACTCGTTTACGAAACCAGATGACCATCCGGTTTAAATAATTATTGAAATCAATATTTCAAGTGAAGAATTAAAAGAATTCTTCAATAATTGTTCTCGATAAATGATGAAATCATTACTAGCCAATATTGGGAATAAATCCCAAATATATCTGGAATAAAGGATGAGAAATATGGGCCCACTCATCCTCCATGTGGACTACTAGATATTATGATATGGATCCACTAGATAGTCACATGTGTATATGATTTGTAATTTAAAATTTACGAAATATTTGCTCACGGTATGAGCATGATTTTCAAATTTAATGATAAAACTAGTAAATGTATATCCCAATACTTGAATAAATCCCTGAAGGATTGAGTATGCGCATACAAGTGGGATATTATGTGGCAAATTATTTAAAGTCCTCCAATAAATTGCCAATATCGAGAATAGAATGCAAACTATATAAATTCTCATATTAAGAATTTGAATGATGAGAACATATATGAGTTTTAGTGTTCTAAATTTTCTTAGCATGAGGGGAGTATTAAAAAGTGAAAATGATATGTGAAATGTATCATACTATATCCTCACAATTAAAATATGAACTTGAAGTTCAAAGATGTATAAAAGATGCTATGAACAATCACATATATCGGTTAAGATGCTTTGATAAGTTAGCACGCCAGAAGCGTTGATATTATGAGATTTCCCCAATCATATATATCGAAGCAAATTATTAAAGATGGTCTTAATAACGGAGGCATATGCTCTTGAAGAGTATATAGACATAACTATATTGTGTAATCCTACAAGAGGATTGATAATGAGATATCTCGATAAGTTATGTCGATATGGGGAAAGAAATAAAATTAAAAGTGTCGACACACTATGAAAAGATAGCGCTAGATACTATCAATAATAGTGAGGATATTAAAATCCATCGAAAATGCAAATGCTGAAATATATGCCCTTATGATTAAAGTGTTCATGCACGGATTTAATGAGAAATGAGAATGAAACTCTTGAAGAGGTTTCAAATGTATTATTGTATCAGTGCATGCAACGGCTCAAAATATCTACATTGATATTGTTGAGAAATTCATATGCTGTGCTCTTTTCCTTGATTGATGTTTTTGTCCCAAAAAGGGTTTTTCTCAAACAAGGTTTTTAATGAGACAACCCAATCTCAACTAATATAAAATCTCCAGAAGAGATTTAGGTATATATCTCGATATAGTAAGAAAATGAGATCAGAAAATTTGTTGATTGCATATATGCCTTTGAATATAACATGATATTGTATAACATCTAAAATTTCATTCACGTGGAGATGAATGAAGAGTATCAACCAATGTATATGATACTCATACAAATCTATGAAAGATTTTGAAATGCTTGCACATACTTGTATAAAATACTGTATTGCACTCTTTTTCCCTTGACTGAGGTTTTATCCCATTGGGTTTTCCTAGCAAGGTTTTTAATGAGGCAACATTAAAGGCGTATTCACATGAATAATGTACTCTTTTTCCTTCATTAGGATTTTTCCCACTGGGTTTTTCCTAATAAGGTTTTAACGAGGCATATTCATGGTATATTGAGGACGACAAGAGAAATCGACACGGTGTATCTATTGGATCAAGTTATAATAGAGATAATGATTTAAGATCCAAATAATGATGATATTAAAATCCTTTACCAGAAGTAAGGATATCCGTCCTCAAGATATGAAATCAGATGAATAGCTGTACTCTTTTTCCTTCGATCAAGTTTTTTCCCACTGGGTTTTCTTGATAAGGTTTTAATGAGGCAGCACGTGAATACTCCTATACCAGCGATAGACATCGGGGGAGCAATGTTTTCATGAAGCGTTATATAACCACTCAATTTATCTGATCGGTTTGGAAGTTTTTCCCATTGGGTTTTCTCCAAACAAGTCGTAAAGGCGTTTATACTTAATAGTCGTTCAGGAGTGTTATGAAATGAGGCATGAGGCACCGAGGAAATATTATATATTATTTCTTTAATGTGAATATTATTATGTCGCGATGAAATTATGTAATTACGATTATGCTTAGTTTGAAGTTTCACATAAATAGGGTTTGATTATTAATGAAATTCATTCACTGGTCCTTAGAATTAATTCTCTACAAAAGCTCTCTATTATTTACATCTTTTATATGAATGAATGAATATGAATAATCAATAATTACCAGAAACAATAATGAAATACTAGGACGTTCTAAAAATTATTGACATGAGATGGGCTGGGCAGCGTAGGATGAGGTTGGCGGGCCAATAATTTTAGACTAAACCATGACAACGTTGAATCTTAGGCCTCACGTCTCTTTCCCACTTGCATGGCCCATCTATAATATCCCCCCTTACGTGCAAATATTTCGTTCCGGTTTATGATCAATTCATGTTCGTTTGGCAGCTGACATATCCCTGATTTTATTATTTTACAACCAATTGGAAACTGCAATCTCGTGTTACTTTAAAAATAAAAAATAAAAAAATGTTAATAAATCAACATCAGTGATTCAGGCAATTAATTTTGATTAATTTTGATGTTTAAGTAATAATACACTAACCAATATATAATTATATTTCTTTATTAGGTAATGAAAATGTGCTTTTAATTTAAAGCATATCAATACTGTTTTTATAATAGTAAATTATAAAAAAATTGATACATCAAAATATCACTTAAGAATATCAATTAAAAATATTTTGTTTTTTGGAATTATCTATCTATATATTAATAAAATGAGATCATTTTCCCGTCAAAAGTTTCATTTTTATGAATTAAAAAAATAAAATTTAATTGTAAAAGGATAATCACAAATTTACAACTCAATCTCTCCTTCCTCTTCTAGAATTCGAACTCTTATATATCTCCCATATAATATGAGGTAATTTTTCAGCGAAAAGTTTCATTTTCTGAATTAAAAAAATAAAATTTAATTGTAAAATCACACTTCGGATGATCACAAATCTGCAACTCAATCTTTCATTCCTCTTCTAGAATTCGAACTTTTATATATCTCCCCGTGCAACGCACGGGAGAAAATACTAGTTGATAATAAAAAAGCATTGTGGAATAATTTTATGTCATTACCAACAAGGAATGGCCGTGACATGCATGAAGGTTCAAATTTGGTCAAAATGAGGAAGAAAAATACTCACTATTAAATGTACATAATGGACGCTTAAAAAAAAAAAAAGAAGTTGATAATATAATGATTTAATGGTAATTAATGATCAATGCAATAGTAATTGATTTAAAGATAATGTGATGTACAAGATATCATAGCGTTAATATAACATGTCATCAAATTTTGTGTCATTATATGTCATTAATTAATCTAAAAATTGTACTTCCGTTAAACAAACATTTATATTGTGTTGTAATAGCGCGGATAATATAGTTTAACGTAACGTTGTATGACCTTTTGTTCCCCGCCCCCTTTCTCTTTCTTTTCTCCATATATATATATATATATATATATATATATATATATATATATCAGATTGGCTCATTCCCCTTGTGGGGAATCGTAAGCCATCCCACACACACGTCAAGACGTAAAATTTTTTTTTTTTAAATTTTTTCTAATTTTTTTTTGGAATCTACGTTAAATTAGATGAATAATATATAACTGCCCCCTGATGGCGGGGGATCTCACCCGACCTCCAAACTTTTTTTTTCCCCGACTGTGGGTACCGTAAGGTACCCACAGTGGGTACCAGGGCCTAACCCATATATATATATATATATATATAAAATAGTAATTAGAGGCTGAAATTTGTTGATGACATAGATCTTGTAGTCTTGTAGGCTTACCAGCTCTCAGCGCAAAAGATAGTGTTGGCGAAAAATCTCATATTTGGATTTCTTCTCTCATTTTTCACTTTCGATAAAACGGAATAAGGTGGTGGGAAAATAAAATTGAAGGGAAATGCTACCTAAATAAAAAAGATCACAAACCAATTATCGAGTAAATATGAGTTTTTTTTTCCCCACACATCTCATCACATCATATTAAAAATTAACGACTACTTGAATTTAAAAAAAAATGATTACTAGACTTCTTCATTATTTTATTTGTCACTTTGTTTATTCAAGTAACATTTTTCAAACTTTATATATGATATATTTGATAGAGATTGTAGAGAAAATAATTTTTAACTGAGTAATTGAGAAGTAAAAAATTATTAAAAGCTAAAAAATCGTAAAATTAATTTAATATAAAGAATGGTTGAATGGTCGAGTTGTACCAAAATCCGGACTCCCTAACCCTAGTGGAGTCCGCCTCTAGCGTTATAAATCGAGCATCCCCGATTTATTCTCTAGCATTATAAATAGAGCAATCTCTGATTTATTCAAAGGTATGTTCTCTTAGTTTAGCTGTCGAGTAAATTGGTACATATTTTCTTCGGCCTTTCTTGATTCTTGCATAGGAGGGGCAATGAGAGACCACTCTCTGCCGTTTTTGTAGGTTCGAAGAGCTTAGATGATTGGCACCAGAGATCCAGTCACTCACGAAGATGTGGGGTAGCCTTTCAAACATACGGCCTTTTTCCTGGGTGGGTCGAATTTTTGGTAAGAACAATAATAATAACAAAAATTGCAAAAAGAACCCTTATAATGTGATCCACCTTATTCCCCCGCTTGAAAAAAAACAAAAATTTTCACTTTGTTTGTATTGCAAACTCTTAGGGGCCGTTCTGTTTGTTTTGTATTTTCTGTTTTCATTTTCGAAAATGTTTTGGTGTTTTCTATTTTCAATTTTTGTTTTGAGAAAACTGAAAATGCGTTTGGTTTGTTGTTTTGAAAAATTATTTTTGAGAAGAGAAAATAGAAAACGTGTTTGGTTTATACTTTTAAAAAAATATAAATTGGTATAATAAAAATTACAAAAAGGCCCTCAAACTATTCAAAATATTCAAACAAGCCCTCATCTTCACCCCACCCCATCCCCACCCCACCCCACCCCACCATCCCTCTCTCTCTTCAACCAGTCGCCGGCAACTGTGGTGGTGCGAACCACCAACTCTTGGTGGTTCGCACCACCAGCAGGTGGTGGTTTCAACCACCTGTTGGTGGTCGAACCACCTGCACGGGTGGTTTCGACCATCAACAGGCGGTCGAAACCACCTGTTTATGGTGGTCCAACCACCATTAATGGTGGTCGACCACCATTAATGGTGGTTGGACCACCATTAATGGTGGTTGGACCACCAGATCTGGTGGCCGGACGTTGGCGGCGGCGGTTGGCGGTGGTCGACGGTGGTCGGAGGTGGTCGGCGGTGATCGGGGATTGAGACATACGAAAAATAAAATTTGGGACTGAAATATAATAAATGTAAAGTTTAAAATCCGAAAACACATTTTCCTTGTTTTCGACATTTAACACTGAAAACGCCGAAAACGTTAAAAAATCGTTTTCGTGTTTCCTATATAAATCTTGAAAACGTTTTTGAAAATGGATTTTCAAAAATAATGAACAGAACGCGTTTTCAATATTTTCGAAAATTGAAAACAGAAAATGGGCTGAAAACAGTAAAGAGAACGCACCCTTAATTTTAACAACTGATTTTTGAAATTCTTAATTTTGAATATATAAATATATTTCTAGTATATTATTCAAATCGCAGTGGAAAGAATATATATGCCTTAAACATACCCAAGTTTCTCCGATGCATTATTAAGTTCAACCCTTCAAAGTTCGTAGATGTCATGGATAACAATTTTACCCACCAAGCCCGATACCTTTGGGTAGCCGCCCCTAATAGGGTAGACCTGTCCCAACTAAATGGGTAATACAGGACAGTGTTGGTTGAATTTTTTTCCCCATGAAAGTTTTTGGGGTTGGTCAGGAGAAAATTGGAAGAACTAAGATTCAAACTCAAGCTACAAGTATTATATCAAATATTCCACCACTAAGTGTTAGCATCCAGATTTTAATGCATTTTAATGGTTTTTTTTCAAATTTCAAATTTGGTCAAACAAATTACATTCATATATCTCTTCACTCATTAAATCTCCACCATCCAACTCCACTCATTCTTTCTTTTCCTACTCATAAAAATACATTAAAATTCATCCGCCAACACACTTGATTTAGGCCATATTAGCATAGTAATTAAAATATATTCTTCCTCATACTTTTTAATATTCAAATTTGGTCAAATAAATCACATCCATATATCTCGTAGGATCCACTTATGCTATTAAATCTCTATCATTCAATTCCACTAATTCTCTCTCTTCATACTCATAAAAATACATTAATAATATATAAGTGGACCATACGAGATATGTGGATGTGATTTGTTTGATTAAATTTGAATTTTAAAAAGTAGGAGAAAGAATATATTTTTATGAGTACGATAACATGCCCTTACTTTTGCTATTAAGAAAAAATAAAAAAGATGAGAAATCAAAATTTGAAACTTTGAAACCATAAAACACTCTCTTCCGCTTCACAAAAAAAGGAGAAAAATACTCTCGTCAATTTCATTGTGAAGACCATGTAGCTGGGACTATCTCGCCTTGTCCTGTCCTCTAACTCGCGATTTCTAGTGTTGGGCGCGATGGGTCAATTCTTAGATCTGCGCATTGTTCCACGAAACTATTTTTTGCCTTTTTTCGCCTTGATTTTTGATATAATTTTAAATTTAAATTCAAGGAAAAAAAGGCAAAAAAAAAAAAAAAGTTTTGTGGAACGATTTGCGAATCTAAGAATTGACCCATTAGTGCCCAACCCTAGAAATCGCAAGTCTAAGGTTAGGACAAGTCTGTCCTACACCTTGTGGGTCTAGAGATAGGTCTCCACTGACCCGCCATGAATCCAATCCGTTGACATCCATATATATTAATTAATATACTAAAGAGATGCACATTTTTTTATTTTGGTTGGAGCTAGTTTTTCTCGCTTATAAAATTTCATTTATAATGGCTCTTTTGAATTTTTTGGAGACTATTTCCCACTCATAAAATAACACAAATATCCTTATTTCATCATTATCCTTCAATAATCATGATTATCCTGCCATAATAATTATCTACATTCTATAATTCTATATTGTATATCTATATCTATAAAAAAATATTTACATTCACTTTTTTTGTTTATTCTTAATCTATATCTATATATATTAATTAATAAACATGGACCGATTTAAGAGGAAAATTTTCTGCTCATATTAATTTTAACATTTTTTTGAATTTGATTTTCCCGCTCACAATACATTAATTATATTTTACGATCGATATATAGAATAGAATATATTAATTAACTATATATATTAGGAGTCTAATTCTTTTCTTCCTTCCCTTTTTATATGATATTAACATTGACTATATATTAGGAATCGACAATTCGTCTGATTGTTTTTAACTTATCATTATGTATGTACTGAAATATTTTATTTAGCTTATCATTATGTATGTATGTATTGTTTTTAGCTTATCATTATGTATGTATTGAAATATTTTATTTATAAATGGAGTAAGTATAAATTATAAACAGACGTACACATAAATTTTTAAAAAAAGTTAGATAAAATTTAATTTATTAGATATCCCACCAAATTCTCTTCTCCTTTATTGTGAAAATTACTATGAACAAAAAAATAATTCTATACAAAACAAAATTAATTAAAATTAATAATTTTGTTAAGATTTAATTTTTTTGAGATGCAAAATTACCATTCATTAAATTTTGACACAAAAATTTTTTAAATACGTACCATTAAAATTTAAAAATTACGCGAGGCTCATTAATTTATTTTAGAAATAAATAATTATTTTTAAAAATAATAAGCTACAAAATGAAATTTAATTGTTATTAGCAATTTTGCTAAAATTTAATTTTGTGGAAATACAAAATTATAATTCATTAAATTTTTATATGAAAATTAAAAGAAACGTGCAACATGAAAATTAAAAAATTAGATAGAAGATTTTAGTTAGTTTCATAAATAAACATTAATTAAAATGAGCAATTTTGCAAAGATTTAATTTTAGTATTATAAAAGAAATATGTAACATCAAATTTTTCTAACTACTTGAATATATATATCTATATCTTTTATACTGCAAGATATCTTTTAAATTATAAGATATCTTTAAAGTTAGATTTGTACAATTCTTAAAATTACGGCAATTAAGCTAATTATTTTGGAAATAATTAATTATTTTAGAAATAATTAATTTAAAAATGAAAATTATTTAAAATTATTTATATTGCAATTAATTAGTATTATTTATATTACTAGTATTTAATTGGGCATCGTTAAAATGGACAAAGATTAAACAAAATTAATTAAAATTCATGAGATTACTATAGTTAGCAAGATTTTTCCGAAAACTAAAATAAATTTTTTACATTATAAGATATCTCTTAAGTTACAAAATATCTTTAAAATTAGATTTATATAATTCTTAGAACTATATATTTAAAGCTAATTATTTTAGAAATAATTAAATCTCTTTCGAGATAATTCGATAAAAATTAAAATTAATTATGTGATGATTTAATTTGTTTCAGTTTCATTAGATAGAAATTTACACAGCTTTTTTGGATGAAAATTAATCAAAATTAATTATATTGCTGAAACGGGAAAAATAGTATTAATTTAAAAAAATTAAAAATTAATTATATTGCAATCTTTTAGCAAGATTTCTCCTAAAAAATGAAAGATATCTCTTAATATCTTTAAAATTAAATCCATATAATTCTCAAAGCTGCGGTTATTAAGCTAATTGCATTACATATAATTAATTCATTTTAGGAATAGTTAGCTTTAGCTTAAGAATGAAAATGAGTTAAAATAAATTATATTACAAATAATTAATTCATTTTGACGACACGATCATGATGCTGTATGGATTGGAATGAGAATTTTCTAGAGGAGGTGGTGGACGAAGAATGGGAATTTTCCTCTTATTTCATTTTCACTCGACTTCGATTACATGAAGATATGTCCGAGACAAAGATAAGGACAAGACCAGGGTGTTGGGTTTGCCAAATTGTATGTATTACATTGTTATATCTATAAGATATTTATGTATTGATTATATTTCACAATAAAATTTTAGAAATTATTATTCATATATTGATTGTCAATACCATGTATCACACGAGTGTATAGTTAATATCCCACGAACCTGCATTCGAATATAATAGAATGCAAAATAATTCAAAAAAAACTATAAGCTCAGCAAAAGTTAATAGAGTTTTTTATTTTAGTTATTTTAATAATTATAACATTTAATTTAATATTATTTTATTTTATTTTGCATTTGTATTATCACAATCTCTATCACAAATTGTTATCCCATTCAATACAAAGGAAACTTTATCAAATTTTTTATAGAATTCTTTCACTATTATATTAATTAAGTTTAATGCTCTGACCAATATTCAATTTACACTTTCTGTTATTCCATTTTTATGCTATTAATATTTATCAAAACCTTTATTTGTTGTAAATTAAGTTTTGTTCTTTTCGGTAAGTTTCGCTTTTAATGTTTGTAGGATGGATTAGTATGAAATACAGACGAAATTTTATCAAAATTTTTATAAAATTATTTTATTGGCTATATTAATTAAGTTTACTATTGTGGCCCATTATTTAATTTATTATCATTGAGGTCTTATGGATTGCTTTTGTATTTTTCAATATTATTGAGATTTGTTCTTACTTGTGCTATTGTAGGTTCCCATGTGTATCGATCATACATCCATTCCTCACGCTTTGTATGACAAAAAAGCCATGAAGGAAAGACTACAACATGTTATCCATTGCGCATTCAAGATTAATGTATTTACAGATTTTATAGTATGCTTGGTTTAACTGTCCAATGTAATTTTATGGATAATCAACGAATATTATTATTGTTGGATACGAATGTTAAATTATGTTGTTCATGGAGATTTTCAATATGTTGATCATTACAAGTTGTAACAATATTCATAGGTTGAAATTGACCGAAATACAAATGAAACTCCATTGAATGTTTTTTTTTAAAGTGGATATGCTTTACTTAAATCGTGTGATATTTTAAATTATAGTGTTATTTTTTATAATTGTTTTCAATACTAATAATATATATATTAATAGGAATTACATATCAATCTACCCCGGCTCCCCGTGCAGCGTATGAGTGTTTCCGTTAGTTCCCAGTAAACAGCAAGCGATAACCGGACCCTATTTTTTGGACACGATTCGGCTTGTTTTGTGGGCCGAAAGGAACCCGTCTTCCGCTCATCACTCATGGACATAGTCGTTTACTTGTCGGCCTAGCGAGTTTGAAATGCGTGTGAAGTACGCGGGTCTAGCGTGTGGAGAAAGGCGCTGACTGGTGATTACATGCCCTTCTCTTTGATCTTTTCAGTTTCTCTCAGCTTTGTTCGCCTAAAATTTCTCCAATCAAATACGCCTACAAACTACACTAATCACTAATCGCCTCGCTCTTTATCCTAATCTTGCATTAAACGTTTCTTCCCATACATATTACGCGGTCCAAATTGCCCCAATATAAAAGCATTCCAGTTCTCGAATAGGGTTTCAAAACATTCCCTTTTGTTTCTCTCTCCGCCTCTTACACTTCATCTCTTCTTCATCTTTGATACCCCTTTTTCTATTTCCAAGAAATTATTCTCCCTTGTCTTGATTTTATAAGCACTAATACTTGGATCTTGAGCATTCGAAGAATTCTTGTGATGGGTCTTTAAGAACTTTTTGATCCCATTTTCGGTTTCTTGGTTGATTGGAATTTACAGTTTCAGCAATCAATTTCAAGAAATGCCAGCTACAGATTATCAAGAAGCACCATCTTCATTGTTTTCAAGCTCGGGGTTTTCAATTTTGAATAGGCGCAGAGATCAAATCCATTCAATGGAGGCCACTGCTCAAGAAATGGGATTAGAAGCCTTTCAGAAACTCGTGGCTGAAAAATTACACGAGTTATCATCTTCAAATTCAGGTGATCTCCTTTCAATCACGTGGATTCGAAAACTCTTAGAAATATTTGTCTGTATTCAAGAAGAATTTCGAGTTATTATGTTTAATAATAAGGATGTCCTGAATAAATCTCCCATGGATAAATACACTAATGAGTTCTTTGAGAGGAGTGTGAAGGGCTTAGATGTTTGTAATGCAATTCGTGATGGGATTGAGCAGATTAGGCAATGGCAAAAACACTTAGAGATTGTTTTGTGCGCATTGGATAATCCAAGAGGATTAGGCGAAGGACAAATTCGCCGTGCTAAAAGGGCGTTAATCGACTTAACCATTGCAATGCTCGATGAGAAAGAGTCGACCACTTCTCTTGCACATAGAAACCGGTCGTTCGGTCGCAACAATGTGAATAAAGATCGTAAGTCGATCAGCCATTTTAGGTCGCTTTCTTGGAGTGTTTCTCGGTCGTGGTCAGCTTCTAAGCAGTTGCAAGCACTAGGAAACAACATAGTACCACCGAAGTCCAATGAGGTTGTCTTGACAAACGGGCTAAATGTGGTGGTTTTCACGATGAGTTACGTGCTTTTATTTGTAATGTGGGCCCTAGTTGCTGCAATCCCGTGTCAAGACCGTGGGCTTCAGGCCCATTTTGTGGTGACTAGGCAGTTTGTTTGGGCTGGTCCGATGATCGCCCTCCACGAGCGGGTTTTGGAAGAGTCGAAGAGAAAAGAGAGGAAGAATGCTTGTGGGTTGTTGAAGGAGATACATGAGATGGAGAAATGTGTAAGGCAGATGAACGAATTGGTCGACTCTGTCACGTTCCCGTTGGCGGTCGAGAAGGAGGGAGAAGCGAGGGAAAGAGTGAGAGAGTTGAAAGTGGTGTATGAAGCTATGAAGGGTGGATTGGATTTGTTGGAGAGACAGGTTAGAGAAGTGTTTCATGGAATTGTGAGGAGTAGGGCTATGTAAAGGAATTAGGAAAAGGATTGGAGGTTCTTTGGTCCATATGTTGTTCATGTTTCATTGAAAAACATGCTCTCATCTTTCTTGAAACTCAATTTCACAATTCTACATAATGTACGTACGTTTCCACCTTCATAGATTCTACTATTACAACAATTTCATGACTATGTTAGTTGTCTAGATAATGTTGCCATTGGATTTCTCATAAAAATTGTATTCCATAATCGAATTCTATTGCGAAGAAGTGATATACTAATATTGAACACTAAACATACATCATGATGCAAGAATGGCAACAGTTTAGTTTGAGCAAATTAGTGCAAATTACCCGTAAGTTTGGAATGACTTTAGCTTTGTGCGTGATAGTTTTACGTTAATTTTTCAGTGATCATGTTTGTATTTTACTGAATGAGGAATTTTCTCTTCCCCTTGAGGGGAGGAGTATTACTGTCGATATGTTGATGGGTCAGTAGTTGAGCATATTCGCAATACCAAGAACTAGGCCTCACTGCTAATGTCTTAAGCTCAACTACTAACACATCATTAGTATCTGAGGAGTAACTCCTCTCTAGGGAGAACATTACGACATTACTGAACAGAACCTACGTTAGTCGCTATACTGAGAAAGAATTGTATAGTACTAATGAGCTATCATAACCCATTAACTTAAATGGTACAATATGCCATTACAATCCCCTCTTCCTATTCAATAACAGCGGGAATGGGACATTAGGCAAATAGACAAACTTGTCTTTGACATAAATTTCATTACAGATACTCCAATTCTATCCTATATACTATTTCTCAATTTACACCGAGAAGAGTAACTCTGCTTTTCAAGACTACCGATGGGCCTCAAAACCTTATTTAATCCAGAATGTGCATGCTTCTGATGTTGCACTGCCAAGAAGTCTTCGTAGTGGTCTTTTCTTTTTTTGGTTGGGGTGGAGGGTTCATTCACCTTGCCTAATTTTGAAGAAAGTGCACTAAAGTAAATCCCCATGTCGTGTACTAGAAACTGATTACCACTGCATGGAATGAACTCTCCGAAGGAAACGTGAAGGTCTCCGCTTCTCCGAGACAGGGATCACGTTCTCCATTAGCTGAAAGAAAAATAATTAATAGCTTCAGTAACAATTGAACAACTTAACATTACACTCCTACGTGATCACTCAGAGGCCAAGGAAGTTCAAAAATTGAGCTATATGTGTTTGCCTTTCACTGTTTTGTGACAAAAGAAGAGGTGGAACAATCCAAGACTAAGACTAGGATTTCAGTGTAAAATAATTCCAATTTTTATCAATTCAGGAAGAACATATTCAATACAAGCAAATTGACTAGGTTAAGCTAGCCAAACACACTTGTGTATATGCTTAAACTCTTCAAAATAACTTTGATGTAAATGGTCTACTAATTGCTAAATCCCTAGAGATACACTTTTGGGATCATCAGTGATAGGACACCTGTGTAGCAAAATACGCGCTATCACATGCTACATCAGTAGCCAGTGGAAAATGAGGCATAAACTTAAGCTCTTCTGTAAATGAACTGAATTCTTCTGGCCTTTTAAATTGGAAAAATAATCCATCCTGCAAGAGGTAAACAAATCCTTGTGGCAACTTAACTATATTCTACCCACCCCCACCTCCCACATTCACTCCTCGAGAGAAAATGAAGAGGAGCAAATCCATATCCCCATTGATGCATAATTATGTCAATTGATTCCTCTTTATTCACATCAAACTCATTGCAGAAGACCAAAAAGCTTTTAGATTTTAAATGACCAAGCACTCACAAAATCTACCTAGTTGGAGTGACTTGGTAATTTTCAACAGAAATATCTTGCACTTCCATGTATTAACTGAGTCAATTCAGGGTTTGCATAAAATTTCATAGGATATTTCATAGAAGTAAGCTATATCTGTTGCTTGAACGGAGTTGGAGTTTCTCCTACTTAAAGTGCAGTCCAAATAAAGGAACTGCTAATTAATAAGAACATAACTAGTTAGCCTATTTATAGGTGGGAAAGTGAAAGAGCTCAGTAGAAGTGTTGTATTAACATCATTATTTCACAATCAGAAATAAATACTGTCCTCATGTATGAAGACATTGAAAGATAGAACAGCATAGGATGCAGAGTGGAAAGGAGGTACCTGTTTAAGCCTCTCCTTTGTCCGCTCTGCCTGGAAATAGAATTTTATGAGAGTCCACTTGTAAGTTCAGAGAACAGAATTACACATACGTGCTCAACCACAAAGATTATCGATACTTCATTACCACATAATTTAAAGTTGAAGATATCAGTACCAGAAAAATTTCAGGCTGTAACATTGTATTGCATATAAAGACAAAGGTATGAAAAATCAACAAAAGGTAAAAAATATATATATATATATATATATATATATATATATCTTTACGATGGAAATCAAATAAACAAGATTCTAACAGAAATTTTATGCAATCAAGTCCATTCACCCCGACCCCCACAACCCAACAAAAAATGTATTTAAAAAATTAAAAAAAAAAAAAGAAAAGAAAAGAGATTTTAAAATCTAAAGTATGACTGCTAATTTTTTGTATAGCGCATGCCATAAGGCAATAAATCTTGATCAGACAGTATTACATCTCAAGCGAAACTAAACAGCGAGGAAGAGTCCACAGGTCAATGAAACTTTTTGGCTTAAATCACAAAAGTCCAGCACCAAGAAGCCAGGAACTATGCAAGTGATAGTCACATAAAGTTGGATTCAATAGCACTTCAAAGAGCCAATAACTGAATAGAGTGACCTATTTCATCGTAGATCAGCTTTTTAACTTCTTGCCTCCAGAAGATGACCGAAGCAAAAGCATCAGAATTCTTAAATCACTGAAGATAATTAGTGAATGTTTTGCATAGAAACCAAAGGGATGTTAAATTCACATACAAGTACAAAACATTAGATACACCAGAGCATCAGAGATAATGTCATGAATTATTCAATTCATAGCAGAAACTTCATTCGTAGACTATAGGAGCTCCCTTTGGATATAGTCATACAATCAAATTAGCAAACATTTTAATTGACAGATATTCCATCCTATACAAGTTTAAACGTAATAAGAAGTCGGTAGAATAATAGCATTTCATTGGTTTAGCTATTGTGATGAAACTAAAATCAAGAAATAGAATAATATCTCATTTCATGATAATGACAAGCGATTACTGGGCATTTTCAGTATATATGCATAGACAATCACACGAGGGAAACTTAGTAGATATCAAAGAAATGTAGATAAGTGAACGGTTATAAGTGTTGACCTCAAATATACAAAATGACATACTCCAGAAATATTTCACGATTAGAACTTTAGATGCAGGACAAATATTCTGAGAACAGAAGATGCTAAAATCCAACTCCAACCATTCTTGCTTGTAATTAGGGACATACAAACATGTATGTGAAATCTCTTATTTGAACTTCAAAACTCAGCATTCCAAATTCATGAATTATGTCAAGATCCTCATTTTCAAAGTACAAACTTCAGAAGACTTAGATTACCTTCTCTTTCAAAAGCCGCTCATTCTCTTCCTCTAATCTCACTGCCATTGCCTCCAATTCCACTTGGTAGGCCTAAAATCAAGCAGAAAAGTAAGCAACCAGAAAACACAAAACACCAAACAAAAACAAAAGAAAAAAGGGGAAAATTTTCACCTGCTTTCGTTCTCTTGACCTAGCAGCTGATTCCCTATTCTTAATCATCCTCCTCTGCCGCTGCTGTGAGGCCTTATCCAATGGTTCTAACAAGCTCAAGCTCCTATGCTTCTGCTGTGCAACTTTATCCAACGGTTCTACCAACAAACTCATACTCCTCTTCCCTCTCCCTCTCCCATCCCCAAAACCACTAACATCCAGTGCCGACCCTAACCCAATTCCCATCCCAACCACCGGAGAATCCTCATGCCCATAAACCCCGCCACCCATCGCCTCCTCCTTCACCTCCACACTCACACCCGCTGCCAACCCACTGGCCTTATCCTCCACCGCACCTGCCTTCATCAAAAAATCCTCCAGAGTCATCATCTCCTGCTTGGGCACTCGCTCCGGCTGTGTCTTCTTTCCCGCCACAATTTCCCTCCACACATCATCCACCGTCTTCCTAATCGCACGAGGAGGCTCCACGTTACCCACTTCACAGTCACTTATCGGAGTCACAGCACCCGCCGCATCCAGCAACGTGATCTCAGCATTCAACAGAGTACTAGAACCCTCCCCTTCAGTAGCCGGGTCCCGATCCGGACCCGGGTCCGAGTCCGGATCACTATCCACATACGAATTTCTCAGGAAATCATCCAACCTTGTAGAAGAACCAGAGGCGCAGGCGGAGAGTTTTCTCTTGAGATCTGAATTCCGCGACGCCATCAGCTTGGACGACGCCATTAAATAACGAAAACCTGTAGTTTACTGCAAAGTATGGGTATCGGTGGGATTTGATTAGAATTATCTTTTGAATTTTTATTTGGGTATGTGTGTGAAAGTGAGGGCGATAGTGATGATTGTGCGTGTCATTGTGCTTGGGTTGACACTCAATAGGAATAGTCCTAGGGTTTTGTATTTCTGGTGATTTTGTGATGAGTGAGAGAGAAACAGAGAGTAGTGGAGAGATTCCGTTTTCTTTTGGGAGACACGTCACAGGTATGTGAGTGGTTTATCATTTTGCCTACATTGCTTTAAATTTTCTCGTTTTCAAACTAAAAATTGCCCATTATTAGTTGATTGAGGTCAGTAATCAATAATCACGTATCTTAAATCATTGTTTACTATTATTTCACACATTTCATGAATCTTACTACTACATAACTTAAAAATTTAAGATATGTTTGATACAAATTATTAAAAAAAATAGTTGATGCAAATTTTAAAGAACATGTGCAAGATATTAGAAAGAATGAGCGGAAGAAGATGAAAACTGAATGACAGACGGATTGATGTATATATATATTCTTTTTTAAATCATTGTAGAGAAGAAAAGCTCCCTCCAATCGGTGCTTAAAAAATGGAGAATTTACAATATATATTGTGTTCATAGTATACTAAGTACTAATAAATTGTACGCCTTATTTTAAGAAATTACAATTTACCTTAAAAAATAGAGAATTTACAATATACATATTGTGTTTATAATATACCGAGTACTAATAATTTCTACATCTCATCTTAAGAAATTACAATTTACATATTGTATTTCATTTGGTATCGGTTAAATTGTGTTAATGGTCATCAACTTTTCACTCAATTTGCACTTTGGTTCCCAATCTTTTTTCGGGCAACACAACCCACAATATTTAGAAAATTAGCGCCATTAGTCGAAATTAACCTAGGTCAGTAGCGAACAAAATTTAATTTGTAATTTCAATTTGGTAAAGTAAGAATAATTTAATAATTTATAATCTATTTTTATCATTTTTATTAATAGATAAAGATTACATCTTCATTTACAATTTCAAATTTATCGTAAATATTGCATGCAAATCTATAAATTATTTATTTTTTTTATAATAAAAAATGTGACAGACGAAAAAATTACGGAATTATTGCTTTTGGACTAACATCTCCTATTCCTATAAAGTTGTGTACTTTCTCGTCAAAAAATAAAAGAATCAAATTATTAAAGATGAAGTGCAAATGAGTGTAAAGATTGGAGATTAATCGCATAATTTACTTGAAACTAATTTATTAAATATACTTATGCACATTGTGTGATACGACAAAACATTCAATGTTTTATCATTTTATTTTGAGAGAGGCTATTACCATCCTGCATAGACCGAAGCTATTCACACAATAAATTACCATCCTGCATTATACCGAAGCTATTCAAACAATAAATTCAGATTTACTTCTCAACTGCTAATTACTTTGAAATTGTTATTACAATTTACAACCATAGCATATCCCAGACAAAAATGCTCCATACGTTAAACAATGGATGCCGAGCAGACTTAAATTCATCCTATCTTCAATGGTGCATTTAGGAGCTTCAAGTTGGGACATGTCTTTCTCCAAACCAGCAGTACCAAAATCAGAAACGATTACAGAATCAGGTGGTGAAAGCCATCTAAAATCAATTGGATTTGCAATCCCTTGTAAGTAACTGCTTCCATGAGTAAGTAATCTCCACAGTTTAGATGTTATAGAGGCTATGCAAATGCAGAACTGCCTAGTTATTTCCTCAAAACACACATTTTGAGCTTCAATGCCAATAAAATTTTCTTCTAAACTATCTACAAGAGAACACTCTTGACATTTGGAAACTAAAGGGGGTGTTGATGACAAGCATTTAGCAAGCGCTAGTATAGATTCGCCTGTGTTTTTCCAAGAATTTGCAACAGAAGCCATCAAAGAAGATTCAAAATTGAAAAGATAGTTTGCCACTCCAGAATGTAATAAAGAATACGCGGCGCTAATTCTTTGCATATTGAAGGCTTCGAGGTCATTTCTGTCAATTCCACAATCACGAGGTGGCAAATCAACTATGCGGGCTTTATAGATTGAAGCCAATGTGGCATAGGCATTTAAAGAAAGATGATGAAATGGGTGCAACTTTAGAATTTGAGGTGATACAAAGTAGCCATGAGTAAGAAAGTTTTCAAGTTTCTCACAACATGATTCACAATCACCAAAATGCAAATATTGATTAATAACATTGTTGATGAAATCTGTTGAATTTTTTATTTGTTCATATCTGTAGGGATCATCATCAGAAATCTTTTGGAGGCAATCGGCTTTGACAATGTATATCGCCTACACAGGAGACAAAACAAAATTGGGGATTAAACATATGAATGATATGTCATGAGAAAATGATTTCTAAACTATCATGATATATCTTGTCCGTAAGGTTGTTGGTCGCTGTTGTTTATACATATGGCATTTTCAATTTTCTTAACCAGAGAGTCCAGTCATATGAATGACACTTTTGTATGAAGTGAGGAGATTGGCAGTAAGTTTATTAGCGTATAGCATATTTAATTTGAGAAATCAGGTTCCATCTTTTTTAAATCTTACTTGCAAGGCGGAATCCACATAACTTGCAGGTTCGACACTACAGCGTTTACAGCCACAGATAAACTGATACTTCAACCATAATTCCGACTGTCTCACTTCCTGCAAAAAATGATGGGTAGGTAAAATAAACACTGGTGAAAATTCTTGCCATGGTAGAAGCAATTGAAATCTGGAAAAGATAAGAAGAGGATTGGAAAATATGAACATGAGTAACACACGAACAAGTCAATATTTATCATCATGCTATCTGTAGGTTTCAAAACAAAAGAAAAATCGTGATGAAACTATAGAAGTGAAATTTTAGACCCATGGCATTCTTATATACGAAAAGCCAGCACAGCACAAGAAACAGAGTCCATAAAGAAGAGATTCAAGTTGCTTGTCACATGATGAGAGTTTTACATGGCATGCAATGGAAGTGTGTAACACCCAGATTTTAAAAATTCATTTATCCATCGCATCACAATTTGTTCTTCCCAATTTTAAAAATTTCAAGTTTTGTTATTTAATTTCACTGTTTGATTCTCACTTCACAGTTAAGCTCTTGCTGCCATATCGCTGTATTTACTCAATTCCGAATATTTTTCTTTTCCCACAAAACGTTACCAGTTTCTTGCAAAAGTTGTCTGCCATAATCGGATTCCATCACAAAGATGCCGTATATTAGCATAATAATTAAGTTACAAACATGTATAGATTAAAAATGCAATCAAAATTAGCTAGTTATCCAACCTACTCAAGGTTCAAGAATGCATCTGACCTTAGGCTGAAACACATCAGTGTATGCAATTGTCACCTCTTCTCCTTTGTTAATAGCTTTTATACTCCGCACTATCACGCTTGGAGCGTACACATCTCTTCCTATATTACCCATAAGATAACATTATAACAATAATCAGCAGAACTATAAGCAAGAGATATGAAATCATACTGCATTTTCGGTTAAAAACGAAACCTGTCAATAGCAGTTTAGATCCATCTTCTAGTATCATCTCATTTCCATCTTCCATTGCAGACGGAGAAATTCTCAATGGAGTCTCATTGCTCTGGTCGGGCTTTGTTGAAAATCGATAACAAGCATTTGGAGAACAACTATGATTAATCCAAGAAAAAGTGGTTCCATAAACAGCTATTCCTACACTGCATCCACTCTGATCATTCACCTCCACAGCGTTTGTTAGCACCAAACACAACACCATCTCCTCCACCACAGAGTCATATTGCGCCACCTCATTTACATCAACGCCACCATGAATCCTCCTCGCCACAGCCATCAGCTTTGCTCCCTCCCTGAGATTCTCCACATTTTCAAACCCAGACTCATTCTTATTTCCAGGAAATATCAATCGTTCGCGGTTTGTCATCAACCCTGCTATTCTCTCCAAAACCCCGTCATCTCGATTCTTAATTTCACAAAATGAGCAGTCATCCCTGTTTGATTGGGAAATAAGGTTGAGTTCTTCGATTAGATAGAGAAGGCGGAGGGAGAGGCGGAGGTCCGCGGAGTCATCCCAAGTGGATGAAGGCGATTGGTGGAGAAGTGAAAGCAGTTGCTCTTCCGCGGAGGAGAAGTGGAGGGGAGAATCGAGGGAGGAGCAGCGATGCGAATAGTAGAGAGTGGGAGTGTCATCGTGGGGTATTTTTGAAAAGGTAGGGGTAACACGTTGCAATTGGTGAGGTGGAAGAGGGGAGAAACAGGCGGCGCAGTGCGTCAATACGGCGGAGTTGTGGAGGGCGACGGCTAGGGGCCGAAGGGGTGGCGTCAGGTCTTCGCCGATTGGTGTGTCCTCACTTGCTCGAGCCTCCATCGTCGGTACAAGACCTGGCAAAATACATTGATGGTCCCTCAACTTATTGGGGAGTTCTATTTTAGTGGTAGTTAATTTACCGAAATTTAATTTTTAAACTTTATCTTTGGAGGCTAAATGCACCCGCCTGATTTACTGAGTTCACCCATTTATCCTATATTCCCATTTTACCCTCACCCCTTTAAAAGAGAGAGAGGAAAGTGAAAACGAAGAAGAAGCACAATACAATCCTCTCTCACCTGCAATGAAGAAGAGGCAACAACAGACAATCTCCATTAAAAAATATAATTTCATTCAATTATTTAACCCACTTCAATCGAGAACACAAACCACATTGACAATGCGCAAACTTCAAATTCCAGTCAAGAGCTCCATCAATTATAGTATCCAAAAAGCTTATCTTCGAACTATAAGCTAACAAAGGAGAAGAAGAAGGTGCAAAAGATGAATTATTTTGATGTCATTACAAGCCAAAACTTGGAATCCAAAGCTTCAAAATTTTTTCAATTGTTCGCCCCGGCTTGTGTTCACCCTGAACACCGCCCAATGCGAACACCGGGCTTGGTGTTTGTGAGTTTCATTGTAGTGTTGGAAGAAATTTGTCATTGCTCCACCACCACTTGGTTTACCAGAGAAAAGAAAGAAATGCCAGAGAAAGAAAGAAGCAAGAAGAAGGAATGGGGAGGATGATTGGTCCCATTTTTTTTATTTTTATTTTTTTAATTCTATTTGGGTGAGGGACAAAATTGGGAGACGAGGGTGCATAAAGTAATTGAAACGAGTTTTGGTGGTTGTGGTTAGTAAATTGGGTGTATGGAGTAAAAGCCTAGGTGCATTTAGCCATATCCTTTATTTTTCTTACTTGAAAATTGCAATTACAATCGGTAAATAATTATTTTTGTGTGCCGCATCGACGCACTTATAGAAACAAATATTCATATTAAACACACACTGCAAATTAAAAGAAGTTTGATGAGAAGAATATTATGAATAAAAGTTAGAAATATAAATAATTAAACGTGAAAAGGCTAAAGAATAAAGAACTTTATTGCAATTAAAATGTAGTGTATTGATATAACAATCTATATCAATACAATCAACCTTGGTTCTCCATGGAGAACCAGATCTGATTCTTGGTTCTCGACCTTGTTTCAAAATTCTCCATGGATGGTATCTGGTTCTCCATCTTCATTGGAAATTTTCTAGATAGGCCATTGACATAAATACGAAAGCTTGAGATGAAGCAAGCTCATTGTTCGAGACAAAAAAGCTCAAGCTCATATTCAAATCCAACCAATGGATGGGACTTGATCGTGTTTACACGAAAGCTTGAGACCATAAGGATTAATTTTTGCCGGGAAAATTAAATCCACAAAAAAGATGAGTAGAGTTTTGGCCGAAGAAGATGACCGAAGTTCGCCAAAGAAGATGATCGGAGCGCGCTATTTCATTGGAGAAGATGATCCAGAAAAGGAAGAGAGAGAAAATGCATTGAATGAAGGGCATTTTAGTAATGTCCATTTTTTATTTCTAACCTTGCTAATTGAAATTTTTGCTACTTTCATGCAATTAGAATCTTAATTATTGTTATAGATGCTATTGCCACCAAAAAAAAACTTTAACGACAAAAATGATTGTGAAAAAATAATAGTGTCACTGTATGGTTTTATTTTTCATCTTTTTTTTTTCGGTGAATAAAAGACTAAGTGTAGCATTCCAAATTAGCAAGTTTCTTCTCTTTAAAATTAGGTTATGTGCTTCCAAGTTTCTTAGAGGTTTCTCCAAATTACATAAGGTATTTCGTTTTATATATCGTGTTTGATTCTTGAATTACAAATTCACATCAGTATTCTAAAAGGTGCCTATGCTTGAGGATTGACTGAGACGTCTCCTTATGAAAGGCTAGGAAAATTATATGAGTTGATCACCTCCTATATGTGTGCTGTTATAACGATGTGTTCTTTTTAGTTGTCATACTGATTATTTCTTAGATTTGGTCTAAATATATTAACTTATAAGATCATAACCCTTTTTCAGACTTCACTCCATTAAACATCAAAATATTTATTGGGATGAAGACGGTATTTAATTGAATTTTAGTAAGCTCTAATTTCTAATATTCAATATTCAGGCTATGTTCATGTCTTATTTTGGTTAAATTGGTCATGGTTGTATTTTCTTCAATTATCTCATTATATTCATTTCAAATTCAATTGCACAATATTGCTACTAAATAGCAAATAGTAAGTAATATTTTAAATTTGCATATTTTAGGGACTATCTTTAAAAAAAAAAATTGAGAAAACATATAATAGTTTGTATAATTTTTTCAATTATGCATTGTTTTACTTACTTATTAGTCTAAAATAATATAAATAATATAAAAATTAAAACCGCCTATTGATGCATAGGCTTTTCCTAGGTACGAATAGGCTTATAAAGCTTGAGGGTTGGCTTCGACCCCTTGGCATGCTCGTATCTTTTAGAACCTTGATTCAAACTATATATAGGACTTTGAACCAAATCATTCCAATCAATTATAGATTAGAGATCTGAATCAATCATATATGTACTTGGAGAATTTTCAAAAACCATCAAAATTTTTATAATTATGGAACACTCGGGCCATTTTGAAGGCCCGTCCAACTTTCGTTTTGAAATTCGGGATCAGATCTAAAATCAGCACGCAAAGGGAGCTCTAATAATTTTGAAAATTTTCCGACGATACTGTGACTGCCCGTGGTGGCCGGTCAAAGTTTTGGCAACAATTTTAGGCCAAAATTGTTGATGAAACTTGGACCAACCTCCACGATGTCACTAGAAAATTTTCAAAATTGTTGGAGCTCCCACTCACAGTAATGATTCTAGATCTAGTTTAGGATTTTAAAACGGAGGTCAGAAGGGCCTTCAAAATGGCCCGAGTGTTCCATAACTATAAAACTTTTGATGGTTTTGGAAACTGGCTGGTATATACTTAATCAACACTATTTCAAGATACAACAATATCACACAAATTCAGGATTGTAATTATGTGATTTTAAAGTCTTTAAGTTGCATCAAATCCGGTGTATCGGGCATTTCTGCAACTACGCCTCGACTTCTTTGAGTGAGGTCTCAATGCGTTGGATGAGCTTCTCTGCAACTAAGGCACCCTCCTGAATCGATTAATATTAAGAAGTTATAATAATATAATTAAGTGTATATTTTGTATGTAGTATTCTTATGACTTACAAAGCGATCGCATGGTTTCCCGTCCTTGAACAAAATGAAAGTTGTCAAAGCCTCTATTTTATACTTGTCTGCAATGCTTCGGTTTTTCTCCGTGTCAATTGTCACTATTTGGATCTTATCCTTCATCAAATCACCTACTTGTTCCAGAATAGGAACCATGAATTGGCAAGGACACCACCTACATATTAAAATGCAATTACCAAGTTAGGTTGCCTAACAAGTTTACCAATAATTACACGTCAATATGTTAGTTGGATAATTAATATTTGGTCATATTTTTAAAAAGTTAGACATAACATTACTTGTCATATGTAAAAGTAACTTTTTGTGATTGGTTTATCCAATTATAACTAACCCCAAGAAATTTACTTTACGTGCTTTTAAATCTTAAGCACGAGAAGAGACGTTATATTACATGCAGCAAGAGTCATTATATTCCACACATAGATGAATGAAGACATATATAAAAGTGCTTTTTACATCTTAATTAAGTTGAGTCGTTATATTGCACTCAGTAAGAGTCGCGCATTATCTTATGTGGATGTGGAGATCGGGAGGGCGGGGCGGGTGGGGTATGAGAGGCATCTGTCATTGCAAAATTTAATAATTTCTGTGATGTTATATATAAATTTTAAAATTCTTTTAATATATAAAAAAGATAGATAATAATTTGCACCCATGACCCATATTATTTTCCTCGCCGTCGCTGAGTAAAATTTATGGTTTCGCTATTGATTGCATGAACGAAAAAGAGACCCTACCAAGTAGCAAAAAAATCGACCAATACTGGTTTATCAGAATTCTCTAACACATCTTCAAAGGATGACGAAATTTGTGCCCTCGCTTCAACCTGATAGATAATTATAAAAAATTTATAAATTATGTTATCAGTGACATAAACTACCAAATTAATCAAATGTATCATGAAAACAAGGTCAAATGACTACAAAAAGTGACCATATGTATGAAGGGGTCAAATATAATGACTACCAAATTAATAAAATAAATTATTATTATTATTATTATTATTATTATTTTTTTAAATATCTGTACGAAACAATTCTTGTATACAAATTTCATTTGATTAATAATTATCACAAACTGTATTCAACTCAATTATGCAAATCGAAATAAAAAAAGTAAAGAAAATATATAAAATCAAATAATCACCGGATTGTTAGGATCGGTTGTGGAACTGGGCACACAATTACAATTGAAATAGAAATGAGAAAAATAAGAAACACGAGATTTTACGTGGAAAACCCCCGAATTAATTCAGGGTAAAAACCACGGGCAAACGGTAGAAGGATTTCACTATCGACAAAAGGATTACAACAACTTCTCTCTAATATAAGGAGAGCACAATTGACTATAACATCTCTCTTATAATAGGAGAAAAACACACCTCACAAATAAAGGGAATAACGAAAAATTTAGGAGAGAACTCACTATTTTTCTCTCTAATTTTCTCTCTATTCCTCTCTATATGAGATTGCTCTGAATTCCTTGGTGTGTTAATTGAAGAATGGAATGGACATATTTATAGGGAATTGAGGCGGTGGAGATGGAGGGTTGGTGCCTACAAACATTGACTATTCTTTTTTTTTTCTTTTCTTTGGTCAAAGGTGGTGGCTTTCACCTACCTTCATTCTCCCACTTGAAAGTCACCTTTTGTACCAATCCTTTTACCCTTTCTACGCTTGCTATATTCATGCTGCTCATGTTTCTGCTAGGCCAATAGAAGATCGACACAATACAAACTTGTCATTGTTGACCGGCTTTGTTAACATATCCGCTAGGTTGTCTTTCGTATGGATTTTCTGAATGTCCACACTTCCTTCTTCCACCTTCTCACGAACAAAGTGATACTGAACCCGAATGTGTTTCGTCCTTGAGTGAAATGCTGGATTCTTTGCCAAATGCAAAGCGCTCTGACTGTCACAAAATAGAGTAATCTTCTCATGTTTATGCCCAAGCTCTTCCAATAACATTTGCAACCATATTGCCTCTTTGCTGGCTTGTGTAGCTGCCACGTATTCTGCCTCCGTCGTTGATGTAGCCACGATAGACTGCAGTTTCGAAACCCAACTCACTGCTCCTCCAGCAAGAGTAAACACATAACCTGTGGTGGATTTGCTTTTATCAAGATCACCTGCGTAATCCGAATCAAGTCTGATCCTCCGACAATAAAGTCTGATCCTCCATAACATAATGCAGCATCTGAGGTACCTTTGATATATCTCAGGATCCTCTTCACAGTATTCCAATGCTCTCTCCCAGGATTCGCCATGTACCGACTAACCGCTCCCACTGCTTGTGCAATGTCTGGTCTTGTACAAACCATAGCGAACATTAAACTACCCACTGCTGATGCATACGGCACTTGAGACATCTCCATCCTCTCCGCTTCACTGCTAGGACTCATACTTGAGGATAACTTGAAATTAATAAGAAGAGGGGTAGAGATTGACTTACAATCTTGCATGTTGAAGCGTCGCAAGATTTTCTTCAAGTAATTCTTCTGAGAAAGCCAAATCTTCCTATTATTTCTGTCTCGGTGAATTTGCATCCCTAGAATCTTGTTTGCTGGTCCCAAATCCTTCATTTCAAATTCCCTAGCCAATTGAGCCTTCAATTCCGTAATACGATCTTTGTTGGGGCCTGCTACCAACATGTCGTCAACATACAACAGTAAAATAATGAAATCACCATCACCAAATCTCTTGTTATAGACACAAGGATCTGCATTCAATCTGTTGTATCCAAAACTCGTGATGAAGGAATCAAATCTCTTATACCAACATCTCGGCTTTGTTTGAGACCGCATGAGAGATTTGTTCAACCTACAAACCAAGTTCTCTTTTCCTTTTTCTTGAAACCATCTGGTTGGAGCATAAAAATTTCTTCTTCAAGCTCTCCATGAAGAAATGCGCTTTCACATCCAAGCTGCTCCAAGTACAAATCAAATGTAGCACACATCGCCGTAACCACTCGAATTGTTGTCGTCGAACAACAGGAGAAAATATTTCGTTGAAATCAATACCTTCTTTCTGAGCAAATCCTTTCACCACCAATCTAGCACGATACCGCTCCACTTGGTCATTGCCATCTCGTTTGATCTTGTAGACCCATTTATTTCCGGTGGCTTTCTTTCCATGTGGTAGTGGAACAAGATCCCAAGTTTTATTTTTATGAAGAGCTTCTATTTCTTCTTGCATTGCTGTCATCCACAGAGAAGCATCTTGATTCTGTATAGCCTCCATGAAATTCGATGGCTCCCCATCCTCTGTTAGTAGACAGTACGCAATATTACCCTCCATAATATAATCTGAGTGCCAAGCTGGTCCTCTTCTCTCCCGAGTTGACCGTCTAACTTGTGGAGTTACAAACTCAGCTTGCTCTTGTTCTTCGTGCTCTGGTACTACTTCAGAAGAATCTAGAACTTCTTGTTCTAGTTGATCTTCAACTTGGACTACAGTAGTCTCTGGTTTCTCCTTTGAAATGCTATCATCACTTTGCACCTTATCTTCTGCAAATACAACGTCTCTGCTGATTATAACCTTGTGGGCAGTGGGATCCCACAAGCGATACCCCTTAACACCATCAGCATACCCCAAGAAAATGCATTTCCTGGATTTCGGATCCAACTTCGATGTTTCTTGGGCGTTGTACATAGCATACGTAGAACTTCCAAACGTATGCAAGCGAGAATAATCAGCTGGCTTCCCCGTCCACATCTCCATAGGAGTCTTTAGATTAATTGCGGTTGATGGTGACCGATTGATCACATAACAGGCGGTCTTGATCGCCATTGACCCAAAATGATTTGGCCAACCTGCGATTCTCAACATCGCTCTTGTCCTTTCTAACAAGGTTCTGTTCATCCGCTCTGCTACTCCATTTTGTTGTGGAGTGTGTGCCACCGTGAATTGCCTTTTGATACCTTCTTGTTTACAGAAGCTATCAAATTCATCGCCAGTATATTCTCCTCCATTGTCTGTCCTCAAACACTTGATCTTTTTCTCAGATTCAAGTTCAACCCAGCTTTGAAGATTTTGAAAACTTCAAACACATCTGACTTCTTTCTAATTGGATACACCCAACATCTCCTGGAGTAATCGTCAATACATGATACAAAGTATCTCGCACCTCCTAGGGACACAACCGGTGCTTGCCAAACGTCAGAGTGAACCAACTCAAGTATAGCTTTACTTCTAGCGATCGATGCGAACTTCAATCTGTCTTTGCTACTAGTAACACAATGCTCACAAAATGGTAAAGATACCTTTTGAGCCCCTAAGAAGCTTTCTTTCGAGAGAATTTTCAACCCTCGTTCAGACATATGGCCAAGTTTACGGTGCCACATTATCGTCATGTCTTCTCCCGAATTCACCGTCGCAGTTGACGCTTCTCCTTCTTGTTGTGTTTCGCCTTTAAGCATGTACAGATTTGCTGCTATCTTTTCTGCTTTCATCACCACAAGCGCGCCTTTAACAATTTTCATGATCCCATCTCGAACATGGGTACTACACCCAATACTATCTAATTGTCCCAGTGACAATAGATTTTTCTTCAGGCCTTTCACATGTCGTACCTCCTGGATGGTGCGAACAGTACCATCATACATCACCAATTTGATGGTACCAATACCAGCAATCTCCACGGCATGATCGTTACCAATAAACACAGATCCTCCTGAGATATGTTCATATTGGTAGAACCATTCTCTCCTAGGGGTCATATGCCATGTAACTCCTGAATCCAAAAGCCACACGTCGGTGAACCTTCTTCTGCCTTCAACAAGCCATTGCTTGTTGTATAATATCTCGCCCTCATCTCACGATGTATTCGCTACACAACCCTGAGCATTTAATGTCTCAGCCGCTTTCTTTGCTTCCTCAATCTTCTTGAGCCGCCAACACTCCCTTTTTGTAGTGCCCCTTCTTGCCACAAAGTGATGACACTTGACATTTTTCTTACTTCTCGACTTTGATCTACTCGATTTTGACTCCCACCGAGCCACGTTCCGTTGATCTACCTCTCGTCATTGTTAGAGCTTCGGCTTGCTGTGAGCTCCCAGTGTCTTCTTTATTTTTGCGCCGACTTTCTTCTTCAAGAAGCTGCGGTGCAATATCATCAAAGACTAGTATCTCCAAATTGTTGGTCAAATTGATGATGAGTTGATCATACGAATCGTGTAGACTCAAGTAGAATTTCGACACGTTCACCCGTCTCTATATTATGCCCCATTGTTGTGAGTGTGAAAATAGAGTGTTCGGTGTTGATGTGGTCTGTCACCGAAATTGACTCCATCATCCGAAGGGTGTATAACTTCCTCTTCAAGAAGATCTTGTTGTGTAGTGATTTGGCCTCGCACAATTTTGTGAGAGTATCCCAAATCTCTTTTGCCGTCTTTTTCTCCGCTACACTTGACAATACTCAAAGTCGGCCAGCTAGATGTAGATTAGCAATAGCATTGCCATCCATCTCGCTCCATTTATCATCGCTGATATCGTCGGGCCTTTCTCCAATTGCCGCCAAGCGCTTATCTTTTCTCAATCTTTGCTTTTATTCTCATTTTCCACAATGAGAAATTATTCCCATTGAATTTCTCTATTTCATATTTCACGCCATTTTTATAGGTGCCTCTTTTCCACTAATCGATCTGATCTTAGCACTAACTCGGCTATAGATCTAGTGATTTTCTCAAAAAATCGTTTACGATGTGGAAGATCGTCTATCTTCTTGACCACAGAGCATACTAAGAATTTAATGAAAACTCACAACCAAAGCTCTGATACCACTTGTTAGGATCGGTTGTGGAACTGGGCACACAATTACAACTGAAATAGAAATGAGAAAAATAAGAAACACGAGATTTTACGTGGAAAACCCCCGAATTAATTCAGGGTAAAAACCACGGGCAAACGGTAGAAGGATTTCACTATCGACAAAAGGATTACAACAGCTTCTCTCTAATATAAGGAGAGCACAATTGACTATAACCTCTCTCTTATAATAGGAGAAAAACACACCCTCACAAATAAAGGGAATAACACGAAAAATTTAGGAGAAACTCACTATTTTTTCTCTCTAATTTTCTCTCTATTCCTCTCTATATGAGATTGCTCTGAATTCCTTGGTGTGTTAATTGAAGAATGGAATGGACATATTTATAGGGAATTGAGGCGGTGGAGATGGAGGGTTGGTGCCTACAAACATTGACTATTCTTTTTTTTTTTCTTTTCTTTGGTCAAAGGTGGTGGCTTTCACCTACCTTCAGGATGTGGCATTGACTTGGATTTGAGGCTTCGATTACAAACGGTAACACCACTAAATTGCGAGGGAAACTGAATAGATGAGAAGTAGGAGAGCTTTCTTAATGAGTTTACTGATTGCGATGAGGCTATGGCGGCGTTTCCATGAACTCCCACAGCTGCTGACATCGCCATTGTCTCTCTCGAGAAAACACACACACACACACACACACGAGGATGAATTGAAAGGTGAAAAGTATGGAGATTAAAAGGAGTAGCTAGCTGTGTAAGGTAACGTGAAAGCAAGAACAAGCAGTCCAAAGAAAAGATTAAAGGTGGAGATCATTATTGAGGATACTACAACCAATGAAGGTAAATCACGATAATCCGGCTAATACTTGGAAACTTTCCTATTCACTGTATTCCCTGTATCATTAGAATATTTTGTGATTGATTTTTTCCTTGTACACAATACAATTGTATCTATATATTGTACTCATGATCAATGAAAGAATTATTCCAGCTCTAAATTCTTTATGGTATCAGAGCCCCCTATCTTAGAATAGGTGAAAATTTTCAATTCTCCCCCTTCTATCTTCCTCTTCCATACATCAAATATATTTCTTCAAATTTTACTCCATATTGTTTCGTCTCTCATGGCCACTAACAATTCCTCAAAATCTGCTGATGCATCAGCGAATAATGTTGATAAGAGCCAAGAAGTTTCTGATTTTACTGCCGTTGCTTCTGGCCTGAATACCGAGATCCCCGTAACGCCGACTGGTGGTCTAATCTCACTAAATGCTTCTGCCCAGATTCCATTTAAACTTGCAAAAGATGGTGCTAATTACGCTTCATGGAAATCACAGATGGTCAACTTGTTGTTTGGCTATGGGTTACTTGGATTCGTGGACGGCACGCACTCTTGTCCGGTAAAATCGGATCCCCATTATACTCTGTGGTGTAGACAAGATCGTCTAGTACTGCTCGCAATTCAATCTACTGTCACAAGCTGGGTAAGCCCAGCGATTAATAATTGCTCCTCTTCAGCAGAGGCTTGGAAAAAACTAGAAACGAGTTACGCCAATAAATCGACAACCCGAATGTTGTCTCTCCTCTCTTCGCTTATGACAATCAAAAAGGAAGGAAAGTCGGCTGCAACATATATGAACAAACTGAGAAACATTGCTGATGATCTAGCAAATATGGGTCACCCTCTTGAAGACCCGCAACTCGTCTCGTATGTTCTTAATGGACTCGGAGATGAATTCAAGGAACTAGTTGCTGCAGTGAGATTACGTGACACTCAAATCTCATTTGAAGACCTATATGACAGATTGTTGAACGAGGAGCTATTGCGAGAATCTGGAGAACCAAAGGAAGACAACACTCAGATTACTGCACAATATAGCCAGAGAAAACAAAACCATAGAGGACAAGGTCGGGGACGTGGCGGTCATTCCGGAAACTCCTCTCACAACTCCTATGGTAATCAAAATCAGGTTGGTTACTCATATTCTCAGAATAATCCACAATATACTCAGGGTGGACGTGGTCGATATCCACAAGGTGGACATGGTTCGACTCCTTTTAATCAATATCAAACTGCATCTTGGCACCCGATGACACACAAACAATCTGAATTTTCCACCGTGGTTTGTCAACTTTGTGATAGACCTGGTCATAGCGCAAAAATTGCAGGTCAAGAGGGTTGCCATCTAATCCCATAGCAAGACCGCAAGCTTACTTGGCTGACAATGCTTCAATCAATTCCAATAATTGGATCCTTGACTCCGGGGCCACTCACCACATTACCTCAGATCTCGAGAATCTCTCCATACATTCCGATTATGTGGGTAATGAGGATGTCGTCATTGGTGATGGTAAACGTATCCCTGTCTCACATACTGGCTCTTCTACTCTCAACTCTCCAAATACTTCTTTTACTTTAAATCATGTCTTGTGTGCTCCCATGATAAAGAAAAATCTGATATATGTTTCTCAATTCTGCAAACAAAATCATGCATCTATTGAATTTTTTCCGTCTTTCTTTGTTGTGAAGGACTTGAACACAGGGGCATCCTTGGCAAGAGGCCGGAGTAGGCACAACCTCTATGAATGGTCAGATTATACGACTCCTCCATCAACTTCTGTGACTGTTTCATCAGATTTATGGCATCAAAGACTCGGTCATCCATCCTCCCATATTCAGAAAGTAATTCTAGATAGGAATAATATTCATGCTTCATCTTTAAATAAGCCATGTGACTCGTGTTTATGTAGCAAGAGCCACAAGTTGGCATTTCATGAATCCTCTATCAAATGTGAAAGACCCTTTCAAATCTTATTCTCCGATGTTTGGGTTCCGGCACCCATTTTATCTCATGATAAATTTCGTTATTATGTGATTTTTGTTGACTACTTTACAAAATATACATGGCTATATCCCTTGAAACTAAAATCCGATGTCAAAGCAGTGTTTGAAAAGTTTAAAAAGTTGGTGGAAAATTTTTTTCACACTAAAATTCAAACATTGTACACAGATGGGGGTGGTGAATATCAAGGTTTATCGAACTTTCTCTCTACTCATGGGATCCAACACCTTATCTCTCCTCCCTACACACCTGAGCATGTCGGTTCAGCTGAACGAAAACATAGACATGTGGTTGAAACAGGCATGACACTCCTTCACAATGCCGGATTGCCCTTACATCTTTGGACATATGCCTTCACCTACGCTACCTATTTGATCAATCGCATGCCGTCCTCCAAACTTCACCTTGCCACACCCTATACCAAATTGTTTGGGCATCCTCCCGTTTACACATCACTTCGTGTATTCGGGTGTCTATGTTACCCTTGGCTCCGACCGTATAATAGACATAAACTTGAACCACGCTCACGTCCATGTGTATATTTGGGGTTTTCTGTCCCTCAACACTCTCATCTATGCCTTGACCCCCACTCACATCAAATTTTTATCTCTCGTCATGTTGTATTTTTTGAAAATCTATTTCCCTTCAAAACTCCAAACATACACACTCCAGAATACCCCTCATCCAAATACAATGAGTTCTTTCAACCTAAGCCTCCAGAAGCAAGTTCCATTGTTCCTCTTAATTCCCTCCAGCCTTCCGAAGCAGGTCCTGCAGTACCCACTCCTGTTCCTCTCCGTTCACGCCAATCGACTGGAAGTTGTGCCACTCCGTCTACTCCGCCAGCTGCTCCAGTATCATCATCCCCACCTGTAAATGTCTCTTCTTCTTCTCCTAGTTCTTCGAAACCTCTGAGTTCTACCTCTTACTCGACTCCGTCTGCTACTCATTTATCTCCATCTCAGCCTTCCTCGCCTACTCAACCTCGACCTGTCACTCGTGCACAAAATAACATCTTCAAACCCAAAAAAATCCTTGACTTACATACCTCCCTTTCCCATGACTATACCCAAGTTGAACCTCAAACCCTTAAACAAGCTCAAAAATGTGCTCATTGGCGTCAAGCCATGGAAGAGGAAATCGTAGCTCTCAAACGTAACAATACTTGGACATTGGTTCCGTCCTCCTCTTCTCAAAATGTTGTGGGTTGTCGTTGGGTATATCGGATTAAAAGGAACCCCGATGGCTCCGTTGCTCGTTATAAAGCTCGTTTGGTTGCAAAAGGATTCCATCAAAGACCTGGGATTGATTTTACTGAGACCTTCAGTCCGGTTGTTAAACCGGCCACTATTCGATTAGTTCTATCCATTGCCATTACTCGAGGCTGGAATTTACGACAACTTGATGTTAACAATGCGTTCCTACAAGGAACCCTAACTGACCGTGTTTACATGGAACAACCTCCTGGCTTCTCTGATCTCTCTCAACCACATCATGTTTGCAGGTTACATAAGGCAATTTATGGTCTTCGATAGGCTCCTCGAGCTTGGTATACTGAACTTCGATCATTTCTTCTTCACCATGGATTCAGTAATTCTCGCAGTGACACGTCTCTATTTATTTATACCTCTGGCTCTGTAACAATATTTCTTCTTGTCTATGTGGATGACATTATTTTAACAGGCAGCTCCTCCATTGCTCTCACAAACTTTATTCATCAACTGTCTACACGGTTCTCCCTTAAAGATCTTGGTTCGTTCCACTATTTTCTTGGTATTGAGGCCTTTCGCACAAGTCGTGGACTACTCATTTCTCAATCTAAATACATTATGGATCTACTTCGGCGTACCAACATGCACACATGCAAGCCCGTCAGTACCCCTATTTCTCCGTCCGATACCCTCCATTTAAGAGATGGCTCACCCTCTCATAATCCTACTGAATTTCGTCAGGTTGTGGGCTCTCTTCAATATCTATCTCTGACTCGTCCAGACATCACCTTTGCAGTTAACAAATTAGCACAATTCATGCACTGTCCTTCTGCAAAACACTGGCTTGCCGTAAAACGTGTGCTTCGTTATCTTAAAGGCACTGCCCACTATGGTCTTTTTCTTTCGTCCCAGTCCTCTCTTTCACTTCATGGCTTTGCAGATGCCGACTAGGCTGGTGATGTCGATACACGTCATTCCACCTCAGCTTTTGTTATCTTTCTTGGCTCCAACCTCATTAGTTGGAGTTCCAAAAAGCAATCAACTGTGGCTCGCTCTTCAACTGAGGCCGAATATCGAGCCGTTGCTGCTGCTACTGCTGAAATAAATTGGCTTTACCATCTCCTTAAAGAGCTCTCGGTTGTCCTTTCTCCTCCTCCTACTATTTATTGTGACAACATTGGTGCTACATATCTTTGTTCCAATCCAGTCCTTCATTCGCGGATGAAACATATTGCAGTTGATTTCCACTTTGTCCGTGATCAAGTCACCAACAAGACACTCCGGGTCGCTCATGTTCATTCCAGTGATCAACTTGCCAACTCTCTCACAAAGCCCTTAGCTCGCGCTCCATTCACTCTCCACCGTTCCAAGCTTAGTGTCCTTCCCGGACCCTTGCGCTTGCGGGGGCGTATTGAGGATACTACAACCAATGAAGGCAAATCACGATAATCCGGCTAATACTTGGAAACTTTCCTATTCACTGTATTCCCTGTATCATTAGAATATTTTGTGATTGATTTTTTCCTTGTACACAATACAATTGTATCTATATATTGTACTCATGATCAATGAAAGAATTATTCCAGCTCTAAATTCTTTAATCATCAACCTTTTTACAATGTAACATTGAGTCCTCAACTTCTAGCATTTTTGCCCATTATAATCAATAAAATTTTAGTTCACTTGTCCTTGTATTTGCATTAATTTTATTAATTATGATTGTTAGTATGGTAAATAATGCCTCACGTTTTTGTATTTTTTGTTCAATGCATTTTGATAGTATATTGTTTTGTTTATATGTTATAGTATTTATTTGGATTAGAGGGAGTATTATTGTGTAAAATTATAGTGATTGTGTTTCTTTCAATCTATACGCAATAGTCGTAAAATAACAATAAATATATAACCAAAAGAAGGATTGTGGTTGCGCAACTAATGGAGGTGGACATGCACTCAATTGAAAGCAACTGATTGACGACATCAAGGCAAACTGTAACGACCCGACCCCCATCATGGCCCATCCGGATCTAGCCGGCACGGTTTTGTTCTTGTGCTTACCCCAAAAGGCCTCATGTCTAATTGGAAGGGTCTCTTAACTTATAAACTTGACTCATCTTTTACGCTCAAGCGATGTGGGATTGTGGGTATTATACAAACTAAAGGCATTATTTGCGCCTAATGCCGGAGTTCTTGAAGATATTGGGAGACTTTAGTTGCATGCAGTAGCACTGGTTTTTGTTGCTTTATTTCACGTGATCGCAATAGAGAGTAGCGCACTATTTAGCTTTTTGAAGCTTTGTGTTGATCGTGGAGCGACTCTATTAAACGATGCCTTGCATCACATGTAATTTCAGATATTTGAGTAATGGAACATGTTCCTTTTTACAATAAATAAATAAATAAAATTAATACTATATTTGTAGTTGACTTAGATTATCCTCCATCATTATCACAATTGAGTTTAGCAAATTTTAATAAAATTATTATTAGTTTAGGATACATATTCGTATAATTGATTATATTTATGAAATTTATATAGGATTCATCATATATTGAGTTAAATACACAATCCACTCCATTTAACTTATTCAAATAATAAATATTTTAGATATATATATATATATATATATATATTTCAATATTTTGTGTATAAATGTGTGTGTGTGTATATATATACATATACATATACATATACATATATATATATATATATATATTAAACAATTTTTTTCCACATATAATAGCATTACAATCAAATAAAATATTAATGGCACAAGAAAATAAAATTATAGTTGGACATTCAAGAAATACAATGCAATAATAAATACTCGGAAATATAATACTTTCACAATTGTATTTATGGAAATTATATTTACTTATAATTCATTTGCTCATTTATAGTATTTCACATATAAATAAATAGATAGTTTGTGGTCACGAATCATATATTTATAAATTTTATTTTAATATTATTATATTATATTTGAAAATTGATCACAAAAATCTAAGTCACTAACAAATATGCAAAAATTATGTTTTTCAAAAATTAGTAGTAATTGAAAACTATTTTAATTCAAAAAATTATAAATTAAAATTAAAATTGTTAGACTAAAAAATTAGTTAAAAAATGGGAAATGATGTAACTTTATAAATTATAGTTGATACGAAAAAATAAATTTAATTTAAATCATGGTATATGATTTTTTTAACAAATAATTTTTTTATTTTATTAAATAGAAATTACTGTGATTAGTGGGTTAAATTAATATGCCAATTAAGTTAATTGTCTTATTAATTTTAAATCACGATACTGCAAATTTCTTGTAAGATCCATATATATGTAGTTAAGACGAGCAATCAATCTGTATTCTTCTTCTCTCTCTATATAAATTTGAATTTCCCAAGAATTCTATTCTTTTCGTCATGTGAGCAAGTCCAATCGGTTAATCAAAGTAATTTGAATCCGATTCTTTTCTTCATATTACAAGAAGGAAAGTTCATTTTGTATCAACAATAAACCCAGTCAAAAGAAAACACATTTTCATTTTGTTTATTGTAATAGACCTCAAAATTCAAATATGTATTTTACACACCAAAATAACTGTGCCAAAAATTTACAATTACTTCGAATACAATAATTATATATACCAATTAAGTTACACTAGGGGCAAAACACAAGCTTATCGTAATAACTAATAATTAATCATATCATAGATCAGTAAGTGTCTGTTTAGTGTTTAATAAAGATTTTTTAAATTAAAAGACGTTCTTTTCTAAAATAATTCACAATTCTGTTCCCAAAATATATATATATATATATATATATATATATATATATATGTGTACAATTGCGAAATGAAATCTGTGCCATTGGACCCATCAAAGTAATTCTAATTCGATTCTTTTCTTCATCTTATAGCAAGTATCAGGGGTAAGCTTGTTCAATCCATTAATCAAAGGATAAATTACGTGTCACCTTTTATCCACTTGACATGCATTAATCTACACAGGTAAGCAATTATAAATAGAGGCGTAGCAACAAACTACCACTCGTATAAAAATTCTAAACATTTTTCTTTTAGCAATTACACAAACAATTATAATGGCAGACGGTGCAGTGACCTTCTTGTTGGAGCAGCTAGCGATTCTCATCAGAGAAGAGCGACAACTGCTGGGTGGACTTCATGAGAAAGTGGAGGACATTGAACGTCAATTGAGGTTGATGCAGGCTTTTTTAAGGGTTGCTGATGCCAAAGAAGATAGCGACCCCGAGCTCAAGGAATGGGTGACCCAAGTGAGAGAGCTTGCTTATGATGCCGAAGATGTCCTCGACATGTTTATGGTCCGATTTGGACATCGAAGCACCGATGGATTTCTCGGCTGCTTCAAGAAGGTGTATGCCACAATGAAGAACTATAGGGCCCGTCGTAATGTTGCTTCCCAGTTAAGGGAAATTAAGTTGAGGGTAAACGGAATGAAGGAAGACCATCTAAGGTTCCAAAGGAAATACGAAGCATATATGGAAGGCCCTAGCTCGCACGTTGTCAACCAACAGTTTGATGGGCGAGATGATGCACGTCTCGTGGATGCGAAAGAGCTAGTCGGAATTGAAGGTCCAAAACAAGAGCTTATCACGAATCATATTCTAGGTGAGGACTCTCAATCTCAACTTAAAGCCATTTCTGTGGTTGGCATGGGTGGCTTGGGGAAGTCCACTTTGGTTAACAGCATTTACGAGGATGAACATGTAAAGAAGCAATTCCAGTGTCATGCTTGGGTCACCGTCTCCCAAGTGTATGACATTGAGAAGCTTCTCAAAAAGCTGATCCGAGACTTATATGCTGATCTCAAAGAACCTTTGCCTGAAAATGTCATGTCCCTTAACGACGTCGTCGAGCTGAAAAAGTTAGTCCAGAAATTTCTCCATCAAAAGAGCTATTTTATAGTTCTTGACGACATATGGAACGTAGAGTCATGGGATGATATAAGGCATGCTTTGCCTAAAGGAAATAGATGTAGTTGTGTATTGCTCACCACACGAAACATTGACGTGGCTAATGCAACTTGTGTAGAATATGACGGCTATGTCCATGAAATGAAGCGCTTACATTCTCAGGAGTCTTGGACTCTGTTTTGTAACAAGACATTTCAAGAAAAAAAATGCCCTCAACATCTCGAAGGCATTGCAAAAAGCATATTGGCTAAATGTGATGGCTTGCCCCTTGCGACTCTTGCTATTGGTGGTGTGTTGGCTTCAAAAGAAAATCAAATAAGTGAGTGGCAAATGATTGTCAATAGCCTTGCGAGTGAGCTAGATGGGGAACTTGGAAAAGTGAAACGGGTAGTTTTGTTGAGTTACTATGATTTGCCTTTCTACTTGAAACCTTGTCTTTTATATTGTAGCATTTTTCCTGAAGATTGGGAAATCCCAAAAAAACAAATAATCCAGTTATGGGCTGCCGAAAGATTGGTTCAAGGGAGCAAAAACATGACCAAAGAAGAAGTTGCAGAAAGTTACCTAAATAAACTAATTCATAGAAACCTAGTCCAACAAACGAAGAAACGTAAATGTTACTTGCACGATATTGTTCGTGAAGTCATTGTCTCCAAGTCAAAAGACCAAAATCTTTCAAGTACGGGAAGTGAAAAAGATTCATTGTTGACCGCTAGAGTTCGACGTCTCGCATTTGAGCCTTCCATTGACAATGCACACAATACGAGTAGCCTCAAGCATCTTCGTTCAATTTTGTTGTTTCCATCAGAAGATTCAGCAACCAAGAAAGTTATAAATGATCTAGTTGCAGGAAATCATAAGTTTCTTAAAGTATTGCACTTGGAACAAACGCCATTGAAAGAGATCCCAAAGGAAGTTTTCAAATTTTATCTTCTCACATATTTGAACCTCAACGGTACAAAGGTAAGTGATATTCCCAAATCAATTGGTAAGCTTGTACATCTAGAGACTCTGCATTTAGAAGCAACAAATGTGATTTAACTTCCCATTCAGATACTTAAGCTTAAACGTTTGCGACATCTGAAAGTTTACAACTTTGTTTTGAGGAAAGATAATTTATTAGCCACTAGTGCTACTCAATCCTTTAGAGCTCCGTACAAAATCGGATGCTTGTCATCCCTGCAAACGCTTAAGTACATAGATGCTGATCAAATGGGAGATACTTCTATTGTGAAAGAGATAGGAAGGCTAACACAATTGAAGGAATTGGGCATTTGTAAGTTAAGAAGGGAAGATGTGAAGGACCTCTACTCCTCTCTTGGGAAATTAAGTCAGCTGCGCATTTTGCATGTCACTTCCATTGAAGGTAATGAGATAATTGACTTGGATTATTCTTTGTCTTCAATTCCTCAACTTCTCCAAGAGCTGACCTTGGAAGGGCGATTGGAAAAGGTTCCCCAATGGATACCTTCTCTTGTAGAGTTACAGCGGTTATTTTTGGAATCTAGCAAGTTACGTGATGATCCATTAAAATTCTTGGAAGATTTGCCAAATCTAGAAGAGCTTTCGCTCACTGATGCTTATGAAGGTATTAAATTGCACTTCAAGGCTAGAAAGTTTTCAAGCCTCAAGAGATTAGAAATTGAGCACATGAGGGGATTGGAATCGATAGTAGTGGATGAGGATTCCATGCGAAGTCTTACTTATCTGGAAATCAACTATTGCAAACAGATGATGAATCTCCCAGTTGTCTTGGAGCATCTCACCAAGCTTCAAGAGATTGAAGTCAGGTGTATGAATGAGCAATTCGTAAAAGCACTTGAAAATGGAAAGAGAAGTGATGAAAAACTAGCTCATATCTCAATGGCGATTTATGGAGATGATGGACGTCGATTGAGATACATATGAGACGAACGCACTTATATTCGCATTGCTAATTTGCTGTTCACTGTAGTTTCTAAGGTTTTTATTCTTTGCTTTCAATTTATTGCTGTTACTTATTTGTCATATGTTTACTTGTTTGTATATATATAATATAAATTGTTGGGAAGGATTTGTAATATATTTTGATTTCACTGTAACGGAAAATTGTCTTATTTTTATCAGCTTTAGCTTTTTCTTCTCCCGCATTCAACATTTTAACAATTTTTTTAAATGAAAAAAAAATGTTGTCGTTAAATAGATACTAACTCGGACCCAAAATTACTTTCTTATGCATTCTGCGAAATGTCATCCACATTTCTTTTAGTTATCTTTCTAAATCAAATAAAACTGGCTTACGTTGAAATGGATATGAAATAGTCAGTTTGTTAAGTGATCGTTGTTCGAGATAAAAGGAACCAGCTTATATTTTCATTGCTACTTGTGGCACTTGTTAAATTTTTATTGTTCGCTTTAATTTATTGTTGCTGGAACTTAATTAAGAGCATGAAATCGAAAAAAAAAATTGAGATATCAAAGAAATCGATTAATTAATTTAAATATTCTAAATTTATTATTCAAAATTAAAACAAAATCATACAATATACAAAAACACAGTTGTTGGCCACCAAGTTATTTAAGCACCACATTTGATAGACTAATAGCATTAATGATAATTATTCTCCAATAACGGTGAATACTTATCGCAAATTTTTTTTTATTGGTGGTGAAGCTTAATGTGGATACCGCTCTTTTCCACGATCACAATCGTGTGGGTTTGGGCATCATTGGTAGACATGAGGCTACGTCATTTTGAGGTGCCAAGGCCGTAGTTGTTAATGGTTTCTTCAAGCCTAAAGTTGTCGAAGCTCTAGTGGTTCACGAGGCTCTCCAGTTGGATCAAGGAGCAGCAGCTATGTTTGAGATGCTATAGTCGAGATGGACGCTTTTGTTGTCTTCAATGCGTTACAAGATGCTAAGAAATCTCTGTTTTCTTGTATTTCGAATATCTGAGAAGCAAACCGTTCATAGAATTGTTGGTTCTGTGTCGAACTCCATTGAGTGGCTAGAGTCCTTCCACATTAATTCACGGTGTTCTTTGCATTGAAGTTATGAATGAATAAATTAACTCATTTCCTTAAAAACAAAAAATATATACAATTAATTTAATTTTGGTTTTATGTTGGGTCATAATTAGGAGTGCGCATAAAAACCGGAACCGGACGGGTAGAACCGGAACCGAACCGAAAGAACCGGAACCGAACGGTTCTTTAAAAAAAAAATTAGGAACCGGAACCGAAATGAAAAGATTGAAAACCGAACGGGTCCTTTCTAAAAACCGGGCAAGAATTGAAAAATATAGCACTATTTTTTCCTGTTCTTGCCGCTTCTCTAAAGCGGCCATTCTTACAAGCAAAGAAGCGGCGGCAGCTAGCAGGAGCGCGGCGGCGCTTGGGAGCGGCAGCTCTTCTTCGCTACTGCAACTAAGCGGCAACGGCGGCCATTTCTTAGTTGCGGCGGCGGCCGCTAGTTCTGGCAGTATTTTTTTTTGTTACATTTTTTTTTTGGATTACATTTATGTTCGAATTAAAATTTTTATTTTTTTCTAGTGTTTTTCGAGTAATAAAAAATGTATCATAAAATAATCAACCGAACCTAACCGGAAGGAACCTAACCGACGGGTACTTCATTTGAAAAGAACCGAACGGTTCCAATTTTCAAGGAACCGGAATTTACGGTTCGGTTCCGGGTAATGAACTACCCGGAACCGAACCCGAAACGCCCACCCCTAGTCATAATTAAAATTTAAGTTTGGATTTTCAGACATGTCCAATCTTAATTTAAACAATGTAATTAATTAAATTTGTTTAAAGTCAAAAATTTTTTCAGAAAAATAATTAACAACCAATGACTAAATTTTCATATTTCGAAATTCAATCATTATAATAATTATTATTCCTATCAATTTAGTTAAATTATTATAAACAAATTAATTAGTACTAATGCTTATAATTATAAATATTTAAACAAATTAAATTGCGATCAATATAATTTGTTTCCCAATGCAATAAGTGCATAATTACAATTAACAACCAATCATATTCAATAAGAAATGACAATTGTAAATATTTTTTTGAAATAAAAAAATATTTACAATTTATAAATGTAAGTTTGTAATAATTGATATTATTGATTACGCTAAACCCAATACTAATAGTGTGTCAATGTATTTAAAGATGAAATAATTACATGCCCGAGATGAAATAATTACATGCCCGAGAAAAACTTATCATTCTCTGACAAAGCTAATGGTATTGCGGTACATGCTTCAAGCACGTAATTATCAGAGCATTCTCTAATTCATTGAATCTCATTGGAATATCTAAATAGGAGAGGTTATGAGAGCATCTCCAATGCATTGAGTATTATTGGAATGTCTAAATAGGAGAGTTGTAGACATTAAAAAATTGAGTGGGTCTAATATTTTTTCATTTTCTTTAATCATTTTTATTTCATTTTTTATCCGGCCATTTTTTCCTCATTTTTCTTATCTCGTTTCTTGAGCCATGTCCAAAATCAAACGTTAACCTAAACATCTTCCACTACTATTTTATTACCATCTCCGTCCCACAAATATAATCCACTATTCCTTTTTCGTCCGTCCCAAAATATAGGCCACATTCATTTTAAAGATGTAGTTAAATTATTACTTGTCTTTTATGCCATCATTTAATATACATTGATATCATCAAAATAGAGTAGTTGAAATAAAATATTTAATAAATGAGAGGTTATATTAGGAAAATAATTTTAAATTGTACTTTTTCAATACCATTAATTGCATTTTTCTTAATCTGTGTGAAGATAAGAAAAGGGGTTATAATTGTGGGACAAATGTAGTATTATTTTTGAATTTGTCTCTATCTCTATCCTATTTTTTCTCTTTTTTCTCTCTTTTTCCTCTATACTCTTCTCTATTTTACTCCAATTAAAATAATAATCATATTTCTATCTCTCTCTTATATTTCATATTTTGGTCATAAACATTGCATTGGAGATGCTCTGATATCACTAAAATTGCACAAAGGATCAAAGATCAATCAGTAGGCTCAAAATTAATTAAATTCATCAAAATTAAACTTATGGACAAGAATTAGCGCGAGGATGGTACCTTCACTGATTGCCACGTATGGTACCAAGTTGGGATTGGATTATTGGCATAAATGGCCTCCGCAAGCTCGTCTCTGGGGCACAGACATTCTAGCTAAAAATGTCTTCAACAACCTCTTTAAACATAAAATACTTTCGATTTTAAGAAGTTAGTTCAATGCTAAAGTGGATTTCCAAGATAGTGTGAAAGAGAGAGGGAAAAGATGATTATTTTAATTAGAATGAGGTGGAAAGCAAAGATAGAGAATAGAGAAAAAAGAGAGGAAAACGTGAAAATGAAGAGAGAGAGAGAGAGAAACAAATTTAAAAAAATTTAACGAGCGGGTTAGACTCTACAAATTTAGAGAGCCAAACTTATTATCTATAATTGAATGATTACAAGTCTCAAAGTCTTACTTCCTGAACAATACAATCTCCAATTAATTCTATTGGTCTTTAATATTTAAAAATACTATTATGAATTAAAATTGAGATAAAAAATAAATTCTTTTGAAAAAAGTCAAATAAAGAGTTTAAAATAGAGAGCTTGTCGAAGCATTTAAAAATTTTCACCCTTTAAATTTAAAATTTCTCGTTATTTAGTGAAATATATTCTTTAAAAATAGAGAGACTATTGAAGTTTTTTCATTAAGTTACAAAAAATCCACAAAGCGTGAATCTGTTAGTCTATTGCCATTTTTCTTTTATTTTTTATTTTTTATTTTTTTGAATGTGTTCAGTACAATTCGAACATACAATCCGCATATCGCAATACAGAGGCCCCTATAGATGCAGTACAACTAAAGCACGTTGCTCAATGTGCCTCTTTTCGTGGCAGTATAATCCCTACAGATCCTATATCCTCATACGAGGGGCACTCTATCCCCATACTGAGGAAACTGAAACCTCTAAAAATCTCAAAACCTAAGCTTTAATCTTCTAAACCACCAAGCCAAGCCTCATTGGTAGATTATTACCATGTTACTCAAGCTCAAACTAGTAATTTTCGTAAAGTTGGAACTCCCTTCATGCATTCATGAACTGATCAAAACTCAAAAGCCTAGGTAATGAGACTAATTACAAATATGAATGTGTCCAATTTTTTACTCACTTGTTTGACGACCTCAACTGCAACGGTTCGCTTGAACTTTTATCTACTCAAAAGTTAATTACTGATTGTTCCACATATGTCAAATACAATAATTTTACATGACCACGGCGAATGACATAGTGATTAATGCAATCATGATTAATCAAAATCTTATAAAGTGAATTACTATTATGTTACTTAATAAAATTTTGATACATCACATTGTATCAACCATTATATTATTAAATATTAATCATTGTGTTCAAATTGCGTTGTTCAATACAATTATTCATTGTTACATTATATAATAATCTCTACTACTCTGCGATTAAATTAGAGACAAACTTGCACATCTTTTTTACAGAAATATCCAAATAAAAAATATTAATGACAGCGGTGTTGTACCTAAATAATTAGACTCTCGCATTTATTAAAGTCTTAAAGACAAACTTGGTCATCTTTTCTGCAGAAATATCAAAATAAAAAATATTAATGACAGCGGGGTTTTACCTAAATAATGTAGACTCTCGCATTTGTTAGTAGGTAACAAAATTCTAATATATTCCGGATCCTAAGAGCATCTCCAATGTAATAATGTGCACGGTGTGCATGTGGTATGAGAGAGATAGATACACAAAAATTCATACATAAATTTTCTCTTTCTTCATTTTCACAATTTTCTCTATCTTTGGTAACTTTTTCTCCACATTGTGCTTGACACTTTCTACAACTAGACATTATTCTTGACAATGTGGAGCAAAAATTACCAAAAGTGGAGAAAATATGTAGAAATCAAGAGAGAGAAATTTGATGTTTTAATTTTTATGCTCTATCTCTCTCATGCCGTGTGCACCGTGCACATTGTTGCATTGGAGATGCTCTAATGCATTGTTTCATTTTTTATTCTCATTATTGAATCATCACACTGGAAAGCTGGAACAATCCTCTTCCAAACATATGAAACAAAAGTAAATGAATAAAAATTGACTTGAGGTTTTCGTAGCGGGAAAATTATATGTGCCAGCTAATCAACTTGCCAATGAACAAACCATTACGCATTAAACGGCAATTGTGAATTGGGGATGATATGGAAGAGAGAGATAGAGAGAAAATGATTATTTTAGAGAAGTTGGCGCAAATGGTTCAAAAAAAAATTTTTGAGTGCGAGTTTGGTCCGATTTAAAAAAGATAGCTTATTTGGTCCAAAAAAAAAAAAATTTCATGCGCGTTTGGTCTATTTGGATAAAATTCATCCTTTAAATGGTTAGTTAAAGTCAACTTTTGAAAATTTTGGCCGTGTTTGGTCCATTTGACTTGAGATAAATTGCACACAAGATTCTAACCTTTAGGTATTGTTACAATTAAATTCTAAAGTTTAAAAATATATACTTTAGTTTGAAAAATATATATTTTCATCCCAAATTTAGTGAAATTGTACCATTTTACATTTTATTTTTTTCCGTGAGCACTTATTTGATCCTTACTTAATTTTATTGAATTAATTTAATATTGATTAAATAGTTTTTTTAAAAAAATTTCGACCCAGTAGCATTTATCCGTATTAATATACTAACACAACTTTCAAAAGTTTTATTTAACATTAGAGACGGACATATTTTGATTTTAACTAATAATTAATAATAAATATAATTATTGTACATATAAAATTTTATTAGGAATATATTACTACAAAAAGTATATCGAATACAAAGAATTAATCAAATCAAATCAAATTTTATCAAAAAATAATAATAAAATCACGTAGAAAGAAAAAAATCAAAAATCAAAAATAAAAAATCAAAACCCTCTCCCATCTCACCCAAAAATCACCGCACGCTGGTGGTGATGGTGATGTTTTTTCAGGGTGGCATAGGGTGGGGAGGGTTTTATATTTTCTAATTAATTCTTTATATTTGGTATATTTTTTACAATGATATATTCTTAATAAAATTTTATTTAGGTACAACAATTATATTTATTATTAACTGTTATTTAAAATCAAAATGTAAGCGTATCTAATGTTAAAGAATTATTTTGAAAGACGACCAGCAAACGATAGTTGTTTGAAGCTACCACCACCACCACCACCACAAGCTTGGTGGTGGTTTTTCGGGCGTCAAGTGGGGACGGGGGTGGGGGAGGGTTTTTTATTTTTAATTTTTATGTTCTTTTTTTTGTATTTTTTAATTTGATTTGATTAATTCTTTGTATTCGATATTTTTTTCAGTAATATATTGCTAATAAAATTTTATATATGTACAATAATTATATTTATTATTGGCGGTTGGTTAAAATCAATATATGCGCGTCTCTAATACTAAAGATATTTTTTGAAATTTTTGTTATTATATTAATACAGACAAATACTACTTTGTTGAAAATTTTTATAAAAACTATTTAATTAGCATCAAATTAATTCAATAAAATTAATTACGGACTAAATAAACACCCACAGAAAAAATAAAATGTAAAATTGTACAATTTAACTAAATTTGGGACTAAGGTATATATTTTTTAAACTTTGGAACTTGATTATAACAATACCTAATGGTTAAGACTTTTGTGTAATTTATTTCAAGTCAACTGGACCAAACACGCACTAAATTTTTCAAAAATTGACTTTGACTAAAGGTTTAATGGACGGATTTCATCCAATAGACCAAACGCGCACACCAAAATTTTTGGACAAATCGTTACCTTTTGTTAAATCGGACTAAAGTTGCACTCGAGCAACCTTTCTTTGGACCGTTTGCCCTAATTTTCCATTATTTTATTTAAAAATGAATAGAAAGAAGTGTAGGAAAAAATAGAGGGGAAAAGTGAAAAAGATGAGAGCGGTAAAAATAATTTTAAAAGTAATAATAAAATAGCAATGAAAGAATTCTAGACCGATGTCTATTTATGGACGTGGTATGTGAATCTATGAAGAAAAAGTTGGAAAAAAAAAAAAGGTAGAGAGAGTGATTATAAAAAGAGAAAAAGTGGTAGCCAGAGAATTTCTTGCATTACTCTCTCACACAGGCTAAAAATGCTTTGGGAAGATACTCCATTGGATATGGCCTCCTCACTATAAAATGTCGCTATCATTGAAAATAAAAAAAATTTTGATATTTTTAAGTGTCAATATTTTTTCCTATTTTCGTAATTTTGTCTTTTAAATACCACCCTTTTATGTCATTCCACACCACTGGAAATGATCAGATACCCGCGTGGGTTTGGTATCCATGTCACGTGGTACTTTATGGTGGCGCTACATTATCAACCCAAAATTTTTTTAAAAAATATTTTTTTGGGTATCTATGCTAAAATAAATGAATAATATATAATTACCCCCGATGATGGGGGTTCTCATGACCCGACTTCTACGAATTTTTCCCCCGACTGTGACACAGTGGGTACCAAAAAATCACTCTCCACACCACATATACATGTTAATGAATTATATATATCTATATATATATATATATATATATTCAACAATTAATCCACTTGTCATTAGTTAAGCATTTCTTCCGGACAGTTAAGCAATTCTTCCCGACATTCATTTTGCCAAAACGATAATACAACGAGACATGCTAAGGATGCTTGATCTGTTGGTCTAGGAGCACTAAGTTGAGGGAATCTTACTACCCCCAATAGGGAGTTCATGCTACGCTGTGAGGAATTTACTTACTCCAATTAGTGGTTTACTTACCCCAGTAATTCATTGGGCTATACATTACTAGAAAAATTTCTGTATGCGCTTTCATTTATATTGTTGTATTGTATGTTTTGCTAAAGTTAATTATTTATTTTTATCCATGTATTTCAAATAGAAAAAAAAAAAAATGAACGCGGTTATTAATATAGTTATTGATACAATTCTAATATCAAATCGTATAAAGTGAATTATTATTATTATTTTAATTACTTCACATGATTTGGTACATCACATTGTGTTAATCAATATACTAAAATAGAGCAATATTAACGACAAAGACGTATAATAATTTTATTATTATGCAACTGATTTTTGGCACAAAAAAATATCAAAACAATATTCGAGTACTATAATAGTTTTATATAATATAATTATTATATTATATGCAACTGTTATGAATAATAATTGAAGTGTTATGAATAATTGAGAATAATTTGGTGGTTATGAATTATGAGGAATAATTTGGTGGAGGAATAATTTGGTAAAAGGTGTAATTATTATATGTGAATGACTATTATACCCTTGATGAAATTATGTAATTACGATTGTGCCATTCGAAGTTTTCCTATAAATAGGGCTTCGGTTATTAATGAAATTCATTCCTGAGAATTCCTTAGAATTCATTCTCTCTAAATTCTCTCTATTGTTTCTATTCTTTTATAACACGTTATCAGCACGAGTCTCTAATCATTTGAGTAATATGAAGGAAGTATGCTCTACAGTTGCATCTATTGATGAACCTCTGTATCAGAAATCTTAATATTAGTCAGATAATAAATTTCATCACTTCTCTCTCTTGCCTTTCTCTTCCTCCACATATTTTCAGATCTGCAAATATATCACTGTGCCAATAAAGATAGGTTTCATCATCGGAAGAATTTTCAGTCAGTTAATTGTCAATTGCCTTAGAAAAGGGATTACTATACCTATCTATGTCTCCATACTAATTTCCAGGATGGGATCAAGAACGTGAAAATCAATCAAGTGCAGAGTATTTTGAAAGAAAGAGAGAAGGTAATATTATTTTATAATATAATAATATATTAAACTATAACATTCATTTTATCGAGATATAAGGAGCATACATTATCAAAATCAAATTTTCTCGACTCCATTATACTCGATTTAACGAGAGCTTCGATTTGACACCAATATTGACAGGGTAATAACTCGTTTTGAAATATGTTATTATCAAATTTTCAAAATTTACAAATCAGTACACTAACTTTTGAAAAAGTTATAAAATAGTCCTTGAATATTTTGATATTGATAAATTGAAGTAGAAAGGAGATAATTTTCCAATCGTAAAACATTGATAAAATATTTTTGACAATTTTACCTTTATGAATTGGAATGGACAATTTTACCCTTAGGGTAAAACCGACCTAATTTTGACGATAGTGAAAATGGATAGAATATTCATGAAGAAATTCTAAATCCATTGATTATATAAAATGGCTTGAAGTCCATTTGAGTTAAAAGATCGGAATATTATTTTAACTCCCGAAGAGTTCAATTACATAATGTACTTATTCTAGAAGGATAAGTGTGCTCTTGTAGAAATAATGAGTATTTGTTCTAGAAGAACAAATTTGCTCCCGTAGAAGCAGTTCAATATTTAATTCTCGCATTTTATTTATTGCAATTTAATTACTGCAATACTTCCTACTTGATGATGGGTTCAACCGTCACTAAACGGAAGGTTTTATATATTTCTGCACTTTATATGCTAAGTGATGGGTAATACCTTCTACTAAGCAGATCCTACTCCTGAAGAAGTAGTTAAATATTATGCAATTTAATTCTTGCTATTTAAATTCCGTAAATTTATATTTATTGTAATAATTCCCATAAGGTAGGTTCGACCACCTATTGGAAGAAATTTAATTTCTGCAATTTAAATTTACGCACTTTAGATTTTGCATATATTTCCAATGTGGTGGGTAATACCACACGATTGGTGTGCATATTTCCAATGTGGTGGGTTATACTACATGATTGGTTATTACGAATCCTACTCCAGAAGAAGTAGTTGATCAAATATTCTAATCATACTCTCGAAAAAGTAGACGATGAGAATAAAATTACTTCTCCATATATACCGAATATGAATGGAGAAAATTGAGCAAGTGGTACTTGAAGTTACCATTGGATAAATAGATGAAAGTAAAATGCTCAATAGATCTCATGTTGATAAATCAAAGAAAATATATCGCATGGAAAGCTTATATGAAGTAATCTCATCGATGATATGAGATTGTATTAATATGAGAATAAAATGCTCTTGAAGAAGCAAAATCACTAGATATCTGTATTTGAATAAAACCAATATGATATTATTATTATTACTCCAGAAGAAGTACAAAACAGCCGAAGTGGAACATATTGAGAATATCAAAGATGGCAATAAACACTCGAAAATATAGAAATATGAAAAGAAAATATATATTGAACCCATAAATGAGGGATGCGTCTCGAGAGTATAAATACTCCGTAACTCTGCCACCCCGAACATTCGGGTTCATAATGAAAGATCCAAAGGATCTCTTTTTCGCTTGACACCGATGATCTGTGACTGATGGGTTTCAGTTTCCACAAATTTTTGAACATATGATTGAATCTTCTTTGAGTAGATCAAAGAATTGTATTAGCAGAAACAAGTATATTTCTCGCTGAACGAGAAATAAATTTATGTTCTACACCCTGATATAGAAATGCTAGCAAACCATCGAAGAAATAATTAATATTTAACAAACCTATGGGTTTGGTATGAAAATCCCACTGTGCAAATGACGCTATATTGAATATTTCCTCCAGCGTGTTATAGCCGCCTGGAAGAACAATAAAAGCATCACTATTGCTCATCATGTACATCAGGCAGTCATGGATGGATTGTGTTTGTAGCATCAATCCAGTTGGACTAATGACATTTCTAACTCCAATTCGATTACTGCCTCCAATTCGATGAAAAGGTATTATACTTGACACTCTTATCCCCCATAATTGTGCGGCCATCGTAAGACTCCTTAATAGTTTGTTATTAGTCCCTCCATATAATATATTGATATTTTGTTTCCCTAACTCCCTTACAAGTTGGTCTGCCATATCCATATATTGGATATGACCTACTAGTCTGGAGCCACCAAGAACACATAGAGTTTTTACCTGGCGAGGTAAAGATTGACTTACATGAGATGATTCTGATATCTCCATCTCCATCTCCACCTCTATTTTTCTCTTTCAACGAATGAATGATAGATATATGAATCCCTCTATTTAAAGAAAAATTTTCAAACCAATAATTGAGTGCACTATTTACTTTTTGACAAATATGAAAGAGAAAAAGACATAAATTTTTTTTAGTGATATGACATATAACTGTCAGTGATTGAAAAATAATATATATCTTAAAATTGAAAAATGATATTTACAAATAAAAGAAATATATTGATCTTTGTTATTACACCGAGTTTTCTTACATAAATATGGGAAAATCATTATACTAAAATTTTCTACTAAATTTACAAACAGGATCTTCTAAAGTAAGTTTTTCAAGGCGTAACGCTGCTTGTTGATCTTTGAATTTGGCCCATAAGGCCATTAGCTCACCTTGTATCGTGTCCACTAGGATGTGTCTCAAGAACCTGTTGAATATCATCCAAAGGCTCCTTACTCAATCCATCTTTAATGAATGCTATTTTATCTTCTCGATTTCTGGATAAGTACCCCACAGATTTACATCGAGTGTCACATGTCCACCGAGCACACTTGTAGCATCCTCCTAATCTTTTTGCTCTCCGTTTCTTTGAAAAACTACTTTTACCCATACGGACATGTATTTAGAAGGAATTGAAACCTCACGAGATAATCGAACCTTTACTTCAATCAAGCATTTGATATCTTGTGGGATACCCTTATTCATTAGCATCCTTAATCTTTCCATTTACATCGATAAATCCTTTTAGGATTTTGATCGATAGTGATGGATAGTATTTTCGAAGATTTGAGAGCATATGATCCATTATAATGTATAGACCCTTGTTAGGATGAATTTTGCAATAATTTTGATGATTTATTTATAGAATAATACGACGTATGAAATAAGACTCGATTTTAAATAAATAATATGAAGCGTAAGAGCTAAAACTCCGTAGTTGAACAGTAGCCAGATGTGATGCGTATGAGCTGTAACTCCGTGTTTGAATAGTGGTAGACAATAATGTCACCAAAAGATGATGGAATATGTCGGTGAATTATTTCTATGATAAATCATGTTGAGCACTATACAGATACTAGTGAAATCGATATAAGAATTTATTGAACTAGAAGTTCAATAATACTCTTTAAAACCAGATGACCATCCCGGTTTAAATAATTATTGAAATCAATATTTCAAGTGAAGAATTAAAGAATTCTTCAATGATTGTTCTCGATAAATGATGAAATCATTACTAGCCAATATTGGAAATAAATCTCAAATATATCTGGAATAAAGGATGAGAAATATGGGCCCACTCATCCTCCATGTGGACTACTAGATATTATGATATGGATCCACTAGATAGTCACATGTGTATATGATTAAGTAATTTGAAATTTACGAAATATTTGCTCACAGTATGAGCATGATTTTGATTTAATGATAAAGCTAGTAAATGTATATCCCAATACTTGAATAAATCCCTGAAGGATTTGAGTATCGCATACAAGTGGGATATTATATGGCAAATTATTTAAAGTCCTCAAATAAATTGCCGATATCGAGAATAGAATGCAAGCGGTCTAAATTCTCATATTAAGGCTGAATGATGAGAACATATATGATTAAAATCATACCAAGCTGTATGAGTTTTGGTGTTCTAAATTTTCTCGGCATGAGGGGAGTATTAAAGGTTGAAAAAAATATGTGAAATGCATCATGTTATATCCTCAAATTGAAATCTGAACTTGAAGTTCAAAGATGCATGAAAGGCTATGAACAATCACATATATCGACTACGATGCTTTGATAAGTTAGCATGCGAGCGTTGATATTTCCCCAATCATCTATATCAAAGCAAATTATAAAGATAGTCTTAATAACGGAGGCATATACTCTTGAAGAGTATATAGACATAACTATATTGTGTAATCCTACAAGAGGATTGATAATGAGATATCTCGATAAGTTATGTCGATATGGGGAAAGAAATAGAAATTGAAAAGTGTCGACCACGATATGAAAATGTAGCGCTACATATGATCAATGATAATGAAAATATTGAGATATATTGAAGATGATAAATCTTTGAATGTGAAATCTTTAACTTATGAGATGATGAGATGATGATGACTAATGCTCAAGTTTAAAGATAAGCATGGTGGTCATTATATGTTGCATGCTCATGAAAGTTAAATTACCGATCGTGTGTGTAGTAGCGAAAAGGAAATTAAAGGATCGGGTGAGCTAAACCCGTGTTTATGAGTACCCTAAAGGGTGAGCTAAGCCCCTGGGAATGAAGTAACCTATTAAGTGAGTATTAAATGTTAAATGATATATTTTAAGTGTTAATTAGTTATGAAGGTTTACTTATATGTTTACATGTTTTTACGATGAATTTATATGCTTTAAATTGTGTGTTTGGAGACATGTGTTCATGGTGAATGTTTTGTAGTTGTGTACAAAATTGATGCACTCTAAATGAGCGAAGAGTATAAAACCAATGTATATGATACTCATACAAATGTATGAAAGATTTTGAAATGCTTATAAAGATAATTGTATAAAATACGCGTTGCACTCTTTTTCCCTTAGTGAGGTTTTATCCCATTGGGTTTTCCTAGCAAGGTTTTTAATGAGAGCAACTTTAAAGGCGTATTCACATGAATAATGTACTCTTTTTCCTTCATTAGGGTTTTTCCATTTGGGTTTTTCCTAATAAGGTTTTAACGAGGCATATTCATGGTATATTGAAACGATAGGAGAAATTGATCAGTGTATCTATTGGATCAAGTTATAATGGAGCTAATGCTTTAGATCCAAACGATGATGATATTGAAATCATTTACCAGAAGTAAAGATATCAGTTCTCAAGATATGAAATCGAACGGAGCAGCTGTACTCTTTTTCCTTCGATCAAGTTTTTTCCCACTGGGTTTTCTTGACAAGGTTTTTAACGAGGCAGCACGTGAATACTCATATGCCGCTGATAGACATCAGGGGGAGCAATGTTTTGATGAAGCAGTATATAACCACTCCAAGCTATCCTGCAATCGGTTTGGAAGTTTTTTCCCACTGGGTTTTTCTCTAAACAGGTCCAGAAGACATTTGTATTAATAGTCATTCAAGGGGGAGTGTTATGAATAATAATTGAAGTGTTATGAATAATTGAGAATAATTTGGTGGTTATGAATTATGAGGAATAATTTGGTGGATGAATAATTTGGTAAAAGGTGTAATTATTATATGTGAATGACTATTATACCCTTGATGAAATTATGTAATTACGATTGTGCCATTCGAAGTTTTCCTATAAATAGGGCTTCGGTTATTAATGAAATTCATTCCTGAGAATTCCTTAGAATTCATTCTCTCTAAATTCTCTCTATTGTTTCTATTCTTTTATAACAGCAACGGAGTTTTCGTCGAGAGCGCGTTTTTAATGTGGACCGGCATGGAACGGCAAATTACAAACATGAAAAAACAAAGCTGGCGTGTACTATTGGACTCGATAAAATCAAAGATGAAAAATCTACCCGAAATAATTTATGGTTGTTATAAATAATTCAAAAGTTGGATGCATTATTGTGAATGAGATGTGAATGACTATGAAATCATGTGAGGATGAAAATAATTCATGAATAATTGTACAACTTGATTGATAATTATGTGTAATATGACTCATCATTTTTGTTTTGATTCTACACTTGATGGTCTATAAATAGACCTCAATTCATGAATTGATGAAGGAAGAAGAAGGAAGAAAGTTCAATATATTTCCTCTCTATTCTCTTGTAGCATTTAAGGTATTTTTTACTTTGATTTTATAACACGTTATCAGCACGAGTCTCTACACTAGAGCTCACTCTTGTAGTAAAAGGAAATATGCTCTGATTTGCATCTTATAGATGACCCTCTGTATCGAAACCTAATTATTACAAGATAATCACGATTTTTTACAAGAAATTTTATTTTGTTATTGTTATGCATGCAGTACTAATTCAAATTTCAAAACAAAATATACTAGCTCATCTAAATTTTTGAAAATGTCGCTTGCAAAACTTGATTTTGTCGCTCTTGATATTTCTGGTGATAATTATTCATCATGGACACTTGATGCTGAGATTCACTTGATCTCAAAGGGTTAGGTGAAACAATAATCGAAGGAAATGAAAGATCCCAGGATCGTGCAACAGCGTTAATTTTCCTTCGACGACACCTACATGCATCTCTGATGGTAGAATACCTCACGATCAAAGATCCATCTGTTCTGTGGAAAAATTTAAAGGACAGATTCGATCACCAAAGGTCTATCGTCTGCCCAAGGCCAGATATCAGTGGATGCACTTGCGCCTGCAAGATTTTAAATCTGTAAAAGATTACAATTCCGAATTATTCAGAATACGTTCTGAATTACTTTTCTGTGGTGAAGAAATTACTGAGCAAGATATGTTAGAAAAAACTTTTTCAACATTCCATGCCTCGAGCGATGCTCCTGGCGGCGATATCGAGGCGTAGATTTCAAGCGTATTCGGAACTTGTATCTTGCTTATTAGTAGCAGAACAAAATAATGAACTACTCATGAAAAACCATGGGATACGTCCAACAGGATCCACAGTGATACCAGAAACAAATGGAACTATATGGCCTGAGGTAAATGCAGCGTTAGGAAAAATAATTACGGACGCGTGGGCGTGGGCGTGGGCGTGGGCCACGTGGTCGTGGGCGTGGGCCGCGTGGGCGTGGACGAGGGTTTAGACGTGAATTCCAACATGATAATGGAAAAGCTCATTTACGATATAATGAGCGAATCAAGAACACAATAAGCGGTTCAAATTTCGGAAAAATAATGGAAATGATTCATTTGATAAAAGCGATAATGATGATGCTATCGATGTGGAATACACGGGCATTGGTCCGTACATGTCGTACACCAAAGCATTTGGTGGACTTATATATAAACTTCGACCAAGGGAAAAGAGAAAGGAAAAGAAAAAGTTAAAACCAATTTTCTTGATTGGGATGACGGAGTCAATGGAACTCATTTGATACTCGACTTTTTCCCAGATCCCGCAGATCATACAAACATTGGAAGTTTGATGGAAAATATCGATTAAATAATTCTCTAATGAAGTATTATTATATTTATGGTGTATTATGTGTGAAATATTTTTCTATAATGCTTTTGTGTGATAAGTGTGGAATTGTTATCTTTATATTTGTATTGTTATTTTCCATTAAGTGTTATATGTAATTGTTGTTTGTTAACTGGAATGAATTTTATATTTTAAATTTCTTTTGTAGACCATGACAAATTGCCAAGATATTTGCCTAGGCGATAAGCGCAACTACATACTATTTTACAAGATAAGAAGTTTTTCTTGGATTTGACAATACGAAAATTATGTCTATACAATTTCTGGTGCATCAAATATTATTGAAGGCTCAGAGAGCTCGTATTATCTGCCAAATGATACACAATTGAATATAGATGATGCACTTTATTCTAGCAAATCCAGAAGAAATTTGCTTAGTTTTAAGGATATCCGCAAAAATGGATATCACATTGAAACAATGGAAGAAAATAATAAAGAATATCTTTACATAAACTCATTTCTATCTGGGCATAAGCGATTAAAGAAAAACTTCCATCGCTTCCATCTGGAATGTATTATACATTCATAAGAACGATTGAGTCTAACAACATCATAAAACCAAAATTTATTGACTCAAAGGTTCTTAAACTTTGGCATGATAGATTTGGGCACCCAAGAACGACTATGATGCAGCGAATAATTAAAAGCTCACATGGACATCCTTTTAAGAACCTTAAGACTATTTTACCAAATGAGTGTCCATGTGAAGCTTGTTCACAAGGTAAATTAGTCATCGAGACCCTCTAAAACAAAGGTAAATGTTGAATCGCCAACTTTTTAAGAAAAGAATTCAAGGTGATATTTGTGGACCTATACACCCACCTTGTGGACCATTTCGTTATTTTCTGGTCTTAGTTGATGCATCTACTAGATGGTCACATGTTTGCCTACTTTCAACTAGAAAGCGATGCATTTGCTAAACTATTAGCCCAAATTATAAAATTGCGAGTTCATTTCACGATTATTCGATCCGATCCATTCGATTTGATAATCTTTGGTGAATTTAGATCAAAAGCATTTGATGATTATTGCACGACTATGGGAATTGAAGTTGAATATTACATTTGCTCATGTCCATACACAAAATGGATTGGCGAATCATTTATTAAACGCCTCCAATTTATTGCTAGGCCTATGCTTATGAGGTCAAAACTCCCAACTTCTACTTGGGGACATGCTATATTACATGCTGCGGCATTGATACGTCTCAGACCAACTGCATATCATCAATACTCCCCTTTACAATTAGCATTTGGTCAAGAACCTAATGTTTCTCATCTTGAATTTTTGGTTGTGAAAGTACAGTACCAATTGCACCCCACAGCGTACCAAAATGGGTCCCCAACGAAGGCTTGGAATTTATGTTGGGTTTAATTCACCGTCAATCATCAGGTACCTAGAACCTTTAACAGGTGATCTATTTAATGCATGCTTTAATGATTGTCATTTTAATGAAATGAATTTTCCAACACTGGGGGGTACAAAACTACATCCTGAAAGAAAAATGAACTTTCCTGGAATGAGAAGACTCTAGCTCACTTTGATCCCAAGCAATAAATGTGAGAGAGAAATTGAAAATCTTATTCATTTGCAAAGAAGCGCATATGAAGCGCACGATGCATTTGTGAATACAAGGAAAGTTACCAAGTCGCATATACTGGTAGAGAATACACGGCAAAAATTGATGTCCCAGCAGACAACTATTCTGACAAATGAATCTAAAATACGCCAAGCGTGGTCGACCAGTTGGTTCCAAGGATTACGTACCTAGAAAGAGAAGGGTACAAGACAAAAACCAACAAAAGAATCTTTGCGAAGTAATGATAAAAGCGATTGATCAATCAAATAAAATATTTAAAGTTCCAAAGAACAAGAAGCATCCAAGAAGATTGAGGTTCCTTGAACCGAAGTATTCGAAAACCATGAGATATCAATAGATTATTTACTATCTAATAACTTATGGGAACGGGAAAGCTTTGTTGTAGATGATATATTCTCCTTTAATATTGCCGGTAAAATTGTGCAAAGTGAGGATTAGAACCACAACTGCAAAGATTGCGAAATAGAAATGATTGGCCAAAATGGAAGGAAGCCATACATTTGAATTAAATTCTTTGTATAAACGCCAAGTATTCGGACTGTAGTTCAAACACCAAAAAATGTAATCCTGTAGGATACAAATGGGTTTTCGTAAGAAAGAGAAACGAGAAGAACGAAATTACAAGGTATAAAGCAAGGCTTGTAGCGCAAGGATTCTCTCAAAGACCAGGAATTGACTATGAAGAAAGCGTATTCTCCGTAATGGATGCTATTACTTTTAGATTTTTGATAAGTCCGTTTATGTAGAAAAACTTGACATGCGTCTTATGGATGTAATGCTTGCATATTTATATGGTTCACTTGGAGTGATATATATATGAGAATTCCCGAAGGAATAAAAGTGCGAAGCACTTAGTGCATGCCCAAATAATGTGTTATCAATTAAATTGCAAAGATCACTATATGGTTTGAAGCAATCAGGAAGAATGTGGTTCAATTGCTTAAGTAATTACACATTAAAAGGGGATACAAAAATGATGACATTTGTCCTTGTGTCTTCATAAAGAAAGCGGATCTTTGGATTTGCAATCATAGCAGTCTATGTTGATGATTTAAATCTCATTGGAACTCTGAAGAGATTAATGAAGCGGTGAAGTACTTGAAAACCTGAATTTGAGATGAAAGATTTAGGCAAAACCAAATTTTGTCTAGGTTTACAAATTGAACATTTCCCGGAAGGAGTTTTTGTTCATCAATCTTCATATCTGAGAAAAGGTTTTGAAACGATTTGGTATGGATAAAGCACACCCTCTAACATCACCTATGGTCGTTCGAACACTTGATGTTGAAAGGGATGCGTTAGACCACCGAAGATGGGGAAGAAATCCTTGGTCCAGTCACCGTATCTTAGTGCAATTGGAGCATTACATTATCGACAAATTGCACTTTCGACCAGACATAGCTTTTACGTAAATCTCCTAGCAAGATATAGTCATACACCTACCAAAAGACATTGGAATGGTATTAAACACATTCTCAGATTATCTAAGAGGTACGTCTGATTTAGGTTTATTTTATTCACATAATTCTCGATCTACTTTAGTTGGATATGCAGACGAGATACTTATCGGATCCCCATAAAGGCAAGTCCCAAACAGGTATGTATTTACGCGTGGAGGAACTGATATATCTTGGAAATCTACAAAACAAACTTTGAGCGCAACATCATCAAATAATCTTTGAACTCATTGCAATTCATGAGACAAGTCGGGAATGTATGTGGTTAAGGAATATGACTCATCATATACAAACATCATGTGGGCTATCCTCAATAAAAGAAAAATCAACTGTATTGTATGAGGATAATGCAGCTTGCATCACACAACTCAACAAAGGTTACATCAAGGAGATAGAACGAAGCATATCTCTCCAAAATTCTTTATACACATGACCTTGCAAAAGTGGTGAAATTGATGTTCAACAAATTCGTTCAATTGACAATTTAGCGGATTTGTTCACAAAGGCGTTACCAACATCAACCTTTAGAAAATTGGTGTACCAAATTGGCATGCGGCGACTTAAGGACCTTGAACAATGTCATTATGAGGGAGTAGGCAGACTTTTTCCTTGATCGGGTTTTATCGTTGGGTTTCACGACAAGGTTTTAATGAGCGAGATATTTATACTCTGTGGTGAACATCGGGGAAGCGGTTGTACTCTTTTTCCTTCGATCGAGTTTTATCCCATTTGGGTTTTTCACAAGGTTTTAACGAAACACGCATGCCCCCACAATCAACTTTATTGTATAAATAGTCGTTCGAGGGGAGTGTTATAAATAATTCAAAAGTTGGATGCGTTATTGTGAATGAGATGTGAATAGTATGAAATCGTGTGAGGATGAAAATAATTCATGAATAATTAGACAACGATTGATAATTATGTGTAATATGACTCATCATTTTGTTTTGATTCTATGACGATGGTACATAAATGACGCCAATTAAATGAATTGATGAAGGAAGAAGAAGGAAGAAAGTTGATATATTTCATATACTGATTCTCTTTGGCATTTAAGGTATTTTTTACTTTGATTTTATAACAATGGTCCCTATCATTCATTATGCATACCAGTGCTATATATATTTATAAGCGCCGGTGATCCACAAGCGCCAAGAGGTGATGTGTTATTAATTTAGTTGGACAAAAGAAATAAATATTAATTGGCAGTATGAAATAGACATATGGTAGCGAAGTAGAAAATTTTGCGTCAAATGTGCTGACTGAGTTCAATGCGATATAAATATTATGGCTTGAAGTGTCATATTTTCTGCTCACTCCGTATCGATTATATGGTCTATTTTTTTTAGGGTGTCCCATTTATTTGATCTATTTTTATATTTATTTATAATTATACTCTCATATCATTTTTTTCAATACTGTTTTGAATACACATTATTAATTAAATGGGGTATTTTAAGAAATTTATTTGCATAATTATCATTTTTCATACTATTTTTAATCCGTGTAAAAAACAAAATGGACCATGGTAATTTTTGTAAAGTTCGAACTCTCATCACGCAAAATGTAAATAGATAACTAATGAAGTGATCAAAATTCAGAAGACACCCGGCCATTCTACTCCAGCGAGTCAACAATAATAAATGAGAGAGAATAATTCCAATTACGTCCAATTAATTGTTTACTCATTCAACTGGTGTTCCTTTAACTATGGAGTTCAAAAATTAATTATTCGGTGCTACTCGCACATTTCAATATACAGTCGAATAATTTTATATTTTATTTATATTTTTTAATATATCTTCTTTAAATTTCAACCACTCATTTGATACGAAATTCGAATAAACGCAAATTAATGTGAATAGAACAAGTGCCTGAATCCCGGGCCCAAGGCATAGCATACGCATTATGGAGCATCACATGGGAACAATCCAGTATTCATGCACGAAACATCCGGTAGAAAAGTACGAATAAAAATTGACTTAAAAGTCGTCCTTCAAGTCTTCCCTCTTTCTAATCTAATAACCAACTCAACTCATTTACAAATAGATCAAGGCACTGCAAGAAACAGTCATGCCTATCAAAATTCAAAACATTCAGTGAGCAATTTTCCACTCAATAATCAAAATTTCTAAACAATTATAATGGCAGAGAGCGCGGTAACATTTCTACTAAACCAACTTGCAATTCTCATCAGAGAAGAGCGACAACTGCTCGGCGGACTTCATGGGAAAGTCGAGCACATTGAACGTCAATTGAGCCAGATGCAAGCGTTCTTGAGAGTTGCTGATGCCAAAGAAGATAGCGACCCTGAGCTCAAAGTATGGGTAAGCCAAGTGAGAGACCTTGCTTATGATGCCGAAGATGTCCTAGACATGTTTATGCTACGATTTGGACATCTACACGCCAACATATTTCTTGGTTGTTTCAAGAAGGTGTATGCCACAATGAAGAACTATAGTGCCCGTCGTAATGTTGCTTCGCAGTTAAGGAAAATTGAGTCGAGAGTAAACGAAATGAAGGAAGGCCATCTAAGGTACCAAAGCAAATATGAAGCAAGTATGAATGCCTCTAGCTCGCACAAGTTTCATGGGCAAGATGATGCACGTCTCGTGGATGCAAAAGTGCTTGTCGGAATTGAAGGGCCAAAACAACAGCTCATCAATCAAATTCTAGATGGGAACTCTCAACTTAAAGCCATTTCCGTGGTTGGCATGGGTGGCTTGGGGAAGTCCACGTTGGTTAACAGCATTTACAAGGATGAAAGAGTAAAGGAGCAATTTCAATGCCATGCTTGGGTCACTGTTTCCCAAGTGTATAACATTGATGAGCTTCTAAAAAATTTGATTCGACAGGTAAGTGTTGAAGTGAATGAGCCTTTGCAAAAAAATGTTGAATCCATTTGTGACATCATTGAGCTGAAACAATTCATTCAGGATTTCCTCGATCAAAAGAGCTATATTATAGTTCTCGATGACATATGGAATGTAGTCTCATGGGATACTATAAGGCATGCATTGCCTAACAGCGATACCGGTAGTCGTGTATTGCTCACTACACGGATACTTGACGTGGCTAAAGCAACCCGTGTAGAATATTGCGGCTATCTCTATGAAATGAAGGGCCTATCGTCTGCAGATTCTTGGACTCTATTTTGTAATAAGACATTTCAAGATAAAATATGCCCTCAACATCTTGAAGGCATTGCAAAACGCATATTGGCTAAATGTGATGGGTTGCCCCTTGCAATTCTTGCCATTGGTGGTACGTTGGCTTCAAAAGAGAATGCAATACATGAGTGGAAGATGATTTCCAACAGCCTTGACAGTGAGCTAGATGGGGAACTTGAAAAAGTGAAGCAAGTAGTTTTATTGAGTTACTATGATTTGCCATTCTACTTGAAACCTTGTCTTTTGTATTGTAGTATTTTTCCTGAAGATTGGGAAATCCCCAAAGAAACAATAGTCCTGTTATGGGCTGCTGAAAGATTGGTTCAAGGGAGCAAAAATAGGACCAAAGAAGAAGTTGCAGCAAGTTACCTCAATAAACTAATTCACAGAAACCTTGTCCAGGAAACGAAGGCCGGTAAATATTATCTGCATGATATTGTTCGTGAAGTCATTGTCTCCAAGTCAAGAGAGCAAAATATCTTGAGTACAAGATGCGAAAAAGATTCAGTGTTGCCCACTAAAGTTCGACGACTTTCATTTCATAGTTCCATTGACGATACACTCAAAACGAATAGCCTCAAGCATCTTCGTTCTATTGTGTTACTTCGCCCAGAAGAATCAGAAACCAAACAAGTTACAAATGATCTTGTTGCAGGCAATCATAGGCTTCTAAAAGTGTTGTACTTGCGTGCAGCACCTTTGAAAGAGATCCCAAATGAAGTTTTTAAACTTTATCTTCTCACATATTTGAACCTAAGCCAGACGGAGGTAAAAGTTATTCCAAAATCAATTGGTAAGCTTCTACATCTAGAGACTCTGCATTTAGGAGATACAAATGTGATTAAACTTCCCATTCAGATACTTAAGCTTAAACGTCTGCGCCATCTGCTTGTTTTCAAAGACATTCACCGGGAAGATCATTTATTAGACACTGTTGCTACTCAATCCTTTAAAGCTCCATACAGAATCGGATGCTTGTCATCTCTGCAAGCACTTGAGTTCATAGATGCTGATCAAATGGGAGATACTTCAATGGTGAAAGAGATAGGAAGGCTAACACAATTGAAGGAACTGGGCATTTGTAAGTTAAGAAGGGAAGATGGGAAGGACCTCTGCTCCTCTCTTGGGAAATTAAGTCACCTGCACTGGCTGACTGTTGTTTCCATTGAAGCTAATGAGATAATTGACTTGGATTATTCTTTGGCTTCAATTCCTCAGCTTCTTCGAGAGCTATGCTTTGAAGGACGATTGGAAAAAGGTTCCCGATGGATACCTTCTCTTCTGGAGTTAAAGAAATTGGATTTGGAATCTAGTAAGTTAAGGGATGATCCATTAGAATTCTTGGAAGATTTGCCAAACCTAGAAAAGCTTTGTCTCACTGATGCTTATGAAGGTAAAACATTGCACTTCAAGGGTGGAAAGTTTCCAAGTCTCCAGATATTAAAAATTCAGCACATGAACGGATTGAGATCAATAGTAGTGGAAAAGGGTTCTATGCCAAGACTTACTGAGCTAAACATTAGGTATTGCAAACTGATGATGGAGCTCCCTGATGGCTTGGAGCATCTGAACAAACTTCAAGTGTTTGCAGTCAAGTGTATGAATGAGAAATTTGTAGCAGCACTTGAAAATCGGAAAAGAAGTGACGAAAAGCTAGCTTATACCACCATGGCTGTTTATGGATGATGAACGTGGATGGCGATACTTATAAGCCGTACTCACTTATCTCTTCATGCTATTCATTGTAGTTTTTATTCTTTGCTTTCAGTATATTGTTGTTAAATATTTGTTGAACGGGTTTGTTGCATATTCTTATTTCAATCTACTGCTTCCAGTCGACATGTACAATGTTGAAGTCTAATAAATAGATACCAACTCCAGCGAAAAATTTTCTCTGCGTCCTATGAATTAAATATCCTCTACATTTCTCTTAGTTATCTTTCTAACTCAAACAAAATTGACATTGAAATGGATTATGGATATGAAATGTTAAGTAATCATTGTCCACGATAAGTGGAACCAGCTAATATCTTCATTGCTACTCATTGCCGGTTTAAAATGTTTATTGTTTGCTTTAATTTATTGCTATCCCTTAATTATGCGCATAAAATTGAAAAAAATTGAGATATCAAAGAAATCGACATAATTAATTTAAATATTCTAAATTTATTATTCAAGATTAAAATAAAATCATACAATATACAAAAACAAAGTTGTTGGCCCCCAAGTAATTACGTTTTTTCTAATTTATTCCTCTAATTTAAGCACCACATTTGATAGACTAATAGCATGAATCTCGTTCCTTGCCGCTTAATCTAAAAAATGTCAGATTTCCTTGTATTTGGAGATCTATGAACCAAACCGCTCATAGAATTGCAAGGGCGGCTGATTCTCTATCAAACTCCATTGAGTGACTAGAGTCCTCTTACATTTATTCACGATATTCTTTGTATTGAAATTATGAATGAATAAACTTATTTTCTTAAAAAATTTAATGTCATTAATTTAGTTTTGGTTTTATGTTGGGTTATAATTAAAATTTAAGTTTGGATTTTCGCTCTTCATGTCCAATTTACTTAATTTAAACAATGTAATTAATTAAATTTATTTAAACTCAAATAATTATTCAAAAAAATTAATTAACCACTAATGACTAAATTTTCATATTGGGAAATTCAATAATTATAATAAAAATTATTATTTCCATCAATTTAGTTAAATTATTATAAACAAATTAATTAGTACTAATGCTTATAATTATAATTATAATATATATTATTAAACTAGTTAAATTGCGATCAAATTGTTTCCCAATGCAATAAGTACGTAAGTACTGTTAACAACCAATCATATTCAATAAATAATGACAATTGTAAATATTATTATAAATGTTATGAATATTATATGTATATGAATATTATATGTATTAATGAGGAGAACGAGGGGATGATTTTATTATATTTTATTTATGTGAATGACTATTATACCCTTGATGAAATTATGTAATTACGATTGTGCCATTCGAAGTTTCCCTATAAATAGAGGGCTTGATTGTTAATAAAATTTACCCTTAGATTTCTATAGAATTCATTCTCTCTAAACTCTCTCTACTTTTCTATAGTTTTATAACAGCGTTATCAAGACGATTCTCTAACCCTTAAGTAATATGAAAGAAGTATCTTTCTACAGTTCGTCTTATAGATGATCTTACATGTCGAAGCTGGATTATTACAATTTGAAATACTCAATTTTCTACAAATTCTCTCTCTACTCCATTCTCTCTAAAGTAGACAAGCACGATTGCTCTCAGTGAATATATACCCAACCAAGCGGTAATATAACAATTCATTACGAACAGTGCGTATTGGTTCATAGAAATCCTTATAATTTACTTCAAATGGTGAGATTAACCACCAAATGAAAAATATCCACACTCTTTATATTAGATAAATAGTTTTACCACCATGAGGGCGGTCTAAGAAATTCTTTATTGATGAAGAATTTATTTATGAATTACTAATTTGTTAGACTAAGTTATCAAATAGTTTAATTATCTTACAATTCAAATATTGACATACCCATTTTTGTGATAAGTACAACTATCATAAATTGGGTGGTTGCATGAATTCTTACATCTTTTGTACTAATATTTACCACACTCAAATGAGGCATTGCCACCTAGTGGAGAGTTTAACTATTTATACAGCTTTATATTAATTAAATTAATTGAGACTATACTATTTGTGTTACATTTTGTATTAATATTTACCACACTCAAAGGAGGCATTGCCACCTAGTAGAGGTTTAACTTGTTTATGCAGTTTATATCAATTAATTACATCTTTACTGTACTACTATTTACTACACTCAAAGGAGGCATTGCCACCTAGTGGAGGTTTAACTATTTATACAGCTTTATATTAATTAAATTAATTGAGACTATACTATTTGTGTTACATTTTATTACATGTATCTAATATGGTATTCTCTAGCATAATACTACATGATTAATAAATAATTAATCATACACGAAAATGATAAATAAGAAAATATTTTTCTTCTTCAAAATCACTATTAATCTACCCTACTTTTATTAATTATTACTAAACAATATTATATCAACCTACTTTTAAGAGTAATCAAATATATAATGGCAATTATTTTGTCTAGTTAGTTAATATAATAACAATAATTTTTACCTAGTTAATTGATGTTCTAACTTATTTTTAATTATTTTATAGTATGGCATCAAATATTACAAAGTTAGAGTTTGCGGCACTCGATATTACTGAAAAGAATTATCTATCATGGATTCTTGATGCCAAATGCATTTAAATGCCAAAGGCCTCGGAGATACAATTAAAGAAGGAAATAAAACATCGAGAAAGGACAAGGCAAATGCTATGATCTTTATTCGTCATCATCTTGATGAAGCATTAAAAATGAATATCTTACAGTTGAAGATCCTTGAACTCTGGGGAAAATTTAAAAGAAAGATATGATCACGAAAACCTGTAATCCTCCCCAAAGCTCGTTTAGATTGGTTACATTTAAGGTTGCAAGATTTTAAATCAGTGAATGAATATAACTCCGCAATGTTCAAAATCACTTCTACATTAAAATTATGCGGAGAAACAATTACGGATGATGATATGTTAGAGAAAACATTCTCTACTTTTCATGCCTCAAATGTAGTCTTGCAACAACAATATAGGGAACGAGGCTTTAAAAATATTGAGTTGATATCTTGCTTACTTGTAGGCGAACGAGAATAACGAGTTGTTATTGAAAAATCATGAATCTCGTCCAACGGATCTTTACCAATACCAAGTAAACAACATGGCATCTACAAGCCGTGGACAAGGATACAATAGGCGAGGATACAATTTTGGCAATACTCGAGGCCGTGGTCGAGGACGAAATTTTTCATGGCATAAAAGTGGTTATGAAAATTTCCCAAAATTTAAGAAGGCAAATAATCATGGTGAAAGAAGGGGAAATCTCTACAAAAGAAATGTGAATGAATATGGTGAAAGAAGGGAAATCTCTATAAGAGAAATGTGAATGAATCAACAAGGGAGCAGGATAATTAGTGCCATAGATGCGGCATGAAAGGTCACTGGGCAAAAGTCTGTCGAACTGCTAAACACCTTGTTGATTTATATCAAGCATCTAAAAGGGAGAAAGGAAATAATATTGAGACCAATTTCTCATATAAGGAAGAAATTCCACTCTTGGAGCCATCAATAGCGACACATCTTGAAGTTCTGATTTTTACAGACCAAATGAGAATTGATATTTCTTTACAATATTATAATAGTTGTAGTTTCTATCTGTATTTGTATGAAAGATAATAATGTGTATTGTGAGTTTGTGTAATAAATAATGATGTATAATATGTGTGTGGTAGTGTGGATGTGTATGTTTGTAAAATATTATGTTCTAATTTTATGTAAATAAAATACTTCATTCTAAAATTAATTATTTCTTTTGAAGGAAAATATTGGTAGCCTTTTGAGTGACTCCAAAGTCATGGATGAAGAAATACATTTAGCGAGATAGTGCTTCTACACACTCCATATTAAGAAATAAAAAGTATTTTCTTGCGAACTTGACCCACGATGAAGAATGATGTAATAATAGTATCCTGCTCACAAAGAATTATTGAAGGCTGGAAGAGCAAATATCATATTGAAAGGGGGAACACAAATTATTATCAATAATGCCTTGTTCGCCCCTAAATCAAAAAGGAATCTATTGAGTTTTAAAGATATACGGAGTAATGGATACCATATTGAGACAGCAAAAGAAAATAATACAGAATATCTATATATAACTACTATGATTTCCAAAAGGAAACATGTGCTAGAAAAAATGCCCGCATACTCTTCCGGTCTGTATTATACCAATATTAGTACAATTGAAGTACATGTTACATCTAGCTGGAAGATTGAAAATCCAACCGATTTTAATATTTGGCATGACCGTTTAGGTCATCCTGGCTCGACAATGATGAGGAGAATAATTGAAAATTCAAGCGGACATTCTCTGAAAAGTCAAAAGATTCTCCAATCTAGTGAATTTTCGTGTGCTGCATGTTCTCGTGGAAAATTGATTATGAGACCATCACTAGTTAAAGTCGGAAATGAATCTCAACATTTTGGAGCGGATACAAGGTGATATATGTGGACCTATTCACGCCATGCGGACCATTCAGATATTTTATGGTTTTAATAGATGCCTCCACAAAATGGTCCCATGTATGCTTGTTATCCACTCGAAATATGGCATTTGCGAGATTGCTCGCACAAATTATAAGGTTACGAGCACATTTTCCAGATTATCCAATCAAAACAATCCGACTGGATAATGCTAGTGAATTTACATCACATGCTTTTAATGATTATTGTATGTCAATTGGAATAAAAGTTGAACATCCAGTTCCCTATGTTCATACTCAAAATGGTCTAGCTGAATCATTTATTAAAAACCTCCAACTAATTGCTAGACCATTACTCATGAGGACAAAACTCCCAATTTCCGCATGGGGATATGTTATTTTACATGCAGTGGAACTTGTACGATTAAGACCAACGTCCAATAATCAATTCTCCCCATTACAATTGGTATCGAAAAAGGAGCCTAATGTTTCTCATTTGAAAATATTTGGTTGTGCAGTATATGTACCCATTACTCCTCCACAACGTACTAAGATGGGACCTCAAAGAAGATTGGGAATATATATTGGTTTTGAATCTCCATCTATAATTAAATATCTTGAACCCAAAACAGGAAATATTTTTAATGCACGTTTTGCCGATTGTCAATTTGATGAAAGCGAGTATTCCCACCTTTAGGGAGAAGATAAAAAGTTGGAGAAGGAAGTGACATATAAAAGGTTGGAAAAGGAAGTGACATGGAATACTACAACATTATCCAACCTAGATCCTCACCTTTGGGACATGCGAGCAAGAAGTTCAAAAGATAATTTACTTACAAGGAACAATGAGATCGATTGCGAAACTTTTCTGACGCTAAAGGAATAACTAAGTCACATATTCCAGTTGAGAATACTCCTATGCGAATTGAGATTCCAAAACAAACTGAAATCGCAAATGAATCGAGAACAAAATTAAAGCGTGGAAGGCCCATCGGATCAAAAGACAAAAATCCTCGAAAAAGAGGAGAGCAAATGCTCAAAATAATTGCAGTAAGGAGGCAGAAGATATAAATGAATCATTAGATGCAATCGAGCAAGAACCTCCTGAGAAGGTTCAGGTACCTGAAAATGATGAAATTAACGATGAAATCTCTATGAACTATGCTTTCACAAAAAAGAGATGGAATAGAAAAGGAACGATCGTCAATAATGCATTTGCATATAATGTAGCACTTGATATAATCAATGAAGTTGAAGATATTGAACCACAATCTGTTGATGAATGTCGACGAAAAGATGATTGGTTAAAATGGAAAGAGGCCATTCAAGCAGAACTAGATTCGTTAGAAAAACGTAATGTTTTCGAACCTATAATGCAAACACCAAAAGGGGTCAAACCAGTAGGGTATAAATGGGTATTCGTGCGAAAACGAAATGAGAAGAATGAAGTAGTGATATATAAAGCACGATTGGTTGCCGCAGGATTTTCGCAAAGACACGGAATTGACTATGAAGAAACATACTCCCATGTAATGGATGCAATTACTTTTCGATATCTTGTCGGTTTAGCGCATGAGAAGCTTAATATGAGGCTAATGGATGTAGTTATCTTGCCTACTTATATGGCATAATCGACAATGATATCTATATGAAACTCCTCTGAAGGAATTTGAGATTGCTCAAGCACATAATTCGAATGATCGTGAAATTTATTCGATAAAACTCCAGAGATCATTATATGGATTGAAACAATGCAGGCGTATGTGGTATAATCGCCTAAGTGAATATCTTCGAAAGAAGGGTACAAAAACAATCATATATGTCCATGCGTCTTTATAAAAAGGTCAATTTGAGGATTTGTCATTATTCTTTGTATATGTAAATGATATAAACATTATCGGGACAAATGAAGAGATTCCAAAAGCAGTTGATTATTTAAAAGCGAGAATTGAGATGAAAGATCTTGGAAGAACTAATTTTTGCCTTGGCTTGCAAATTGAACATTTAAAAGATGGGATATTCTTACACCAGTCTATATATACTGAGAAAAAGGTCCTTAGCGATTTTATATGGATAAAGCACACCCACTAAGTACCCCAATGAGTGTTAGGTCTCTTGATGTGAAAAAGGATCCTTTTAGACCCCGAGAGGAAAATGAAATTGTGCTTGGTCTGACGTACCATATCTTAGTGCAATAGGTGCACTATTATATCTTGCTAATAATACAAGACAAGATATATCTTTTGCGGTAAATCTATTGGTAAGATATAGTTACTGCTCCAACACGAGGCACCTTTGGAATGGAATCAAACATGTGTTCCGCTACCTTCGAGGAAGCAGTTGATATGGGCCTATTTTACTCAAACAAAACTAAATCTGAATTAGTTGGTTATCTTTGATGCAGATATTTATCGATCCACATAGAGCAAAATCTCAAAGCAGGTTATCTATTTACATGCGGAGGAACCGCAATATCATGGCGGTCGATCAAGCAAACACTCACCCACGTCTTCAAACCATGCGAATTGATAGCAATATATGAAGCAAGTCGAGAATGCGTATGGTTGAAATCAATGATACAACATATTCGAAAAGAGTGTGGTTTATCCTCTATTACAACCAATCCAATCATTATGTATGAGGACAATACGACTTGCATAACTCAACTAAATGATGGATACATTAAAGCGACGAGGGCGAAACACATTTCACCAAAGTTCTTTTTCACTCATGAACTTGATAAGAATAATGAAATTGATGTACAACAAATTGTTCCAAAGATAATCTTGCAGATCTATTGTGAAAGCATTGCCAACCGCAACATTTGAAGGATTGGTGCACAATATTGGAGTTGCGAAGATTTAAAGATATCAAGTGATATTACATTGATGAGGAGCATTTTCTTGTGTACTCTTTTCCTTCGTCCTGGGTTTTATCCCATTGGGTTTTTCTTGGTAAGGTTTTAACGGCGGCGCCTAATACTCCTATCTTTGATAGAAATGAGGGGGAGCAATATTTTGGCAAAACACTACATAACCACTCCAAGTTTTTCTATAATCAGTTTAGAAGATAATTTCACAAATAGTCATTCAAGGGGGAGTGTTATGAATATTATATGTATATGAATATTATATGTATTAATGAGGAGAACGAGGGGATGATTTTATTATATTTTATTTATGTGAATGACTATTATACCCTTGATGAAATTATGTAATTACGATTGTGCCATTCGAAGTTTCCCTATAAATAGGGCTTCAGTTGTTAATAAAATTTACCCCTTAGATTTCTATAGAATCCATTCTCTCTAAACTCTCTCTACTTTTCTATAGTTTTATAACAATAAATATAAATTTGTAATAATTGATATCATTGATTATACTAAAGTTCTTCCAAAATCAATTGGTAAGCTTCCACCTCTAGAGACTCTACATTTAGGAGTTAAGACATACAAATGTGATTGAACTTCCTATTCAAATACTTGAGCTTAAACGCCTGCACAACCTATTTGTTTACAAATTTATTTCAAGGGAAGATCATTTACAAGACATTTGGCATGTTCAATCGTTTCATGCTCCGTATAGAATTAGCTGCTTGTCATCCCTGCAATCGCTTAAGTTTATAGATGCTAATCAGATGGGAGATACTTCAATCATGAAAGAAATAGGGAGGCTGACACAATTGAAGGAATTGGGTATTTGTAAGTTAAGAAGAGAAGATAGAAAGGACCTATGTTCCCCTATTGGGAAGTGAAGCCAATTGCGTTGGTTAGATGCAATTTCCATTGAAGATGATGAGATACTCGAGTTGGATTATTCTTCGCCTTCAATTCCTCGATTTCTTCAAGTGTCATGCTTGGAAGGGAGATTGGAAAAGTTACCCAGTGGAAACCTTTTCTTCTGGAAAGATTTATCAGATCTAGAATGGTTTTATCTCACCAATGCTTATGTAGGGACGACATTGCCTCATAGAATTGGAGATCCGAGACTAGATCCAGATCCAGATCCAGATCCAACACGGCCAGATCCAGATCCAACATGACAAGGCGGCTCCAACAATTCAAAAAATTTTACGGCAACACCGTTGGCGGTCACAGTTTTTTGCCATAATTTGGCCCCAAATTATGGCAAAAATTTTTGACCGACCGCCACGGGTGTCGTCATAAAATTTTTCGAATTGTTATAACTCCGTCTTTCCGTGTTGGATCTGGATCTGATCTCAAATTTCAAAACGAAGGTTGCATGGGCATGTAAAACCACCCACGAAACACCCGAGGTGATAGAGGGTAGCCAAACTTTTTTCACATAAAACACTTATTTTTCATATAATTAAATAATAAATAATTTCCATTCACACATATTATATTGACGTAGTAATATAATTACGGAACCAATTTTGCTCACCAACTTGTGTTTACTTCAATTAAGCATCTCGAATGTAAGGTTGTGGATTGGGAGTGATATGGACGAGAGATACAAAGAGAAGATTTTTTTTTTTTGAAAAAATATCTATATATAAATAAGACAATTATTTTATTTGTAAAGAAAGAGAAAGAAATGTTGGAAAAAATAAAATAAAAGTGAAAAAAGAAGAGATGGGTAGAAAAAATTCAAAAATAATAATAAAATAATAATTGATAATGTCTAAACTGATGTCTAAATGCAAAAAGGGTGTGTCAAATAATAATGCAAAAGTAAAAAAAAAAAGAATAAATAATTGAAAAATAATTTTAGAAAATAAAAAATTTAAAGAGAATTGAAAAAATATAAATATTAATTTCATGTATCTTTCTCTTTCCTCTGAATAAATAAGGGTTATTTTCACATTACCCCCCCAAACTATCGGCTTTATTACAATTCCCACCCCATTCTTTTTTTTCCACCTCATACCTCCCAAACTATGAGAAATTATCGCCACAGGACCCCATTAATATTTTTCATCCATTTCTACCGTTAAAATATCCTATTTTGTCTCTTTGTGGCCCTATTTTGTCTTTTATTGAAAGGATAAAATTGTCCTAAATTATCACTAAAAGATTGGGGGCCTGCAGTGACACTAATACTTCGGGGTCATGTTGTGAAAATACTAATAATTAACTTTAATTTAATTCTAAATTAGTTACATTAATTTTAATTTCATTTTTTCCGATTAATGTCATTAACTTCTAGTCCAAAATAATAATAATAAAGTAGTTCAAATGGGTCAAAAAAATTTAGTGTGTCTTTGGTGCCAAATTTTAATTAAATTTTACATTCTATTTTTTATATGGACGCTTATTTTGTCGGTAATTAATTTTATTGAATTAGTTTCATCTTTGGTTAAATAGTTTTTACAATATATCTAGTAAGTAATAAATATATATAAATTAATAAATAGAATTATTGTACCTAAATAAAATTTTATTAGGAATATATCGCATTAAAAAATATCTAGAATACAAAGAATTAATCATAAGAGAATAAAATAAATAATTAAAATCCCCAGAAGACACCATAATTCTTGTGGTCTTTCGAAAATTTTCTTTAACATTAGAGACAAACACATTTGATTTTAAGAAGCAGTTAATAATAAATGTAATTATTGTACCTAAATAAAATTTTATCAAATAAAAAAATTAAAAAATAAAAACACCCCACCCCCAAAACCACCAGATCTGGTGGTTTGAACCACCAAGAACCACCGATGGTGGTTTTAACCACCGATTCTTTGGTGGTTTTGAACCACCACTCCAGTTGGTGGTTCGAGCTACCGGGTGGTTGAAACCACCAGATCTGGTGGTTTCAAGCCACCAGCAACAACCACAACCACTAGCGTGGTGGTGGTGGTTTTGGGGAAGGGGTGTGTAGGGTGGGCGTGGGTGGGGTGTTTTTATTTTTTAATTTTTTAATTTGGTAAAATTTTATTTAGGTACAATAATTACATTTATTATTAACTGCTTCTTAAAATCAAATGTGTTTGTCTCCAATGTTAAAGAAAATTTTCAAAAGACCACCGCAACGGTGGTGTTTTCGGGGGGATTTTTTTTAATTATTTATTTTATTCTCTTATGTTTAATTCTTTGTATTCGGTATATTTTTTACTGTGATATATTCCTAATAAAATTTTATTTAGATACAATAATTCTATTTATTAATTTATATATATTTATTACTTACGGTATATATTGTAAAAACTATTTAACCAGTATGAAACTAATTCAATAAAATTAATTACAGACGAAATAAACATCCATATAAAAAATAGAATGTAAAATTTAATTAAAATTTGGGACCAAACGCACACTAAATTTTTTTGACCCATTTGAACTACTTTATTATTATTATTTTGGACTAGAAGCGCAGTCGATACACTGGAAAAAATTAAATTAAAATTAATTTAACTAATTTAGAATTAAATTAAAGTTAATTATTAGTATTTTCACAATAGGATCCCAAAGTATTAGTGTCACTACAGGCCCCTAATCTTTCAGTGATAATTTAAAATAATTTTACCATTTCAATAAAAGACAAAATAGGGTCACAAAAAGATAAAATATGACATTTTAACGGTAGAAATGGATGAAAAATGTTAATGGGATCATGTGGCGATAATTTCTCATAGTTTGGGGGGTAGGAGGTGGAAAAAAAAGGATGAGGTGGAAATTGCAATAAAACCGATAGTTTGGGAGGGTAATGTGAAAATAATCCAATAAACAATGTTGAAATTTTATTCATTGGAGATGTCCTTGGTTTGTTAAGTGGGCCTGCATTGATGGACAAATTATAAACATGAATAACAAGTTGGTGCCATTATTGGACTGACAAAACTGAAGAAGAATCTGAAAGAATTTGTTGTCACTATCATTCATAAGTTCTATATTGTTGACTTTCGGTCCACGATGAAGGGAACTAGCAAAAACCGTGGTACCGTGGGCCTAGAATGTTATTGGAGGCGTGGTACAAAAGAAATATTTTCAATGTATAAAGATACAAACAAAAATTTGTGGGTCTTTTATTTTCTTTTTTTTCCTCACCTTTTTCTAATTTTTTAAAATTGTTTTCATCAATTCCCATATCACTTTTACATTTCTATATCCAAACTCACATTTTTCACTCTTATTTTATTATTATTTTTAATTTATTTCTATATCTCTCATACTTTTTAATTTTTTCCTCTCTTTTTTCCTATACTTCTTTCTTTTTTTCTTCAATTACAATAATTGTCTTCTTTGTATCTGTCTCCACATCATCTATTAACATCCACAATGCAATGAAGATGCTCTAGTAGTTTTATCATGCAACTGATTTGTGGTTATATATATATATATATATATATATATATATAACAAAATAATAATTTTGAAAACTAAAAATTGGTTTAAATTCAATAGTGGAACGCTCATATCAATTTGAACCATGTTCTGGTAATCAGATTAATGCATATGTAGTTTATTGTTTTTTACGCGAGATAAGTGAGACGTAAGACAATACCTAGATTAATCTGAATAATGAGACCGTCGCAATGCGTTTAATAGTAATGCATAATCTGAAAAATAGTAAAAACATATAACACAAAGATTTAACATGAAAAACTCCTCAAGGTGAAAAATCACGTATCTATAGTTTGTGAGCAAAAACCAATCCTCTAGTAAAAAAAAAGTTCAAATCAATACAACAAACCTAAATGACAGTTTATGCATAAACTAGTCAACATTTAAGAATTAAATAAAAACACTCTCCGTTTTCTCCTTAGCATGCAATGCGAGCAGGCTTAGTTTTACAGTGAGGTGAATGAGACCATTGTCTCAGGAACAAATCCAAAGGGGTGACTCTTTTTGTTTTTTGTGCACATACAAATTATGTAATATAGGCAAACCGATTATATTGATTTTCTTATTAAAATATCTAATTACAATCACCTGATACAAAGAATGTTCAAAAATAATATTAATGACCAGACTGTAAATGTCCCAAAATAATATTAATGACCAAATTGTCTAATTTTAGTGTATTTGGACTATAGTCATTGTTTTCTCTCACCTCATTAATTATACTTCACGTCTTATCACTATCAACACAATAAATACTTACACTTTTTGTCTTTCAAAAATTGAATTTATCCTTCCCAATTGTACTAGAAGTATAGTTGAACTATCTAGTAAAATTATACCGTTTAGATATTTTACATATCGAACATGTGGACTGTCTAGATGGCCTACTCTCAATGCACACATCTAATAGTTTGTAATTCTTGACAGTTTCATCTGAGACGAGTATTATCTTATTGATGGTTCTGATCTTCTACTCTCATTTTAATACATAAATGTGTGGATAGATATATTTAGACATAGGCCTATTTAGACAAATAGGTCTATCTACACAGATGAACTGCCTAGAAAATACACTTGCCTGCATAGTTGACCTGTCTTGGAAGTTTCATATTTTTTATTAAATGCATACACCAATCTCGAGGTATACTTATCAATGTTTAGAAAACTGAATAAGTCAGCGAATTGCAGAAGACAACGGTTCAAGGGTCAAACGGTTAAACCGGGTATAACTGGGGTTGAACCATTTTTAATTAAAAAATTAAAAAATAAATTAAAACTAATAAAATTAAAAAAATAAAAATAAAAAATCTGTTGAACTGCTACCGGACCACCGGTTAAACCGGTTGAACTGGTCGGTTGATCGGTTTTTGATCAGTTTTCTAATAGTTCGGTTTTAAACTATAATCAGACCGGATTTTGGATTGATTCATGGTTGAATCGGTTAAACAGGCCGATTTGATCCATTTTTCTAAACAGTGGTATTTATTGAGATGATCTGAATTCAGAAATTCAGTTGTACTTGACCGGATAAGAAGATATTCTGGATTCAATAGAAAAAGGGTATTTTAGTTCAATTACAATAATTTTAGACAATCGAGTAAATACTTTTTATTTAAAGCATATTTGGACTGATAAATTTTATTTTAGACATTTTGATCAATCTCTCAAACACAATTTACAAATGCAATGTGTGGTGTAGTGACTAGGTATCGGGAATGTTATGTTAAGAGCGCTGGGAAACGCTGAGAGAAAAAATGTGAGAGAGATGTGGGCGCGGGCCCCCCGACCCCACCGCATTCAGGGGGCTGCAAGTGGGCTGTGAGACGCTGTGAGAAATGCTGGGAGAATAACGCTAGGAATATAACATTTTCGGACTAGGGATCATGCTTTTGCTTTATGTCATATCACCCAAGTTTGAACCTGAGTGGTGCATTTTTCAAAATATTTATTATTATTTTTATATAAAATTTTGTAAAACTGTAGCAATTTTCTTACTATTTAGCATCACATAAAAAACTTTGCTCAAATTTATGGGCAAAATTTGCAATACCTTCTTTAGTTTTATGCATAAATAATATCTAATATTTTTAAATTTCATATTATCAAATAAAATGCCTTCCAAACAACTGAATCTAGTTATTTCAGAACATAAATAAACTATGAAAGATTTTGAAAAATAATATATTACGAGAAGTCTCCTGATTGTAAAAAAAATCCGTTCTCACTATAATTGTCTCAGACTCTCAGTCTGACACGTCATCTTCATCCCCGCATTTTACTAAAATAAATTAATAATGAGAAACATTCAAAATAGTGTGTATAAACTTCATGAAAATTTTTTGACAATAAAAATATGAGTTCTATACATATCAATAATATCATATATGGACAAAATGTCATAAACTACAGAGATCAATTAATACTTTTTGAATTTTAAAATTTCATTTTAGAATTGTAAGTTGTATATGTAAGAAAGCTAAATTTGATTATTGTTTTTCCTTCTTTAGCAACATAAAAAATATTAAATTTCAAAATTATTACTAGATTATAATGTGAAATGTGGCACTATATGAATTTTTTCTTTTCATTTTTTTCTATTATTGTTGTATTTTCATTTAGCTATTAATTTTCGTGGAGTACTCATAAATTTTTGAAATTATATTTTAGGGGGTACATTTTATAATGTTTGCCTAAGGCCTCAAGAATCAAAGGACTGACACTGAATGCTAGCCAGCATCTCGTTGGTCACCAGTAAATTCTTATAATCCCGGCGATCCTCCAATAGATCTGCATTGCTGTGTTGATCTCTCGGGGTTGGGGTTCTTTTCGTAGTGGATGAGATTCCTCCCGGAGAACCTTTGAATGAATAGAATTAAAAGCTTGTATACATGAACTTGTAAATCTGCACTTGATCAAGAAGACATTCATGTATGGGTGAAGACTGAAAGTCACGCTAGTGTGAATTTGTGAAGTGGATGAAAATTTCCCCAGTATTTGCGTTGGCTTCTGGCTACAATAAAGTGTCTTGTAGAGAAAGAAGCTTAATTCCAGTCAACCACTAATATCCTGCAATAAGTAAAAAAAAAAAATCACCATAATTAGCTGTAGGATAAAATTAATAACGTAAAAAAGGCTAATTATATTAACACTATATATTTTTATTTTTACATCACTTTTTAATTTTTTTCATAATCCTTAATCTTCTCATACTGTTGTAATTAATTCTCAAATTTTTTTCATCTTATATTTTCGTTAACCATCAACTTATTTCCTTAAAATTCATTGACATGTCATAAAAAATAATTTCTTGTTAAGTCAAGAAAAATAATACACACAAAAAGTTTAAATGAATATTTATTCTCTAATTCAAAGCATGTTAATGAAATATTTGGAAAGAAACTACAATTAAGATTAAATGTGACAATTCATAAAATATTAATTTTAAGAATTTGAATAAAAAAATTTAAAAATGTAATTAGCATGATAAACAAAGATTGAGAGTGTTTGTGCAATTAATTAAAAAGTGGTGCATCAATGCTCATATTCGTGTATGTGTAAAAATGAATTTCTATGAATTTTGATGTGATATAGGAAAGAGAATGAGTTGAGTTAAATGGTTGAGATTTGTATAGTACATGTAAGTTCCACGAGATGTGTGGATGTGAAATAAGAGAGAAAATAAGCGGAGTTAAAAGAATGTATAAAAATATATTAAAATTTATTAAAATTTATAGACTAACACATTTTATAAAAAAGTATAGTGTGAATATAATTACCCAAAATAAATAAATTATATTCTTATCTTATTACAAAAGGTCATTACCTAGCTGTTGTAGAATAGAATTCTCACCATACAAGTAGGTGCAATGAACTTGGACAATTCTACTAGGCCTAGGCTTGTGCTAGGCTTTGTTCGAATCTAAGTTCGACTCTTTTATTATCACGACATGATCCAAGTCACAAGCTAATATCGCATGTTTAATTCAATAATTATATTTAAAAAATAAAGTCATGTGATAAATCTAAAAAATATTACTAAATTAACTGAATTCAAAATTCAATTAATTTAAGTATAAACACATGGAAGAATCCAGATGCCAATGAAATAATATAACTTTAAAATTAAAGTTAACAAATTTCATCATTTTTTCTACAAATATTACATTATATTAGTGTAATAATAATATTATGATTATGCAACTAATTTTTCGTCAAAAGCGCGTGTTTATTTCAATCAAATTAATCGTGTGGACCCACATAGATAGATAAATTACGAACCTGGAAAACAAAGCTGGCTTGTACTATTGATCACTATCATTCATTATGCATTCTTCACATCTGGACATGTAAAAGTGCTCACATATTGATAAAGTAGCACGTAACTAAGACAATGATGTAGATCACTAACAAACTATCATATTAATATGTGAGTATTTTAATATGCCCACACATAAATAGGATAACAAATATAAGTACCATAATGTTGACTTTGAGTAAAAAATAAAGCAAAAATCAGGGGCCTAGAATGTCGGTTCTACATAAGGCCTTATTTTTTATAAAGTAAATTTTTATTTATTCGAATTATATATAGATTGTGTGATTGAAAATGAGAGAAAATATATTAAAAATTATAAAATAATAGTGTAAAATAAAATTTTTGAATGATATTGTAAATCAAGTAAGGCCTTAAAGTCACTACTACACAAAGGATGGTGCTATTTGTAAGTGATAAATGTTCAGCAAACTTTGTGACGTGTTTTTAATTTATTTGGACAAAAGAAATAAACTATACATCTTTGTGACGTTCTTGAACATCTTTGTTTTAATTAGAGGTAAGAAATAGACGTATGGAAGCAAATTCGACAATTTTGAGTCAAATGTGCCGGCAGAGTTTGATGTGATATAAATGTGATTTGAAGTGTTTTCTTTTCATTCTCTTATAATTAGGATTTTGAAATGTTTTATTTCCGAAGGAGGAAAATATTAAGCACTTATTATTTTCACCATATTTTTCACTAATTTTTATTAATTTTTTTCTCATTATTTTTAATTATTTATATAATTATTTTATATTTTCTCTTTAATTTTTAACCACAAATATAATATATTTTTCCAATAAATTTATCTTTTCAAAAAACTTCTTACAATGAACAAGCCCTAAATATTAGTCATACATTCATTAAGCTTTGAAATTCTAAAACCCGGGCCGAAGGCATAATTTAATTATTTATCGTACTTCACTTTGCGTCAATTATACTAGTACTATTCATTGTATTAAAGTAGTCCAGCTCAATTGTCCCACACGTTCATTGAGCTTTGAAAATTCTAAATTCCGGGCCCAAAGGCATAGGTCTCATTATTGAATCGTCACATGGGAACAGTCCTATTCGAAGCATTTGGGAGAAAAGCAATGAATAAAAAAATGACTTTAAGAGTCTTCTTTCAAAGCTTCCAATTGCCCATCAAGAAACCAACTAAACTCGTTAAAAATAGATCTCACTGCTATCAAAATTCAAAGCATTCAGTAAGCAATTTTCCACCCAATTATCAAAATTCCTAAACAATTGCAATGGCAGAGGGTGCAGTGACCTTCTTGTTGGAGCAGCTAGCAATTCTCATCAGAGAAGAGCGACAACTGCTGGGTAGACTTCATGAGAAAGTGAAGGACATTGAGCGTCAATTGAGGTTGATGCAGGCTTTTTTAAGGGTTGCTGATGCCAAAGAAGATAACGATCCCGAGCTTAAGGAATGGGTGAGACAAGTGAGAGAGCTTGCTTATGATGCCGAAGATGTCCTCGACATGTTTATGCTCCGATTTGGGCATCTAAGCACTGATGGATTTCTCGGCTGTTTCAAGAAGGTGTATGCCACAATGAAGAACTACAGCGCCCGTCGTAATGTTGCTTTCCAGTTAAGGGAAATTGAGTCGAGGGTAAACAAAATGAAGGAAGACCATCTAAGGTTCCAAACGAAGTACGAAGCATACATGAACTCCTCTACCTCGCACGTTGTCAGCGACAAGTTTGATGGGCGAGATGATGCACGTCTCGTGGATGCAAAAGTGCTTGTTGGAATTGAAAGGCCAAAAGAAGAGCTCATCAATCAAATTCTAGATGGGGTCTCTCAGCTTAAAGCAATTTCCGTGGTTGGAATGGGTGGCTTGGGGAAGTCCACATTAGTGAATAGAATTTACGAGGATGAACAAGTAAAGACACAATTCCAGTGTCATGCTTGGGTCACTATTTCCCAAGTGTATGACACTAAAGAGCTTTTCAAAAATTTGATCCGAGACTTTTATGTTGAAATTAAAGAACCTTTCCCTGAAAATGTTAAATCCCTCGATGATGTTATTCAGCTGAAAAAGTTCGTTCAGAACTTCCTCCGCCAAAAGAGCTATATTATAGTTCTTGATGACATTTGGAACATCAACGCATGGGATGATTTCAGGCATGCATTGCCTAATAGCAACACTGGTAGCCGTGTACTCCTCACTACACGGATACTCGACGTGGCCAATGCCACTCGCGTAGAATATTATGGTCATGTTTGTGAAATGAATCCCTTATCTTTTGAAAATTCCTGGGCTCTATTTTGTAGCAAGACATTTCAAGATAAAATTTGTCCTCAACATCTTGAAGGCATTGCAAAATGCATATTGGCGAAATGTGATGGCTTGCCCCTTGCCATTCTTGCTATTGGTGGTGTGTTGGCTTTAAAGGAAAAGGATGCAATAAGTGACTGGGAGATGATACTCAATAGCTTCAACAGTGAGCTAGATCGAAATCTTGAACGAGTAAAACACGTAATATTGTTGAGTTACTATGATTTGCCTTATTACCTCAAATCTTGTCTTTTGTACTTCAGCATTTTACCTGAAGATTGGAGCATCAGCCGTCATCTAATAATCCGGTTATGGAGCGCCGAAGGATTAGTGCAAGAGAGCGAAAACAGGAGAACAGAAGTTGGAGCAGGTTACCTTGATGAACTCATTCGCAGAAATCTAGTCGAAGTCATGACGAAGACATTTGGAGATGAAATGGACATTGGATATAGCACCCACGATATTGTTCGTGAAGTCATTGTCTCTAAGTCAAGAGAGCAAAATTTTATGAACATGCAAGGTCAAATACATCCAACATTGCCCACTAAAGTTCGACGCCTTGCATTTCATAGTTCCATGGACAATCCGCTTGAAAGCAGTAGTTTTAAGAATCTTCGTTCAATTGTGTTCATGGGGGAAAAAGATTCAGTATCCAGACAGTTCATAAATGATATGCTTGCAGAAAATCATAAGCTTCTAAAGGTATTGAACTTGGAAAGCGCGCCATTACAAGAGATACCAAATGCAGTTTTCAAACTTCATCTTCTCACATATTTATGTCTAAGTAGGACAGAGGTTAAAGTTATTCCAAAATCAATTGGTAAGCTTCTATGTTTAGAGACTCTCGATGTTAGCAACACTGATGTGATTGAACTGCCAATTCAAATGCTCAAGCTTAAAAGGCTATGTCATCTATTTGTTTACAAAGATTTTGCCAGGAAAGATCATTTATTAGATACTTTAGGTACTCAATCTTTGAAAGCTCCATATAGAATCGGATGCTTGTCATCACTACAATCGCTTCAATATATAGATGCTGATAAAATGGGAGATACTTCAATTGTGGAAGAGATAGGGAAGCTAACACAACTGAGGGATTTGGGCATTTGTAAGTTAAGAAGAGAAGATGGAAAGGACCTCTGTTCATCTCTTGGGAAATTAAGCCACTTGCGCTATTTGACTGTCATTTCCATTAAAGCCAATGAGAACATTGACTTGGATTATTCTTTGTCTTCAATTCCTCAACTTCTTCAAGAGCTACGCTTGGAAGGGCGATTAGAAAAGGTTCCCCGGTGGATACCTTTTCTTTTGCAGTTAGAGTGTTTAGACTTGGAATCTAGCAAGTTAAGGGGTGATCCATTAGAACTCTTGGAAGATTTGCCAAATTTAGAACAGCGTCAGCTCACTGATGCTTATGAAGGTACAACGTTGCACTTCAAGGCTGGAAAGTTTCAACGTCTCAAGAGAATACACATAATGCACATGAGAGGATTGAAATCGATAATACTGGAAGAGGATTCCATGCCAAGACTTATTGAGCTAGACATTAGGTATTGCAAACTCATGATGGAGCTCCCAGTTGGCTTGGAGCATCTGACCAAACTTCAAGTGTTTAAAGTCAAGTGTATGAATGAGCAGTTCGTAGCAGCACTTGAAAATGGAAAAAGAAGTGATAAGAAACTAGCTCATATCCCAATGGCTGTTTATGACTATGACGGAAATGAATGGAAATACTTTTAAGAGATAGTAGATCATGCCTCTACCGACCACCGCTACTCGTTGTGATTCCATCTTTTTTAATGTTTGCTTTCTACTCGTTGTAATTCCATCTTGTTAATGTTTGCTTCGTGTATTCCTATTCATTATTTTCTTTTTATATTTTTATTAGTCACCAGTATTGTGCTTCTTGATCGGATTCAATTATTTTAACAGTTTTTTTAAATGAGCAAAAAAAAAAATGAAAAAAAGTGAAAAGAAAAACATTACAAAAAGGTTGTAAGAACATCTCCCGGACAACCCATAGATTTTAATTACATTAAAACCCCATTATGGCATTGTTGATAAAGGAGATACATTTCTTAAAAGGACATATCAAGCATAGGAAACATTTGTATCGAGCATAGCTTTGGTGTCAGATAAAATGGCTTTTATATACTGTCAATTACCAACATGTTACTCTATGTATTGTTGTATTGGGTTCCACTATTTTCACTTGCATTGAGATCCACCATTTGAATAAAATCACGAGACACAATAATTTCTACTTATCTCAATACATTACGAGATTACGTACACGAGACAAAAGCTTGCACATGGATTTTATTGTTAACTAATGCAACACAACCACATTGCTTTTAAAATTCTAAATCAAGAATCCAAAGGCAGAACCTGAGTGTTTATAAATCTTGATTGTTTATTAAGCATGCATCCTGACGTTTCCCTACAGTTAGCTACTAGTATATTATTTCATGTTACAGCTAATTAATCCATGTGCCACCCCCGAAACTCAATTATGGATGCAACAAACTATCACACATGATGGGGTGAAATCAACCCAGAAATCAACCAAATCACAGCAATAATCAAGCCGAACACAAAGCAGTAAAGAACACACAGAATTGTTTCGCCACAAAGGCCCGGAAGTTCCTCCAAGAATGGAGTACGTCTCCCGTTGAGCATCCACAGAGGAATAGCTCTAAATCCACTATCAAGATCAACAATCACAGTACAATAGCCTCGAATCAACTCTCCTTTTATCACCACAACAGCCTCGACAATATGAGACTACACCAATCGAAATACACAAAAGTAAATCTAGGGTTTACAGAGAAGAGAAGTGTACGAGACAAGCAGAGAAGACGAAGTCGAATAGTATGTGTCAACCAAGCGTCTCTCCTTCTTTATAGGCCCATCATCAGCCAACGGATCAGCTAATTCAAAAAACCCAAAGAATCCTCCACCAAATCCGGCAACAACCAGTTTGAACAAGTCAAGGCCTTATCGGGTAGATAGGCCCAATATGAACAGACCCAGTTGAGGCAGCCCAACAATCTCCACCTTGCTGAAACTTGGACTGTGATCTTTTGTGGATTTAGAACTGGCTTCTTCTGTTTCATTTGCTCCACCTGAAAACAAACTAGTTAGTACCCACATTCAGGATTGACAGACAATCTTTAAACTTATTTAAAGGTAAAACTTTTGTTCCCAAATCTGCTTTGGATTAACTTGAGTAGGCATTTTAACAAGTTTAATTTTACCTTTTCAACCATATCTCTAATATAATGGAACTTAACATCAACATGTTTAGTACGGTTATGAAAAACAGATTCCTACTCAAATAGATAGCAGATTGGTTATCTCAAGAAATAGAAAGCTTGATAAAAATAGGAAAGTCAATTTCGTTCAACAAGCCCTTCAGCCAAACACCTTCTTTTACAGCATCACAGGCTGCAATATATTCTGCCTCAGTAGAGGACAGAGCCACAACTTTCTGTAGTTGAGCTTTCCAGCTAATACACCCACTGCAGAGTGTATAAAAATATGAAGAAGTGGACTGCGTTTATCAAGGTCTCCAAAGAAATCGTAATCGGTGTAACCTTTAAGGTTTACACCATCTCGGAGGCCGAGTGTAAAGAATCCCATGATTATAAGTACCAACCAAATATCGAGCATCCCTTTGTAAAGCAAGCCAATGCATTTCACCAGGATTGGCCATATATTTGCTTAAAACACTTATACCATAAGCCAAATCAAGTCTGGTACTAATCATTAGATACATAACAGATCCAATACAGTTAGCATAAGGAACATGCTTCATTCTGTCAAGTTCTTCTTCATTTTTAGGGCAGCAATCCAATGATAGCTTAAAGTGATTTGCAAGAGGCAAAGAAACAGGTTTAGCACTCAGCATATTAAATTTTTGCAAAATTCTTTTAACATACTCAGTTTGGTGCAAAAACAGTGTGTTAACAGCCCTGTTTCTTTCAATTTGAATGCCTAAAATCCTTTTTGCAGCCCCTAAATCTTTCATTTCAAATTACGAGCTTAAGCAACTCTTAATGTGATCAATTTTGTATTTATCGTAACATGAAATGAGCATATCATCAACATCTGATGAGAGAAAAATAGAATGAGCTGATTCTGATCTTTATAGAACAAACATGTATCAAACTTACTCTTTTCAAAACCTAGACTTTGGATATAAGAGTCAAATCTCTTATACCATTGTCTTGGGGCTGTTAAGTCCATATAAAGATTTCTTCAAGACAAACTTTTCCGAAGACTCAAAACCAGGAGGTTGTGACATATATAGCTTTTCTTCCAAATCACCATAAAGAAAAGCCTACATCCATTTGTTCAAGTTCTAGGTTGAATTGATTGACAAGAGATAAGAAAACTCTTATAGTGGTGTATTTGGCAACCTGGTGAAAAAATCTCATTGAAATCAATGCCCTCTTTCTGTGAAAAACCTTTAGCAACAAGTCGGGCTTTAAATCTTTTCTTATTTTCACCTTCATCTTTGATTTTAAAAATCCATTTGCAATCAATAACCTTTTTGTCTTTAGGTTTTTCAACAAGAGTCCAAGTTTTGTTTTTATGAAGAGAAGTCAACTCATCTTTCATAGCTTTAACCCAAGATTTAGCATCACTACAAGTGACTGCTTCTTCAAAGGTTGAAGGCAAAAAACCAATAAGATCATCACATATACTAAATGAAACAAAATCATTCATTCGAGAAGAAGGTGTTCTAATCCTTCTTTCTCTGTCTCTAGTGAGCATATAATCATTGAGTTGAGTATTACCACCTGAATTATTACCAGTAGAGGGATCTGAATTCTCATCAGAATCAGAAGAGGATGATTCTGTACTGGAATGATCGATTTCAGGTTGAGGCTCCACCTCAATATTTGGATGATAGGCTGTTCCATTATCAACAGGTAGTAGTACACGTTGTTTAGCATTTTCAGGCTCGGTTTGTCAGGCAGTCTTCACACAAGGCAACAAATTCTCATTGAAGATGACATTTCTACTGATAATAACTTTGAAACCTGGTGTTTCTTTTACCCACAGCCTGTAACCTTTTGATTCTTCACTATACCCAAGAAAAATACATTTAATAGATCTGGAATCAAGTTTTCCTTCACTTTGGTGTGCATAGGCAGCACATCCAAAAACTTTTAGTTTTGAATAGTTCAAAGGCTGTTTAGTCCAGAAAGACTCAGGGGTTTTAAAATCTTTAGAACTATTTGGACTTCTATTCAAAAGATAGGCTGCTGTTTTCACAGCTTCACCCCAAAACATTTTTGGAAGGTTAGCATTTAAAAGCATACATCTCACTTTTTCTAAAAGGGTTCTATTGAACCTTTCAGCAACACCATTTTGTTGTGGTGTATAAGGCACTGTTTTGTGCCTTAATATACCACAGTTTTTACAAAAATTTTCAAACTCATAGTTGCAAAATTCCAGTCCATTATCAGTTCTAAGAGCTTTGATTCTCTTCCCAGTTTGATTTTCAATCAAAATTTTCCGATTTTAAAGACAGAAAAAGTATCGATTTATTTTTCAACAAATGAACCCAAATCTTTCTGGAAAAATCATCAACAATCGTGAAAGTATTTAAAACCGTGAGAAGGTACTCACGAAGCGGGACCCCATAAATCGGCATGTATATATTCAAGTATGTGAGATGATTTATGAATTCCTTTTCAAAAGGCGTCTATGTTGTTTTCCAATTAAACATCCTTCACGTAATTTCAATTCCTCAATATTATCTTTGCCAAAAACTCCAAGTTTGTTTAAATCTTTGCATGCTTTTGTTACTAATATGACCAAGTCTTTTGTGCCATAACATAGTTGTATCACATGCGATGAAGCAAAGATAGGGATGTAGAACATTAACATGAAAAATCCCATTTTTCTTGTATGAAGTGATGATATTAAAATTGTCTTTGAAGATTTTCATCACTCCTGAGGTAAGGGATATTTTGAAACCATGTTCATCAAGTTCACCAATTGAAATAAGGTTTCTTTGTAAATCTGGTACAAATCTAACATTTTCAAGAGTCAACACTTTAGAATTTTCAAGTTCAAGATGAATTGTACCAATCCCATGGATTTTACAGGGCTGGTTGTTACCCATTACAACTTGCCTGCTCGAAAACATCTTTAAAATCGAAAACCAAGATTTTATGGGACACAGATGAAAAGTGCAACCAGAATCAAGTATCCAAATGTAACAATTATCACCGAAAGTAGTAGCAAGCACTACACCATCATTTTCAAAGATTCAACCTATTGACAAGCAAGAGTATTATTAGACTCGGCACCCTTAGCTTCTTTAAAATCGGCAATCTTTTAAAAGCAGTTTTTCAATGAGATGCCCTTTCTTATGGCAGTAAAAACACTCTCTTTCTTTTGACTTGTTTTTGTTTTTCAAATTTTGATTTTTGTGTTTCTTTTGACTATTGTCATCACCTTTCTTTTTCTTATTTTTAGAGTTCTAAGGCTTCTGATGAGATGTTTGGCCTTTAACAAATAGACCTTCAGAAGTCTTAGAATCTCTTAAATCATTTTTCAATTCAAGTTCTTTATTTCTAAGACAGGTGATGACAGTGTCAATATTCACACTCTCTCTGCCATATTCAAGGGCATTCTTTATCTCTCTGTACCTTTCACCAACAGCATTAAGTAAAGCAATTACTTGTTGATCAGCTGAGATAGATTCATCACAATTTCCCAAATCATTAATAATTTTATTAAATCTATCAATGTTTTCTTCAAGATTCAAGGAAGTATCAAACTTAAAATTGTACAATTGTTTTAAAAGAAAACATTTGTTTGGCATAGTGGTGGTAAGGTATAGAGAGTCAAGTTTAGTCCATAAAGCATGGCTTGAAGTTTCTCCTATTTTCTAATGGCAGTATCAGATAAATGCAGAAAAATAGAACTCCAGGCAGTTTCATCAAGTTCTTGCCTACGGTATGCACTGAATTCAGCATGCCAAGTTTGAGTAATGGCCATAGCACATTTTTGTTGCAATAATAATGCACGCATTTTCTGTTTCCATAAACTGAAGTCACCCACACCATTCCAAACCTCCACCTCAAACTTAAGTGAAGACATGACAGATAGATGCAAGTGAACAGAGAATGCATACAACAGAACAATTAATAGTAGGTGAATACAATCACAGTGCAGAACAGAACAGAACAATTAGTGTAGCAATTACACAGAGTGCAAAGCAAACACGGAAAAACTCTCAGCAAATAGATACTAAAACCCCACTTTGCTTAGAAGCGGACCAATACGAGAACAGGGAACCCCAGTCGACATCGATTAATCGAAAAGCCAAGGTTGAACTCCTGGTCAATACCCTCTCGGGTTAACTTCAAAAATATTATCAAATTAACAGTAAATAAGGGAATAGAGTTTACCCACTCTGAAACCCTAGGTTTCAGATACAGAGAGTACCAGTCGAAGAAAATACCAGAATACCAGTGACAACCCTAGGTTGTTCTTTCAGAAATCGAATCGCCACCACCGTTCGAAGGTTCGACAGATCAATCAAGCCACAACTAGCCGTAAATTTGGGTTGCTCTGATACCACTGATGGGGTGAAATCAACCCAGAAATCAACCAAATCACAGCAATAATCAAGCCGAACACAAAGCAGTAAAGAACACACAGAATTGTTTCGCCACAAAGGCCCGGAAGTTCCTCCAAGAATGGAGTACGTCTCCCGTTGAGCATCCACAGAGGAATAGCTCTAAATCCACTATCAAGATCAACAATCACAGTACAATAGCCTCGAATCAACTCTCCTTTTATCACCACAACAAACTGACAATATGAGACTACACCAATCGAAATACACAAAAGTAAATCTAGGGTTTACAGAGAAGAGAAGTGTACGAGACAAGCAGAGAAGACGAAGTCGAATAGTATGTGTCAACCAAGCGTCTCTCCTTCTTTATAGGCCCATCATCAGCCAACGGATCAGCTAATTCAAAAAACCCAAAGAATCCTCCACCAAATCCGGCAACAACCAGTTTGAACAAGTCAAGGCCTTATCGGGTAGATAGGCCCAATATGAACAGAACCAAGTTGAGGCACCCAACAACACACACGCCATATCGAAACTCGAACCTTTCTGTAATCTAATTTATCACACAATAGATGATCAAACACTAAACATTCCTTTATGTTATCAAATTTATTCACATTCAAATTTGAATTTAGTTACATAAATCACTTCTATATATCTCCTAGGACCCACACGTACAAGCTATATAAAATTTCGACCACTTATTTTCACAAACTCCGTGTCGACTTCACATTTGAATTGAATTTGAATTTAGTTGATAACACTGGCAGAGAGTGCAGTAACTTTTTTATTGGACTCACTCCCAGTAATTCGGATCAAAGAAGAACGATAAATGTTGTGTTGAATTAATGAGAAAGTCCAGCACCATGGTAAAATGGGGTTTGAAAATCAATGATTACATCTCTTAATTTGAACATCCAAATTATTGAATTTCTTCCCGCCAATCGTAGGCGTGTTATCTCACCAAAACAAGACATGAGTGAGTGGAACTCATCCACTCCATGCCTCACACTAAAATGATATTCTTCCAATGGTTGGTGGGCAAGAATTATTTAAAAATCATATAAAAACCAGATAATTATATATAACAAAAGGGTAAACTTAATAAGCACTCACTAAATTTTAAAATTGGAACTGGTCACCCAATTTTGAAACATAATTAAACACTCACCAACTTTACTTAATGTGCCGTAAACCAAATTTTACATATTACTATATGATTACAACGTCACCTCACAAAATTTTGTATATAATTTAATTGTCAACAAATTATGATCAACTAAAATTTGCGATTATAATTTTTCATAAATTTATTGACCCCTTTAGAGAGCTATTATCACATTAATATTATTATTAGAGCTTATGCGATGAACACCTAAATTTGTACCAGCTCTTTTTTCATGACAAAAATGGGCCATTTTTATGTTTTAATAATGAAGCGCATAAAAGTTTAACTGTACACGCGCAATTTTTCTATAAAACAAAGATGTAGAATAATTAGTGACCTTAATACGTAAAAACAAGCTGCTTGTCTTCATGAAATATGTCAAAGCGAATAATCTTAAATTATTAAATTACTAGAAATTTGTTTTAATAAAGCCTTAGCAATTAAATTATAAATTAATTTTAAATCATGTTACTGCAAATTTCTTTGTAACATCCAAATTGTAGTTAACACGAGTAACAAATCCATATATTCTTCTTCTCTCTCTGTATGCATTCTTCCTCTCTCTATATCAATTTCTCAAGAATTCTATTCTTTTCGTTATGTCTAATCGGTTAATCAAAGTAATTTGAATCTGATTCTTTCCTTCATATTACGAGAATGAAAGTTCATTAATTATAGCTGATACCAAAAGATAAATTTAATTTAAATCATGGTATATGATATTTTTAACAAATAATTTTTTATTTTATTAAATAGAAATTACTGTTGATTAGTGGGTTAAATTAATATGCCAATTAAGTTAATTGTCTTATTAATTTTAAATCACGATACTGCAAGTTTCTTGGTAAGATCCATATATATGTAGTTAACACGAGCAACCAATCTGTATTCTTCTTCTCTCTCTATGTAAATTTGAATTTCTCAAGAATTCTATTCTTTTCGTCATGTGAGCAAGTCCAATCGGTTAATCAAAGTAATTTGAATCCGATTCTTTTCTTCATATTACAAGAATGAAAGTTCATTATGTATCAACAACAATTAAACCCGGTCAAAAGAAAACACATTTTCATTTTGTTTATTATAGTAGACCTCAAAATTCAAATATGTATTTTACACACCAAAATAACTGTGCAAAAAATTTACAATTACTTCGAATACAATAATTATATATACCAATTAAGTTAAACTGGGGGAAAAACACAAGCTTATTGTAATAACTAATAATTAATCATATTATAGACCAGTAAGTGTCTGTTTAGTGTTTAATAAAGATTTTTTAATTAAAAGGCGTTCTTTTCTAAAATAATTCACAATTCTCTTCTGATACGCATGGGTTCATGGATTACTTCATTGGTCGGTGTTCGAAGAAGTGGGCATAACTTTTGCATACGATATCCGTTTTGGGCCCATGAACCCAATCCGGAAAGGTCGCGAGAAGTTGGATTTGACCCACACGATTTCATCGTGCAAGAAGGATTTATTTTCGCTTCGAGGTCTGTTTAGGGGTCAAAACTGCATTTTTATATTTTGTCAGTTCGTTTCGTGTTTAATTTAATAAGGCCCAGCCCAATGTGGGTCTGCTGGTCCAGTAGGGTTTATTTCTTGTTTATTTTAGATTTCAACATGTAGGGTTTTGAGTGGGTTGCATTTTAATAAGAACAACGCTTATTTCTTCGTTCATATTATTAGCAATCCGTAAATTGTTGAGGTTGTAGGCGTGCCTACATCAGTTGGTATCAGAGCATGGTGCGAGGAAGAGGACGTGGAGTTCGCGGTGGTCGTGGAGGCCACGGTGACCGTGATGCTGATATTGCTAATTTACAGGATCAGATCGAATCGTTGACAACTCGTTTTGATCAGTTTATGGCTTGGGCAACTGACGTTGTCCGGAATGGGACTCCTCCCGCCCAGCCGCGCCGTGGTCGGGGACCTCGGGGGGAAAGGGGGAGCGAGTCAGATGAAGATACAGTTTCAGTGATCGGAAGCGATCGTGCTGATGGACGCCCGCGGGCAGTGCAGCGGTGGGAGGCCGGAATTAGGCCTTGTTCTATTTGGTGTTAACCAAATCCGCACGCAATTCCGTATACCTCATACTCATTTTCAACCACACACACATTTCCCAAAATAATATTAACCACACATTTTTACACGGAATACCGCGCGGAACAACTAAACCCCCAATAGAACAAGGCCTTAAAGTTGATATCCCCGAATTTCATGGCGGGATAGAGGCGAAAGAGTTTCTTGATTGGTTAACGGCAGTGGAGGAAACTCTTGATTACAAGGAGGTGCCTGATGATAAGCGGGTTTCCTTGGTGGCTACACGGCTGCGCGGTCAAGCGGCGGCCTGGTGGCAGCAGTTGAAACAGAATCGACTTCGTCAGGGCAAGTCGAAAATACAATCGTGGGAGAAAATGAAGAAACAGTTGAGGGCAGCGTTTCTCCCATTTAATTACTCCAGGACGATGTACCAGCGATTGCAGAATTTGAGACAAGGTAATCGCACCGTGGATGCGTACTCTACAGAGTTTTATCAGTTGATTGCGCGGAATGATGTTGGAGAGTCCGAGGATCAGTTAGTGGCACGATACATTGGTGGGCTACGGTGGAACTTGCAGGATGTTTTGAACATGTTTTCACCAGTGTCTGAGGCTCATCAGCGGGCTCGTCAAGCTGAGAGTCAGCAGTTGAAGCGGCGAGAGGGAATTCTGGCGGGGCATCCGGGGGTGGGGGTCGGCAGGCCGCCCCAAATCCCACATCTGGTCCTTCCCAACCTCCCACACAGGTGGTAGGGTGCTGACCGAACACTCGACGGCCCGGCACCTCGGCCAATCCGGTGGTTGGGCTCCTTCGTGGACGTGGTCGTGGTAACGATGTTTGGTGTGGTGGTTTTGGCCATTTGAAGCGGGATTGTCCTTCCCAAGGCGGAACCACGAGTAGGTTTGGCGATTGGAGAAACTCCCGGTCATTCCGCTAATCCTATCCACAAGGAAGTCGAGTCTGAGGATGCTGAGGTAGTACATACAGGAGATACAGGCCCTCTTTTGGTGGTGCGACGAACATGCCTTGCACCGAAGGGATCGCTTGAGAATTTGTAGCGAAATAGTATTTTCATGTCGACTTGTACCATTGGTGGCAAGGTGTGCAGGTTTATCATTGATTCAGGTAGCTGTGAAAATGTGATAGCAGAGGTCGCCTGCTCGTGATTAGCTGACGTAACCCCACCCTACCCGCAGACTTGGCCTGGCTACAGCAAGGTAATAAAGTTTCAGTTACTTTACGAGCGTTGGTTCCTTTTTCCATTGGTAGCATATATCGGGATAGCGTGTGGTGTGATGTGGTGCCAATGGATGCTTGTCATTTATTGCTTGGCCGACCTTGGCAGTTTGACAGAGATGTTAAGCATGAGGGTAGAAGGAATGGCTATAGTTTCACTCTTTCGGGAAAGAAGATCGTGCTACTACCTTCTAAGGATGCTTGTGATGTCCCTTTGCAACGAGACAATAGCAATCTTCTCTCCCGCTCGTTGTTTGTTCGGGAGATGTTGGAAGTTGGTTGGGTGTATCTGTTGATTGGAATAGAGGCTGCTGGGGTGCGAGGTACTGGTATGGCTGAAAGGATGGCTGTACACCCCAAGGCCTCTGTTTTATTGTCGGAATTCGCTGAGGTTTTCCCAGAAGATCTTCCAGATGGACTTCCACCACTGAGGACATCCAACATCATATCGATTTAGCTCCGGGGGCTGCATTACCTAATAGGCCACATTATAGGATGAGCCCTGTGGAGCATGAAGAGTTGAGGCGACAGGTGGAAGAATTAGTGAACAAGGGCTACATCAGACAAAGCCTTAGCCCATGTGCAGTGCCCGCTTTGCTGGTGCCAAATAAGGATGGTAGCTATAGGATGTGTGTGGATAGTCCGGCAATCAATAAAATTGCCATTCGGTATCGATTCCCGATTCCACGTCTCGATGATTTGTTAGATCAGCTGGTAGGGGCGAGTGTATTCTCAAAGCTGGATCTAAAGAGCGAGTATCATCAGATCCGAATCAGGCCTGGGGATGAGTGGAAGACACCTTCAAGACTCGAGAGGGACTGTTTGAATGGCTTGTCATGCCATTTGGGTTATCGAACGCGCCGAGTACCTTTATGCGGGTGATGAATCAGGCCCTTCGTCCATTCATTGGTAAGTGTATCGTGGTATATTTGATGACATACTTGTGTATAGAAAGTCAGAAGACGACCATTTTGTTCATCTACGAGAAGTGCTTATTGTGTTACGCCAAGAAAAGTTCTATGCAGCCTAGAAGAAGTGTTCTTTCTTTATTGATAGTGTGTTATTCTTGGGGTATGTGGTGTCTGCTCGTGGTGTTGCTGTGGATTCGGCGAAAGTGGAAGCAATTCGAAACTGGCCTCGTCCACAAACTGTTACAGATGTTCGTAGTTTTCATGGCATGGCGTCTTTTTATAGGCGTTTCATTCGGCATTTCAGTTCCATTATGTCCCCCATCACTGATTGCATGAAAGCGACCCGATTTGAATGGACTTCAGAAGCAGAAAGGGCATTTGAGTTGATTAAGGAGCAAATGACTTCTGCACCTGTGTTAGCTCTACCAGATTTCTCGAAGCCATTTTCTCTGCATTGTGATGCATCCAAGGTTGGAATTGGGGCAGTTCTTAGTCAGGAAGGCAGACCGGTGGCATACTTTAGCCAGAAACTAGCAGGTGCCCGAGGACGGTACAATACTTATGATGTTGAGTTCTTTGCTATTGTGCAAAGGTCTCCGTCATTGGAGGCACTACCTCTTTCAGCATGAATTTGTGTTATATAGCGATCATGAAGCCCTTAAACACTTGTCCAGTCAGGATGCAATTTCAACTCGTCATGCCTCATGGATTGCCTTTCTTCAGCAATTCAACTTTGTAATCAAGCACCGATCGGGGTTTCTAATAAAGTGGTCGATGCTCTAAGTCGAGCGTCATAGTTTGTTGACACGTTTACAAGTCGCGATGATTGGGTTTGACACATTCGCTTCACTATATCCAGATGATTCGTATTTTGGTCCCATCTATTCCGCTTGTTGTTGGGGCCACATCCTCCATTTGTCTTAGAGCGAGGATTTGTATTTAAAGGAGTGCGATTGTGTGTCCCAGTGCACCTTCGTTTGAAGTCGATTGAAGAATACCATGGTGAGGGCATGTTGGCGTGATCGAACATTATCCCTCATCTTACAAATATTCTTTTTCGCCCACAAAGGCGTCGCGATGTGGGCGTTATGTTACGCTACCGTCAAGGCTCATGTCATGTGGCTAAGGGCAAAACTACTAATGCCGGTCTCTATCGGCCTCTACCTATCCCTTCACGCCATGGGCGATGATATTAGTATGGACTTTGTTCTCGGGCTTGCCGCTAACGCAGCTGCGTGGTAATGATTCGATATTTGTAGTTGTTGATCGGTTTTGAAAATGGCGCACATCATCCCTTGTAAGAAAACTGCAGACGCCGTTAGCGTGGCACAATTATTCTTCCGAGAGGCTTACCGTCTCCATGGGCTTCCTACTTCTATTGTGTCGGACCGAGACACCAGATTTTTGAGCCATTTTTGGCGGAGTTTGTGGAATTCTGCTAATACATCTTTGAACTTCAGTAGTGCTTACCATCCACAGACTGATGGTCAAACGGAGGTTGTCAATCGTTCGTTGGGTGATTTGCTTCGCTGTTTAGTGGGAGAGAACATTCGCTCATGGGATCAGCCGACTCAGTCAAGCGGAGTTTGCCCACAATCATGCTACGAATCGCAGTACTGGTTTTAGCCCTTTTCAGGTGGTGTATAGCACCATTCCGCGCGGTCCGGTGGATTTGTTGACCCTTCCGTCTAAGACTCGGGTACATGGCCGAGCTGTGGACTTCATCCGTGATTTGCAACGAGTTCATGAGGAAGCTCGAGCTAATTTTCTTGAGTCAAGCCGTAAGTACAAGGCAGCTGCTGATAAACATCGTCGTTTAGTGGAATTCGAAGTTGGCGATTTCGTTTGGGCTGTCCTTACAAAGGATCGGGTTCCTTCGCACGAGTATTCTAAGTTGTCGGCTCGTTCCATTGGACCAGTTGAAATAGTCGAAAAAATCAATTCGAATGCATATCGATTGAAGCTTCCTAGTCACATTCGGACATCTGATGTTTTTAATGTGCGGCACCTTCTTCCGTTTGAGCCAGCTGAAGATGACGTTGCCATTATGGACGACAGTGATGTAGAGGATCGTGTTAGCAATGCAGATTCGAGGCCGAATCTTTCTGAACCCCGAGGGAATGATGCGCATGGGTTCATGGATTACTTCATTGGTCGGTGTTCGAAGAAGTGGGCATAACTTTTGCATACGATATCCGTTTTGGGGCCATGACCCCAATCCGGAAAGGTCGCGAGAAGTTGGATTTGACCCACACGATTTCATCGTGCAAGAAGGATTTATTTTCGCGTTTCGAGGCTGTTTAGGTGGTCAAAACTTCATTTTTATATTTTGTTAGTTCGTTTTGTGTTTAATTTAATAAGGCCCAGCCCAATGTGGGTCTGCTGGTCCAGTAGGGTTTATTTCTTGTTTATTTAAGATTTCAACATGTAGGGTTTTGAGTGGATTGCATTTTAATAAGAACAACGCTTATTTCTTCGTTCATATTATTAGCAATCCGTAAATTGTTGAGGTTGTAGGCGTGCCTGCATCAGTTGGTATCAGAGCATGGTGCGAGGAAGAGGACGTGGAGTTCGCGGTGGTCGTGGAGGCCATGGTGACCGTGATGCTGATATTGCTAATTTACAGGATCAGATCGAATCGTTGACAACTCGTTTTGATCAGTTTATGGCTTGGGCAACTGACGTTGTCTAATGGGACTCCTCCCGCCACCGCCGCGGTCGTGGGACCTCGGGGAAAGGGGAGCGAGTCGATGAAGATACGATTTCAGTTGATCGGAAGCGATCGTCTTGATGGGACGCCCGCCGGCGGCAAATGTGGGAGGCCTAATTAAAGTTGATATCCCGAATTTCATGGCGGGATAGAGGCGGAAGAGTTTCTTGATTGGTTAACTTGGCAGTGAGGAAACTCTTGATTACAAGGAGGTGCTGATGATAAGCGTGTTTCCTTGGTGGCTACACGGCCGGCTGTCAAGCGCCGCCTGGTGGCGCAGCTGAAATGTAATCGACTTCGCTGTGGCAAGTCGAAAATACAATCGTGGGAGAAAATGAAGAAACAGCTTGAGGGCGCGCTTTCTCCCATTTAATTACTCCAGATCGATGTACCGGCCGATTGCGTAATTTGAGACAAGGTAATCGCACCGTGGATGCGCATTTCACGTAGTTTTATCCGCTGATTGGCGCCGAATGATGTTGGAGAGTCCGAGGATCAGTTAGTGGCACGATACATTGGTGGGCTACGGTGGAACTTGCAGGATGTTTTGAACATGTTTTCACCAGTGTCTGAGGCTCATCACTGGCTCGCTGCCGAGAGTCGCCAGCTGAGGCGAGCAGGAGGGAATTCTGGCGGGGCATCCGGGGGTGGGGGTCGGCAGGCCGCCCCAAATCCCACATCTGGTCCTTCCCAACCTCCCACAGCAGGGGGTGGTAGGGGTGCTGACCGGAACACTCGGCCAGCGGCACCTCCAGCCGCGAATCCGGGTGGTTGGGCTCCTTCGGGTGGACGTGGTCGTGGTAACCAGTGTTTCGGCTGTGGTGGTTTTGGCCATTTGAAGCGGGATTGTCCTTTCCAAGGGCAGACACGAGTAGGTTTGGCGATTGGAGAAACTCCCCAGTCAGCTGCTGCTAATCCTATCCACGAGGAAGTCGAGTCTGAGGATGCTGAGGTAGTACATACAGGAGATAAAGGCCCTCTTTTGGTGGTGCGACGAACATGCCTTGCACCGAAGGGATCGCTTGAGAATTTGTAGCGAAATAGTATTTTCATGTCGACTTGTACCATTGGTGGCAAGGTGTGCAGGTTTATCATCGATTCAGGTAGCTGTGAAAATGTGATAGCAGAGGCTGCTGTTCAGAAGCTCCGGTTAGCCACAGAACCCCACCCTACCCCGTACAGCTTGGCCTGGCTACAGCAAGGTAATAAAGTTTCAGTTACTTTACGAGCGTTGGTTCCTTTTTCCATTGGTAGCATATATCGGGATAGCGTGTGGTGTGATGTGGTGCCAATGGATGCTTGTCATTTATTGCTTGGCCGACCTTGGCAGTTTGAAAGAGATGTTAAGCATGAGGGTAGAAGGAATGCCTATAGTTTCACTCTTTCGGGAAAGAAGATCGTGCTACTACCTTCTTAGGATGCTTGTGATGTCCCTTTGCAACGAGACAATAGCAATCTTCTCTCCCGCTCGTTGTTTGTTCGGGAGATGTTGGAAGTTGGTTGGGTGTATCTGTTGATTGGAATAGAGGCTGCTGGGGTGCGAGGTACTGGTATGGCTGAAAGGATGGCTGTACACCCCAAGGCCTCTGTTTTATTGTCGGAATTCGCTGAGGTTTTCCCAGAAGATCTTCCAGATGGACTTCCACCACTGAGGGACATCAAACATCATATCGATTTAGCTCCGGGGGCTGCATTACCTAACAGGCCACATTATAGGATGAGCCCTGTGGAGCATGAAGAGTTGAGGCGACAGGTGGAAGAATTAGTGAACAAGGGCTACATCAGACAAAGCCTTAGCCCATGTGCAGTGCCCGCTTTGCTGGTGCCAAATAAGGATGGTAGCTATAGGATGTGTGTGGATAGCCGAGCAATCAATAAAATTACCATTCGGTACCGATTTCCGATTCCACGTCTCGATGATTTGTTAGATCAGCTGGCAGGGGCGAGTGTATTCTCAAAGCTGGATCTAAAGAGCGGGTATCATCAGATCCGAATCAGGCCTGGGGATGAGTGGAAGACAGCCTTCAAGACTCGAGAGGGACTGTTTGAATGGCTTGTCATGCCATTTGGGTTATCGAACGCGCCGAGTACCTTTATGCGGGTAATGAATCAGGCCCTTCGTCCATTCATTGGTAAGTGTATCGTGGTATATTTTGATGACATACTTGTGTATAGCAAGTCAGAAGACGACCATTTTGTTCATCTACGAGAAGTGTTTATTGTGTTACGCCAAGAAAAGTTCTATGCAGCCCAGAAGAAGTGTTCTTTCTTTACTGATAGTGTGTTATTCTTGGGGTATGTGGTGTCTGCTCGTGGTGTTGCTGTGGATTCGGCGAAAGTGGAAGCAATTCGAAACTGGCCTCGTCCACAAACTGTTACAGATGTTCGTAGTTTTCATGGCATGGCGTCTTTTTATAGGCGTTTCATTCGGCATTTCAGTTCCATTATGTCCCCCATCACTGATTGCATGAAAGCGACCCGATTTGAATGGACTTCAGAAGCAGAAAGGGCATTTGAGTTGATTAAGGAGCAAATGACTTCTGCACCTGTGTTAGCTCTACCAGATTTCTCGAAGCCATTTTCTCTGCATTGTGATGCATCCAAGGTTGGAATTGGGGCAGTTCTTAGTCAGGAAGGCAGACCGGTGGCATACTTTAGCCAGAAACTAGCAGGTGCCCGAGGACGGTACAATACTTATGATGTTGAGTTCTTTGCTATTGTGCAGGCTGTCCGTCATTGGAGGCACTACCTCTTTCAGCATGAATTTGTGTTATATAGCGATCATGAAGCCCTTAAACACTTGTCCAGTCAGGATGCAATTTCAACTCGTCATGCCTCATGGATTGCCTTTCTTCAGCAATTCAACTTTGTAATCAAGCACCAGTCAGGGGTTTCTAATAAAGTGGCTGATGCTCTAAGTCGGCGTCATAGTTTGTTGACACGTTTACAAGTCGCAGTGATTGGGTTTGACACATTCGCTTCACTATATCCAGATGATTCGTATTTTGGTCCCATCTATTCCCGTTTGTTGTTGGGGCCACATCCTCCATTTGTCTTAGAGCAGGGATTTGTATTTAAAGGAGTATAGTTGTGTGTCCCAGAGTGCAGCCTTCGTTTGAAGTTGATTGAAGAATACCATGGTGAGGGGCATGTTGGGCGTGATCGAACATTATCCCTCATCTTACAGTCATTCTTTTGGCCCACAGTGCGTCGCGATGTGGGGCGTTATGTTACGCGCTGTCGCGTCTGTCATGTGGCTAAGGGCAAAACTACTAATGCCGGTCTCTATCAGCCTCTACCTATCCCTTCAGCGCCATGGACAGATATTAGTATGGACTTTGTTTTGGGCTTGCCGCGAACGCAGCGTGGTAATGATTCGATATTTGTAGTTGTTGATCGGTTTTGAAAAATGGCGCACATCATCCCTTGTAAGAAAACTGCAGACGCCGTTAGCGTGGCACAATTATTCTTCCGAGAGGCTTACCGTCTCCATGGGCTTCCTACTTCTATTGTGTCGGACCGAGACACCAGATTTTTGAGCCATTTTTGGCGGAGTTTGTGGAATTCTGCTAATACATCTTTGAACTTCAGTAGTGCTTACCATCCACAGACTGATGGTCAAACGGAGGTTGTCAATCGTTCGTTGGGTGATTTGCTTCGCTGTTTAGTGGGAGAGAACATTCGCTCATGGGATCAGCGACTCAGTCAAGCGGAGTTTGCCCACAATCATGCTACGAATCGCAGTACTGGTTTCAGCCCTTTTCAGGTGGTGTATAGCACCATTCCACGCGGTCCGGTGGATTTGTTGACCCTTCCGTCTAAGACTCGGGTACATGGCCGAGCTGTGGACTTCATCCGTGATTTGCAACGAGTTCATGAGGAAGCTCGAGCGAATTTGCTTGAGTCAAGCCGTAAGTACAAGGCAGCTGCTGATAAACATCGTCGTTTAGTGGAATTCGAAGTTGGCGATTTCGTTTGGGCTGTCCTTACGAAGGATCGGGTTCCTTCGCACGAGTATTCTAAGTTGTCGGCTCGTTCCATTGGACCAGTTGAAATAGTCGAAAAAATCAATTCGAATGCATATCGATTGAAGCTTCCTAGTCACATTCGGACATCTGATGTTTTTAATGTGCGGCACCTTCTTCCGTTTGAGCCAGCTGATGATGACGTTGCCATTATGGACGACAGTGATGTAGAGGATCGTGTCAGCAATGCAGATTCGAGGCCGAATCTTTCTGAACCCCGAGGGAATGATGCGCATGGGTTCATGGATTACTTCATTGGTCGGCGTTCCAAGAAGTGGGCATAACTTTTGCATACGATATCCGTTTTGGGGCCATGACCCCAATCCGAAAGGTCGCGAAGTTGATTTGACCCACACGATTTCATCGTGCAAGAAGGATTTATTTTCGCGTTTGAGGCTGTTTAGGGGTCAAACCGCATTTTTATATTTTGTCGATTCGCTTGTGTTTAATTTAATAAGGCCGCGTGTGTGGGTCTCTTTGGTCAAAGTAGGGTTTATTTCTTGTTTATTTAAGATTTCAACATGTAGGTTTTTGAGTGGGTTGCATTTTAATAAGAACAACGCTTATTTCTTCGTTCATATTATTAGCAATCCGTAAATTGTTGAGATTGTAGGCGTGCCTACATCATCTTCCCAAATATATATATATATATATAAGGAAATAATGTGTACAATTGAGAAATTAATGAAATCTGTGCCATTGGACCCATCAAAGTAATTCTAATTCGATTCTTTTCTTCATCTTATAGCAAGTATCAGGGGTATGCTTGTTCAATCCATTAATCAAAGGATAAATCACATGTCACCTTTTATCCACTTGACATGCATTAATCTACACAGGTAAGCAATTATAAATTAAATAGAGGCGTAGCAACAAACTACGACTCGTATAAAAAGTCTAAACATTTTTCTTTTAGCAATTACACAAACAATTATAATGGCAGAGAGTGCAGTTACCTTCTTGTTGGAGCAGCTAGCAATTCTCATCAGAGAAGAGCGACAACTGCTGGGTGGACTTCATGAGAAAGTGGAGGACATTGAACGTCAATTGAGGTTGATACATGCTTTTTTAAGGGTTGCTGATGCCAAAGAAGATAGCGACCCCGAGCTCAAGGAATGGGTGACCCAAGTGAGAGAGCTTGCTTATGATGCCGAAGATGTCCTCGACATGTTTATGGTCCGATTTGGACATCTAAGCACCAATGGATTTCTCGGTTGTTTCAAGAAGGTGTATGCCACAATGAAGAACTATAGTGCCCGTCGTAATGTTGCTTCCCAGTTAAGGGAAATTGTGTCGAGGGTAAATAGAATGAAGGAAGACCATCTAAGGTTCCAAAGGAAATACGAAGCATATATGGAAGCCCCTAGCTCGCACGTTGTCAACCAACAGTTTGATGGGCGAGATGATGCACGTCTCGTGGATGCGAAAGAGCTAGTCGGAATTGAAGGTCCAAAACAAGAGCTTATCACGAATCATATTCTAGGTGGGGACTCTCAATCTCAACTTAAAGCCATTTCCGTGGTTGGCATGGGTGGCTTGGGGAAGTCCACTTTGGTTAACAGCATTTACGAGGATGAACATGTAAAGAAGCAATTCCAGTGTCATGCTTGGGTCACTGTTTCTCAAGTGTATGACATTGAGAAGCTTCTCAAAAAGCTGATCCGAGACTTATATGTTGATCTCAAAGAACCTTTGCCCGAAAATGTCATGTCCCTTAACAACGTCGTTGAGCTGAAAAAGTTCGTCCAGAACTTTCTCCATCAAAAGAGCTATTTTATAGGTCTTGACGACATATGGGACGTAGAGTCATGGGATAATATAAGGCGTGCTTTGCCTAAAGGAAATACATGTAGTCGTGTATTGCTCACTACGCGAAACATTGAAGTGGCTAATGCAACTCGTGTAGAATATGGCGGCTATGCCTATGAAATGAAGCGCTTACATTCTCAGGAGTCTTGGACTCTGTTTTGTAACAAGACATTTCAAGAAAAAAAATGCCCTCAACATCTTGAAGGCATTGCAAAAAGCATATTGGCTAAATGTGATGGCTTGCCCCTTGCGATTATTGCTATTGGTGGTATGTTGGCTTCAAAAGAAAATCAAATAAGTGAGTGGCAAATGATTTTCAATAGCCTTGCGAGTGAGTTAGATGGGGAACTTGGAAAAGTGAAACGGGTAGTTTTGTTGAGTTACTATGATTTGCCTTTCTACTTGAAACCTTGTCTTTTATATTGTAGCATTTTTCCTGAAGATTGGAAAATCCCAAAACAAACAATAATCCAGTTATGGGCTGCTGAAAGATTGGTTCAAGGGAGCAAAAACAGGACCAAAGAAGAAGTTGCAGAAAGTTACCTCAATAAACTACTTCATAGAAACCTAGTCCAAGAAACGAAGGAAGGTAGATATTATTTGCACGATATTGTTCGTGAAGTCATTGTCTCCAAGTCAAGAGAGCAAAATCTTTCAAGTACAAGAAGCGAAAAAGATTCATTGTTGCCCACTAAAGTTCGACGTCTCGCATTTGATCCTTTCATTGACAATGCACCCAATACGAGTAGCCTCAAGCATCTTCGTTCAATTTTGTTATTTCAATCAGAAGATTCAGCAACCAAGGAAGTTATGAATGATCTAGTTGCAGGAAATCATAAGTTTCTAAAAAGTATTGCACTTGCAAGGAGCGCCATTGAACGAGATCCCAAACGAAGTTTTCAAATTTTATCTTCTCACATATTTGAACCTCTGCAAGACGAAGGTAAGTGTTATTCCCAAATCAATTGGTAAGCTTGTACATCTAGAGACTCTGGATTTAGCAGAAACAAATGTGATTGAACTTCCCATTCAGATACTTAAGCTTAAACGTCTGCGCCATCTGAACGTTTACGACTTTGGTCCGAGGAAAGATAATTTATTAGGCACTAGTGCTACTCAATCCTTTAAAGCTCCGTATAGAATCGGATGCTTGTCATCCCTGCAATCGCTTAAGTTCATAGATGCTGATCAAATGGGAGATACTTCGACTGTGAAAGAGATAGGAAGGCTAACACAATTGAAGGAATTGGGCATTTGTAAGTTAAGAAGGGAAGATGGGAAGGACCTCTGCTCCTCTCTTGGGAAATTAAGTCACCTGCACTGGTTGTGTGTCATTTCCATTGAAGCTAATGAGAAAATTGACTTGGATTATTCTTTGTCTTCAATTCCTCAGCTTCTTCAAGAGCTAAAATTGGAAGGGCGATTGGAAAAGGTTCCCCGATGGATATCTTCTCTTAGGGAGTTAAAGTTTTTAGAGTTGCAATCTAGCAAGTTACGTGATGATCCATTGAAATTCTTGGAAGATTTGCGAAATCTAGAAGAGCTTTGGCTCACTGATGCTTATGAAGGTATGAAATTGCACTTCAAGGCCGGAAAGTTTCCAAGTCTCAATAACTTAATAATTGAGCACATGAGGGGATTGAAATCGATAGTAGTGGATGAGGATTCCATGCCAAGTCTTACTTATCTGGAAATCAAGTATTGCAAACAAATGATGAAGCTCCCAGTTGGCTTGGAGCATCTCACCAAGCTTCAAGAGATTGGAGTCGCGTGTATGAATGAGCAATTCGTAGAAGCACTTGAAAATGGAAAGAGAAGTGATGAAAAACTAGCTCATATCTCAATGGTTATTTTTGGAGATGATGGACGTGGCTATTCACTGTAGTTTCTAAGGTTTTTATTCTTTGCTTTCCATTTATTGCTATTACTTATTTGTCATATGTTTACTTGTTTGTATATATATAATATAAATTGTTGGGAAGGATTTGTAATATGTTTTGATTTCACTGTAATGGAAAATTGTCTTATTTTTATCAGCTTTAGTTTTTTCTTCTCCTGCATTCAACATTTTAACAATTTTTTTTTAAATGAAAAAAAATGTTGTCGTTAAAAAGGAACATTAACAACGTTTTTGATCGAGTCACAAAATACCTATATCAATATAAACAAAAGAACTTTATATTCGTATATCTTTTGCACCTAAAACCACCGTAGAGTGAATCCTGATCAAGCTATGGATTGTTAATTATTGGATGACATCGGAGTCTAATTATAAATAGATACTAACTCGGACCCACCCAAAATTACTTTCCTATGCATTCTGCGAAATGTCATCCACATTTCTTTTAGTTATCTTTCTAAATCAAATAAAACTGGCGTACGTTGAAATGGATATGAAGTAGTCAGTTTGTTAAATGATCATTGTTTGAGATAAGATAAACTAGCTTATATTTTCCTTGCTTCTCGTGGCACTTTTTAAATTTTTATTGTTTGCTTTAATTTAATGCTGCTGCTACTTAATTAAGCGCATGAAATTGAAAAAAAAATTGAGATATCAAAGAAATCGATTAATTAATTTAAATATTCTAAATTTATTATTCAAAATTAAAACAAAATCATACAATATACAAAAACACAGTTGTTGGCCCCAAGTAATTTAAGCACCACATTTGATAGATGATAAGTGCAATTTATGCACTTATTTAGACCTCTTAAACTATATGTTTTTCTCATTTTTAATTAATTTCGCATCTAATTTAGCGATATTTGGTTCTATTTTAGGGAAAACCGGGAATTGAAGAAAATATTACAACTTTGGACAAAAGGGACACAAATCAAAGTTGGAAGGACTCAATTTGAAGAAATAAAAGTTGGGGGAGGTGAAAAAAAAATCAAATGGGAGCCAAATTGAAGAAAGCAAAAGCTTGTGGACTCAATTGATCAAAGTTGGAAGTTCAGGACTTACCCTGTAATTAAACTTTGGGGACTAAATTGGAAGATGGTAGAAGTTGAAATCTGTTATAACCTTGCGGTCGCCCACGCGACAGCATGCCTTTGGAAATTTATAACCATGCGATCGCACGCGCGATAGCATGGTTATATCGGGCAGATTTTCGGAAAACTTTCCGAAACTGAATTGGACCTGGTTTTCTTGGGCTTTCTTGCATCTATTAATACAGAACTCGACCTAATTTCGGGGAGGAACATCAGAGAAGAGCAGAGAGCGAAAATTAGAGCACAAAACTTGGAGAAACTTGGAGAAGAAGCCACAATTGAAGATTCAAGTTCAAGAACACAACCTGATTCGGTGATGGCGTTCTCTTCTCGTTTTTCTTCTGTTTTTTTTAGCATGTTAGGCTAGGTTTCTCATAGTATTAGGGCAGAGATGAAACTTTGATTTTAGTTTGAATCCGGATTATTAATTTGGTGTTTTGTTAATTCTTATGCTAGGATGAATTTTGGATTTTGAGTTTTCAATATATCATGCTTTCTTTTACAACTTGTGGCCAAAGTTGATCTGTGATCTATTCATTGAATTGAGAAATCGTGAATAGGTTAGACTTTTATTGAAAACCACAAAGTCCGATAGGGATGAGAAGACCTCTATGCTTTGTGCGATGTTTTTATGCAATTCTTGTGTTGTAATGCATTTTTATGGCGTTGTTATCATAGAGATATAGTTAACACGTCATATAAATAGGTTGAATTCTACTTGAGAAAGATTATTCAACAAATTTTGTGAATTGAATCGTCAAAACTAACTTTCATTGCCAAATTAATAATCCGGGGGATGACTAATTGAAAAGTGGATTCGAAACCCTAATGCTAGTTTTCCATATTCGATTTCAAATTATAAAAAATCATTCTTTTAATTTTCTTTCATTTAATTCTTAATTCTTAACTTTAGATTTAGCAAATTCATTTAGCAATTTAATTTTCGCAAAATTAGAATTAATTGATATCAACTTATTTAGTTCGGTTAAGGTTAGTTAAAGTGAGCGTGGGAATAAATCAGTCCTCGTGGGTACGATATCCGGACTTTAAAGGTCCACTTTATTACTTTCGCGACCCGTACACTTGCGGTGTGGGATTTAGTCGCAACAATAGACTAATAGCATTAATGATAATTATTCTCCAATAATAGTGAATAATTATCGCAAGAAATTTTTTTTTATTGGTGGTGAAGCTTAATGTGGATACCGCTCTTTTCCATGATCCCAACCGTGTGGGTTTGGGCATCATTGGTAGACATGAGGCTGCGTCATTTTGAGGTGCCAAGGCCGTAGTTGTTAATGGTTTCTTCGAGCCTAAAGTTGTCGAAGCTCTAGTGGTTCACGAGGCTCTCAGTTGGATCAAGGAGCAGCAGCTATATTTGAGATGCTATAGTCGAGATGGACGCTTTTGTTGTCTTCAATGCGTCACAAGATGCTAAGAAATCTCATGTTTTCTTGTATTCGGATATTTGAGAAGCAAACCACTCATAAAATTGCTGGTTCTATGTCAAACTCCATTGAGTGGCTAGAGTCCTTCCACATTAATTTACGGTGGTCTTTGCATTGAAGTTATGAATGAATAAATTAACTCATTTCCTTAAAAACAAAAAATATATACAATTAATTTAATTTTGGTTTTATGTTGGGTCATAATTAAAATTTAAATTTGGACTTTCAGACATGTCCAATCTTAATTTAAACAATGTAATTAATTAAATTTGTTTAAAGTCAAAATATTTTTCAAAAAAATAATTAACAACCAATGACTAAATTTTCATATTGCGAAATTCAATAATTATAATAATTATTATTCCTATCAATTTAGTTAAATTATTATAAACAAATTAATTAGTACTAATGCTTATAATTATAAATATTTAAAAAAATTAAATTGCGATCAATATAATTGGTTTCCCAATGCAACAAGTACGTAATTACAATTAACAACCAATCATATTCAATAAGAAATGACAATTGTAAATATTTTTTTGAAATAAAAAAATATTTACAATTTATAAATGTAAGTTTGTAATACTACATCCGTCCTAAAATTATAGCATTTTTCTTTATCTTCACACAGATTAAAAAAAATATAATTAATGATATTGAAAAAGTACAATTCAATATTATTTTCCTAATATGCCATCTCATTTATTAGATATTTTATTTCAATTACTCTATTTTGATGATATCAATGTATATTAAATGAGGGTATAAAAGACAAGTAATATTTTAACTACATCTTTAAAAGGAATATGGCCTATATTTTGGGACGGACGAAGAAGAAATAGTGGATTATATTTTTAGGACGGAGGTAGTAAATGATATTATTGCTTACGCTAAACCCAATACTAATGGAGTGTCAAAGTATTTAAAGATGAAATAATTACATGCCCGAGAAAAACTTATCATTCTCTGACAAAGCTATGCAATTGCGGTATATGCGCCAAGCACGTAATTATGAGAGCATCTCCAATGCATTGAGTCTCATTGGAATATCTAAATAGGAGAGTTGTAGACACAAAAAAATTGAGTGGATCCCGTATTTTTTTATTTTTTCATTTTCTTTAATCATTTTTATTTCGTTTATCCCACTTTTTCCTCACTTTTTCTATCTCGTTTCTTGAGCCATATCCAAAATCAGACATTAACCTACACATCTTCCACTATTATTTTATTATTATTTTTGAATTTGTTTCTATCTCTATCCTATTTTTTCACGTTTTCCTCTCTTTTTCCTCTACACTCCTCTCCATTTTACTCCAACTAAAATAATCATCATATCTCATCTCTCTCTTACATTTCAGATTGTGGACATGAATATTGCATTGGAGAAGCCCTGATATCACTAAAATTGCACAAAGGATCAAAGATCAATCGGCAGGCCCAAAATTCATTAAATTCATCAAAATTAAACTTATGAACAAGAATTAGCGCGAGGATGGTACCTTCGCTAATTGCCACGTATGGTACCAAGTTGGGACTAGATTATTGGCATAAATGGCCTCCTCAAGCCCAACTCTAGGGCACAAACGTACTAGCTAAGAATGTCTCCAACAACCTCTTTTAACATAAGATATTTTTTATTTTGAGAACTTAGTTCAATGCTAAAGTAGATTTCCAAGATAATGTGGAAGAGAGAGAGAAGATGACTATTTTAATTAGAATGAGGTGGAAAATAAGATAGAGAATAGAGAAAAAGGAGAGGAAAAAGTGAAAATGAAGAGAGAGAGAGAGAAACAAATTTTAAAAAATTTTAAGAGGGGATTTGACTCTACAAATTTAGAGAGCCAAACTTAGTCTCTATAATTGAATGACTACAAGCCTCAAAGTCTTACTTCTTGAACAATACAATCTCCAATTAATTCTATTGGTCTTTAATATTTAAAAATATTATTATGAATTAAAATTGAGATAAAACAATAAATTCTTTTTAAAAAAGTGAAATAAAGAGTTAAAAATAGAGAGCTTGTCAGAGCATTTAAAAATTTTCACTCTTTAAATTTAAAATTTCTCATTATTTAGTGAAATATGCTCTTTAAAAATAGAGCGACTCTTGAAAATGCTCTAAGTCTAGCACATTGAAAGTAGCCCATTGAAGTTCGACGCCTTGCAATTTATATATCCATAGACAGTACAATAGATGAAACGGGTATTGCTATTTTGCTCTAAAGATATTCAATATCCGAACAAGTCATAAATGATTTACTATTAAAAATAAAACATTTAGAGTCTTCATATCACTCCTATAGTTCTGCCTGTAGATCTTTAAGGACGATATATTGTTATGTCGTCCTTAAATGCCTACAGGCACGAGGGTATAGGGGTGACATGCCGGCCCTAAAAGTTTAATTTCTTGTAGTGACTAGCAAGCAGTATATCATAAGCAGTATTATTATTATTATTATTATTATTATTATTATTATTATTATTATTATTATATATAGGTGGTTTACGAGTTGCGACCACCAAATGGTCACAAACCTATTGCAACAACTAGTTGTTGCAATAGGCACGAGGGTATAGGGGTGACATGCCGGCCCTAAAAGTTTAATTTCTTGTAGTGACTAGCAAGCAGTATATCATAAGCAGTATTATTATTATTATTATTATTATTATATTATTATTATTATTATTATTATTATTATATATAGGTGGTTTACGAGTTGCGACCACCAAATGGTCACAAACCTATTGCAACAACTAGTTGGTAGTCATGACCACACCATCTGGTTAATTATAAACAATAAAATGTCAATGAAACCTTTTAATTTCCAAATAAGCCCAAGAGTCAATTGGCCTCCTAATGGAGTTCAAAGCAACCAAATCTTTATATCACCTAAAGCTTTTTCATTAAGTTACAAAAAATCCACAAAGCGTGAATCTGTAAGTCTGTTGCCAATTTTCTTTTCTTTTTTATTTTTTATTTTTTTGAATGTGTTCAGTACAATTCGAACATATAATCCATATATCGCAGTACAGAGGCGCCTACAGACGCAGTACAACTAAAGCACGTTGTTCGATGAAACCCTTTATCGTGGCAGTATAACCCCTACCGGCCGGGATCCTATATCCCCATATGGGAGGCACTCTATCTCCATACTGAGGAAACTGAAACCTCTAAAAATCTCAAAACCTGAACTTTGATCTTCTAAACCACCAAGCCAAGCCTCATTGGCAGACTATTACCATGTTACTCAAGCTCAAACTAGTAATTTTCGTAACGTTGGAACTCTCTTCATGCATTCATGAACTGATCAAAACTCAAAAGCCCAAGTAATGAGACGAATTACAAATATGAATATGTCTAATTTTTTACTCACTTGTTTGACGACCTCAACTGCAACGGTTCGCTTGAACTTTTATCTACTCAAAATTAAGTTAATTACTGATTGTTGCACATATGTCAAATACAATAATTTTACATGACCACCGCGAACATAGTGATTAATGCAATCATGATTAATCAAAATCTTATAAAGTGAATTACTATTATATTACTTAGTAAAATTTTGATACATCACATTGTATCACCCATTGTATTATTAAATATTAATCATTGTGTTCAAGTTGTGTTGTTCAATACAATTATTCATTGTTACATTATATACTAATCTCTACTACTTTGCGATTAAATTAGAGACAAACTTGCACATCTTTTTTACAGAAATATCCAAATAAAAAATATTAATGACAGCGGTGTTGTACCTAAATAATTAGACTCTCACATTTATTAAAGTCTTAAAGACAAACTTGGTCATCTTTTCTGCAGAAATATCAAAATAAAAAATATTAATGACAGCGGTGTTTTACCTAAATAATTAGACTCTCGCATTTATTAATAGGTAACAAAATTCTAATTCCGGATCCTAATGCATTATTTCATTTTTTATTCTCATTATTGAATCATCACACTGGACATCTGGAACAATCCTCTTCCAAACATATGAAACAAAAGTAAGGGTGTGTTTGATTGTCAAGATTTTCCATGGAAAATAAGGAATCTTGAAAATTATTTTCCAAGTTAATTGTTTGATTACAAAATTTTCCATAGAAATATTTTTCCATGTACAACCACTTAAAGCATGTTTTAGCCTATTTTTTATGGAAAACAATTCCCACCTCCCCCTAGAGAAAATATTTTCCATGTAAGATGGAAAATATTTTCTTTCCCATCTTTTCTTATCAAAAACACCCTAAATGAATAAAAATTGAATTGAGGTTTTCGTAACATGACCGATAAATTATATGTGCCAGCTAATCAACTTGCCAATCAAGAAACCATTACTGATTCCAACAGCAAGTATGAATTGAGGATATATGGAAGAGAAAGATAGAGAGCAGATGATTATTTTAGAGAAATTGGCGCAAATGGTCCCAAAATTTTTTTCTGAGTGCGAGCTTGGTCCGCTTTAAAAAAAGATAGTGCATTTGGTAAAAAAAAAAAAAAACATTTCATGCATATTTGGTCCATTTGGATGGAATCCGTCTATTAAACCGTTAGTCAAAATCAACTTTTGAAAAAATTGGTCTGCGTTTGGTCCATTTGACTTGAAATATATTGCACACAGGGTCCTAACCTTTAGCTATTCCTAACCTTTAGGTATTGTCAAAATTAAGTTTCAAAGTTTGAAATATATATATTTTAGTCCCAAATTTAGTGAAATTGTACAATTGTACAATTTTACATTTTATATTTTATATGAATTATATGAATACTTATTTGGTCCGTAATTAATTTTACCGAATTAATTTGATACTGATTAAATAGTTTTTATCAAAAATTTTCAACACAGTAGCATACGCATAGTAAATAGTTTTTTACCTAATTAATGTGAATAGAACAAGGCCTGAATCCCGGGCCCAAGGCATAGCATACGCATTATCCGGTAGAAAAGTACGAATAAAAATTGACTTAAAGTCGTCCTTCAAGTCTTCCCTCTTGCTAATCTAATAACCAACTCAACTCATTTACAAATAGATCAAGGCACTGCAAGAAACTATCACACCTATCAAAATTCAAAACATTCAGTGAGCAATTTTCCACTCAATAATCAAAATTTCTAAACAATTATAATGGCAGCGAGCGCAGTAACATTACTATTGAACCAACTCGCAATTCTCATCAGAGAAGAGCGACAACTGCTTGGCGGGCTTCATGGGAAAGTCGAGCACATTGAACGTCAATTGAGCTAGATGCAAGCGTTCTTGAGAGTTGCTGAGGCCAAAGAAGATAGCAATCCTGAGCTCAAAGTATGGGTAAGCCAAGTGAGAGACCTTGCTTATGATGCCGAAGATGTCCTCGACATGTTTATGCTCCGATTTAAACATCTACATGCCAACGGAGTTCTTGGTTGTTTCAAGAAGGTGTGTGCCACAATGAAGAGCTATAGTGCCCGTCGTAATGTTGCTTCGCAGTTAAGGGAAATTGAGTCGAGAATAAACAAAATGAAGGAAGACCATCCAAGGTACCAAAGCAAATATGAAGCAAGTATGAATGCCTCTAGCTCGCACAAGTTTGATGGGCGAGATGATGCACGTCTCGTGGATGCAAAAGTGCTTGTCGGAATTGAAGGGGCAAAACAAGAGCTCATCAATCAAATTCTAGATGGGAACTCTCACCTTAAAGCCATTTCCGTGGTTGGCATGGGTGGCTTGGGTAAGTCCACGTTGGTTAAACAATATGAAGATATATATAGGGAATCTTCATGAGAACTAACTTTCTAATATTTGTATAACTTTGCCTCAATATATATCTACATTTATGTTTTCCTCATAGTTGCCTCTTTGCCTGTCAGAATTTCCAATGAATCCAATATCTATGAAGATACAGACAGAAGATGTCAACAAAAGACGGAGAGAACTTTACGCCACAAGAAAAGACCACAATAACCAACAACGGCGTACACTACGTGCTGAGAAAAAGAGAAGGAAAGAAGGGAACTGTGAATTATCATCCTATAGAAAAACACGCATTTCAATTATGGAAGGTATTACTTTTCTACTACCATATGCATCAAAAAGTTAGTGCATTTTCATAAATTCATTTACGCATTCTGAACCTCCCGCTTCTCTTTTAGGATCATCTTCTTCTTATAGTCCTAATCAGCCTTTTGTGAATGACAATATTTTGCCTCCACAAAGTTCAGGTATAGTTTACCTCTTTTTTGTTTTTTATGGGAACGTGCCTCTATTTTAATCTATAAATATGTGAGTGACCTTTTATTTTTTTCTTTCTATTTCTATATATTATCAGATGATGCTTCTAACTTTCTGGATACACATAGAAGTGAAGAATCTAATGTTCCCAATTGTCCACGGAACGAATATGGCCATGAACTTGAACTTCTAACGCACTTTGCTATCATTAAAGAAATCCCAAATGAACCATTTGTGTTGCCAGTTGCATCATCATGCCGACATTGTAATGCTAAAAAATTTTGGAGAGAGACGGACAATTTTTGTTGTATGGACGGTCAGGTCAAATTATGTTCGAATGAAATGCCAAATCAACTTCGACAATTGTTCATTAGTAACACAGTTGCAGCAATAGAATTTCGAAAAATCTGTCGAAGTTATAACAATAACTTTGCTTTTACATCTTTTGGTGTTAATTATGATAAAGAACTTTGTCGAATGAATAAAGGTATATATACTTTTAGAGTGCAAGGACAAGTGCATCATTTTGTTAATACATTATTACCAAAAGAAAACAAACCTTCGTACTTACAATTATACTTTTATGATACTGAACATGAACTTAATAATAGAGCTAGCTTCGCTCCAAAATTTGATGTTGAGATTATCAAACTATTAATTGAAATTTTACACATTAATCCGTATTGTCAATTTTTTCGCTCTCTTGGTGAACTTAGGTCTTTAGACTCTATTAACATAACAATACGAACTAATCCAACCCTTGACCAAAGAGTTTTTAACAAACCATGTGCATCCCAAGTGGCTGCACTTTGGGTTGAAGATGAATACTTTGGTGATGTTACTTCTCGTGATATTTGTGTTAAAAGTCATTCCAACGAAACTCATCGAGTAAAATATTATTACGGATGCTATGATCCTCTACAGTATCCTCTTTTGTTTCCTTATGGTGAGCCTGGTTGGCACGAAGGTATAAAAAGATTATCCAAAACTAATCATCCTACAAACTCACCAATATCTAACCCTTTGCCTCATATGAACGCATCTATTGAAGGGTTTCTTGCACAAGAAGAAACAAGTGCCTTGTTATCTATCCACACTTACCTATTGTATTGTTATTTTGTTGCCCTTCTCATTGCTATGAATCTATTTAACAAATTGTTCTACTTTTGCTTTTCTATAACCAAAAAGACAATTTAAATAATCTTTGTTTTATGTGATAATGCCGGGAATGTTATGTTAAGAGCGCTGGGAAACGCTGGGAGAAAAAATGTGAGAGAGATGTGGGCGCGGGCCCCCCGACCCCACCGCATTCAGGGGGGGCCTGCAAGTGGGTTGTGAGTAGCTGGGAGAAATGCTGGGAGAATAACGCTGGGAATATAACATTTTCGGTGATAATGCAGTTCTGCAAAAAAATCACGCACGAGGTCAAATTTCATTAAAGGAATACTATTGCTACAAGTTACAAATTCGAAATCATGGTACGTCTTTTATTCTTCACATTGGTAGATTATTGCAACAATATGTTGTTGATATGTATGTCAAGATTGAAACTGCTAGGTTGGATTTTTCCCGTAGAAACCAAAATAAAATTAGAGCCGAACTTTATCAAGGTGTAGTGGATAGTGTTGATGGTGGTGAAACCTCAGCTCGAAACATAGGCAAACGAATCGTTCTACCATCAACCTTTATCGGTGGTCCTAGAGATAATACTAGACGTTATATGGATGCAATGGCTTTAGTACAACGTTTTGGTTAACCGGATTTGTTTCTTACGGTTACATGTAACCCAAATTGGCCTGAAATTAAACAAGAATTACTATACAATGATGAACCACATAATCGACCAGACTTAATTTCTCGAGTGTTCAAAGCAAAATTGGAGGAATTAAAGAATGATCTTCTTCAAAAGGAAATATTTGGCCCAGTAGCTGCATATATATATGTAGTTGAATTTCAAAAAAGAGGATTGCCACATGCACATTTTCTCATTATTTTGAAGCATAATTTTAAAATCTCATCTCCTGAAGCAATAGATAGTGTTGTATCTTGTCAAATTCCAAGTGAAATTGAATTTGCATATTTGCGTAGTCGTGTTGTTAAACACATGATGCATGGACCATGTGGTTCCTTAAACCCAAAGAATGTCTGTATGGAAAGTTCTGATAAATGCAAAAATAAATACCCAAAAGAATTTGTATCCCACACATCTGTTGGAAAAAATTCTTATGCAACATATAAACGACCAAATGATGGAGAGGTAGTTAAAATTCGAGGACACTACTTGGATAACAGATGGGTTGTCCCATATAATCCATATTTATTAGCAAAATTTGACTGTCATATTAATGTTGAAGTATACTCTACCGTTAAAGTAGTCAAATACCTGTATAAATATCTATACAAAGGTCATGATAGAATAAGCTTTTCTTTAGGCGGTAATGAACAAGAAACAGTTATTGATGAAATTAGTAGATTCCAAAATGCAAGATGGATATCTGCACTGGAGGCTATTTGGCGAATCTATGGATTTCATTTATTTGAAAATGGCCCTACTGTAATTAACTTACAATTGCATCTACCAAATAAACAAACAGTAACCTTCAAAGATTCAGACAATTTAACACACATTGTGGACAACGAATTTTTACAACGTACTATGTTAACTGAATATTTTCGTATGAACGCTGTAGACGCCTTCGCAAGAACTCTATTGTATAAAGATTTTCCAATTTTTTATGTTTGGGATAAACAAGGGCGGTTTTGGAAACGAAGAAAATGACAATTTGTTATCGGTAGAATAGTTTCAGCTTCGCCTAATGAAGGTGACCGATACTATTTACGCATTTTATTAAACCATGTAAAAGGAGCCACTTGGTTTGATGATTTAATGAAAGTTGATGATATGATTGTCCAAAATTTTCGTGATGCAGCTTCATTACATGGCTTGCTTAATGAAGACAAAAATTGTGAACTCTGTATGGCTGAAGCAATAATCTATCAAATGCCGCACTCACTTCGCCGCTTATTTGCCACAATATTATTATTTTGTGCTCCTAATAATCCTCAAAACCTTTGGATAACATATAAGGAATTTATGATGGAAGATTACATTAAACAATGAATGTCTCCTATAGTAGCTGAACAAAATACTTTGAAATGTATAAACAACATTCTTGAACTCTTTGGAAAAGATATAAATGATTACAACTTATTATCTTATAATGTTTCTTTAAATGAGCAAGACAAATTTGCTAATATGATTGCTGAAGAAACAACTCATTACACATTCGAAACAAACATTGAATCAATAGTTGATAAATTGAACATTGAAAAAAGAAACGCATATGATGCAATCTTAGATAAGGTATTTAACAACCATAGCGGTGTGTTTTTCATTGATGGACCAGGAGGAACAGGAAAAACTTTTTTATACAAGACTTTGTTAACGACTATTAGAAAACGTGGACTAATTGCACTTGCAACAGCCTCCTCTGGAGTTGCAGCTTCTTTACTTCCTGGTGGTAGAACAGCTCATTCTAGGTTCAAAATACCTCTTGAATTATTACACGACACTAACTGTTCTGTGACAAAAGCAACAAGACTTGGTAAACTTATTATAATGTCTAAATTAATTATATGGGATGAAGTACCAATGGTTCACCGATTTGCCATTGAAGCTTTAGATAAATTATTACAAGATCTTATGTATAATAGTTTTAGTTTTGGTGGAAAGGTGGTTGTATTTGGAGGCGACTTTAGACAAATACTACCAGTTATTCCAAAAGGTTCTCAACAAGATATAGTGCAATCAAGCTTAATTTTTTCTTCATTATGGCCTTCATTTACGCGGATGTCTTTAACTCAAAATATGCTTGCACATGATGATCCAAAATTTTCAAAATATTTATTACTCATTGGTAGCGGTGAAAAACCATTACATTCTTGCAATATGATTCAACTTATGCCTGAGATGGTTATACCATTTGAAGATGAAGCAACTTCATTACAACATCTTATTGCACACGTCTTCCCGAATAATATTTTGTGTGAATCAAGTGATTTGTCAAATGTTAATAGAGTTATTTTAACACCAAAGAATGAAAACGTTGATCTCATAAATAACATATTATTGGAAAAACTAGAAGGTGATAAGAAAACTTATTATAGCTATGATGAACCTATCGATACTACAGATCGTGATATTCATGAAGATTATTTAAATACGCTAACCCCTAACGGAATGCCGCCTCATGAACTTATACTGAAAAAAATTGTCCAGTATTGCTACTTCGAAATATAAACCCCTCGGAAGGATTGTGTAATGGTACCAGATTACTATGCAAACAATTTAACAAAAACGTTATCGACGCTGAAATCGCAACAGGAAAATATAGTGGGAAACGGGTTCTATTGCCGAGAATTCCATTTATACCATTAGATACTGAGAAAGGATCGGTTCCATTTAAACGCACACAATTCCCTATAAGACCATGTTTTGCCATGACAATCAACAAAGCTCAAGGACAAACATTAGATTTTATTGGCTTATATCTCCCGAACCGCTTTTTTCCCATGGCCAACTCTATGTAGCGTTATCAAGAGCTCGTACAAGCGCACATATAAAAATCTTACTTAAACCATTGACCGATACACCAAAGAAGGAACATTTATATTGCACTAAAAATGTTGTTTATCGAGACGTTTTTAGCTCATTATAAAAGAAATTTACGTAGTTGATGCCATAGGTAAATTATATCTTAATGTTTGTCATATATTTGTCTTAAATTTTTTTTAGCACTTTGTAATATTTGCAGTCATTTTTAAAACCATTTCTAATTGTTTGTATGATTTCATGCAGCTGATTTTCTCAGTTTTCCGGCCATGTTCGATGTCCTGTGAGCCTAGACAATTGATTGCGTTTCAGCAACTTATTGGATGGTAAGAACTAGATTTTGTTATACTTGTTTAAACTGTAGAACCCACTCTTAAAAGCTCAGGCATCAACTTTTTACCTTTGTTATAGGACACTCACACTTTTCAATGTCGTTCTTATCACAATATAAAGATCTATTATGATCTCATTTTTCATAAATCGTTTGTCCTGCATCCATTCTTCAAATTCATCCCTATACACATTGCGATTCATAACTATTAAATTTGCATATGAACTTTCAGTTGCCCTGTTGATAATCGTGGATTCAATTATTTGCACAAACTGACAAATTGGTTACATTGTCTATTACATTTTTTGCATGATAATTGTTTCTACAAATAAGAGTTGATGAAAGATTGTAAGTTGGATGTTGTTGACTTATAGCATGGAGTTCTTTCATTGACATTGGCAGAGAGAGTTCCTAGATGAGGGTAAAACCAATCAAAATATAGTTTTGCATGATCGACAAATATTGTTGACGGACAATTCTTTGGAGTTTGAAGCAATCAATAACATTGAAAATGATATGGCTGCTTATGGATTGCAAGTTCAAGATGTTCTACAAGTGCAGCAGCACGTGAAGCCCAAAGAGAACGTGGTATGCGAGGAGAGTTTTCTTAATGTGACATTCTACCCGGCAAATTATCTCTGCTCTGGCTGGAAACTGCAATTATGAAGGTTGGTAATCTTAAGAGCTTGTTTTATCAATGCTTTTCACAAGTCATTTTTTTCCACTTATTTATATATTTAATTGCTCATATTTAGCTTCAAATTTGCATGGGGTTCTGTATTGTTAATATCAGCTGGTAAAAAATGGAATTTAGAGTTATGATGTTGAGCATTTTTTTATGATTTATTTAGCCCTTAATGCTGAATTCTTATACAGAAATTACTGCAAAAAAATCATCAATATCAAGAAATTTTAACTATAAGGACACCAGCCCTTCCTCGAACATGACTACAACCACACGGTGAGTAGCTAGAAACAACTTAGAGACACTATGAATATGAGCACGCTCATTACTTTGCCAAAGTTTGCATCTAGCAGGTGCACCTTTAGTGGGCACACGTTTGGGTCACAACCTGGTAATAATTTATTTCAACGTCTATTTTGTTATTCTTTTATATTTTTTTATGCGTTTTTCATTTACTTTCCGTTGTTTTACCTTTTGGTTGCCTCGAGTGAGAAAGAGAGGTCAATGATTGTGAAAGCTTTCTTCGTGGTTACAAGATATTGACTAGAGGTGGAAAGCATTTTTGGGAGCAGCGGCTAAAAAAATAGATCAAAACTCTAATGATTTGATTTTCTTTATGAGCTAAAAATTCATGTAGTAGAAGATTTGTGGTAAATCATTTTGGCCTTACAGACTTTACAAGGTTGTCTTCAATCATAGACTATTTATCCTATTGTTTTGTTACAGGCTTTTTTCCTCTTTTGTCTCTTTTGCTGAAGGTAACATCATGTGCTGCAAAGTTGGTTTTGTTGAAGGAATAGGAATGACATGGGAACTTGTATTAGTTACAACAATTGTCTCATGACGTGCAACAATTACCTCCATTGTCATCAAGTTCAGTACTTCAAAGCTGTGCCATGGTGAAAGATATAAACGATTTCTCAAAATCTAGTATAGAGATAGTTGAGGTAGCCACTACCCATTGATAAAGGAAATGTCGTGATAGAGAAGACATTTGTGGAATTTCTTGCCACGGTTTGAGATGGGTTGAAAAATAGTGAATCTATGATGTAGTTTTGTTGTAAAAATTAATTTTTGAACCAATCCACAACTTTGAAGCCTTTTCACTTTTTAAACTCCCCTATTCGATGAATTGAATTAGAATAAATTTCCTTTTTGGTTTATAATGTTAAAATTGATTTGTGAGATTTTAGATTCTTGGTAGAAAGACAAGAAGTCGATATACTTGGAATATCATTTAAGCTTGCTTACTTTGCTATGAAATTTTATTTTACGCTAACTCATCCAAAATTGGTGCAACGTGCATCGCACGTTGGTTCGTCCCTAGTTATTATAAAAAGAATTTGATAGGACTATAGTCACAATTTTATATTCCTATTGCAATAGTAATGTTAAAGTTTGATCGAGTTGCAACAAGAGCTATATATTACTATACACTGACACTTTGTGATAGTTTTAATTATTTCCCTGCTATTGTAATATTGAAGTTTGACGGAATTATAACTGGAGTAATATATTGTTGTATAATCACTTTGTAATAGTTCATCAACACGACTTTAGGCCTTGTTCTATCCAGGATAAATTTTATCCCACACTTTTCTCTCTCCTCTTTTCAACCATATACACACTTTTCAATACAATATTAACCACACATTTTACACGGAATACCGTACGGATAACTTTTATCCTCAATCAAGCAACCCCTTAATTAAATAATATAAATATCTCGTTTCTCACATTGACAGTTATTTTCACTAAATAACAGTCAATTTCGCGATCCAAAATTTTGAGAGCGAATTCTCTTTATTTTAAAAGTTAGAACATGGAATCTTTACAGCTTAATTATTTCAAGAGATTACTCTATTCAACAGGGGGTATCTTACATTTATAATGAGTCTACGGGAAAGAGAATCTCCAACAGGCCTTCTATGTCGACCTGATGAGACAGTGGGGTTGATTAATGAGCCTACGGGAAAGAGAATCTCCAACAGGCCTTTTATGTCGACCTGATGAGACAGTGGGGTTGATTACTTGGCCTATGATACGCAATTCTTTTTAAATATTTTTATCACTTTTTATCATTTTTTTATCTATTCTTTTTTTATTCTAAATCAATCATATCCACATATCTCATAACATCCACAAATCTCAACCACTAAACTCCACTCATTCTCTCTCCTCTTTTATATTAAAATTCATTAAAAACCTTTATAAACTATTCCCTATCACCCTTTTGATTTGACAAAATTATGTTATAGACTTGCAACATTTATTCTAGTGCAATCAAGGACCCATCCAGAAATTTTTCACCAAGGGCTATAATAAATAAAAATATCTAATTCTGTTAAAATTATGTATAATTTTTTTTTTATACAGAACTTAGAATTTTTTTGGGTCGGGGGTTACAACATGGCTGACCCTCAACCCCCAAAAAATCCGTCCCTCAGTGCAATGGCTAATGTAATGTTGATTTTGCGGAGTGTTAGATATCTTCACAAATAAATGATAGACATCTCTCTCTCTATCTCTCTCTCTCAAAAAATGCAACTGGGGCATAGTATGCTCTAGAAAAGATTTGGTGTCCACTAGTGATAATGTGGACAGACCACATCAATGCATACTACACACAATGATCATGTGGATAGTCCACGTCAGCTCCACATCAGTGTCGTTGGCATCACAGTGCTGACATGGACTATCCACTTCAGTGCCATGTAATTAGTGGGCGCTAGATCTTTTCCATACTCTTACATTGAGCTTGTAACTTGTTTGGTTGAGATTTTTATTGAATTTGATTTCTCTAAACTCACTTCTAAATCACTGATTTTATTGGACTAGAAAGGTTTCCTACTTTTGAGTAGACTAGTTTCAAAGCATGTGTAATGTATAAAATGAACGCTTTCGACCCGGTGCTCACATGTGGTCGAATGATCGGCACGTGTCCCTATCATTAGGGATACATGTGTCAATCATCCAACCATATATAGGTACCTTAAAGTGCCAAAATGCAAGCACTTGATCATTTGCAATAAACTGAATGACATTTGTAATATTGTTGAAGTAATAATGCTTGTAATTAAAAAATCGAATAAATGAAATTTTTTATTAAAAAAACACAAAAAGATACAATTATAAAATTGTGAATAAATAGTGAAATGATGAATCAATTGAAATATAATTGTTATTATAAATAACAATAATAATGCTTTAAATACAACATTTTTTTCCTACATGTTCCATTCCTTAATAATTAGGATCAAACAACATTTTTTCCCTACATGTTCCATTCCTAATAATTAGAATCAAATAATAGGTGTTCAATATGGTTATTCTGCTTATATATTACATTTTTATTAAGGGCATTTGACCAATAACTACAAATATGGGAAAATTTTGCCAACTAAATCCTACACATCTCTTTTTTGCCCATTAACTCATCTTTTACACAATAAGACCAAAATAGAATTTAACAATCACAAATTTACAATAATGCCACCATAATAAAATAAACATCCAAGTTTACAACAATGCCACTCCAATAAAATAAACATCCAAATTTACAATAATGCCACTCTAATAAAATAAACATCCAAATTTACAGCAATACCACTCTAATAAAATAAAATAAACAAGTTTTCTCTCTCCAAACTTTATAATAATGTCACTCTAATAAAAAAAACGCACTTTCTCTCTCCGAGTAATCTTACTCAACATTCAATTTTTCCTTTCCCCGTTTTCGACTTTCTCACTCTACGTACTTTCTCTATCCGATTACCGCTACAGGTAACATCGACCAATATTCAACTTCTTCATTTTCTCCATTTTCGACTTTCTCTATCTACGCACTTTGTCTCTCAAGATTACCACCCAAGTAATTTCGATCAACATTCAACTTCTCCCTTCCCCCATCTCCGACTTTCTCTGTCTATGCATTTTCTCTCTCTAGATTACCTCACCAGGTAATCAGATTACCACACAAGCAATCTCATTCAACATTCAACTTCTCATTTTCTACATCTTCAACTTTCTCTATCTACGCATTTTTCTCTGCAGATTACCGCCACAAGTATTCTCGATCAAAATTCAACTTCTTCCTTTCTCCGTCTCAAATTTTCTCTCTCCAAATTACCGCCCCAAGTAATATTGATTAACATTCAACTTCTCCCTTTTCCCATCTCTCACTTTCTCTCTACACACATTCTTTCTCCAGATTACCTCACTAAGTAATTAGATTACCACCACAAGTAATCTCAATCAATATTGAAATTCTCCCTTCCTATCGCTAACTTTATCTCTCTACGCACTTTCTCCCTTCAGATTACTTAACCAGGTAATCAGATTACTACTACAAGTAATCTCGATTAACATTCAACTTCTGCATTCATGCCTTTGACTTTCTCCCTCTACACACTTTCCCGCTCCAGATTACCTCGTCAAGTTATCAGATTATTGCCACAAGTAATCTCGATCAACATTCAACTTCTCCACCCCACCACTAGCCCGCCGCCACCACAATTAAACCACCACCTTCCCACCACAATTCTACGACCACCACCCCTCCGCCACTACCACCAAACCACCATCGCCACCACTACTTCACCACCATTCCACCACTACTTCACCACCATTCCACCACCGCCACTATCGCCATTTCACCACCACTATCACCATTTCACTACCAACACCACCGCCGCCATTCCATTACCACGCCCACGCAACCATTTCTTACCCTTGATAATACTATTACCCGCCAAAGTAGTACTATTATCGATATTATTACATGTCCTGTTAATCATATTACCTTCTCTGGTAACAGTATTACCTACCAAACCACCACCACCACCACTGTCCCAATAATACAAATACATGCCCCCAATAATATCATTACCTTCCCCAATAATAATATTACTTATCATGATAATCCGATTACTACCATAAGTAATTTCGATCAACAGTCAACTTCTCCCTTCCCATCTCCGACTTTCTCCCTCTCCGCACTTTCTCTCTCTATGCATATTCTCTCTCTAGATTACCTCGTCGAGTATTCAGATTACCACCACAAGTAATCTCGATTAACATTCATCTTCTCCTTTCATGTCTCCGACTTTCTTTCTACACACTTTCTCTCTCTCCAGATTACCTCGCTAGGTAATCAGATTACTACCACAAGTAATTTCGATTAACATTCAACTTCTACATTCTCGTCTCTGACTTTCTCTCTCTATGCATATTCTCTCTCCAAATTACCTCGTCAGGTAATCCGATTTCCACCACAAGTAATCTCGATCAATAATCAACTTCTTCCTTCATGTCTTAGACTTTCTCTCTCTACACAAGTAATCTGGATCAACAATCAACTTCTCACTTTAACATTTCGTTATTAGCTTTGATTTTCTCTCTCTACACACTATCTCTTTTTAGACTACCACCCCTGATGATCAAGATTATCTTTCAATTTCTCGCTTCCCTCATCAACTTTCTCTCTCTAACACATTACCTACAGCTATAATAATAATAATAATAATAATAATAATAATAATAACAATAATAATAATAATTATTATTATGATCAGAACATTAAAATACCACGACTTTAATGTTATTCTCTCTCCTCCATCTCCTATTTTAAAACATCACTATTCATCTTCTCTCTCTTTCGTCTCCTATTTTTTTCTCTCTACACTTTCTCTTTCTATATTATTACCCCCTGTAACCTATGTTACTACCCCAATAATCTCTATTACAAGTCTGCAATGATTTAGGAAAAAAATCATAAAGAAGAACATTACCTATCCCAATATTATTATTATTATCCACCCCGATAATATATTACATACCCCAATAATAAGAATGTAGCGACTTATACAAATGCTATCTCCACTAGCAGTCAAACTTCTAAAAATGCTACCACGGCATGTTAAAAGGTACTTTTGGGAAAAGCTCTCTTCAACCATCCCAAGAAAGAATTAAAACTAAGAACTTTCCATACAAATCAACAAAAATAACTTTAGCAGCAAGGAGCTCGAGTCTCGAATCCTGATTGAAGTTTTTCTCCTGATATAATGTTAATCTAATGCTCCATAAACAGCACAGTTTCAGCTTTTCAATGCTAAGTCCACTTGTTTAAGAAATAAGAATCCATTTGCACTTAATTCAAAAGAGACCATTTGCACTAAAATCCACAGCCACTAGATTTATTTGAGGAGGGAACAAACAGCTACCATCATCGACTGATAATTCATGAGCCAAAAATTGCCTTTTTCATAATTATTAGAAATGCGAACATGTAAATGAAGAAATGTATTAGGCATGTGGAAGTAAATGCCTTGCAAGGCCAATTTTCACAATAAAAATGGCACACCACACGTTCACTGGGTTTGAGAACGGAGAAAAATTCCTTTTCATTGGGGATCAGTGAGTACTCGCCGTGGCCAAGGGGGATCCAGCTTCTCCGTTTCTACGCCATTTTCTTCATGCATTGCGATCAGTTGTCCTTCAACGACTCCAAATCGTCAGGGTCTAGCCGATCTAGATCTGATCAATCATAAGAAGAAAATAAAATACCTACTTGCAGCTGCTTATCCACTTTCTCTGCCATGAGAATTGAAGCAATTGTCATGGATTTGGAATCAATTGAATGATTTGTTTGATTAGGCAATTTATCTCTCTAGCACTCTCGAGAAAATTTTGAGGGGAGAGGGAGAGCAGCAATTCACTCAATTAGGCAACGGGGTAAAATTGTCATAAAAATGTGAAATTAAGTACGTGGTAAAAGAGTTTATAAAATGTTGTAGTTAATGGGTAAAAATAAGATGATCTGTAATTAGTGGGCAAAGACCGGCTTTGACCTGTATTTATTGGGCATTTTCCCTTTTATTAATACAAATATATAGTGATTAATACTGTTAATATAAAACTAATATAAAATACAATTTTCATAAAAAGAACGATAAGAGAGTTAATGGCCTTAATGCAATATAAATTTCACAATTCTAATAACATTAAGTAAGGACATTTAAGACAAATTAAAAAAAAAAGACACGAAGGGATATTTTGTTAATATATTTTTTTATCTTTTAAAATACTGATATTAATTATTTATATTTAATTTTAAAATAAAAATAAATCGTGATGAATTGAAATATATTATTTTAGATTATTATATATTTTGATAAAATATCTTTTTTACTAGAATTTTTTTATTCTTAAAATAAATCGTGATGAATTGAAAAATTGTAAATATGATTTAATTGAATGAAGTATGAGAAATTGAGTTATTGATGAAAAATCTTAAAAGTAATAAACTAAAATTTTGACCCATAACGGTTTTTGTTCCCATATATTATGTTTTTATCTAAAATCATCAATTATGATAATTGATATGACATTTTTTCTTATAAGATAATATTTCGGACCAAAATTCGTAAACCATTGTTTTTTTTTTTGAAAGGTTGTAAACTATTATTGAAATCTATAATATTATAGATGTTTCGTTATTTTTGCTATATATTCATAATAATTTATTGTCTTATTTTAATATTATTTTATTTAAATATACCATCTTATGTTAGGAATTGTTTCAATTAAAAACATGAAGAGTAGATGGATTGATGTGGAATTAATAATAATAATAATAATAATAATAATAATAATAATAATAATAATAATAATAATATGCCCCTCCGGCCACATAGTATAAGAAAATTTTGCCCATGCGATCACCTGTGCGACCGTATGGTATGTTCTGGCAAAAAGGTTCATAATGTGAAGAACGGCCATAAGGAAGTTGTTTACGGGTGTACAAGTGTATTTTGTGCGAAAAGGAGTGTCCCTAAGCTGATTTTGAAGTAAGTTTTCATCCTAAAAGGTACCTTTAAATTTTGAGATGCATACCTTCAACAAAAGACACGAAAACTCTATATATAGAGTGATCATTGAACGGATTTAAGCGACACAACACTAATCAATCCAACCAACATATATAATTATATTCAAGTTTCAAGTTTGCGTTTCAAGTTCAACAAAAGATTTTCTTGCTTGAGGATTATTTTGGATCAATGCTTAATTACTCCTACAAACTATTTGCAACGATGCCTTCAAGCACTCAATTACGTGGGCGGAAAATATCATTTGAGGACAGCAAAACAGGTTCGTGTTCAAGCCTTACGAATACGAAGAATCCATTGAAGATCATTTCAAAGTCCGAAGTTCATTAATTGAAGATTATTATGAAGCGAGAAGTTAATTTAAGATCATTTTGAAATAGGAAGTTCATTAAGATCATCTTGTATCATTTTCTTCCTTACTTTTTAACATTTTATTCGTCCCGTACAAAGCACAGGGTAAAACTAGTAAATTTATTAATAATAAATTAAATGACTAATAGTACACATCAAATAAGGGCTCACTAGAAAATAGAGATATTAGATACGCCACCAAAAAAAAGTATAGTAACATGTAGTTTGATCACACGAGTCACGATAAGAGGATGAAGAGAATATAATAGTAGTATTGATTTAACAAATATATCATAGTTTTGACTGGACTGCATAAAGTAAATGGCATATTGTATATATCATAGAGGGACTAGCTTGTTTTCCTATGGCAATTTTAAATTAATTTTTGAGCCTCTGAGGTATTAGTTAACAATATATATATATATATATATAAAATCCATCATTGCTGATGAATTTTTGTTCCGTTACATTTTTGAAGTGTTTGATCGTCTAGAAAAGGTCCAACCAATCTGGATAATGTATTTTAATATTTCATTGCAGCCTAAAAATTCTGTTTGACTTCAATGGTTATGATTGCAGTCACGAGTGAACAATGATAACAAGTTAACAACAATGACAACTCCCAACATTACTTTGAATAAATATTTTCTATTTAAAAAAAATAATAATCAACATTGTTGGTTGATACATTGATGTGATAACATTTTGCAGAGTGGTGAAATACACATATACTTTATTGTTTACTGCTCATCTTCGTATGTTCAAATGTGCAACATTGATTGCGTGTCAAATTTGAATGTTTTTTCAATAATTACTCTTAAATATTGACTTTTAACGCTATTTGTACTGACAGGGAAAATGTCATTTTTATCGTTTTTAGCACTTTGTATGATTCATTTGATTGTGACTCATTTTTATATGTTTTTGAAGACGCTCCAAACAAGCCCGATCGGTATGCCGTCACATGTGGTTTAGCAAAAGCTTCTCCCAAGAGGGAGATCATTTGCAAGCTCCAAGATGGGATCGAGCACTTCGAAGGGAATCCAAAATATTTGCGTTAAAGAGATTTACATGCTCCATACGCTAAAATTTTTCTCGTGCCGATTCAGTTCATGCATAAATTCAACTTGATTCATTTGGTCATTTGACAATTGGAGATGAGCGAGTTACAATTTTCATTTAGACTATAGATTGCAAAATAAGGACTTAATCTTTCCCCAATGCTACAAATAAACGTCAATTGACAAATTGTCCTTTTTTAATTAAATAAAAACAATCAAAATAAATAACTTAATAAAAGAATTAGCGAAAAACTAGTTTCGGACACACATCCATTCGTGAAGGGTTAGAGTTCAGCTCATTCAAAAATTAAGGTTAGACAGAAGTGCAAATGAAGTGAAACATTAGGACTAATCACGCCATATACCCTTCTTGTTCTGAAACTAATTTACCCTATGTTCTATATGAAAATATGTCATAATTTAAATTTTTTCATTTTATGGAAGAAAGTTGCTAAGGCTGAGAATGGTTGAAATGTGTTAAAAGAAAATTATGAATGGGCTTATAACACAAGTCCTGCGTCTTGCCACTTGCTGTTGCAAAATTCTTGGGCAAAATTGTTGATGCTGCGGTCGCACGAAGCCAAGAATTTCATCATTCTCTCTCTATCTCTGCAAGAAATACCTAAAAAACATAGTTACAGCAAACTTCATTTCTCACACAAAATGCAGACATTTTACAACAAATTAATGTGTTTAAGAAGAAATACTCAATATATGAATGTTCTAGCCTTTAGTTGCTCATATGAGGTGAACTAAGAGTCTGTATGCCAATATACGCACACACTGCATCACAATCAGCAATACCAGTGCACATATATTTATACATATCGTACCATCCTCGAATCAATACAATCAATACAACAGCCCGCATAAGTCATAAGGGAAAATACTTCTAGTTCTACGCATACAGACTTACAACAGATATTCCCTAGATTGCACAACCTCGTATTCTTCCATCACCCACAAATTTAAAACAGATCTCATTGTGTTGAAGAAACGAAGTTTTTCCCTTAAGTTGGAATTCCATAAAATGGGTTGCTAAGCCGTTGTTGTAGTTCAGAGTTTCTAAACTTTTCATTCACTATATCAAGTGAGACCAACCCACAACATGAATCAAGATGATCGCTACCAATCCAGTGGAATGCTCCATTCACAAGGGTCATATTTCTCAGTAATAACAAATACTAGCAGGGTCATATTTCACAGAAGATTCACTTTCAATCAATAGATTTTAAACTGGTGTGCGTATGGCCCATTTCGCCTATGACCTATTACACCAACTCCCACAACTTTGTAGTCATCAGAAACTGAGTCATAAGCCAATCCATAATGTCTACAAAGTCCTGGGAGTTTGTGGAACCGAGGGTTCGATATTAAGACACCCGTTATATCATCACTCATGCAAAACAAGCCATCACAAGAATTATGAATGCCCCTAGTCCAAAAATTCTCTCCTCCTACCTCGACTGGAAGATCGAGTTTAATCATATCCTTGCCAATGGGTTTTCCGGAGGCTAAAGAAGCAGGGTGGCATGAAATGACACAACTTGATTCATTTACATCAAACAAAACACAAACATAATTCAATGACCAATTTCCACAATTCTCAAAATTTAACGTCCCTAAATATACACGGCCCCTATTTGCTCTGCAACTACATTTCTTCCACACAACATATCAGTTATACAGGGCCCCAATTGTACTGACTACTGATCAAATATCAGTTAAATCTAAAAAGCAATTAAATCCTTATTGAAATTTTATTAACAGAGACTGAATTATAATTTGTGTATGGACCAGAAAATATGCGATCAGCAGGGGAAAAATGATGTTTGACCGAAGTATAATTCGATTTAATAATTATCTCGGTATCATGAAATCGCGTCAGATCTCATCATATGACGCTATGACTGTAAGTAAATAAAAATTGGATTTAAAAGGCGTAAAATCTCTTGAAGGTACAGTTTTCAACAAAAATTAGTTTCAAGAATTAAATCTGTTTAAAAACACAACTAAAAAACGAGATAATTATAGTAATGAATTTAAAACAAGAAGCAAAGAAAACAAACAGTATATCGATAGAACTCCAGGAAAAGATTGGAGAATCAGAAATCTCGTGTGGAAAGTGCCGCTCACTGCATCACCTCATTTTGATTGTTGATGCTGCGTTTGCACGAAGCCCAGAATTTCATCACTTTCCCCATATAATCAATAACAATACAGCGAAAGGGTAAGAAAATAGTGTAATTACGCAATGAGCAGTAAGAAATCTAGGGCTATAATAAGGGTGTGAAGACGGCAGTGGGCAGGAGCCATTTTTATAATGGCTTTGCCCTAATTGTCTCTAAGTTAAACAGGGGCCTCATTCTCGGAATCGCGGGTGAGCGTTCGAGCCGGAAGTTCGATTTGGTAATTTACTGCTCCCTCCACCCAAATAATCTAATTTATATAGGCTCCTTAATTTTTTCATAGAGATTAAAAAAAATTTATTAAAAAAATAAATTTTATAATTAATTTTATAATTTACCTTCATTTAATGAACAATATTAAAAAATACTTCATTGATCTCACAAATATAGGCTTGTTTTCTTTTTTGGAATGTCTCAAATATATTATATATAACCTTATTTCTATATTAAGAAATATTTTTTTATTCATTTGCTAAAACAAACTTATTTAATTTGCCTAATTATAACCATTATTTTTAATACAATTTAGATATTAAAATAATACAATTCAAACATTGTACAATCTGTTATGAATAATTAATAAGGACGAAAATGATGGCGCATGCGATGATATAATTATTAATAATTGTATTATATGAATGACTATTATACCCTTAATAAAATTATGTAATTACGATTGTACCATTCGAAATTTCTCTATAAATAGGGTTTCAGTTATTAATGAAAATTATTCCTGAGAATTCATTCTCTAAATAAATTCTCTCTATTGTTTCCATAGTTTTATAATACGTTATCAGCACGATTTTCTAACCATTTGAGCCCTTATCTAATAATATAAAGGAAGTATGCTCTACATTTACACCTACTGGTGATGAACCTCTGTATAAAAAACCTTAATATTAGTTAGACAATGAACTAAAATGACCTATGTTCATCCTCAATCTACGGAACTTCCTTTTTCCTTTCACGATCATAAGAATTCCTCTTCCTTTTGTCTCAATCCATCACAGTCATGGTGATTGCCATGGTTATTGAAGGTAAAAGAATCATCTTCTCCTTCGGAAAGCTCTCTCAGGTCAGCCTCATCCACTTGTTGCTTGGCTTGTCTCTATTTCTATAAATAAAGTAATATAATATATAATAATATATTTCAAAATCTTATATTACACTTTCAAATCTATTTACGTCCAAATGAAATAATAATATATAATAATTATTATACACTATTCATTTCATTAAAACAATATATAATTTAATTAAATCATTATATCTCTTGTAAATATTGTCAAAATTGATCTTTTTTGATTCCATAATATTTGATTTAAGAAGAACTTCGATTTGACACCAATATTGATAACTTTTTTTGAAATATATTGTTATCAAACTTTCAAAAAATTGGAAATTAGTACCCCAACTATTAAAAGTTACGAAAGAGTCCTTAAACATCTTGATATTTGTAAATTGAAGTGGAAAGGAGACGATTTTCCAATTGTATAATATTGATAGAATATTTTTGATAATTTTACCTTTGCGGACTGGAATTGACGATTTTACCCTTGCGGATTGTAAAAGGAAGAACTGACCTAATTTTGACGACGGTGAAAAATGGATAGAATATTCCCTAAGAAATTCTAAATCCATTGATTATATAAAACCGCTTGAAGTCCATTTGAGTTAAAAGATCAAACTGTTAATATAATTCCAGAAGTGTTTTAATTACATAATGTACTTGTTCCACAAGGATAGGTGTGCTTCTATAGAAGCAATGAGCATTTGTTCCAGAAGAACAAATCTGCTCTTGTAGAAGCAGTTCAATATTTAATTCTCGCACTTTATTTATTGCAATTTAAATACTGTAACACCTCCTACCTGATGATGGGATCAATCGTCACTAATCGGAAGGTTTTATATATATTTGCACTTTATATGCTAAGTGATGGGTAATACCTTCCACTAAACAGACCCTACTCTTGAAGAAGTAGTTAATCATTGTGCAATTTAATTCTGCAATTTAAATTTCTTAAATTTATATTTACTGCGATAATTTCCATATAGTAGGTTTGACCACCTATTGGAGAGAATTTAATTTCTATAATTTAAATTTATGCACTTTAAAATTTGCGTATATTTCCAATATAGTGGGTTATACTACACGATTGGTTATAACAAATCCTACTCCAGAAGAAGTAGTTGACCAAACATTCAAATCCTACTCAAAGAAATAGACGATAGAAATAAAATTCATTCTCCACATTTATTGAATATTAATTGAAAAAATTGAGCAAGTGGTACCAGAAGCTACCATTGGATAACTAGACGATGTTCAATAGATCCCATATTGATAAATCAAAAGAAATATCGCATTGAATGATCAAATTAATGCTGATATGAAGTAATCTCATTGATGTTATGAGATCATATTGATACGACAATAAAATGCTCTTGGACAAGCATAAGTCACAAATTTTATAGGCCTGAATTATTAGACCTCTGTATTTGCATAAACACAAAATGATATTATCATTGTTTCTTCGGAAGAAGTACAAAATAGTCGAAGTGTAATATATTGAGAATATCAAAAGATGTAAACACTCGACAGTATAGAAATGCGAAAATAAATTACACATTGAACCCATAAATGAGGGGTGCGTCTCGAGAGTATAAATACTCCGTAACTCTGTCGCTCCTAACTAGCATCAGGGTTCATAATGAGAGATCTAAAGGATCCGAACTTCTTTTTCTCTTGACACCAATAGTCTGTGACCGACGGGCCTTGGCTTCCATAGAATCTTGAACTGGAACATATGTTTGAAACTTTGTGAGTAGCTCATCAACTGTGTTGGCAGAAATAAGAATTTTTCTCGCCGAATGAGAAATAAACTTATGTCTTACACCTTGATCTAGAAAAGCTAACAAGCTATAAAAAAAATTGTTAATATTCAACAAACCTATGGGAAAAAGCGAAGTTTGAAGGTATCCAAGAAATTGGAAGTGTGTTAATTGTTGGAGGAAAGGAGTCTAAAGTTACTTCCTTTGTTCAATTTTGTGTGATATATATTCTGAGGGTAATATTTTCATTAATGTAGCAAAATAAAACAAACATGGCACGCAAATACAGCTTTATAAGCAAGTTTCGCCCAATATTGAAACATGTCACAGGGCTGTTACCATTAAGCCTTGGAACTTCATTGACTTTGAAATTGTTCTCAAAAAAAAAAAAAAAAAGACAAACATGGGTGCGCAAGCGGTGGTCCAAACTGACAAGGGGATGTCTCAAGCATAATGTTGATGCGCCTCAGTTCGAGGGGACTTGGGAGAATTTCGTGTAAGCGCTGTGGTAAGAGACGAGGAGGGAGTGTTTATTGGATGCGTTGCAAAGTGATTATTATCTCCTCCTTCGGGAGAACTTGCGGAAGCCATGGTTGTCCTTGAAGGCCTTCATTTTGCTAGCTAAGGAGCACAATCTCGACATAGAGCTAATTGAGTTGGATTGTATTATGGTCACTGTGGGATTTGTATATGTTTGAATTCTCATCCATTAGTGTCAGTTTTTATTTCTATTCGAGATGTGATGGCGACTTTGGGAAATGGTTCTTGCTATTATGTTTTTGCTATTCGAGATGTGTAGTAGTGGCATAGCCCATTTCCTTGCCACGAATACTCTTAATTCCTATTTTACTTGTAACTCGGTCACTTGTTTACCAAAAATCATTGGCGCCTTTGTGCATTATGAAATGAAGTGAACGAAATTTCCTCTTACAACCAAAAAAAAGAAAAAAAAATAGCACTTGGCACCATGTGTGTTGCGATGCTTTTTTTGAATAAATGTGTGTTCCAATGCTAGTGTTACAATATTCTTGTTTAACATGAGCTGGTAATTTGGTTTTCCCACATTCTATCCGCGGAATACAACTTTTTGATCATAACCTCGAACACATTTGTGTTATATGAAAAACAAAAATGAGTCACAATTGTGTTTTTCGAACACATTTGTTCCAATCGAATGATACAATAATCAAGTATTATGTACTTTGTGAGTGGATATGAATAAAGAGATAATTGAAGACATCTATTATTAAGACACTACTATCGACACACTTCTGATCCCCTGCACAAGCTGTGAGAAGTGAAGCCATGCACACGTTGATTTGGATGCCTAATGTCGCACCACGTTGATGTGTGTAGCTATGGGTAGGGGAGCATCTTTGACTATCAACGAGCTAATATTGATATTTGTTAAGAATTTATAACCCTGAACATTGAAATAAAGTTGCCTTGGTCTTGGTGATTGATTGAGAATATATATTTATTTAGTGGTTGATTGAAAATATCGGTGACAGTAATTGTTTGAAATTGCCTGTATTGATACGTCTATCGTGATAATTGATATTATAAAATCTTATAATAATTGATATTATAATTGTTGTTTCAGTTCGATTATAACATTTATTATAATTGATATTATAATCCTTGTTGAAATACGTCCAAGCATAGCAGCCTTTACAAGTGTACCACCAAATGAGCAAATAAAATTTGCAATGCCATAGATAACATATATTTCATCGTTAGAATGCCAAAACTACCCCTTGCCTAAAAATAAACAATAAAAAAAACTGCAACAACAGTACTGGTTCCACTTTTTAGCTTTCGCTTCCTCCCACCTCCACCCTTTTAATGGCAACAACACTCAGTGGCGTAGCCAGGATTTTATGATCATGGGGGCGAAATTTTTGACTTATAAGATCGGACTTGTGGGCTCTGGAGCAATGCCCTTGAATTTTTTCTATAAATATAGAATGTTATAAAATGTAACTTAGTGGATAAATATTATCAAAGTACAAAATTTACACCAAGTTAATTTCGATTCAATACTTACATATATAAAGCATCAAATATGATATTACATCGTAAGGGTATTCTAAATAATTTAATTATTTTCAAAATTAATTTGTTGCATATTGTCACATTGAATATTGTAATATTTAATTTATTCTCATAAATTATTATAATTTTCTTTTGCCATTTTGTACATGAAATGAAGTTATTATTGCGTAAATTTGTGGATAAAAAATTATATTTTTATTTGATTTTAAATTCCAACTTAACTATATTCTAGTAGAAATTGTTTGGGGTACGTTAACAAAAATTAAATTATTGAATATAAAATAATACGAGTTTGAAAAATATTGTTACATCCTAATCCTAATACGTGAGTGAGAGGGGGGAGAGACAGAGGTTTTTAAAAATTAAGAGTGAGAGAGAGAGAATCCTAATACATGAGTGAGAGGAGACCAGAAGAGAGAGAGATTTAAAAAATTAAGAGTGAGTGAGAGGAGAGAGACAGAGAGATTTTAAAAATTAAGACTTAAGAGTTGTCCCCCAAAACTCAAACCCAAGCGCTCCCCGCATGTAGGTAACTTAATAATAGCCACTTTACCATCTCAGCCAATGAAACCTTTGTTAATAATGCACCAATTTCATTTATATATTTTGTATACGCCAAATATCGCGGGGGCGACCACCACCCCCAGCCACCCCTGTAGCTCCGCCCCTGACAACACTGCTGGTTCTCCATCGATGGAGATGCTCCATCTCCATCGACGGAGAACCATTAGATTTTGTGGACCAATTGGTTCTCTAGAGTCTCCATCGATGATGGAGAACTAGATCTAGTACTCCCTCCTTGGTTCAATGAAGACTTGGTTGAAAGAGCAAAATTTGTCGGGAAAAATAATTGAGAAGTTGAGTCGACTTAGATGACTAGAGTTTTGGCCAGTCGAAGATGGCATGGACAGATCGAAAACTCAAAGTTTGACTGGACAGAAGATTGGATTCGCCGGAGAAAATGATCAGAGTTCGCCGGAGAAGATGACCAAAAACTTAAAACCTATAGTATAGAGTATAGAATTAAAAAAATGGGGGGTAAAATGGGAACGTCAACTTAAGAATTCTGTTATACCTGACTTTTAGTAGACTAAACTAACACGGGTGGAATTTGTATTTTTTGCTATGCCATTTGTGCAATTGCCTCATCTTTATTTGATGTATTATATCATTGAAATATGTATCTGTATATAAATAAACCAAAGCCATTTTCCCACTCAAACTTTCATTTTTCAAAATTAAAAAGTTATTATTTTATTCCCATTCCCATTCATTTTTTATTCGAAATAATAATTATTATTTTATTCTTTTCAAAATTGATTTATCATACCTAAAATCGCTCACATCTTCATCTCGGAAAATCCATCCATATCCACCTCCTCTCTCTCTCTCTCTCACACACACACACAACCTGGAAAAATGTATGGCAACTAATTTGTGATTTTCTAAACTCACAAATTTAATTGGCATTTCCATAAAAATTTACCAGTTCAAGATTCTGAAACATATAAATATATATTTTTTCAAATTTGCATTTCCATAGAAATTTACTAGTTGAGGATTCTTAAATATATAAATATATATTTTTTCAAATTTGTATTTCGATAGAAATTTACTAGTTGAGGATTCTAAAATATATATATTTTTTTAAAAAAAAAAAAAAATTTATATATGCTTTCAAATTTTCAAATTTTTTTTATTAATTGACTTATATAAAATATTTGACTTTATTTTTCCATTTCCTACTTTCTAGATGAAGTTTTATTCACCTATAAATGAATATGCGATCCCCATTCCCTTTGTAATTGTGAGTTAAAGATTTGACAAGTTACTTCCTTTGTTCAATTTTGTTCTGAGGTTAATAGTTCATTAATATATGGAGCGCAATAAAACAAACAAGGCACACAAAGACATCAACCAAATACATCAATGACAAATTATAATACAAACGAATATGTAATTTGCCAATCCAACATCATCATTTTTCGGCTGTAATGAGGCAAGCTACAATTAATATTTGATAGGAAAGTATGCAAGGAAAGCCTGTGTAATTAATTAGACAGGCTATAATTAACCTGCAATGAGTGGCGGTTCATTTGAGAAACCGCCACCCGTTATATAATATATATATATATATATATATATATTAGGCGGTGATTGTAGTAAGGAATCGCCACCTGTTTTTTAAGAAAAGGTGTCGGTTTCGTGCTTAAACCGCCTCCTTTTAGTTTATTTAGTTTAATTTTTAATTTTAAATTCGTTTTGGGTGGCAGATTTTTATAACAATCGCTACCCTTTGTGTATCAAAAAATTATAATCATGCCACTAGTAATTTCAGGTGGCGTTTTTAAATAAAAATGTCACTCAATGAAGGACTCATAATATCTATTGTGTGCTAGTGTGGATGGAAGTTTTGTCGAAGTTTTATTTCAATTAATAATGATTTGGATTGGTATTTGTTTGGTTGAGACATTTTTAAGTTTTCTTCATTTTGGATTCTATTGGTTACTGTTTATGCTGTTGAAGAGGGATTGTCGAGCACTATGTCGACGAACAAGCCAAGCAAGATCGTGAAGGCTGAGAAATAAATTGGTTGGAAGATTTGTCGAAGTTTTATTTCAATTAATAATGGTTTGGATTGGTATTTGTTTGGTTCAAACATTTTAAAGTTTTTTTCATTTTGGATTCATATTTTGATTGTGGTTTGTGTAATCTATTATTTCACAAGTTCATTGAAATAATAATTTAACGGTAGTAGCATTCTATTAGATCTTTCTTGTTACTCTTTAATTCAGGTTTAAGAACTGTTAATATATTCTTCTATTCATATTAAATATATAAAAAGTAAAAATGTCAACCAAAAAAAAAAAAAAAAGGAATACATTGATCTCACTCACAGAAGGAGATTGGAATAAAAAAGAAAACAGAAAAATGATCCCCATTAAAATCGTAATTACTTTTGGTTATTTCAAAAACTAGTCTATTTTTTTGTTTGATCAAACTTTTAAAATATAAAATTGAATAGGATGTGTAATAAATTTACATATACAATTGATAATGTCTAATATATATAGATATATATATTTTATAAAAAAAATGCACTAAATCTTGGCTTGGCTCCAATTAAAATCACGATCCCTCCATCACTAATTTATATGTATAACTAATAATGCACAAGGTACGATACTTTATATTTTAAGAAACAAAACCTTGGCTCCAAAACCCAAATCGCATTCACTCTGTTTTTTTGGAAGAAAAATCACGCTACCATTGCTGCGCCAAGAAGGATTTCAGAGACAGAGACTCATCAAAATTCTTCATTCTTTCTCCTTTCTCTTTGTCAATTCGAATGGGCTTCAACATAATTGGAGAAATTTAGACGGTGGTGCCACTAATCCAAGTTCGAATCGCCTCGTATTCAATCGCTCATAATTTCGCACCAAATATTTTGGAATTACCAAGAGATTTTTAATTATATTCGGTAAGACCCAAGATTAAATTTCCATTGCAGTGATTTGATTTTAGGTTTCTCAAATAGACAGCCAGTTTTTGAGTGCCAAATTGATTTGGGTTTTTAGCGTTTATTCATTTATTAATGATAATTCTTATGTATCACTTCTATTTACAAAAGTTCTGATGATTGAAAGACAACGTCTAACTATGGTGAACATGAGTTTTTTTTTTTTTTTAGGCTTAGATGTTTGTAGTTTCATTACTCTATAATAATGTTCTTCTTTTATTTGAAAAGAAAAGTTGATCTTGATTTTTACTTAATCCTTGAAAGATTTGATTCTTTTTTGTATTGTGTTTCAATTCTTAAGCTTTCTGATCCTACAATACATGCATTGGCGTTGTTGGTTGAGGTTATGTAGTTGAATCATTATATGTGTTGGACATTATTGATGCACACAACCTGTTCAAGGTTTTGTTTATTTGAAAAAGATGTTAATGTGTATTCTATGTGTACTGAGCACTTCATCCCCTTCATCTGTGTAATATAGTTTTTTTCCCCATAGCAAATCAAAGGCAAACCAATTACTTCAAATAATCCGGTGCTACGCTTAAATTGGTTAAGGTAAGATAATCTATCCGTTGAAGCTTGATTTCTTTCTATTTGATTTTATATTCATCTCCGATGAATGGCTAAGAATTATGTGACTGGAATGGACTAAGTGTAGGCATAGTTTTTCAATTGTGTGCTATTTTTTTCAAGTCTTAGGGGAAAGATGCTATGTGAATGATGCTATCTGAATGACCATTAAATTGATTATTGTGCAATAATCAATCTGTTTAAGTTTTATTTGATTTTATATTCAATTCCAATAAGCGGCTAAATATTATGTAAGTAGAATGGAAGAGTTGTAGGCATGACTTTGCAATTTATTGTTGTTTCTTCTCTATAAATTTTGGGATGTTACATCCCTAGCCAAAAATACATCACCAACAATAGCTACAAGCGTCATAGGACAACAAAATGTAGATGTTTGTTAAGCAACTTTTATTGGACATTGCTATTCAAGGAACTTATAGAGAGATGCAAAGTTCAAGAAAGTTATAGAGAAACGTAAATGATAAGTAGATCCTAGCTTGTGACGGATAAAGAACTTAAGAAAATGTATTTTGTGTGACGTGCTCGTAATTGCTATATTAACAAAATGCAGCCAAGCAACTAAGTTTGCTATGTTAATGAAATGCAACCAAGCAACTAAACTTCTTAAAGGCCATCGACTATACTGACCAATTCTCGGTTAGTTGGCCTTATTCACATGGAAGATGACTTATTTATTGAATTAGGTGGTTAGTTTTATGGCCCCTTACTTCCCAGGAGACAACCTTGACTAGCTCAAATTAGCATAATTTGGACTTATTCTCTACCAACTTGGCAAAAGGATAAGTCTATGAAAGGAGCATCTAAAATAAAGAAACAAATAAGATCAGTTCATTTTCATTTTGTTTTGCCCGCTTTCAACTTTTTTTGATTGTTTCTCTAGGGTTCTGCTTTAAGAGGTTGACGAATAATATATTATCTTTGTAGTGTTTTTTGAACAAAAATTCGGTTTTGATTGTCCAAATAGAGCATTGTTGATCACTTTACAATTGATGATGGGTGCTGATTGATAATGCTTTTCAAGAATGCCCAAAAGGCTTGTGAATTTTAAGTTTTTGTATCTATTGAATTGAGAAATTTGTTGTTGTGCTTTACTGCATGTTCCCATTTGTTTTTTAATATTTATCGAGAATAGATATGCTCACATTTTCCTTTTCATTCTTGGTGGCACTTAAACATTAAAAGGGAAAAAGATTCTTCTTTTTCTTTTTATTCTCTTCCCCATCCTTTTTTATTTTTATTCACAACATAAAGATATTTTAAATTTTGTATTCTCGGTTAATATAATTGTTATAACTATGGTCTTTCCTACTTGCTAAATATTGTCTTGAATGTTTAAAGAAATGTTTGAAGGCTAAATTTTTTACTTCTCCCATACAGTGTATCACAAATATAAATAAAAGAACACAAAACTCTGGATTATCATATGTTTGGGCGCTTGTGTAAATGGGTGAATGTATTGTGCTTTGGAGCCACCTATCAACAACTTTTATACTGTTTTCCAATCATTTATCTTTATAGGAGTTGAACTTGACTCAAGAATGTGAATTGTTGTATACCTTCCATTTGTATAGGAACAAAAAAATGGACGCCCGGCTGATCCAATTGAATCATTTGATATGATTCACAAGCGAAAGGATAAACACAAAAGTTGGATTGATGATGCATCTGCGCAAATGGGGGTAAGTTCGATAGTTTGTTGGGAAATTATATGAATTACATCTACTAACCACTAAAGATACTCACAAATAAATATAATTTTGTAGGCAAAGATATCAAGTGAATTAACACAGCTAGTTGCTATCCATGGTGAGGAAACCCCACAACTCAGGTTGCAAGCATATGTTAATGCTAAAGGCATTGAACCTGGTGGAAAAGTTCATGGTTATGGGGACGTTACACCGGACACGGTGCAATGGGTACATCAAAATCAACCGGCATCTTCTATTCGTCGATCACGTAAAGGACGAGTTTATGCTTCTTTGGAGTCTGACTTTTTGGTTTTACAAAGTAAGTATGAGCAACAACAAGAGGTTAACGAGAAACAAAAGAAGGATATAGAGGAGTTGCGACAAATCATTTTATCTTCAAGGCAGCAATCTTTGAATTCACAGCCAGAAAACTGCCCATTAGAAAACCGATCATCTTCACTGCACCACTCTTTGCATTCTCAAACAGAACAGTCTCCAACTCGACATCAATCACCTACCCAGCACCAATCATCCTCCCAGTCACTCTCATATCATCGTTCGCCTTCTCGACCCGTGACATCTTCTCTTCAATATCCACCTAATTATGCTCAGCCTCCGCTTTACCATTATCCTTTATCTTCCCAATTCTACTATCCTCAACCATATTGTCAGCCTTTGTATCCGGGGTACCATCCTCATGGAGAGTTCACAACGATGCTCAACGACCCAGACTTTATGCAACGATTCATGCAGTCGGATAAGAGAAATGATCAACACGCTTAGATTATCCTATATTGGTGTTACACTACTAGAAAGTGCGGCTTCACCGACAGAAAAATCCGTTGGTGAAGGCTAATTTTCCGTTGGTAACCTCACTCACCGACGAAATCTTGCGTAGCTATAGGTGGCGTAGGTAATTTTTCCAACGGACCACATATCCGTCGGTAATTACTAATGGGATTAGCGACGGACTTTTATTTGTCGGAAACACCGACGGATTTCAATAGAAGACGCCACCTACAAGTTTACCAACGAAAATATTCCGTCGGAATTTACAGACGGAAATTCCCATTGCTACTTCCGATGGTAAAATTAACAAGTTTCCAATGGAATTACCAATGGTGTTTCCGTTGCTAATTTGAGTCACAATTAAAAAATAAAAAGAAATTAACTGTTATTATATTTATCTAAATTGCATGTAAACTCATAAAATTTTAAAGTTACCTAGTATACACAAACTTAAACATATATATATATTACAAAAAAGAATTACTTCATTTCTTAATTTCAATGTTGAAAAAGTACACTAATGCCTACCGCAAAATTACAAAACTAAAATAAAATAAATTGAATCTACAATGCTACTTGTCTTCTCTTTCACATCATCATGAAACAATGCTCACAAAAGTTCATATCCCTCGCGCAAATGAAAATTACTTCTTCAGCTTTAAGCTCAGATGAAAATAGAACATCGGCACGCTCTTGAAGCACTCTTTGCAACACAATGAGCAATTCTTCTTGGTCGCTCCATTTGTTTGACGAAAAATTTCATCATGTGTCCCCGGCCCTATATTTGCAATTTATAAGATAAAATTATTAAGAGCCTAAATCAAGTTTATATCTCAACCTACATATTTTTTATTTTTGTCAAAATCATTAGAAGTTTAACTCATTAACTCTCATATTTCTGAGGCAACAAGAATCTATCAACAATGGATTCAGAAAAAAAAAAAAAGGGGGTAGAAGCAACTTTCAATTCATATGATGTTGCACCAACATCCAAAATGTCAATGGAAAACGTGCTAGCTATGTAGGATCATATGAAGTAGCATATAGTGATTGAGTTACTCAATGCAATAATGATGCTACCATGTAGAATATTATTCTGTAGCTATTCAATCTTCTAATGAAACCAAAATAAGTTAAGTAAGGATTAAACATATACTTAAAAACACATTGTGGAGGCAACTTCAGTGTCAAGGGAAATAAGTATCTTTAATGCATCTTGTAAGCCTAGCACAATCAACCTTAGAGCTTTAATGAAAGTATGTTTCTAGCAAGAGTAGTCTTGTCCACAAATGATGTTAAGATGAATCCTTTGCTATACCCCGCGTAATGTCCAAGAGGAATCAGTTATCCCCCAGAATTGGTAATGGACGCAAATCAGAAATCATAATTACTTACTTTTATAAAAATAAAAAAGTTAAATTCATCAAAAAAAGAAAAAATCGAGATCAATTGTCAAATGCTCAGTGGAAGGAGAAGTCGTTAATTAATTGCCTAATTGGGCTCACGGAGAAGAGGTTTGAAGCTCTGCTTAATCCACTGCCCAAGAACACCAATTGGTGCCTAATCTCTTCATAGCACAATTCCATCAACCAAAAACCAAAAAAGCCAGTTTGATTTCAAAAATTCGGAATAATTTGGAATATATAAAATTAAATTTGAGAGGCTTCAGTGTGTGTAACAATCAGATCATTGACTTATAAAATCTCACTGAAATCCGCTAAGATAATTAATGTATCGTCATAAGCCAAATGAATCATGGCAGAAATCAATCTTACAATTGAAAAAAAAATAAAAAAAAAAATCTGAAAACCGATTGATTTCTTATATACATTAGAAGATATAAATTAACAGAAAATATAGAAAGAGCAAGAGGAATTGATCGTACGTGTTTGGTGCTCAGACAGCCAAGGGTTAGTCGTCAACTTCTGGGAAGACCCAGATCTGAAACTCTAGTCCACAAATTTGCATCATCACTGCCACGAAACACTAATTATTATACGCGAAAAGCAAAAGAAAATCGAGAAGAAAGCTAAATTCAACAAACAATGGAAAAGAAACTTTAAAGCTGGGTGTAACACCCACAATCCCACATCGACTTGGCGTGAAAGAACGATTCAGCTTTATAAGTTAAGAGCCATCCAACTGCGTAGCGCTTTTGAGTGGCCAAAAAATAAACCGTCAAAGCGGACAATATCATGCCAAAGTGGACAATGTCGGTAGCGGACAGAACCCAAATCCGTATGGTCCTCGCCGGGGCATAGCAGGCCGAATCCGGGTGGGCCATGACGGGGGTTGAGTCGTTACAGAATGGTATCAGAGCCAAGAGTTCTAAAAGCGATTCTGTAGACTAGCAAATTTTAATTTTCAAAGTTTTTTTTTGTTTTTCCTTCAAGGACATCCTTTTTTTTAAAATAAAAAAAAATGTTTAACGATTAAGTTGAGAAATTAAGAGACGCCGCCTGCCATCGCCTGCTTTGTCGACTCCGAGGTAAAGAAAGAATTTTTAGATTTTGAAGAATGACTTATTCAGACAAACTACTTTTTCAAGAAGCCATATTTTCCATGACGTGAAAAAAAAAATTGAGAAAATTTTATATTCAAATACAACAATAAAGGTGTATTTGAGAATGCCGTCATCATTTTAAGAAAAGTTTATTTCAGATACAATACGAGAAAATTTATTCTAATGTTTGTATCTGAGGAGAAAGACCTTGAGAAGGGTATTATGAGACTTAAGATCTTGATGCGCCGTCAAAACATTTTTAAAAGTTTTTGTATCTGAATAAGTTCAAGGAAATTTTACTTCTAGATACAGTTTAGTAAGTTAAATGATTTCAAAGAAAATGAGATTTTATATGATTGAGTTTGAGCTAGTGGAGGTTTGCACCTCATAAACTCTTTTGAAATATTATTTTTCTGTCCTCGAAATTAACTTAAAGATATTAAAAATTCCTACATTGGACTTTGCATAAATGGTTGGATGGACGTGATCGAGATAGAATTGAACATGTCTCAAGTTAGATAGTCTAAGATCACTAAGCGCAGAGGATGGATACGAGATGACTAAATACAGTAATGAGGATAATTTACTGTACAATTATGACTAAGCGTAGATGTCATGGGTTTGATTAAACTGTGTGCACTAATGGTGACATTGATGAGTCGTATTGCTATGAAGTTGATATAGAGAATTGAAATCTTATTGACCGGTATTTGGGGATTCCGAATATGCTATTCTATCCTTAAGGTGCACTTTATGAAATTTCATGTTCATGTGTTAAAGTATTCTAAAAAGTATACAATCTGAGATAAGGTTGCCGATTGAGGATAATTAGTGAAAGTTATGTATTGAGATTTTGCTGTTACGGGATTCCCAATTAATGTTCAGATTATGGATTTAAACTTATTTAGTATCGAATTTTGAAGAAAAAAAGGGTTGATAAGGGTTGAATAAGTTTAAATCATATGAGCTGAAGTTAGATGCATCTACTGACCGACATGTTACATGTATTATTTTGGGATTTTTTTTTAATTTTATTTTGGGATATTTAGTTGAGAAAGTTTGACGAGATACACCATAATGACTTCCATCGACTTTGAAGGGTATACTTAAAATTTCATCAGGATGAATTTACAAGGCTATATGATTTTGAGTTGGAGGATCAAATTTCAAATATGTGACTTGTGATTTCACCATGTAAGTAAGGGAAACAAATGACTTACGAGAATATTTTATGGAAGACGAGAGAGTATTGACCTTGAGGAATTCGAGCCATACGATAACATTTTGAGAACTCATGAAATTATTTACAAAGTTTTCAATTAACTTCCACGATAGTCTTTCAGTTTCAATTAATGATTTATTTTTCCCAAAAATTTCAGAATTGTATTTTGATTAAAATTATTTTCCTCATTGTGAAAGAAATGGAATTCGAATTTTGAAACCATTTATTCAACAATAGATCTATTATTAAAGCCTGGTAATAACCATGTATTAAATAGTTGAAATTTTAGCTATGTCTTTTCAATATCACCCTTATGATTTTGACTCATATTATTACTCAAACTTTTGTTCAAAATACAGGAGCAGTTCTCGTGAAAAAAAAAAAAAAATTGGTTCCTATGAAGAAAATTTTGATCAAGATTTTAGCTTCAAATTAAACTTTTGATTTCTAACTAAATGAAAACTCCAGTTAATTTTCCAATATATATATATATATATATATATATATTTCTTTCAGACTGTTCGAGAGATTTTTTTTTCATTTGGCAAAAAAAAAATTTTGAAGTCAAGTGAAAACTTTTTGACTTCCAATTAAATGAAAGTTCTTTTACTTTCAAGAAAATCATTTCTACTCATCCCGAGAAGAAATTGTTTCCTTAAGTGACATTCAAAATTTTAAAGAAATTTTTTTTATTAAAAATAGTAAATTGAGGATAATGTGGTATGGCATGAGCAGTGGAAAATTTTCTAGGAATTTGAAGTGAGCTATTATTTGTTTCGCTTGGCAAAAAAAAAAATGTGGAAAGGATTATGAGGAAATTTTAAGCTACTTTGGGTTGTATGATTCTATAATTCGGAGATAAATAATAGATGAGTCATGAGAGCAAGGTTCTACAAGCTTATTGGGGACAACCTATAAGACATACCATTGGCATTTTTACCTATGTTATGGATTGCACAATGTCTTTGAGATTTGGCTATTTGTCATAAAGGGTAAAGAACAAGAAGACCTTGCCACCTTGGCATTTATATTCTAGTAAAAAGGTCCATCTTTGGAGAAAGTGAAATGTTTCATTTGGTCAAAGTCCAATTTGGTATAGGACAAAAAAAAAGGGAGAGGAAAGTTGAAACCCAGATTCATTGGTCCATTCGAGATACTAGGGCAAGTTGGGAACGTGGCTTATCCTTTGGTATTGCCTCCAGAATTTTTAGCAGTACACAATGTATTCAACGTTTCCCTATTGAGAAAGTATATACATGATCTGAGCCCTGTGGTGAACGTTCGGACAGTTGGTGTTCAACTAAATCTAACGTATGGATAGGCGCCCGTGCGCATCGCAGAGAGATAATCCATGTCCTTAAAAAAAAAAAAAAACCGATAAGTTCCTTTTGTGCAAGTCCAGTGGGGTAAACACATTAGAAGAGGCTACATGGGAGAATAAAGAGATATTTTCTAGAAAAACACAGACCTCGCTTATCAATAAGTTAAATTTCGAAAGCGATAAGTTAAATTTCGAGGACGAAATTATTTTAAGTGGAAGAGGTTGTAACGACCCGAAAATTCAAGCATGAATAGTTCGTTTTAACGGTCTCGTTATAATCCCCAATTCAATTAGATCTCGTTATAATCCCCAATTCAATTAGGTCTCGTCTAGCCCTAATTATAATCTATTTCCCCAATTCCTAAACTCTATTCTCGAATTTCAGCCCCCAAAATTCGTATGGAAGCCCTAACCCTAATCTTGCCCTGCAAGACTTACCAAAATCAATTAATTTTCCTTCCTAATTTGTATTACGTGTCTTTCCTTACGGGGAATCTCGAGAACCCTATAAATAGTACCCTAAATCGCTCACTCTCCTCACAACTTTAGCTTTCCGATGAGTTTAGTAAACAATCTCGTTTGTGGGAGTGTTGGCCGAGAGAAGAAAGGGGGAGGAAGAGAATGGTGAAGAAAGATGGGGAGGTACCTGCGGTGATTGTCATCCCCGGCATCACCTCCGGCCGCCATCGCCGTCGTTGTCTCCCTCTCGTCTCTCTCTCTCGCTCGCGGTCTCTCTCCATCCCTTCTTTCCTTCCTTCACGACCTCTCTCTGTCTCGATCTCACTGTCTCCGCGCGCAATCGCCGCCGGCGGTGGTGGCGCACGTCGTGTAGTCGCCAGAGTCGAGCAATGGCCGAGACTCCCCTCTCCAGTCTTCTCCCGATGGTTCACGCGTGAAGGAGAAGGAATCTGGTTGCTTTGAAAATTCTGATTTTATTAACCTTATTTACACACCTAGTCCCCCAAGCTCATGTTTCTATTTAAGTTGGTCCAAAGGTTTTGAATTCTTTCAATCGAGTCCCCCACATTTTCAAATCTGGTCAACCGCAGTCAAAATAGATAACTTTCAATTGACTTTCATTTTAGTCCTTATGTTTTATTTATTTAACAAGTCCCAAAGTTTTGATTTACTTCCAATCAAGTCCTATAGTTTTCAAATGCGGTCAATTGCAAAGTTGACCCGTCAACTATTGTTTGACTTTCGAATTAGTCCCTCAAATTATTTAATTTTACCAATTAGCCCCAACTTTTCAAATTTAGTGATTTAAATCCCTAGACTTCCTATTTATTCGATTTCAACCCTACTTTCAAGGAATTCTTTTACTTTTGAGACACCATTCACCCAAGAGACTTATTAGAGTTCATTTTGATTATTTTTAGGACTAGACGAGGCGCGACCACCTAGCAATTTGCAGAATTAAGGCTCAAACTCACGATTTAAGGTAGATCTCTATCTACAAACATTTTATTTTCAAATGCGCATAGATAATTTATTCTTATTATGTGTTTATATGTGGTGCGTATTTCCATGAGACTATTTGCTATTTATAGCATATAATTTGCTTGATCAAGCCCAGACATGAGAATTATTATTGCTTTAATGCAATCAGATGAAGAGAATTTCTTGCTTAAATGCATGAGACTAGACTTGAACCTGTATTTATTACTTGTTCATGAGAATTACTTGGATTACATGACCACGTGTATTATATGTAATATTGAATTGTTATCGTGCGCAAGATCTACTGAGTATTCCTATGAAATACTCAAATTTTTCTTTCAATTAAACATTTGCAGATTGTGGAGTTGACGACGTGGCGATGGGCGGTGAACTAATAAAGAGATTATCTAGAGCTCATTTAAGATTGCTTATTTTTACTATTTTATACTGAGATATCAAACTATTTTCTTTTATTTATTTCATTAATTTATTTCCGCATCAGTTTATTTCAAAGTTTGAAATGTAAACCTTTGATTGGTAAATAGTATTTCGCGAAGTTTAGATTTCCGTTTATTACTGTTGCTTTGGTTTTCCAAGGTTAGTTTGAAAAATGACGTGGCATTCCGGGTACCTAGAGCTCGGGGCGTTACAGAATGGTATCAGAGCTAGAGCCCAACCGGAAGTGTGGCCAACGAGGACGTTGGGCCCCTTTAGGAGGGGTGATTGTAACACCCACAATCCCACATCGCTTGGGTATGAGAGGACAGTTCAGTTTATAAGTTAAGAGACCCATCCAACTAGGCATGAGGCCTTTTGGGGTGAGCCCAAGAATAAAACCGTGCGGGTTAGGCCCAAAGCTGACAATATCATGCCAAAGTGGATCGGGTCGGCAGCGGACAGAACCCAAATCCGTATGGTCCTCGCCGGGGCATAGCAGGCCGAATCCGGGTGGGCCATGACGGGGGTCGAGTCGTTACACTGGGATAGAACGGGGTCTTCATATACGAATGAGAGAACAGAGAGTGACGCGGGGTATATATACGGAGTAACTCATAAGGAGGGAGAGCGCGTATGACACGGCAAAACCAGGTGAGCAAAACCATTTTCCGGTGAATGGGAGCAAGTGACTGATATGGGGTTTTCGGATCGGACTTGAGAAGAATTAGAGAGAGAGAGAGAGAGACTCCGAGACAGGGATACGGCAGAGTTGGAGAGGGACGGCAACTGAGAGGTATGATGTAACTTAGGGTTTATTAGACGAGCGGGAGACCAAAAAATTGAACGCGTGTTTCAATTTTTTGGAAGGAAAACGAAAATGTTCTTTTTTTTTTCTTAAACTAAAATTTTGCAAATAAAATTTGAGTAATTTTAAATTGATATTTTTAAATGACATGATAGATTTGTAATATTTTTATTAAATGATGAAAATATATTAAGAAGTGACATGTCCGGTGGCATTATTTATCGCAAAATGAAGAATTGATATAGTTGGGATGAAATGCGCGCATTTACAAAAATGAAAAAAATATGTATAAATTAATTCGTGCAGTTAATTTATAAAATAATTATTGTTTGTATTAATTTACCTTTATTATAATGAAGCTCGTTATTTGTATTACATTATTTGAGAAGGGTATGATAGATATAAAAAAAAAATTAATGTTCAATTTGTGGTTAAAAATAAAGATAAAATTAAAAAAATCATCGAGTCAATCTGATGGAAAATGATAGTGGAGAAAAATTATTATTTATATTATAAAAATTTATTTATTGACGTTAATCACATTAATTCAATAATAAATAATGGAAATAGTAGTTTTAATAAATAAAGATTTAATAAATTTTTATTATATTACAAAATAATTAATAATTTTTATATTACAATCAAAATTTGGGCATATTTCAAATTCAATAGTAAAAGAAGATGAATTGTAATAAATCGTAAATTTCAGTACTCGTACACATGGTACTCTAATATAAATATTATACAAGAACATTCAATGAGATCGGTGAACCCTCGATCCTCTTTGGCATCAACAACATCCCGTTGCAAGCTTAATTTCTCTTAATTACCAATCTTACTTGCTCTAAGTTAACTTTTTCATTAATAATTATCAATCAACGAGAAATATGAATTGATTAATTATATAATATTTATTCAAATTAATGATTAATTTTTTAAGAGCATAGTTGGAATAAATAATTAAATTTTTAAAAAAAAACTCAAAATCTAATGCATTGTCTTAATTAGAAAGTTTTAATTAATAAGGAATAACAAAAAACAGAAAGTTTATGTCAAACAAAAAAAAGAGATTTACAGAATAAAGACTCGGAACTATGAATTTAGTAGCATCCACTGTGAAGTTGACAATTCACCAATGAGATTCGAAGGATCCATCTGAGCACCTGCAAAAGTTAACGACCCCCGATGCAATTTATCCTTTTATAAATTATTAATGAAACAATTGTGCACGTATAAGTTTTGTGCATCACACAGAGAAAGAACTACTGTATACGAAACTGATGATTAAATAAAATCAGTTAATTGACATCTTTGTCCGTGCAACACAGATAAAAAAGTGACCATTTTGTGTGTGAATCAAGACAAAAGTCGATTAATTTTATTTTATTTTTTGTTTCAGTGTTTTGTCAGTATAACTAGAGATAGTATTGACAGTTCACTATTGCAGTTTGCAGTTTGCAGTGTTTTGTTTCAGTCGAATGAAGTGATTTGTAAGATTTGTACATATCAATTGATCAATTAAGGCTAGAATTGAATTGATAAGAGGGAAAATTGGAGAAGAAAATTAGTAGAATAATTTTGGATTTTGAAGATCAGTGCATAGAAAGGAAACGCAAAGGCTTGATAAAAAATTTATTAGCAGTAATTTTAATTAACAATTGAAAATAATAGAAACACAGATAAATATAAAAATATTCAATATAATAACTAACAATCTTGAAGTTCTAAAGTAATGCTTAATTAATTAATGACAGAAAAACACTAAGGATGTGTTTGATGACAAGTTGTAAAACATTTACTTGGAAAATATTTGCCGAGTAAACCAAAAACTACCTAACCCCCTAAGAAAATAATTTCTTTTAATTGACCTAAATAGTGCTTAAGATAATTGTACCTTGTAAAACCATTTCCTTTTACAATATGCAATCAAGCAACAAAGGTGTAAAATAAATTGCATGATTTGACATTTACCTGCAATTAATATGCCAATCAAACACACCAAAAATCTAAAATTTCCGTGAAGCATGTGATGGGGTCTATGCGGGGATGATTCCCTCTTTGTATTGAGAATGCCGCGTATTATTTTCTGTTAAAAAAGTTAACTTAAAAAAAAGTGTCGGAAAAATATGTACAACTTAAATTAAAAATAATTAAAACATTAAAAAAATAAGTTGTGAAGGGAAAGAAACGTGATTTTCATATATATATATATATATATATATATATAGATTAGAAATTTGAGGAAATCTAATTTCGATATTTGGAAAAATCGAGACTTTGGTTATATATATATAAAAAAGATTATCAATTAAATATTAAAATAATAAGAAATGGAGTTTTGAGGGAATGGATGGGAAAACTAATTTCAGAAATTAAAAAATAGGACGAAAATTTCCTACTTTTCTTTATATAAAATATAGATATAGATGAAACCGTGTGAATTTTTATATAGTGAAATCGAGTCCAATTAAATCTTATAACACATTATAAATAAATTTAATACTTTCAACATAATTAATTTTTATTTTTATATAATTAGTTGAAAAATAATTAATTCAGTATGTAAATTAAAAGATATCATGCAATTTAAAATATATCTTTCATTTTTTTCAGGAGAAATCTTTTAAACTGTGGCAATCTAATGAATTTTAACTATTTTTTATTTTTTAAATTAATTATACTTTTTTCATTTGAAAAATATAATTAGTTTTGAATAATCTTTGCCCACTTCAGGAACCATACCTAATTAAATCTTAGCAAAGTAATAAATTTTAACTAATTGAAAGATGATTGATTTATATTTTCAAATTATTATTTCTATAATAATTATTTTTTTTAAGAACTGTAATAATTAGTTTAATACATGTACTTTTGGGATTTGTATGAATATAATTTTAAAGATATCTTATAATTTAAAAAGATACATTGTAATTCAAAATATTTCTTTAATTTTTTGGGGAAAATCTTGTCTACCGTAGGAATTAAATAAATCTTAACTATTTTTTAAAATAAATTATACTTTTCCCTTTATCAATATAATTAATTTTGATTAATCTTTGTCCATTGAAATATATCGAATTAAATCTTTGTGGTATAATTAATTTTAGTTAATTGCAATGAAATTAATTTACATTTTTATTAAAAATAATTAATTATTTCTAAAATAATTAGTTTAATCTTTATCCAACGAACTTGTGGCTCTTTTTTCTTTAAATTAAAAGAAACGTGTAACATTAAAGTTAAAAAATTAGTATTAAAATAAATCAATTAATTATTTACACTAAATGATATACATAATTTGAAAGATAGAGATATAGAAATAGATATAAATTTAATTAAAAAATATTGGATTAATGTTACAATTAATAAACGAGTAATTTAAAAAATTAATGTTACATTTTTATTTTAGTTTTTGTGCACAAATTTGATGAATTTAAATTTTTTATCACATTAAAATTAAATCCTAAAAAATTGCTAATTCAATCTATTTTCATTTTTTGCTAATTTTATTTTTGAAAAAAATTAAGTAAATGAACCAATCTATAGGGTGTTAGGCAACCACTTTTAAAGGTTTTTAAATGTTTTTAAAGTAAAAGATGAGAGAGAATTAGTGAAGTTGAATGGTGGAGATTTGTGGATGTGATGTTATATGTGGATGTGATTGATTTAGGGTAAAGAAATTAAAGAATGTATAAAAAAGTTGAAAAAAGTGGAAAAAAATGTTTAAAAATAGTTCCCTAACAGGTCTCTAATCATCTTACAAGTTTCTTTTAATTTTTATGTAAAATTTTGACGCTTTTTATTTTTGTATCACAAAAAAAATAAATCTTAGCTAAATTGATCATTTAGATTAATTTTTGTTCCTTAGCTAATTATTTATAAAAATAATAAATTATTTCAAAAATTAATTAGTCGGTCAAGTCTAATTTTAAAATTTCAATGTTATACTTTTCTTTTAATTTTGTTTAAAAATTTAATGAATACCAATTTTGCATTACAAAACAATCAAATCTTATGAGACTGTTAATTTTAATTATAATTATTTCTTTTAAAGAATTAATGTTGGCCTCGTAGTTAATTATTTATAAAATGGCTCTTATTCTATACACAGATTTAAATCTTTAGATTTAGATTAGAAAAATAATAAAATAATAATTATCAATACTTGTGTAGGGAAACGAAATTCAGATTTAATATAAAAAATAACTTATTAATTTATTTGTTAGGATTGATTATTAATTACTAAAAAAAATTATAGAAGATAATTTCCAATTTGTAGAGATTTGAAAAAATTTAATTTTGATTATGAATATTTTCTTATTTTGGTAAGCATAAGATTTAATATAGATAATGATTAGTTTATTTAGTTATTAAGGATTAATTAGTAATTAATAAAAAAGGAAAAAATTAAAAGACAAAAAAAGGTTTGATTTTTGGTGGGAAAACTAATTAATCTAATTTAAAATATATCCTTGAAAATTCCTGCTTTTCTTTATATATATATATAGATATAAAAAATAATTTATTAATTTGTTTGTTAGGATTGATTATTAATTAGTAAAAAAAATTATAGAAGATAATTTCGAATTAGTAGAGATTTGAAAAAATCTAATTTTGATTATAAATATTTTCTTATTTTGGTAAGAATAAGATTTAATATAGATAATGATTAGTTTATTTAGTTATTAAGGATTGATTATTAATTAATAAAAAAGGAAAAAATTAAAAGACAAAAATGTTTGATTTTCGGTGGGAAAACTAATTAATCTAATTAAAAATATATGCTGAAAATTCCATGCTTTTCTTTATATATATATAGATATAGATATAGATATAGATATAGATTATTATTATTATTTGAAATAATATAAAATTCATTATTAATATTGTAACACTAATAGCATATTTTAGTTAATTATATTTTGTATAGAATATGCATTCGACTTTATGTTTCTTTCTTTTTTTTTTAATAGGTCATTTTTAAAGTTTTGTGAATAATAAATTATTATTGAAATTAGTTCAATTCAGGGCCCAAGACATTTTTATTGGGCCAAAAAAGTGTTGGAGGAATGTAGGCTGCTATTATCAACGGAATCACCAACGACAGAGTCCGTTAGTAAATCTTTACAAAAATCTCATTTTAAAAAAAAATTTTAAGTCACCAACGGAAATTTCTGTCAGTAAAATTTTTGTAATTTTTATTTTTTCTATTTTACAATTTACCAACGGATTTACCAACGGAACTATATCAATGGATAGTTTTTGTAGGTAAATCCATCGGTAATTAATTTTCAACACTTCCGAAAAAATTGTTGAAAAGTCAGAATTTTATTCCGTCGGTAAACCTAAATTTCCGTCGATAATCCATCGCTAATAGCGACGGAAACTTTCCGTTGGTAAATTTCTGTCGCTATTGGGGCACTTTCTAGTAGTGTTATTATGCATTTTTAGGAAGATTTTATGCTTATGGATGACAATTTATTTCATTTGCAGTATGTTGGATTATTGGATTATGCATTCTTGAGATATGATCGATGATTAACATTTGATTGGAATTTATATGTTTGAGGTGAATACTTTTCTTTAATTTATTTCGCAACATGTATTTTTAATTAGTGTCGTGTGTGTGTATATATATATATATATATATATATAATAGGTGTAAATTTTATTATTTATTTACTTAAAATTAAATGTATTAGGGACATATTAATGTGTCTAAATAATTAGATGTAAGTGCCCCAAATGTTTTAAATTTAATGGGGACATTTTTAAGTGGCTCGATTATTTTAACTTTAAAGGGACATTTTTAAGTGTCCCTATTAGTTTAAATTTAGTGGGCATATTTAAATGTCCCTATTATTTTAAATTTAATTGAGGCATTTAATTAAGTGTTCCTAATAATATTGGTATCCCACGTGGCACACATATATTAGGGGCATTTTTGTGCCCAATGCGTCCCTAATTATTATTAGTGACACGATTTATAGGGACATTCACTAATTTGTCCCTCATTTTTTTAGGGGCATTTTAACTATAATTTATGCCCCTATTCAAATTAATTGGGGCACTTTTAGATGTAACTAATATCCACAATTTTAGTAGTGCATGGAAGATGTGTTGAGGATGCCACAGGATCAAATTTATGTTCCTGAACAGCGCCTTATCCCTTTTGTTCCAGCACTGGCAAAGCTCTACTTGGATTTTCAATATTATAATGGCTCGATCGGTAGATTTATCATAAACGATATCTTCTCACGTTGATGTCCTCAACATTTAAATTAGGTGATTTAATTTTCATACGCATATATATTTAATTTATTTGTTGCTTTAATTTGATATGTTCCTATGTTGCATCAGCACGATCTTTTTGGTTCTCAAATAATTCTTCTATACCGGTTAATGCATGATATATACACAGGGGCATCACAACGCATTGAGCTGCAGTCACGTTTTTAAATTTATTTAATTTCTTAGTATGCTTGATAGGACTATTATTATAAGCAAGCAGAAGAAAGAAACCATAAGATTCCCCCAAAACGTAACAAAGGTGCATTATAAGTAAATTTTACTTATGATTTTAGTCAAATTCCATCTCAGTTGTATTCCTTAGATTTCCTTTTCTTTATAGTATAGCAAATTTAATAAATCTACCTCCATTTCTCTGTTGTATTAGCATTATAAGGTATGTTATTTTTTGTTGTTTTAATTTAGGGTCCGGCTAAAAGCACCCCCAATTTCTGCTTCTACACCCCCATTTTTTTTTAAAAAAATAAGCAATTACCTTCATGCCTCCTTCTTCTTCCTTATCTTTTCCCTTTTTTTTTCTCCTTTCTTCTCTACTCTTCACCCCCAAACCCAAAAAAAAAAGGAAAAAAGAGAACAAGAACGAAAGCAGAGAAGAAGGAACAGGAAGAACCAAAATAAAAAAAAAAAGGCTGGCACTGATGGCAGCCAAAAGCTTGGCTATTATTAATGGCAGCCAACCAAGGAAATGAGAAGAAGCAAAAAAATAATAATAATAATAATTTGCGTATGTTGCGAGTTTCGACCCGAGGCAGTCGAAATTCAAGCATGAATTTCAACCACTTTGGATCGAAATTCAAGGCTAAATTTCGACCCCTTTGGGTCGAAATTGATGCTTCCAACACCCTTTTCTTTTTTTTTTTCCTTGTTTCCATTCGTCCCTATTCTTCCTAGCTTGGCTACCATGGCGGCCAAAGCTTCTTCGTTCTTCAATTTTTTATTTTATTTTTTTATGTTTTTGGGTTGTGGTATGAGGAGGAAAGAGAGAAGGAAAAAAAGATGGAGAAGATGAAGGTTAAATTGATAATTATTGAATTTTTTGTTAAAAAAGGGTGTAGAAGCGGTTTTGGGGGTGTGTTTATCTGCACCCTTTAACTTATAAATGTTGCATGTGCTGGTGTAGTTTATTACAGAATTGAGTTTTGACGATTGGAGATTTGGGCTGCTAGAAGAAAGTACTTTTTGATTGAGAATTCATAACCCTACTTTACCTATCATTTCCTTCGATAAAAACTATGCAAATTGCTTGACTTCTAGATTAGACAATGACATGTTTTGTATTTGATTTGGATATCGAATGGGATGGTTGTTTTCATATATCACGTTTTTCTTTTAATAATTAGCAATGAAAATGATTTAATTTCTTGGATCAAATCTCAATCCTTTGAGGTCCAGCTAATTGAAATGGATGCTCTTTTAGTTTATAACGCTTTACAAAGCAATAGAATTGATATCTCCTACTTTGGCGGGCTCATTGACAATTGTCGGCTCCTCGCAAAAGACTTCCCGAGACTCAAGTTCAACTGGGTTAGGAGATCGGCCAACCGAGTAGCTCACACACTAGCACAAGCCACTAGATCTTTTCACGGCATTGCCGACTGGCTTTACTTTACGCCGTTATTTCTTTCGAATGTTCTGCATTCCGATTTGATCAATGAATAATTTTACTTTCTTCAAAAAAAAACATTGTTAACTAATATTTGGAGTTGTCATCTTTTTATAATTGTATGATGAAGAGGAGCCCATGTGCTAATCACTTGATACAAATCTTGAGCATCCGATGAAAATGTGTCAAATCCACTCTATCAAATAAAAATATCAATTTAAAATATCTATATAGAATCACTCGAGATAGCGCCCGCTAAAACGCTATCAAAGACCTACTATATCATTTTTCAAACGCTATGGGTGGTCTTTTTTGGTGTAGTGACTTTTGGATGATTCTATTAATGAATAAATTTATTCTCTTAAAAAAAATAATAATTGAGGATTTTGATTTTTGAATCATTATTTTTTGACACATAAATATAAAAGTAAAATTTCGTTTACCTAAAATTAAAGATTTTGAAATCAATTTAATTCTAATCCATCTTTAGAAAATTGTGCTATGGTAAGTTAACTAAAATTTCGTTGTCAAAGCATTAAGCTTGTTCAGGCTTAAAGGGTTTTATTCTAACCGAGTAAGAGTTTGGGTGCAACAAGGACTCAGCGGTGATTGGGCCCTAATAATACACAATGTCTCTCTTTATATATATCTCTATTTATATCCTGGCCTAGATGTTATAGTATTGTATCATTCTTTCAATCATCATAATAATAATAAGAACAATGAGGGAGTTTGAGGATGACATGATTTTTGAGATCGTCTCACGTTTGCCATTGAAAGTAGCAATTCGACTCAAGGTCTTGAACAAGACTCTCAATTCTTATATCTCGCGTCATATTGAACACAAGCACTTTGTTCAATCAAAACATAAAATCAGTAACATCCTTTTTCCGCCCTATTTTCGAGACAATTATATGTGTGAGCGGCGACATATGTGCCAACTCCAACTAGAGCAGCCTTATGCCGTTAAGTGTACTTATGATACGCAGTTTGATAAACGATGGTCATACCGGGGCCCAGATAAAGGTTGGAGTGAAGAACGTCAATCCATCATTGCATTGTCTGGCGGCCTTGTTCTTATTTACTCCGGGAGTTGCGGAAGTTATTGTGTGTTTAACCCTGTCACGACAGAATTCCAACTTGTGCCGAGCAATGTCGGAGAAAATTTAGTTGGCATGGCTATTGATTCAATTAGCGACGACAGTCAAAATTCCGATAGATATATTTTCAGATTAGTAGGTTTTTTTACGTGGATGAATGATTCCAAGGACAAGGTAATGTTTAAATTCACAATATTTGGATTTGATTCGAGCCAATGTTGGAAAGAAATCGATCCACAAGAATTTTCACCCTCATCAGTGCTCCGCGAAGGAGATGATGATGATGATTCCTTACGACTCTTCCATGAACCAGTTTGCTTGCACGGTTCTATATTTTGGCTTTTAAATCATGGTAGCATTATTGCTTTCGATTTAGAGAAATGGCGGGCCAGATTTATTGGCAGACCTCCCGACGTTCAATATAGCGAATGGTTCGGAGAAGTCCAAGGTTCTCTTGGCATTTTAGATTCTACTAGAAATTCTGAATATGTTATATATACGTATGACCATGCATACACTAAGATGTGGCAAATTCGACACAAAATTATGAGAGCACCTGGGCTAGAATGTTGTTGTGTTTTTCTATTTGACCGGGAAAGATTGTTTATCACTTCGTGGAGAGATCATATTCAAGAAATATTCACCCACAATACATCCACAAAAGAGTGGAAGAAAATCGGGAGGATGCCGGATGGTATATGGTATAGTTATCATAGCCATGTTTACCCTTTTGTTCCAACATTGGCAAAGCTCTACTCGGGTTCATATCTTAATTGTCAAGACTCTCGGGAGAAACTTTCTAATGACATGAGGTCTATCCTCGATTTTATTCACGAGCTCTTGTCTTCAAGAGATATAGATAATTATCGTTATTAGTATGCAAACATTTCTAAATTTGGTACTTTATTTTTGCAGTTTAGATTGTAATGATCTCATTTCTTTTTATCCGATTGGAAGTGTCAATTAGATTCGGTATGGCTTCCATGAAAGCGATCGTTTGTAAGTCAACCATTCATGGACATGTTTCGAAATTACTGAACGTTGGATATTTTCATTAAATAGATAAATTAAGATTAATTCATTTATATTATTATGTTATGAACTTGGAAGCAAAATGCTTCCAACACGACAATGCAACTAAAAGCTGTAAATAAATCCACTGTAGGATAGTGCTCCCCGACTTTTGCTCCCTTTTTAATGAGCAATGCTTGGAGTACACACTTTTTGTGTGGTAAAATACCACACACTAATAGGGGTATGGGCCCCCCACATTCAGGGGGAGCATTTTGGTTATTTTGTATTTTGTGTATTAGGTTGTGGTAGTGTGTGGTATTGGATTTGTGTGTACTTCTAACATTTTTCCTTTTTAATTGTGAGTCAAAGATTTGACAATTCCTTTATTCAAGTTTGTTCTGAGGTTAATATTTCATTAACGGGGTACAATTAAACAAACAAGGCACACAAATACAGGTTAATTTGTAAGCTTTATAAAAGTTTCACCCAGTTGAAACATGTCGAAGAGCTGTTGCCATGGATTAAGCCTTGGAACTTCAATGACTTTGACATTGTTCTCGAAAATTAAAAAAATCAACGCTTTTCTATTTGACTAATAGAATTTGAACGAATTTAGCTATTGTTGTATTATTGATCTAACGAATAGAGATGTTGCCACTACGCTTTTCTTGAGTTGCTATTGCACACTATAATATTTTTGTTTTTATTTTTTGCTGATCACAAGATTACTAGACAATTGTAGAGACACATGAATATAAATAGATACCTAATATATAGTTCATGATTTTGTATTATGAACATGTACTTTCGTAGCGACATTCATGAACTAATGTATGTTAATTCAGATTACAAATTAATTTTCCAATGTGTCGTTTAACACCACCGCACCCCGCCCCCCACCCCCCTTCTCTCAATGTGTAATCTTGAGCTTTTTCTTGAACTTGTCGAATTGTCGATTGTGGCTACTTTTTTCAACATGTCTGTTGGCCGTTCATTTATGTTGATAAATTGCATGCAAATTTCTCCTCGACGAACTTCATGTTTTTTAAAAAAATTATCATTTCTTTGCTTGTCTTTCTTGGGGCTATTTGTTTTTCTTCTAGAGATGTCCCAGCTCACTATTGATGCTGATCTTTGGAAGTTCAACAGTCTTTTTCTAACCTAGTTCAATGTCTTGCTTCATTGGACTTCTTTCAAATAAGGCAAATGATGACTGATGCTTGTCAATGACTTCTTTTGTTGATGTTTGGATTTTCGTGGGACTCACTAGCGATGACGATCAACAAGAGGTCGGGGCAATCGCTTTCTAACATTGACATTATATGAGGAGGCCTTTTTTGAGCAATGGACAATTGTATGTTATTGTCCATATATATAACAATCTCGTTATACTTTTTCATCCTCCACCTACGACTCCACACATTTTAATTCTTCCATGGTGGCCACTCGATCTCTCTGGCATTGTTAAGATTAAACAATGGTTTTATGTTTTTCTTAGTTTATATATGTAGATCTTAAGTACTGGAAATTAATCTGACTGTAATTATTGATTCTTTTCAAGTTAACACATTCTTATTCCTTCTGGCAATTTATGTCTGAGATAGATTTTAAAATTGAACCATATTATTTTCATTCACGATTATCTTTACGTTTAAAATAAATAATAATTTATACTCACCGCAATTTGAGGGAAAAGAAGAAAAAAGGGCTGTCAAGGACAAAGTATACGAGGGTGTTATTGGAATTTGAGAATTACTGCTGGATCAGAGGCCGGAATAATGGCAGAGGTAGTACTCCCGTTGTCGGTGATTGTGGTGTGCATATATAAGAGATTATTTTTTTCTTTAAATTTTGGTTATTTATGTAATTTAACATGTGGGTCATTTAGTAAATACAGAAATTACATAAAATTGTAGTGTACTAAGTAAAGTTTGTGTTGGTAATATAATTGCCTTTTTGTAAATTAAGCTTGTGCTTTTGTCATTTCTGGATTTTCAAGAAATACACATGCACGATACACGGATAAGAAAGTAGAAGAATCATATGTATTTTGGAGAATCAGCCTCCTTGGTGGGAGACATGATGCTTAGGTCAGATCCTTCTCCTCTATACACATCTTGGTAATTTTATAAGTAAGCAGAAGGAAACCATAAGATTCGCCAAAAACATAATAAAGGTGCATTATAAGTAAAATTTACTTATGATTTTAGTCAAATTCCATCTCTGTTGTATTCCTTTGATTTCCTCTTCGTTATAGTATAGCAAATTTAATAAATCTACCTCCATTTCTCTATTGTATTAGCATTATAAGTTAATGTTATTTTTTAAATTTACTTCAGATCATTCTTGTGTTAATTTATAAATATTGCACATGCAGGTGTAGTTCATCAGAGAATTGAGTTTTGACAGCTGAAGAGATTTGGGCCGCTGGAATACAGTACTTTTTGATTGAGAATTCATAACCCTAGTTTTATCTACCATTTCCTTCGATAAAAACTATACAAATTGCATGACTTCTAGATTAGACAATGACATGTTTTGTATAAAATTTGGATATTGCCAAATTTGATTCGATCCTTAAGGAATGATCAATTCTAATACTTGGAAGATTTGCCAAATCTACAACATCTTCACCTCACTGATGCCTTTGAATGTACAACATTGCATTTCAAGGCTGGAAAGTTTCCAAGTCCTACAGATCTTAGGTATTTGGCACATGAATGGATTGAGATCGATAGTAGTGGAAAAGGACTCCATGCCAAAACTTATTGAGTTGGATATCAGGTATTGCAAGTTGATGATGGAGCTCCCAGTTGGGTTGGAGCATTTGACCAAGCTTCAAAAGCTTAAACTCAAGTGTATGAATGAGAAGTTTGCTGTAGCACTTGAAAATCAACAAAGTGATGAAAAGCTAGCTCATATCTCGATGCCTATTTACGGAGATGCATAATGAACATGAATGAAAACTCTTATAAGAGGAACTTGTTTATATCTCCATTACTACTAATTGCAGTTTTTAAATTTTTCGTTGTTTGCTTTCAATCTATTGTTGCTACTTTTATTATACATCCATTTATCTCACTTGTAATATTGCAAAGTTGTCTTATTTTCATTCATTAATATTTTTAATCATCAATATCTGCTTCTTTATCAAGTTTAATTATTTTAACAATTTTTTAAATCACATAAAAACAACATAGTTACAACAAACTTCATTTCTCACAGAAAATGCAGACATTTTACAACAAATTAATGTGTTTAAGAAGAAATACTCAATATATGAATGTTCTGGCATTTAGTTGCTCATATGAGGTGAACTAAGAGCCTGTATGCCAATATACGCACACACTGCATCACAATCAGCAATACCAGTGCATCCAAATCTTTCATCCTTGTAAAGGACTACATTTTCCTCTAAGTGCATATATATTTATACATATCGTAGCATCCTCGAATCAATACAACAGCCTGCATAAGTCATAAGGGAAAATACTTCTAGTTCTACGAATACAGACTTACAACAGATATTCCCTAGATTGCACAACCTCGTATTCTTCCATCACCAACAAATTAAAAACAGATCTCATTGTGTTGAAGAAACGAAGTTTTTCCCTCAAGTTGGAATTCCATAAAATGGGTTGCTAAGCAGTTGTTGTAGTTCAAAGTTTCTAAACTTTTCATTCACTATATCAAGTGAGACCAACCCACAACGTGAATCAAGATGATCGCTACCAATCCAGTGGAATGCTCCATTCACGAGGGTCATATTTCTCAGTAATAACAAATACTAGCAGGGTCATATTTCACAGAAGATTCGCTTTCAATCAATAGATTTTAAACTGGTGTGCGTATAGCCCATTTCGCCTATGACCTATTACACCAACTCCCACGACTTTGTAGTCATCAGAAACTGAGTCATAACCCAATCCATAATGTCTACAAAGTCCTGGGAGTTTGTGGAACCGAGGGTTCGATATTAAGACACCCGTTATATCATCACTCATGCAAAACAAGCCATCACAAGAATTATGAATGCCCCTAGTCCAAAAATTCTCTCCTCCTACCTCGACTGGAAGATCGAGTTTAATCATATCCTTGCAAATGGGTTTTCCTGAGGCTAAAGATGCAGGGTGGCAAGAAATGACACAACTTGATTCATTTACATCAAACAAAGCACAAACATAATTCAATGACCAATTTCCACAATTCTCAAAATTGGACGTCCCTAAATATACACGGCCCCAATTTGCTCTGCAACTACATTTCTTCCACACAACATATCTATTACCTATGCCGATGATTAAAGACTATCGAAGTCTCGATCTCTGGAACCCCTTTTTCTGAAGGAAACATAAATTGTACCGACTACTGATCAAATATCAGTTAAATCTAAAAAGGAATTAAATCATTATTGAAATTTTATTAACAGAGATTGAATTATAATTTGTATATAGACCAGAAAATATGCGATCAGCAGGGGAAAAATGATGTTTGACCGAAGTATAATTCGATTTTCGCGCCAGAGCTCATCATGTACGCTATGACTGTAAGTAAATAAAAATTGGATTTAAAAGGCGTAAAATCTCTTGAAGGTACAGTTTTCAACAAAAATTAGTTTCCAAGAATTTAATCTGTTCAAAAACACAACTAAAACGAGATAATTATACTAATTAATTTAAAATAAAAGTAAAGAAAACAAACAGTATATCGATAGAACTCCAGGAAAAGATTGGAGAATCAGAAATCTCATCTGGAAAGTGCCGCTCACTGCATCACCTCATTGTTTATTCAAAGGAAATTGGACCCATAGTTTATTTCCACTACTAGAAATTTGACCTTCAGCAACGGCCAACAGCAACGAACAAAAAATTCGTTGCTAACAGCCACGGATTATGCGGTGGCAAACTAAAATAGCAACGGCAAATCGTAGTGTGTTGCAATATTGCAACAGAAATCAACAACAGTGGGAAATTAGTAACCGTATCGATAAAAATCGTTGCAATTTGCCACGGCCTTAAGTGCACTATTGCAAAGTACCGACGAACTATAAAATTCCGTTGCAAATTTGCTACGGATTTGTCGGTTGCAAATTTCCTAAGCATATTTCCATTGCAATATTGCAACGTTTAGTTTTGCCGTTGCAAATTTCGTAGGTAATTCATATCAAAACTTAATTTATCCCTCCCGTCCCATTTTTTCCCTTCACATTCTCTATGCATATTCCACTCAATTTTCCTTTTTTACTCCATCAATCATTTATATTTGAATTAAAAGATCATAAGCATAAAGTTAATTATTTGAAGTGGTGACGTACTTTTTAAGGTAAGGTTTAAAAAGTTATACAAATTATAACATGTGTTATACAAATTATTAGAAACTATCATATTTTTCTTGTGAAATGATAGTATATTGGCTTCCAAAATCTATATATAAAAATTTATAAATATTTTTTTTGTATTCATGGAATAGGTATATGATTGGAATTATTTTCGGTATAAAATACATCTCTCATTCCATTGAAAAGAAAAAAATTACACAGCCACCCAATAATCAATAATGTTAATAATTTTGATAGGAATAACTTTCACTTATTTATTAATTTTAAAATAAATATATGGTAGTTTGCTCCCAATCAAAAAAAAAATTGCTTGAATCATTGAAATGGTTAAATAAAAAATAATTATTTACTTTTAGTTATTAATATTAAATTAAGTTGAAGATGAATCATTTGAACTAAACAAAACAAAATTCACTAAATAATTCAATAACATTTTAATTTATTTTAATTTCTTTAATGCAGACTATTATTTTTTTAATTCTAAAAATGAATTGATAATTTTACATTAAGTTAGCATAATAGTTTGATATGTAAAAAGCTCCCAACAAAAAGAATAGAACGCATATAATATTTGCAAATTATATACATACATTATTTAAAAAATATATACAATTTTTTAATGAAAATAAATTATTTAGAGGAAACAAGTAAAAAATTAAGAAGATTTAATTAAATAGTATTTTAATATATACAATGTTTTAATAAAATTAAATTAATTTTTAAATAAGAAAACTAAAGAATGATATAACAAATACATTATAAAGGCCATCTACGAACAAGAATGATGATTGACTTGGTGGTTGGGTTTGTGCTCCTTATCCATGAGGTTATGAGTTCGAATCTCAAGTGGTTCAAATGATAAGGATAAATTAGAGGACAAAATTGTGGTGATTGGTCCGGATCCTTCAAATGTGACATTTGCTTCCGTTTCAAGTTTTTGCAACGGCCCATGATTCCGTTGCAAGGTTGCAACTCTAGGTGCGGTTGCAAATATGCAATGGCATCTTTATGCCGTTGCAAATTTGCAACGGAAAACTTTCGTTGCAAATTTGCAACCGAATTAGCCACGATATAAATTAGCTATGCCACTTTCTGGAACGCACGTTGCAACGGATATTATCAATTGCTTTTTTGCATTTGCCACGAAAATATCCTTTTTTGTAACGGAAAAATGCCGTGGCTGAAAGCCAATTTTTTAGTAGTGTTCTATTATTATTCAAAGGAAGCTGGACCCATTGTTCTATGTAATAAATAAGAAGCTATGAAAATATAAGAAATTACATCACATATATTAGATATCTAACTTTGTGTGGTTATAATGATATTATATGGGATTTTGATCCGTTCCTCACATATGGGCATATGTCCATATATAGGTGGATATATGACATGTCCCCCCTGAAAGCACATGGCACTCATCTATTCGTATGTGGGTATCGTAGCATGTCCACAAGTAGGCAACGAATCGTGGCCGTAATATTATAATGGAGTTTTATGTAGACGGCTATTTTCCATGCCAGCTAGATTTCAGGGATTTTTCAATCATATAAAAACTATTATTATAAGTAAAATAAAACATTGTCATTGTAGTTACTGTTTTTTTTTTTTTTTTGAATCGCCATTGCAGGTACTTAAAACTAAGGATTTTGAACCAAAATAATCCCCGGAAACCTCTGACAAGTTCTCCACTTTGGAGTGCTCTCTTTTCTTGTCTCTTGACAAGCTTGTCATAACTCTCGCACTACATTTTGTTTCTGCCTATTACACTCATGGCTCTCGAAGATCTATATGCAAAGTTAGCCATCGAGGATGAGGAACATGTGGTCGAGTTGGGCGATGATGATGTGCTGCACAACAGTGATGAGTGTCAGTTTTGTTTTGTCGGAAGGTTCCTCACAGATCGTATGTACCATCCACTTTGTATCAATGAGAAGCACTATGGCGTCTCTTTGGAGACCTAAAGAAGGAGTTTGTATTAAGGATTTATGCACTGGTATCTATGTCTTTCAATTCTTTCATGCTATTGATATGAATCGGGTTCTTTACAATGGCCCTTGGACCTTCAACAATCACCTTTTGCTCTTGAAGCATCTCAAAGCGGATGAAAACCCTACTAGAGTTTAGTTGTTCAGCACGAGTTTTTGGGTCCAGATTTATGACGTCCCCTCTGGCTTCCGTTCTGAGTGTGTCTTGACCCAAATTGGTAATTATATTGGCTCTTTCATCTCATCTGATCCCAAGAATTTTTCAGATGGCTGGAAAGGATCGAGAATGAAGCTAAAGAAACCTGGCAGTGATTGGATTTGGGTGTCTTTTAAATACGAATGTGTTCCGATGTTTTGCTTCATTTGTGGTAAGATTGGTTATGCCGACTCAAATTGTGAATTGCTCTATGCAGCCGAAGGCGTGGAGGTCGAGCGGCCTTATGGTTCCTTCCTTGAGCTCCATCCCATTACCAACACGGGCTTGGCGGTGAGCGGTGGCTCCGTGAAACATCGTCGGAGAATGCTAGTCCTATTTTTGGCAAAGACACTGATGGTGCTGTTGAGGAAGATTTTCGCATGCAAGGAGGCGTGAACTGTTAATATGTTCTTCTATTCATATTAAATATATAAAAAAATAAAAATGTCAACCAAAAAAAAAAAAAAAAGAAGGAATACATTGATCTCAGTCATAGAAGGAGATTGAAAAAAAATCAAAGAAAAATGATCATATTTGATCAAATAATGTCAACATTTGCTGCCATATATAAACGTCATCAAATGTTACCTAAAGAATCGAAGAGAAATCTGACCTCGAGTATGATTTGTGATAAATATGGTAAATGAGAATTCAACAATGAATGTGGCATTTAAAGAGGTGTTTCAAAATTTTAGAGGCATCATCCAACAAATTATATATGACTATCAATGCAAATGCACTTCCATCTAATGCGTATTATATTATAATTATTTAATTATTTCGATTGTAACACAATATTATTTAGTTATATTTTTATATCTAATGTGATACACATTTTAAATATTTTATATTAATTATCTAACAATATATTTTTATCTTTACCATTATAATAATTATATTCTGACTATTGCATTTTATTTAAAAATATTTTCTCTTTGTATTTATAAGACATGTTCTTTAGAGTGATTTCATCACGTGCAAAATCTACCTACCTCTATATTATTATTTATTTATTTATTTACATCCTCTAGCAGTATAATTACAAGACTTAAATTGAAAATAAGAACAATGGGAGACAGGGGCGGATCAAGAGAGTTTGCGTATGACCTAATTTTTGCAATCGTCTCACGTTTGCCATTGAAAGAAGCAATCCGATTCAAAGTTGAATTCTTATATCTCGGTTCATATTGAACACAAACATTATAAGTAAATTTTACTTATGATTTTACTCAAATTCCCTCTCTATTGTACTCCTTAGATTTCCTTTTCTTTATATATAGTATAGTAAATTTAATAAATCTACCTCCATTTCTCTGTTGTAGTAGCATTATAAGGTATGTTGTTTTTTAAATTTACTTGAGGTCATTCTTGTTCGGCAATGATATGTCCCAGCGCTGGGAGAAAAAATGTGAGAGAGATATGGGCGCGGGCCCCACCGCATTTAGGGGGGCTGCAAGTAGGCTGTGAGGCGCTGGGAGAATACTGGTAGAATAAATGTTGGGAACATAACATTTTCGCATTCTTGTTTTAACTTATAAATGTTGCATGTGCAGGTGTAGTTTATCAGAGAATTGAGTTTTGACAACTGAAGACATTTGGGCCGCTGGAATAAAATACTTTTTGATTGAGAATTCATAGCCCTAATTTTATCTACCATTTCCTTCAATAAAAACAACGAAAATTGCTTGACTTCAAGATTAGACAATGACATGTTTTGTATAATTAAAATTTGGATATTGAATGAGATGGTGGTTTTCATATATCACGTTTTTCTTTTTAATAATTAGCAATGAAAATGATTTGATTTCCTAGGTTAGACAAGTGTGTAATGTGTGTAATAGCACAAAAATTTGATAGTATAAAAAGGCTATAATATGCATGCTGGCCCCCATTAAGATCGCTCTTAAACATACGCTACAACATTTCGTAGCATTTGAAAAATGCTATTGCAAACTCAACTATAGCATCTAAAAGAATAATACTAAACCGATATTTTAACTTGACATTGTTAACTAGTATATGGAGCTATCATCTTTTTATTGGATGATGAAGAGGAGCCCATGTGAATATCAATTTAAATTTAAAATGTCCATATAGAATCACTCGAGATAGTGCTTGCTAATTAAACCGCTATCAAATACCTACTCTATCATTTTTCAAACCCTATGGATGGCCTTTTGTGGTGTAGTGACTTTTGGATGATATTAATGAATAAATTTATTCTCTTAAAAAAGTAATAATCTATAATATAGAAACAGAATTGGAAAAAAAATGTTTTTAATTGATTTTTTTATTCTTTTCTCGCTCAAACCGCTACAGCCAATCAGAATTTCTGAAAAAAAAAAGACAGTTGTAAAACCGTGTATCAGAAAAGGAAAAAATCTATCTATTAATTTTTTCCGCCTATTGAATTTGCCTAATATAAACTTCTATCTATATATAGAATAATTTATATATATGGAAAATTAGGCTTTTTTCTTATTATATTTTTTATTGTCGTAAATCGGTTTTCCGGTTTAAAACAAACTCTCTTTTTATTTTTTCTTGCCTAATCTATATCCAACTCTCTTTTATTTTTTTACCCTAATATATTAATATTAATGTATATAGATTTTATTTAATTATTTCTACCATACTTTATCCAATCTCATAATATCTAAATACTCTTTATCATTTCCTCTCTTTTTTTTTTCATTTTCTACGTATAAAAATAATCATTTGTGATTCTATTTTGCTCGACTTGATGAAAGTTTTAAAACAAGTATACTATCAATACATAAATTTTTATTTTAAAAAAAAATTAAAATTTACCGTTAACATATAAATTAGTGTCTAACTTAAATATAAATTGATATTAATATAGATTAATGACTACTGATGTAATAACATTAAAAACTTTTGATAATTTGTTACGACACTTAATTAATGTTTGTTCATAAAATTCAAATATAATGAGATGTCTCATTATATTTGCACTTTAACATCCAAACTTCAATAACAAATTATAAATTTAATTTTTTACCTCATTAGCTTCTGTTATTATCAATTATAATTTAGTTTAGCGGGACAAATATTATATATTTTTCTTTCAAATATTAGAAATTTCAATTTTTCCTTTATTTTTTCATTCAAATCTTTAATTTATATGTTTATGTGTTGAACAATATAAGGGTGTTCCAAGAATTGGAATGAAAATAAATGTGTAACATAAAAATTTAAAAATTAGCTTGGACCCTTTTATTAATTTTAGAAAGAATTTATTATTTTTAAAAATAATATTTAACTAATAAATAAAAATTAATTAAATTAACAATTTCACTAAGATTTAATTTTGATGGGATAAAAAATTATAATTCATTTAATTTTTATATAAGAATTAAAAGAAATGTATAACATCAATTTTTTCAATTAATCATTCAACTGTAACATAAATTAATTTTTTAATTAATTGAATATATATTTACATCTTTTAAATTCTAAGATATCTTTTCCATTATAAGATATTTTTAAAATTAGATTCATATAATTCTTAAAATTATGGCTATCAAGCAAATTATTTTGGAAATAAGTATTTTTTTAGAAATAATTAACTTAAATACAAAAATTTACTATAATTATTTAAACTATTATTAATTAAAATAATAAATTCTATTGCCAATATTTAGCTAGACATGGGTTTAGTGGACAAAGATTGATCAAAATTAATTACATTGTTAAAAGGAAAATATAATTAATTTTAAAAACAAAATCATTAAATTGTCATGAGTTTTCCTAAAAATGAAAAATAAATCCTTTAAATTGTAATATATCTTTAAATTACAAGATTTCTTCAAAACTAAATTCATGCATTTCTTAAAAGTGATGATATTAAAATATTTATTTCAGAAATAATTAATTCTTTTCATAAATAATTAGCTAAAAATAATAATTAATTAAAACTAATTCTATTACAATTAATTAAAATTAATAATCTTATTCACGATTTAATTGGACTTGATTTCAATGGACTAAAATTGACATGGTTTCATGGACAAAAATTATTAAAAATTAATTATATTGCTAAAAAATGAAAGGCATCTTTTGACATGCACGATATCTTTTTAACTATAAAATATCTTAAAAATTAGATTCATATAATTCTTAAAATCGCGGCTAAAAAACTAATTATTTAGAAATAATAAATTATTTTTATAAATAATCAGCTAAAACAAGAATTAATTATATTGCAATTAATTATATTTTTTAGATTTAATTTGATAGATTCTCATTAGATGAAAATTGAGACAGTTTTATTAGACAAAAATTAATCAAAATTAATTAAATTACTAAAAAGGGGGAAATATAATTATTTCAAAAAATAAAAAATAATTAAAATTAATTATATTGCTGCAGGGAAGAAAAATGTGCTTACAAAATTAGTTTATCTTTTTACGTATTTTAAAATAAGGTTAAGTTAGCACCTATAAGATTTTTTATTATTAGAATTCGAGTGTTACATCTTATTATAAAGTAAGTAATCGTAGATATTAAAATGATTATTACAAAAATAATTAATTCTTTTCATAAATAATTTGCTAAAAATGAAAATTAATTACAAATAATACTATTACAATTAATTAAAATTAAAATACTGTTACAATTTAATTGGACTTGATTTCAATGGGTGAAAATTGACACAATTTCGTTGGACGAAAATTAATCAAAATTAATTATATTGCAAAAACAGAAACATAACGTTAATTAAAGACATCTTTCTACATGCAAGATATCTTTCTAATTATAAAATATCTTTAAAATTATATTCATGCGATTCTTAAAATTGTGGTTAAAAAACTAATTATTTATAAATAATAAATTATTTCTATAAATAATTAGGGAAAAACAAGAATTAATTAGAATTAATTATATTACAATTAATTATATTTCTTAGATTTTATTGGATATATTTTCATTGAAAAAAAGAGATAGTTTTATTAGACGAAAATTAATCAAAATTAATTAAATTGCTAAATATGGGGAAACATAATTATTTCAAAAAATAAAAAATAATAAAAATTAATTAGATTGTTACGTGAAGGAAAATGTGCTTACGAAATTAATTTATCTTTTGATGTATTTTAAAATAAAGTTAAGTTAGCACCTATAAGATTTTGGATTTTTAAAATTGGGCTGTTACATCTTATTGTAAAGTAATTCGAGTGATCATTAGTCCCTAATTAACTTTATTTACTTTTTCAGTATCATTTTTTTTTCAAAATATGCTTTTCTTTTGATTCTCATATGTTTTTGTATTTTCTATGATATTTCTTCTTAGTTACAGTTGGTGGAAAAATATTAATATTTCTTTTTATATAATTACGTGTGTTTCAAAGGATCTGCTCCTTTTTTCTTTTTCTTTTTTAAGTGACGAGCTCCAAAAATAGGTATTCAAATAGTAATGATATTTTATTTTGACACTACTTGAACCAACAATTATATAATAATTCTTTGGTTCAATCTATCGCTTTCGCTAGGGAATAAGTTTAAGAATTCTTATTAAACAATTGGCTATCGACTCAATCAGTTTTTTGAATTATATGACTCAATTAGAATATTTTAATTGGCTTTCGACTATGTTAAATATTTATCTAAGTTTTCATCACCTAAATAAATCTTAAAAATCCTACCTACTTTAAATTATTTATTTTATGCCTAATTTTCCCTATTGATATTTTATTTTATTTTTAAGTATAATCGCTAGATTGTATATTATTAGTATTAATCATATATATTTCGATTTATTTATCTTATCCAAATTAATTTAAATGTTATATCAAATCATTCAATATTTAATATGCCGAATATGTTAAATTAGTAAGTTTATGCCTAATAAGTTAATATACGTGTTTAATATATTTAGAAGGTATTTATTAAAGAAATAAAATGTCAAAACAAAAGTTTTGGATTAAACCATCACGATGGGTGTGGACGGGGATGAGAATTTTCTAGCGGGGTGGGGATACGGACAGGGATGTGGAATGGAAGTTTGTAATTCTTATATCATCCGCGTTCCGCCTAGAGTAAATGAAGATGGATCGGAACGAGGATAAGTGTTTCCCAGCATGGAAGAAATAGTTTAGGGTCTGTCGTACTGTACTCACTACATTGTTTTTTTTATAATATATCTTTATACTGATTATATTTCATAATTAACATTAAAAATTATTATTTACATATTAATTGTTAATAACGTACATTATACTGATGTATAGTAATTAATATCTCCCAAAATTTATAATTGCATATAATAAAATATAAATTAATTTTAAAGAAAAAACAATGAGCCCTACGAATGTTAGTAGAGTTATTTTAGTATGGTTATTTTGATAAATATAATATTTAATATTATTTTATTTTGAGTTTACATTAGTAGATTAATCTTGCAATGATCAAAATGTAATATATTATCACAATCGCTGTTACGAATTATCATCCAGTGCAAAGCACGGGTATAAATGATAATTAAGTTACTATTCTATGGAGAATAGTAAATTAAGTTGTGTGGATTTTCGCGAGTTGTTCCTTGCATATTTGCACGATGGATTAGTACGAAATATAGGGGAAATTCTATCGAAATTTTTATAGAATTGTTTCAAGCTAAATTCTTTAATTTTATTGTTGTAACTCATTCTTTATTTTAATTTTTTTTTGAATTTTATGTTAATATTATTAACATCTATCAATAATATTATTAGTTGAAAAATTTGTCCCCCGTGCAACGCACGGGTGAAACAGCTAGTAATTAAAGAATTTGATTTTTGAATCATATATTAAAGTTTTTTTTTCTTTGACACATGTTAAAGTAAAATTTTTTTTAGCTAAAATTAAAGATTTTGAAATCAATTTCTAATCCATCTTTAGAAAATTGTGTTATGGTAAGTTAACTAAAATTTCGTTGTCAAAGCATTAAGGTTGTTCAGGCTTAAAGGGTTTTATTCTAACCGAATAGCTAGGAGTTTGGGTGCAACAAGGACTCGGTGGTGATTGTGCCCTAATAATACTCAAAGTCTCCCTTTATATATATCTCTATTTATATCCTCGCCTCGATGTTGTAGTATTGTATCATTCTTTCAATCATCATATATTATAATATAAGAAGGACAATGAGGGAGTTTGAGAATGACATGATTTTTGAGATCGTCTCACGTTTGCCGTTGAAAGTAGCAATACGACTCAAGATCTTGAACAAGACTCTCAATTCTTATATCTCGCGTCATATTGAATACAAGCACTTTGTTCAATCAAAACACAAAATCAGTAACATCCTTTTTCCGCACTATTTTCGAGACACTTACATGCGAGACACTTATATGCGTGATGAGCAGCGACATATGTGCCAACTCCAACTAGAGCAACCTCACGCCGTCAAGTACACTTATGATATTGAGTTTAATAAACAATGGTCGCATGGGCCCAGATCACGATGCATGGCGAGAAGAAAATCCTTCCATCATTGCATCGTCTGGCCGGCCTTATTCTTATGTACTCCAGGAGTTGCAGAAGTTATTGTGTGTTTAACCCTATCACTACAGAATTCCAACTTGTGCCGAGCATTGTCGGAGGAGATTTAGTTGGCATGGCTATTGATTCAATTAGCGACAGTAACAATTCCTATAGATATATTTTCAGATTAGTAGGTTTTTTTACATGGATCAATGACTCCAAGGACAAGGTAATGTTTAAATTCAAAATATTTGGATTTGATTCGAGCCAATGTTGGAAACAAATCGATCCACAAGAGTTTTCATCCACATCAGTGCTCTGCGAAGGAGATGATCATGACTTACCAATACGCCCGGCATGGAAACATGAACCAGTTTGCTTGCACGGTTCTATATTTTGGCTTTTAAATCATGGTAGCATTATTGCTTTCGATTTAGAGAAATGGCGGGCCAGAATTATTGGCGGACCTCCCCACATTCAATATAGCGAATGGTTCGGAGAAGTCCAAGGTTCACTTGGCATTTTAGATTCTACTAGACATTCTGAATATGTTATATATGCGTATGACCATGCATACACTAAGACGTGGCAAATTCGACACAAAATTATGCGAGCACCTGGACTAGAATGTTGTTGTGTTTTGCTATTTGACCGTGAAAGATTGTTTATCACTTCGTGGAGAGATCATATTCAAGAAATATTCACCCACAATACATCCACAAAAGAGTGGAAGAATATCAAGAGGATGCCAGATGGTATACGGTATAGTGGTTATCAGCCTGTTTACCCTTTTGTTCCAACATTGGCAAAGCTCTACTCGGGTTCGTATCTTAATTGTCAAGACTCTTGGGAGAAACTTTCTAATGACATGAGGTCTATCCTCGATTTTATTCACGAGCTATTGTCTTCAAGAGATATATAATTATTGTTATTAGTATGCAAACATTTCTAAATCTGGTATTTCATTTTTGCAGTTCAAATTGTAATGATCTCATTTTTTTTTATCCGATAGATTGGAAGTGTCAATTAGATTCGGTATGGCTTCCATGAAAGCGATCTTTTGTAAGTCGACCATTCATGGCAAGGTTTCGAAATTACTGACGTTGGATATTTTCATTAAATAGATAAATTAAGATTAATTCATTTATATTATTATGTTATGAACTTGGTTAATATGCTCCCAACACGACAATGCAACTAAAAGCTGAAAATAAATCCACTGTAGGATAGTGGTCCCCCCCATTGGACGTCTTTTGCACCCTTTTTAATTGTCAGTCAAAGATTTGATTTGACAATTCCTTTCTTCAATTTTGTTGTGAGGTTAATATTTCATTAATGGGAGGAACGAACAAGTGGTGGAGCGGTAAAGCCGCCCACGTGCCGGGCGCTACCCAGTTCGATTCTACCCCGCCTGTGCCCTCCCTAATCCCCTTGTAATAAAAAAAAAAAAAAAAAAAATTCATTAATGGGGCAGAATTAAACAAACAAGGCACACAAATTAGATACAGCTTTGTAAGCTTTATAAAAGTTTCACCCAGTTGAAACATGTCGAAGAGCTGTTACCATTAAGCCTTGGGACTTCATTGACTTTGACATTGTTCTGGAAAATTAAAAAAATCAACGCTTTTCTATCTGACTTAGAATTTGAACGAATGTGGCTAGTGTTGTATTATTGATATTATTAGAACTCCAAACGTGGATAGTTATAGATTAGTTTTATTTATTATTTTTTTTTTAAACCTTTCTCGAAATCGTAACGATTTGTCGCTGGTTATCGTTAAGCCTTACTAAAATTTACTCAATTCCACATTTCCACTTCATATGAATTGCAGTTAGTTTAACTGTCCCTGTGATTATTAGAAGTTAAAAGAAATGATTCAGATTAACACTTCATCAATCATAAAATTACAAGAAAAAGAAAGTAGTGAATGCGTGTCGTGATCCATATATGGCTTCCACGGGTATGTATCCAATTCGGCCCTTTGCGAAGCTATGAACAAAGGAAAATCTTGAAGCGGATGAGTCGAAAATTGGATCATGGCGCATTCCTTGGTGGCGAAAACTATGGAATCGTGGAATCACCCTATTGGCTAAGGTCCTTGTTTTCTGGTAGGAGTTTCTGTTGGTGCAGATATATCGGAAGTGAAGTGGTGAAGAAATTTTTAAATTTTACTAATGATTTTTCTTGAGTTGCTACAGCACACTAATAGTTTTGTTTCCGTTTTTTGCTTATCATAAGATTACTAGATAATATAGAGACACGTGAATACAAATAGATACCTAAGAGTTCATGAATTTGTTTGGTTGAGACATTTTTAAGTTTTCTTCATTTTGGATTCTATTGGCTACTGTTTATGTTGTTGAAGAGGGATTGTCGAGCACTATGTCGACGAACAAGCCAAGCAAGATCGTGAAGGCTGAGAAATAAATTGGATGGAAGTTTTGTCGAAGTTTTATTTCAATTAATAATGGTTTGGATTGGTATTTGTTTGGTTCAAACATTTTAAAGTTTTTTTCATTTTGGATTCATATTTTGATTGTGGTTTGTGTAATCTATTTCACAAGTTCATTGAAATAATAAATTAACGGTAGTAGCACTCTATTAGATCTTTCTTGTTACTCTTTAATTCAAGTTTAAGAACTGTTAATATATTCTTCTATTCATATTAAATATATAAAAAAGTAAAAATGTCAACCAAAAAAAAAAAAAAAAAAAAGGAATACATTGATCTCACTCACAGAAGGAGATTGAAAAAAAAAAAAAAAAAGGAAAAATGATCATATTCGATGAAATAATGTTAACATTTGCCATCAAATGTTACCTAAAGAATCGAAGAGAAATCTGACCTCGAGTATGATTTGTGATAAGGATGGCCAATGAGAATTCAACAATGAATGTTGCATTTAAAGAAGTGTTTCAAAATTTTAGAGACATCATCCAACAAACGATGACTACCAATGCAAATGCACTTAGTGTTGGCAATGGATCGGATTCGAATCGGATCGGCCTAATCCAAATCCAAATCCAAATTCAAATCAATGACTCCGATCCAAATCCAAATCCAAAACCAAATTCCTCGGATCGGATTCGGATCGGACCGGATCGGATAAAAAAAAAATCCATATACGATCCATATTCATATAGATTTTTATAAAAAAATAAAAATAAATAAAATAAATAAAAATAAAAATAAAAAATAAAAAATAAAATCAATTCGGATCGGATCGGATCAGGCCTGATCCGCTCCAAATCCAAATCCGTTTCGGATCGGCCGATCCACGGATCGTCGGATCGGAAAAAAATCGCTCCATTCGGATCGGGTATCCATCGAATTTGGATCGGATCGGATTTTTCTGCCATCACTAAATGCACTTCCATCTAATGCCTATTATATTATAACTATTTAATTATTTCGATTGTAACACGATATTGTTTAGTTATATTTTTATATCTAATGTGATACACATCTTAAATATTTTATATTAATTAGAGCATCGCCAATGTAAAAGTTTGGCATGAATGTCTAAAGAAGAGAGAAAAAGACACATAAAATTTGTGTGGGTCCCACATTTTTTCTAATTTTCATTTTTTCAAAATTACATTTCTCTCATTTACCCTACTTTTTCCTCACTTTTTTCTTCGCTTCTTGTGCCATTTTTAAAATCACACATTCATCTACACACTTCCTACTATTATTTTATTATTATTTTTAAATTTATTTCTACCTCTCTCTTCATTTTCACTTTCCCTCCCTTTTTTCTCTATCTTCCTTTCCATCTCATTCTAATTAAAATAATCATCTTCTCTCTATCTCTCTCATCCATATCATTCTCAACATCCACATTTGCATTGGAGTTGCTCTTATCTAACAATATATTTTTATTTTTGTCATTATAATAATTATATTTACAGCTATTGTGTTTTATTTAAAAATATTTTCTCTTTGTATTTATGAGATGTATTCTTTAGAGTATTTTCATCACATGCAAAATCTACCTACCTCTATATATATTTTTATTTATTTATTTACATCCTCCAGCAGTATAATTACAAGACTTTGAAAATAAGAACAATGGGAGAGAGGGGTGGATCAAGAGAGCTTGCGTATGACCTAATTTTTGCAATCGTCTCACGTTTGCCATTAAAAGTAGCAATCCGATTCAAAGTTGAATTCTTATATATATCTCGGTTCATATTGAACACCAACACTTTGTTGAATCAAATCACAAAGTCAGCAGTTTCCTTTTCCCAGTCCTTTCACATGGAAGTGATTATATCACGTGTCAACTCCAACTAGACCAACCTGATTATCCCATTCTAATTCGGTGGACAAGATGATGTTTAAGTTCACATTATTTCGATTTGGTTCAAGCCAATATTGGACAGAAACCAATCCCCAAGAACTTTCATGCATATCACTCGACTCACCATACGACGAACAAGAACTAGCTAGTTTACTTGCGTCGACAAGGACAAGTTGCATGGCTCTATGCATTGGCTTTTAGAGTATGGCCAAACTCTTGCTGTTGATCTGAAAAAGGGTCAGGCCAGAATTATTGAGGGTCCTCAGGGACCTGAGGACATCCCTCAGGACGCTGGATGTGACCGATGGCTTGGAGGAGTCCAAGGTTCGCTTGTTTTTTGCACCCGCCTAGAATCTGAGCACTATGTTATATATTCTTATGATAATGGCGTGTGGCAATTTCGACACAGAGTTGAAAAGAATCCACACATCCAGAAGAATTTCCTTATCATACATCATTTGACGGGGAAAGGCTTATTGTGCTTTTGTCATTTCTGGATATCCAAGAAATACACGTCCACGATACAAGGATAAGAAAGTGGAAGATGTGTTGAGGATGCCACAGGATCAAATTTATGTTCCTGAACAGCGCCTTATCCCTTTTGTTCCAACACTGGCAAAGCTCTACTCGGATTTTCAATATTATAATGGCTCGATCGGTAGATTTATCATAAACGATATCTTCTCACGTTGATGTCCTCAACATTAAAAATAGGTAATTTAATTTTCATACGCATATATATATTTAATTTATTTGTTGCTTTAATCTGATATGTTCCTATGTTGCATCATCACGATCTTTTTGGTTCTCAAATAACGGATTGGCTCTGTTCCTATGTTCTTAGTATGCTTGATAGGACTATTATTATAAGCAAGCAGAAGAAAGAAACCATAAGATTCCCCAAAAACGTAACAAAGGTGCATTATAAGTAAATTTTACTTATGATTTTACTCAAATTCCATCTCTGTTGTACTCCTCAGATTTCCTTTTCTTTATAGTAATAGTAAATTTAATAAATCTACCTCCATTTCTCTGTTGTATCAGCATTATAAGGTATGTTGTTTTTTTAATTTACTTGAGGTCATTCTTGTTTTAATTTATAAATGTTGCATGTGCAGGTGTAGTATATCAGAGAATTGAGTTTTGACAGCTGAAGAGATTTGGGCCGCTGGAATAAAGTACTTTTTGATTGAGATTCATAGCCCTAGTTTTATCTATCATTTCCTTCGATAAAAACTATGCAAATTGCTTGACTTCTAGATTAGACAATGACATGTTTTGTATAAAATTTGGATATTGAATGAGATGGTTGTTTTCATATATCACGTTTTTCTTTTAATAATTAGCAATGAAAATGATTTGATTTCCCGTGTTAGACAAGTGTGCAATGTGTGTAATAACTGGAAAATTTGATAGTATAAAAAGGCTATAATATGCACACTGGCCCCCATTGAGATCGCTCTTAAACATACGCTAGAGCATTTCGTAGCATTTGAAAAACGCTATTGCCAGGGACGGAGCTAGAGGTTAAGAATTGAGGGCATAAATATCGCTCCAGTGAAATTTTTTTAAAGGGGAGGGCCGATAAAAAATATTACTAAGTAATAATAAATTTAACGTGTATTTGGGTAATCTTTAATTTAAATAGTGAACTACTAGACTTTTTGATGAGTAGTGACGTGTGATACAAAGTTAATATTAATGACTTTGATTAAATATTATATATGTGAATAGCTTATTTGACACTCATTTTCTTAAAATTTTTTACCTAACTTATTCTAGTTCTAGATTAAAGGAAATTGAAACATTTAAGATTCAAAATTCAAAGTAAAGTCATAAATTTATAGAGATATTTAGAGTATGAGTAAGTAAATATATTAAATTAACAAAATATCAATCACCGCTAAATAAATTAAACAAACTTTCTTAAATCACATTTATCATTACCAAACAATAAGAATTTATTTGAAACTAATAATTCAAAAAAAAAAAAATCAGAAAGTTGAGGGGTCACGTGACCCCTCAAGACCCCTCCTCCCTCCGTCCCTGGCTATTGCAAACTCAACTATAGCATCTAAAAGAATAATACTAAATTGACATTTTAAATTGACATGTTAAACGCTATTGCAAACTCAACTATAGCATCTAAAAGAATAATACTAAATCGACATTTTAAATTGACATTGTTAACTAATATATAGAGTTGTCATCTTTTTATTGGATGATGAAGAGGAGCCCATGTGAATATCAATTTAAAATGTCCATATAGAATCACTGAGATAGTGCTTGCTAAAATGCTATCAAACACCTACTATATCATTTTTAAAATGCTATGGATGGCCTTTCTTGGTGTAGTGACTTTTGGATGATTCTATTAATGAATAAATTTATTCTCTTAAATTTTATATCATGTATTAAAGTTTTTTTCTTTGACACATGTTAAAGTAAAATTTTGTTTACCTAAAATTTAAAGATTTTGAAATCAATTTCTAATCTATCTTTAGAAAATTGTGTTATGGTAAGTTAACTAAAATTTCGTTGTCAAAGCATCAAGCTTGTTCAGGCTTAAAGGGTTTTAATTTATTCTAACCGAGTAAGAGTTTGGGTGCAACAAGGACTCGGTGGTGATTGGGCCCTAATAATACACAATGTCTCTCTTTATATATATCTCTATTTATATCCTCGCCTAGATGTTATAGTATTGTATCATTCTTTCAATCATCATAATAAGAACAATGAGGGAGTTCGAGGATGACATGATTTTTGAGATCGTCTCACGTTTGCCATTGAAAGTAGCAATTCGACTCAAGGTCTTGAACAAGACTCTCAATTCTTATATCTCGCGTCATATTGAGCACAAGCACTTTGTTCAATCAAAACACAAAATCAGGAATATCCTTTTTCCGTACTATTTTCGACGCAATTATATGTGTGAGCAAATGACATATGTGCCAACTCCAACTAGAGCAGCCTTATGCCGTTAAGTACACTTATGATACGCAGCTTGATAAACAATGGTCATACCAGGGCCCGATTAAGAGATGGGGAGACGAACGTGAATCCATCATTGCATCGTATGGGGCCTTGTTCGATTTACTCCGGAGTTGCGAAGTTATTGTGTGTTTAACCCTATCACGACAGAATTCAAACTTGTGCCGAGCAATGTCGGAGAAAATTTAGTTGGCATGGCTATTGATTCAATTAGCGACGAAAGTCAAAATTCCTATAGATATATTTTCAGATTAGTAGGTTTTTTTACATGGATGAATGATTCCAAGGACAAGGTAATGTTTAAATTCACAATATTTGGATTTGATTCGAGCCAATGTTGGAAAGAAATCGATCCACAAGAATTTTCACCCACATCAGTGTTCCGTGAAGGAGATGATGATGATTCCGTACGGCTCTGCCATGAACCAGTTTGCTTGCACGGTTCTATATTTTGGCTTTTAAATCATGGTAGCATTATTGCTTTCGATTTAGAGAAATGGCGGGCCAGAATTATTGGCGGACCTCCCGACATTCAAGATAGCGAATGGTTCGGAGAAGTCCAAGGTTCACTTGGCATTTTAGATTCTACTAGAAATTACGAATATATGTTATATATAATTTATGACCATGCATACACTATGATGTGGCAAATTCGACACAAAATTATGAGAGCACCTGGACTAGAATGTTGTTGTGTTTTGTTATTTGATCTGGAAAGATTGTTTATCACTTCGTGGAGAGATCGAGTTGAAGAAATATTCACCCACAGTATATCCACAAAAGAGTGGAAGAATATCCAGAGGATGCGAGATGGTATATTGTATAGTTATAATAGCCCTGTTTACCCTTTTGTTCCAACATTGGCAAAGCTCTACTCGGGTTCGTATCTTCATTGTCAAGACTCTCGGGAGAAACTTTCCAACGACATGAGGTCTACCCTCGATTTTATTCATGAGCTGTTGTCTTCAAGAGATATAGATAATTATCGTTATTAGTATGCAAACATGTCTAAATCTAGTACTTTATTTTTGCAGTTCAGATTGTAATGATCTCATTTCTTTTTATCCGATTGGAAGTGTCAATTAGATTCGATATGGCTTCCATGAAAGTGATCATTTGTAAGTCGACCATTCATGGCAAGGTTTCGAAAAACTACCTAACCCCCTAAGAAAATAATTTCTTTTAATTGACCTAAATAGTGCTTAAGATAATTGTACCTTGTAAAACCATTTCCTTTTACAATATGCAATCAAGCAACAAAGGTGTAAAATAAATTGCATGATTTGACATTTACCTGCAATTAATATGCCAATCAAACACACCAAAAATCTAAAATTTCCGTGAAGCATGTGATGGGGTCTATGCGGGGATGATTCCCTCTTTGTATTGAGAATGCCAGATTATTTTCTCATAAAAAGTTAACTTAAAAAGTGTCGAAAAATATGTACAACTTAAATTAAAAATAATTAAAACATTAAAAATAAGTTGTGAAGGGAAAGAAACGTGATTTTCATATATATATATATATATATATAGATTAGAAATTTGAGGAAATCTAATTTGATATTTGGAAAAATCGAGACTTTGGTTATATATATATAAAAAGATTATCAATTAAATATTAAAATAATAAGAAATGGAGTTTTGAGGAATGGATGGGAAAACTAATTTAAATTAAAAAATAGGACTAAAATTTCCTACTTTTCTTTATATAAAATATAGATATAGATGAAACCGTGAATTTTTATATAGTGAAATCGAGTCCAATTAAATCTTATAACACATTATAAATAAATTTAATACTTTCAACATAATTAATTTTTATTTTTATATAATTAGTTGAAAAATAATTAATTCAAGATGTAAATTAAAAGATATCATGCAATTTAAAATATATCTTTCATTTTTTTCAGGAGAAATCTTTTAAACTGTGGCAATCTAATGAATTTTAACTATTTTTTATTTTTAAATTAATTATACTTTTTCATTTGAAAAATATAATTAGTTTTGAATAATCTTTGCCCACTTCAGGAACCATACCTAATTAAATCTTAGCAAAGTAATAAATTTTAACTAATTGAAAGATGATTGATTTATATTTTCAAATTATTATTTCTATAATAATTATTTTTTTTAAGAACTGTAATAATTAGTTTAATACATGTACTTTTGGGATTTGTATGAATATAATTTTAAAGATATCTTATAATTTAAAAAGATACATTGTAATTCAAAATATTTCTTTAATTTTTTGGGGAAAATCTTGTCTACCGTAGGAATTAAATAAATCTTAACTATTTTTTAAAATAAATTATACTTTTCCCTTTATCAATATAATTAATTTTGATTAATCTTTGTCCATTGAAATATATCGAATTAAATCTTTGTGGTATAATTAATTTTAGTTAATTGCAATGAAATTAATTTACATTTTTATTAAAAATAATTAATTATTTCTAAAATAATTAGTTTAATCTTTATCCAACGAACTTGTGGCTCTTTTTTCTTTAAATTAAAAGAAATGTATAACATTAAAGTTAAAAAAATTAGTATTAAAATAAATCAATTAATTATTTACACTAAATGATATCTGCAATTTGAAAGATAGAGATATAGAAATAGATATAAATTTAATTAAAAAATATTGGATTAATGTTACAATTAATAAACGAGTAATTTAAAAAATTAATGTTACATTTTTATTTTAGTTTTTGTGCACAAATTTGATGAATTTAAATTTTTTATCACATTAAAATTAAATCCTAAAAAATTGCTAATTCAATCTATTTTCATTTTTTGCTAATTTTATTTTTGAAAAAAATTAAGTAAATGAACCAATCTATAGGGTGTTAGGCAACCACTTTTAAAGGTTTTTAAATGTTTTTAAAGTAAAAGATGAGAGAGAATTAGTGAAGTTGAATGGTGGAGATTTGTGGATGTGATGTTATATGTGGATGTGATTGATTTAGGGTAAAGAAATTAAAGAATGTATAAAAAGTTGAAAAAAAGTGGAAAAAAATGTTTAAAAATAGTTCCCTAACAGGTCTCTAATCATCTTACAAGTTTCTTTTAATTTTTATGTAAAATTTTGACGCTTTTTATTTTTGTATCACAAAAAAAAATAAATCTTAGCGAAATTGATCATTTAGATTAATTTTTGTTCCTTAACTAATTATTTATAAAAATAATAAATTATTTCAAAAATTAATTAGTCGGTCAAGTCTAATTTTAAAATTTCAATGTTATACTTTTCTTTTAATTTTGTTTAAAAATTTAATGAATACCAATTTTGCATTACAAAACAATCAAATCTTATGAGACTGTTAATTTTAATTAATTTTTTTTAAAAGAATTAATGTTGGTTTCGTAGTTAATTATTTATAAAATGGCTCTTATTCTATACACAGATTTAAATCTTTAGATTTAGATTAGAAAAATAATAAAATAATAATTATCAATACTTGTGTAGGAAAACGAAATTCAGATTTAATATAAAAAATAATTTATTAATTTATTTGTTAGGATTGATTATTAATTAGTAAAAAAAATTATAGAAGATAATTTCGAATTTGTAGAGATTTGAAAAAATTTAATTTTGATTATGAATATTTTCTTATTTTGGTAAGCATAAGATTTAATATAGATAATGATTAGTTTATTTAGTTATTAAGGATTAATTAGTAATTAATAAAAAAGGAAAAAATTAAAAGACAAAAAAAGGTTTGATTTTTGGTGGGAAAACTAATTAATCTAATTTAAAATATATGCTGAAAATTCCCTGCTTTTCTTTATATATATATATAGATATAAAAAATAATTTATTAATTTGTTTGTTAGGATTGATTATTAATTAGTAAAAAAAATTATAGAAGATAATTTCGAATTAGTAGAGATTTGAAAAAATCTAATTTTGATTATAAATATTTTCTTATTTTGGTAAGAATAAGATTTAATATAGATAATGATTAGTTTATTTAGTTATTAAGGATTGATTATTAATTAATAAAAAAGGAAAAAATTAAAAGACAAAAATGTTTGATTTTCGGTGGGAAAACTAATTAATCTAATTAAAAATATATGCTGAAAATTCCATGCTTTTCTTTATATATATATAGATATAGATATAGATATAGATATAGATTATTATTATTATTTGAAATAATATAAAATTCATTATTAATATTGTAACACTAATAGCATATTTTAGTTAATTATATTTTGTATAGAATATGCATTCGACTTTATGTTTCTTTCTTTTTTTTTTAATAGGTCATTTTTAAAGTTTTGTGAATAATAAATTATTATTGAAATTAGTTCAATTCAGGGCCCAAGACATTTTTATTGGGCCAAAAAAGTGTTGGAGGAATGTAGGCTGCTATTATCAACGGAATCACCAACGACAGAGTCCGTTAGTAAATCTTTACAAAAATCTCATTTTAAAAAAAAATTTTAAGTCACCAACGGAAATTTCTGTCAGTAAAATTTTTGTAATTTTTATTTTTTCTATTTTACAATTTACCAACGGATTTACCAACGGAACTATATCAATGGATAGTTTTTGTAGGTAAATCCATCGGTAATTAATTTTCAACACTTCCGAAAAAATTGTTGAAAAGTCGTAATTTTATTCCGTCAGAAACCTAAATTTCCGTCGATAATCCATCGCTAATAGCGACGGAAACTTTCCGTTGGTAAATTTCTGTCGCTATTGGGGCACTTTCTAGTAGTGTTATTATGCATTTTTAGGAAGATTTTATGCTTATGGATGACAATTTATTTCATTTGCAGTATGTTGGATTATTGGATTATGCATTCTTGAGATATGATCGATGATTAACATTTGATTGGAATTTATATGTTTGAGGTGAATACTTTTCTTTAATTTATTTCGCAACATGTATTTTTAATTAGTGTCGTGTGTGTGTATATATATATATATATATATATATATATATAATAGGTGTAAATTTTATTATTTATTTACTTAAAATTAAATGTATTAGGGACATATTAATGTGTCTAAATAATTAGATGTAAGTGCCCCAAATGTTTTAAATTTAATGGGGACATTTTTAAGTGGCCCGTTATTTTAACTTTAAAGGGACATTTTTAAGTGTCCCTATTAGTTTAAATTTAGTGGGCATATTTAAATGTCCCTATTATTTTAAATTTAATTGAGGCATTTAATTAAGTGTTCCTAATAATATTGGTATCCCACGTGGCACACATATATTAGGGGCATTTTTGTGCCCAATGCGTCCCTAATTATTATTAGTGACACGATTTATAGGGACATTCACTAATTTGTCCCTCATTTTTTTAGGGGCATTTTAACTATAATTTATGCCCCTATTCAAATTAATTGGGGCACTTTTAGATGTAACTAATATCCACAATTTTAGTAGTGCATGGAAGATGTGTTGAGGATGCCACAGGATCAAATTTATGTTCCTGAACAGCGCCTTATCCCTTTTGTTCCAGCACTGGCAAAGCTCTACTTGGATTTTCAATATTATAATGGCTCGATCGGTAGATTTATCATAAACGATATCTTCTCACGTTGATGTCCTCAACATTTAAATTAGGTGATTTAATTTTCATACGCATATATATTTAATTTATTTGTTGCTTTAATTTGATATGTTCCTATGTTGCATCAAAGACGATCTTTTGGTTCTCAAATAATTCTTCTATACCGGTTAATGCATGATATATACACAGGGGCATCACAACGCATTGAGCTGCAGTCACGTTTTTAAATTTATTTAATTTCTTAGTATGCTTGATAGGACTATTATTATAAGCAAGCAGAAGAAAGAAACCATAAGATTCCCCCAAAACGTAACAAAGGTGCATTATAAGTAAATTTTACTTATGATTTTAGTCAAATTCCATCTCAGTTGTATTCCTTAGATTTCCTTTTCTTTATAGTATAGCAAATTTAATAAATCTACCTCCATTTCTCTGTTGTATTAGCATTATAAGGTATGTTATTTTTTGTTGTTTTAATTTAGGGTCCGGCTAAAAGCACCCCCAATTTCTGCTTCTACACCCCCATTTTTTTTTAAAAATAAGCAATTACCTTCATGCCTCCTTCTTCTTCCTTATCTTTTCCCTTTTTTTTTCTCCTTTCTTCTCTACTCTTCACCCCCAAACCCAGAAAAAAAAAAGGAAAAAAGAGAACAAGAACGAAAGCAGAGAAGAAGGAACAGGAAGAACCAAAATAAAAAAAAAAAGGCTGGCACTGATGGCAGCCAAAAGCTTGGCTATTATTAATGGCAGCCAACCAAGGAAATGAGAAGAAGCAAAAAAATAATAATAATAATAATTTGCGTATGTTGCGAGTTTCGACCCGAGGCGGTCGAAATTCAAGCATGAATTTCAACCACTTTGGATCGAAATTCAAGGCTAAATTGTTGGGAACTAGGCGCTGCTAATTCCGCCCAAGATCAGTGGGACGAATAAATGCGACTGAGAAAAAATAATGGACGCTAAAATAAGCACAAATATAAAACACCGAGATTTAACGTGGTTCGGCCAAACTGCCTACGTCCACGGACCCACACCAATATATTTCACTATCACAAAAGGAGGAGTACAAAAAATACTACACTGTATTTTTCTCTACCTACGCAAAGGTTTTATCACTCTACTCACTTTTATCTCTCGTGTATAGCTTCTACACTGAAGCTCTTTCTCTACACAAGATCTCTCTCTTTTCTCTCTACACAAGATGTTTTGTGTTTTTGGTGGTGATTGTGGTGTGTTTACAATGCAAATGATAGCTCTATTTATAGGGAAAAATTTGGAGATGTATGCACAACCTTCAACCCTCCATCTTTGACATTGGCTATGGTGATTCCAAATTCAATCCACAATTTTTGACAAGCCAATCTTCAAGCCCCTCATTCTTGACTTTCTTTTTCTTCTTTGTTGGTGTTCTTGCTTCCTTTGTTGACACTAACAATCTCCCACTTGAAGACTGATTTCAATCTGTCTTCACAATCTGACTTCACCTTACTACATCTCATTTTGTAGCTTCGTGAAAAATATGATGTGGGAAACCACCTCTGTCTTCATTGCAGAAGACCAACTGAAGCTGAGCATAGCTCCAGTTTCTCCTTGGTTACTGTCTTTGTCATCATGTCGGCTGGATTCTTGCTGCCTTGAATCTTTTCAAGCGTCAATACTCCATCTTCCAAAAGTGATCTGATGAAGTGATAACGGAGTCCAATATGTTTGGTTCTGGAATGAAATGCCGAATTCTTTGCCAGATGTATCGCACTCTGACTATCAACTGCGCCAAGACATTCTTCTCCTGCTCGAAACCCAGTCGCCAACAAACCTTGTAACCATATCATCTCTTTGCTAGCCTCATCGCCACGCACTGCATCGCTCAGAGTTGATAACGCAACAATCTTACAGACTGCGAAATCCAACTAATCTGCAGAGCACCAATCAGAAGACATAACCGGTAGTGCTTCTTCGCGATCTACCTCACCAAAGAAAATCGCATCTACGAAACCTCGTAGTTTCACTTCGCCTGCCTAAAGCATAAGAATTTCTCAAGAGTTCCCCGTAGATATCTCAATATCCACTTTATCATCCCAATGTCGCTTCAGGATTTGCCATATATCCGCTCACAACTCCCATCGCATGAGCAATATCCAGTGCGGTACAAACCATGGCATACATCAAACTTCCAATGGCCGAGGCATATGGAATTTTAGCCATGAAGTTTCTCCTCTTCTCGCTCTTAGGAGACCGGGTCGTTGGATAGACGGAAATGATTCGCTAATGGCGTGGCTGACCGCTTTGCATCGCTCATGTTGAACCTTTGCAGATTTGATCAACATACTTGGCTCATGACAACCGCAAAACACCCTTTTGCTTGTCTCTACAAATTCTCATCCCTAGAATTTGCTTTGCTTCACCCAAGTCCTTCATTTCAATTAGCGATAGTTGCTTCTTCAACTTCTTGATCTCGCCCATGTCAACCGACCGGCTACTAACATGTCATCGACATAAAGTAGCAAAATGATATAGCTGGACTCGAACCGCCTAAAGTAGCAACAATGGTCGACATTACACTTCATGTAGCCATTTTTCTCGCATAAATCCACAAACTTCTTGTACCACCGTTTGGCGCTTGCTTTAAGCCGTATAGGCTCTTCTTCAATTTGCATACCAGACTTCTCCTTTCCTTTCACCGAGAAGCCTTACGGTTGTCTTTGCATATAGATTTTCTCCTCTAAGTCACCATGGAGAAGCGGTTTTCACGTCTAATCTTGCTCCAAGTGCAAGCTCCTCATTTGCAACAATGCTCAACAACTTGATCGAATTGTCGTCGACTTCACAACCTGGCGAAAATATCTCTGTAGTCAATTCCTTCTTTCGCTGGAAACCTTTGACTACCAATCTCGCTTTATACCTTTTTGAACCATCATGTTCTTTCTTTGATTCTCAGACACCCATTTATTGTTGAGAGCTTTCTTCCCTCTGGGCAACTCAGCTAGTTCCCACGTCTGGTTGGAGATGAGAGACTTTATCTCATCTTTCATTGCAAGCTCCCACTTAACAGAATCTCCCACCTGACATGCCTCGTCATAGCATTCAGGTTCACCGGCGTCAGTGAGCAACATGTAGTTCATGTACTTCCGATTTGGAACATGAGGTCGACTTGACCTCCTCACAATGGGGGTCGGAGCTGGAGACTGTGGTGAATCAGCCTCCGAGATGGGCTCCTCTGTCTGCAGACCCTCATCTGTCTGCTTTGACGTACTTCCTTCTAGAGTGTCGTCCGGAACAACATATGTTGGATCGTCGTTTGTTATGTCATTGGACTGAACTGCATTTCTGTCCTTGTACATCACCTTTTCATTGAATATGACATCCCGGCTTCTGATGAGCTTTTTGTTCTGATCATCCCAAAGCGGTGCAGAACTCGTCTCCACCATATCCAACTAAAGTACACTTTAGTGATTTGGAGTCTAACTTACTCTGGCATTGTCACTAATGTGCACATACGCGACACAACCAAATACTTTCAAATGAGAAAGTTTCACTTCTTTAGCTCCAAACTTCTTCCCAGGTATCCTGTACTCCAATGGTGCAAGCGGTCCACGATTAATTAGGTATGCGCCGTGTTGTGACCTCGCCCAAAGCTGTTTTGGCGAGGCTGCATGTATTCTCATGCTTCGGCTCATTCGTCAACGTCGATTCATGCGTTACGCAACTCCATTCATTGCGGTGTTCCTGGCAACGTTCTCTCAACTTGATGCCATTTTGGTAACAAAATTTCTTGAGCATCAAATTTTCGTACTCTCCACCATTGTCGATCTCAACTTCTTTACTATAAACCGGTTTCATTCTCCACCATGGCCTTCCACTTCTTGAACGCCTCGAACACATCGGATTTGTGTCTCAAGAAGTAAACCCACACCTTTCTCGGTGGTCATCAATGAAAGTCACGGCATGACTTTCCGCCAATCGATGAAATCATGTTGGACCCCACACATCTGTGTGGACAAGTTCAAGCTTCTCTTTCTTTAGAGTTACGCCACTTGTATTGAAACTCACCCGTTTACGCTTCCGAAAATACAACTTTCACAAAGTCTAAATCAATAGACTGAAGCCCTGGTAGTTTCCTTTTGCATGCATGTACTTGAGCCCTTTACGGCTCATATGCCCAAGTCTTTGGTGCCACAAGTTCGCATCCTTGCTATCAAAGAATCGCAATTGTCATACACGCATTAAGCTTGGCCGTGTATGGGGTGCCACTATCCTTGCCACGTGCGATTATCATGACCCCTTGGTGATTTTCCAATTATCACCAGAGAAGCTTGTGTCACATCCTTCTCGACAATTGCTTGGCGGAGATCAAATTTTTCCTCAACTCGAATATGTCTCACGTCCTTCAATTTCCATACAGATCCATTGACATTGATACGTACTTCTCCTATATGCCCACCATGTGCCAAGGATGATCGTCTCAGAGATATACTTCTCAAGTTTCCCGACACATAATTTGCGAAAAGTGTCGATTTGCGGTGGCATGGAACGATGCTCCAGTCTATTACCCAATAGTCGGCCTTCCTCTCCATGGAGCATATCAAAGCATCACGTGCTTCTTGATCCACGACATTGACCTCGGTCTTGTTCTCCGTTTCCTTTGGGCGCCCTACACCGATTTTTGTAGTGTCCAATCGACCGCCAATTCCAACATTCAGACTTTGACTTGTTGGAATTTATGTGATTTTGGATCTCGATGCGCCATTCCTCGACTTGCTCGTCACGCCCGTGCCCTCTGTTTGAACTTACGCCTCTACTATCTACATTGAAAGCGGCCCGGAAGTTGAAGCTGCATCTGACATCTCCGGATCTCCTCGGTCAAGATCATGCTCTAACGATCATCGAACTTCAATTTCGACTTTACCAGAGCTCATCGATGGCCGTCAACTGTTCCATTCGGCTCTCGAACAGCGCCCAAGAATTAATAGAGCTCGAACCTCATCACTAAAAGTGATTTCCACCGTGGTCAATTGGTCTACTACCTCATTGAATTCGTTGAGGTGTTCTCCAAATCTCCCGCTTTCTGTCATCTTCATATTGAACAATTTCTTGATCAAATGAACTTTATTTGCTTTGGGGCAATTTGTTCATACATGCTGGATAAAGCTGCCATGAGAGACGCCGTTGTCTTCTCATTTTTAATGTTGAAAGCGACCGACTTTGATAGGGTCAATCTAATTGCGCCGAGTGCTTTTCGATCAAGCACCTCCCACTCGTCGTCTTTCTCGCCTTCTGGCTTTTCTTTCAACGGCTTATATAGGTCCTTCTGATACAAATAGTCCTCCATTTGCATTTTCCAATATCCAAAATTTTTGCCATCAAATTTATCAATTTTGGAAATTCTCTCGTCTGTCGCCATTACTCCCACTCGAACAAGATGTGATTTTTCGAGAAATCGTTTCTGATGTGGAAGATCAGTCTATGCTGCAACCACAGAGCATACTAAGAATTTCAAGAGATATCACAAACAAAGCTCTGATACCGGTTGTTGGGGAATTAGAACGATGCTAATTCCGCCCAAGATCGATGGGACACAAAAATATATCTGTTGAGAAAATAATGGACACTAAAATAAGCACAAATATGAAACACCGAGATTTAACGTGGTTTCGCCAAGCGCCTCGCCCACGGACCCACACCAATATATTTCACTATCACAAAGGAGGAGTACAAAAATACTACACTGTATTTTTCTCTACCTCATAAAGGTTTTATCACTCTACTCACTTTTATCTCTCGTGTATAGCTTCTACACTGAAGCTCTTTCTCTACACAAGATCTCTCTCTTTTCTCTCTACACAAGATGTTTTGTGTTTTTGGTGGTGATTGTGGTGTGTTTACAATGCAAATGATAGCTCTATTTATAGGGAAAAATTTGGAGATGTATGCACAACCTTCAACCCTCCATCTTTGACATTGGCTATGGTGATTCCAAATTCAATCCACAATTTTTGACAAGCCAATCTTCAAGCCCCTCATTCTTGACTTTCTTTTTCTTCTTTGTTGGTGTTCTTGCTTCCTTTGTTGACACTAACATAAATTTCGACCCCTTTGGGTCGAAATTGATGCTTCCAACACCCTTTTCTTTTTTTTTTTCCTTGTTTCCATTCGTCCCTATTCTTCCTAGCTTGGCTACCATGGCGGCCAAAGCTTCTTCGTTTCTTCAATTTTTATTTTATTTTTTATGTTTTTGGGTTTGTGGTATGAGGAGGAAAGAGAGAAGGAAAAAAAGATGGAGAAGATGAAGGTTAAATTGATAATTATTGAATTTTTTGTTAAAAAAGGGTGTAGAAGCGGTTTTGGGGGTGTGTTTATCTGCACCCTTTAACTTATAAATGTTGCATGTGCTGGTGTAGTTTATTACAGAATTGAGTTTTGACGATTGGAGATTTGGGCTGCTAGAAGAAAGTACTTTTTGATTGAGAATTCATAACCCTACTTTACCTATCATTTCCTTCGATAAAAACTATGCAAATTGCTTGACTTCTAGATTAGACAATGACATGTTTTGTATTTGATTTGGATATCGAATGGGATGGTTGTTTTCATATATCACGTTTTTCTTTTAATAATTAGCAATGAAAATGATTTAATTTCTTGGATCAAATCTCAATCCTTTGAGGTCCAGCTAATTGAAATGGATGCTCTTTTAGTTTATAACGCTTTACAAAGCAATAGAATTGATATCTCCTACTTTGGCGGGCTCATTGACAATTGTCGGCTCCTACTTAAAAAGACTTCCCGAGACTCAAGTTCAACTGGGTTAGGAGATCGGCCAACCGAGTAGCTCACACACTAGCAGAAGCCACTAGATCTTTTCACGGCATTGCCGACTGGCTTTACTTTACGCCGTTATTTCTTTCGAATGTTCTGCATTCCGATTTGATCAATGAATAATTTTACTTTCTTCAAAAACATTGTTAACTAATATTTGGAGTTGTCATCTTTTTATATATTGTATGATGAAGAGGAGCCCATGTGCTAATCACTTGATACAAATCTTGAGCATCCGATGAAAATGTGTCAAATCCACTCTATCAAATAAAAATATCAATTTAAAATGTCTGTATAGAATCACTCGAGATAGCGCTCGCTAAAACGCTATCAAAGACCTACTATATCATTTTTCAAACGCTATGGATGGTCTTTTTTGGTGTAGTGACTTTTGGATGATTCTATTAATGAATAAATTTATTCTCTTAAAAAAAATAATAATTGAGGATTTTGATTTTTGAATCATTATTTTTTGACACATAAATATAAAAGTAAAATTTCGTTTACCTAAAATTAAAGATTTTGAAATCAATTTAATTCTAATCCATCTTTAGAAAATTGTGCTATGGTAAGTTAACTAAAATTTCGTTGTCAAAGCATTAAGCTTGTTCAGGCTTAAAGGGTTTTATTCTAACCGAGTAAGAGTTTGGGTGCAACAAGGACTCAGCGGTGATTGGGCCCTAATAATACACAATGTCTCTCTTTATATATATCTCTATTTATATCCTGGCCTAGATGTTATAGTATTGTATCATTCTTTCAATCATCATAATAATAATAAGAACAATGAGGGAGTTTGAGGATGACATGATTTTTGAGATCGTCTCACGTTTGCCATTGAAAGTAGCAATTCGACTCAAGGTCTTGAACAAGACTCTCAATTCTTATATCTCGCGTCATATTGAACACAAGCACTTTGTTCAATCAAAACATAAAATCAGTAACATCCTTTTTCCGCCCTATTTTCGAGACAATTATATGTGTGAGCGGCGACATATGTGCCAACTCCAACTAGAGCAGCCTTATGCCGTTAAGTGTACTTATGATACGCAGTTTGATAAACGATGGTCATACCGGGGCCCAGATAAAGGTTGGAGTGAAGAACGTCAATCCATCATTGCATTGTCTGGCGGCCTTGTTCTTATTTACTCGGGAGTTGCGGAAGTTATTGTGTGTGTTTAACCCTGTCACGACGGCGAAATTCCAACTTGTGCCGAGCAATGTCGGAGAAAATTTAGTTGGCATGGCTATTGATTCAATTAAGCACGATACCAAAATTCGATAGATATATTTTGATTAGTAGGTTTTTTTACGTGGATGAATGATTCCAAGGACAAGGTAATGTTTAAATTCACAATATTTGGATTTGATTCGAGCCAATGTTGGAAAGAAATCGATCCACAAGAATTTTCACCCTCATCGATTGCTCATGAAGGAGATGATGATGATGATTCCTTACGACTCTTCCATGAACCAGTTTGCTTGCGGTTCTATATTTTGGCTTTTAAATCATGGTAGCATTATTGCTTTCGATTTAGAGAAATGGCGGGCGATGTTATTGAACCTCCGACGCTCAATATAGCGAATGGTTCGGAGAAGTCCAAGGTTCTCTTGGCATTTTAGATTCTACTAGAAATTCTGAATATGTTATATATACGTATGACCATGCATACACTAAGATGTGGCAAATTCGACACAAAATTATGAGAGCACCTGGGCTAGAATGTTGTTGTGTTTTTCTATTTGACCGGGAAAGATTGTTTATCACTTCGTGGAGAGATCATATTCAAGAAATATTCACCCACAATACATCCACAAAAGAGTGGAAGAAAATCGGGAGGATGCCGGATGGTATATGGTATAGTTATCATAGCCATGTTTACCCTTTTGTTCCAACATTGGCAAAGCTCTACTCGGGTTCATATCTTAATTGTCAAGACTCTCGGGAGAAACTTTCTAATGACATGAGGTCTATCCTCGATTTTATTCACGAGCTCTTGTCTTCAAGAGATATAGATAATTATCGTTATTAGTATGCAAACATTTCTAAATTTGGTACTTTATTTTTGCAGTTTAGATTGTAATGATCTCATTTCTTTTTATCCGATTGGAAGTGTCAATTAGATTCGGTATGGCTTCCATGAAAGCGATCGTTTGTAAGTCAACCATTCATGGACATGTTTCGAAATTACTGAACGTTGGATATTTTCATTAAATAGATAAATTAAGATTAATTCATTTATATTATTATGTTATGAACTTGGAAGCAAAATGCTTCCAACACGACAATGCAACTAAAAGTCAGTAAATAAATCCCTTTGTAGGATAGTGCTCCCGACTTTTGCTCCCTTTTAATGAGCAGTCTTTAACGCCGAAGTCTGCACTTTAATGTGGTAAAATACCACACACTTTAATAGGTATCGGGCCACCCCACATTGAGAGGAGGCGTTTTGGTTATTTTGTATTTTGTGTATTAGGTTGTGGTAGTGTGTGGTATTGGATTTGTGTATGTCTTCAACATTTTTCCTTTTTAATTGTGAGTCAAAGATTTGACAATTCCTTTATTCAAGTTTGTTCTGAGGTTAATATTTCATTAACGGGTACAATTAAACAAACAAGGCACACAAATACAGGTTAATTTGTAAGCTTTATAAAGTTTCACCCAGTTGAAACATGTCGAAGAGCTGTTGCCATGGATTAAGCCTTGGAACTTCAATGACTTTGACATTGTTCTCGAAAATTAAAAAAATCAACGCTTTTCTATTTGACTAATAGAATTTGAACGAATTTAGCTATTGTTGTATTATTGATCTAACGAATAGAGATGTTGCCACTACGCTTTTCTTGAGTTGCTATTGCACACTATAATATTTTTGTTTTTATTTTTTGCTGATCACAAGATTACTAGACAATTGTAGAGACACATGAATATAAATAGATACCTAATATATAGTTCATGATTTTGTATTATGAACATGTACTTTCGTAGCGACATTCATGAACTAATGTATGTTAATTCAGATTACAAATTAATTTTCCAATGTGTCGTTTAACACCACCGCACTCGCCCCCACCCCCTTCTCTCAATGTGTAATCTTGAGCTTTTTCTTGAACTTGTCGAATTGTCGATTGTGGCTACTTTTTTCAACATGTCTGTTGGCCGTTCATTTATGTTGATAAATTGCATGCAAATTTCTCCTCGACGAACTTCATGTTTTTTAAAAAAATTATCATTTCTTTGCTTGTCTTTCTTGGGGCTATTTGTTTTTCTTCTAGAGATGTCCCAGCTCACTATTGATGCTGATCTTTGGAAGTTCAACAGTCTTTTTCTAACCTAGTTCAATGTCTTGCTTCATTGGACTTCTTTCAAATAAGGCAAATGATGACTGATGCTTGTCAATGACTTCTTTTGTTGATGTTTGGATTTTCGTGGGACTCACTAGCGATGACGATCAACAAGAGGTCGGGGCAATCGCTTTCTAACATTGACATTATATGAGGAGGCCTTTTTTGAGCAATGGACAATTGTATGTTATTGTCCATATATATAACAATCTCGTTATACTTTTTCATCCTCCACCTACGACTCCACACATTTTAATTCTTCCATGGTGGCCACTCGATCTCTCTGGCATTGTTAAGATTAAACAATGGTTTTATGTTTTTCTTAGTTTATATATGTAGATCTTAAGTACTGGAAATTAATCTGACTGTAATTATTGATTCTTTTCAAGTTAACACATTCTTATTCCTTCTGGCAATTTATGTCTGAGATAGATTTTAAAATTGAACCATATTATTTTCATTCACGATTATCTTTACGTTTAAAATAAATAATAATTTATACTCACCGCAATTTGAGGGAAAAGAAGAAAAAAGGGCTGTCAAGGACAAAGTATACGAGGGTGTTATTGGAATTTGAGAATTACTGCTGGATCAGAGGCCGGAATAATGGCAGAGGTAGTACTCCCGTTGTCGGTGATTGTGGTGTGCATATATAAGAGATTATTTTTCTTTTAAATTTTGGTTATTTATGTAATTTAACATGTGGGTCATTTAGTAAATACAGAAATTACATAAAATTGTAGTGTACTAAGTAAAGTTTGTGTTGGTAATATAATTGCCTTTTTGTAAATTAAGCTTGTGCTTTTGTCATTTCTGGATTTTCAAGAAATACACATGCACGATACACGGATAAGAAAGTAGAAGAATCATATGTATTTTGGAGAATCAGCCTCCTTGGTGGGAGACATGATGCTTAGGTCAGATCCTTCTCCTCTATACACATCTTGGTAATTTTATAAGTAAGCAGAAGGAAACCATAAGATTCGCCAAAAACATAATAAAGGTGCATTATAAGTAAAATTTACTTATGATTTTAGTCAAATTCCATCTCTGTTGTATTCCTTTGATTTCCTCTTAGTTATAGTATAGCAAATTTAATAAATCTACCTCCATTTCTCTATTGTATTAGCATTATAAGTTAATGTTATTTTTAAATTTACTTGAGATCATTCTTGTGTTAATTTATAAATATTGCACATGCAGTGTAGTTCATCAGAGAATTGAGTTTTGACATGAAGAGATTTGGGCACTGGAATACAGTACTTTTTGATTGAGAATTCATAACCCTAGTTTTATCTACCATTTCCTTCGATAAAAACTATACAAATTGCATGACTTCTAGATTAGACAATGACATGTTTTGTATAAAATTTGGATATTGCCAAATTTGATTCGATCCTTAAGGAATGATCAATTCTAATACTTGGAAGATTTGCCAAATCTACAACATCTTCACCTCACTGATGCCTTTGAATGTACAACATTGCATTTCAAAAATTTGGAAAGTTTCCAAGTCCTACAGATCTTAGGTATTTGGCACATGAATGGATTGAGATCGATAGTAGTGGAAAAGGACTCCATGCCAAAACTTATTGAGTTGGATATCAGGTATTGCAAGTTGATGATGGAGCTCCCAGTTGGGTTGGAGCATTTGACCAAGCTTCAAAAGCTTAAACTCAAGTGTATGAATGAGAAGTTTGCTGTAGCACTTGAAAATCAACAAAGTGATGAAAAGCTAGCTCATATCTCGATGCCTATTTACGGAGATGCATAATGAACATGAATGAAAACTCTTATAAGAGGAACTTGTTTATATCTCCATTACTACTAATTGCAGTTTTTAAATTTTTAGATTTGTTTGCTTTCAATCTATTGTTGCTACTTTTATTATACATCCATTTATCTCACTTGTAATATTGCAAAGTTGTCTTATTTTCATTCATTAATATTTTTAATCATCAATATCTGCTTCTTTATCAAGTTTAATTATTTTAACAATTTTTTAAATCACATAAAAACAACATAGTTACAACAAACTTCATTTCTCACAGAAAATGCAGACATTTTACAACAAATTAATGTGTTTAAGAAGAAATACTCAATATATGAATGTTCTGGCATTTAGTTGCTCATATGAGGTGAACTAAGAGCCTGTATGCCAATATACGCACACACTGCATCACAATCAGCAATACCAGTGCATCCAAATCTTTCATCCTTGTAAAGGACTACATTTTCCTCTAAGTGCATATATATTTATACATATCGTAGCATCCTCGAATCAATACAACAGCCTGCATAAGTCATAAGGGAAAATACTTCTAGTTCTACGAATACAGACTTACAACAGATATTCCCTAGATTGCACAACCTCGTATTCTTCCATCACCAACAAATTAAAAACAGATCTCATTGTGTTGAAGAAACGAAGTTTTTCCCTCAAGTTGGAATTCCATAAAATGGGTTGCTAAGCAGTTGTTGTAGTTCAAAGTTTCTAAACTTTTCATTCACTATATCAAGTGAGACCAACCCACAACGTGAATCAAGATGATCGCTACCAATCCAGTGGAATGCTCCATTCACAAGGGTCATATTTCTCAGTAATAACAAATACTAGCAGGGTCATATTTCACAGAAGATTCGCTTTCAATCAATAGATTTTAAACTGGTGTGCGTATAGCCCATTTCGCCTATGACCTATTACACCAACTCCCACGACTTTGTAGTCATCAGAAACTGAGTCATAACCCAATCCATAATGTCTACAAAGTCCTGGGAGTTTGTGGAACCGAGGGTTCGATATTAAGACACCCGTTATATCATCACTCATGCAAAAACAAGCCATCACAAGAATTATGAATGCCCCTAGTCCAAAAATTCTCTCCTCCTACCTCGACTGGAAGATCGAGTTTAATCATATCCTTGCAAATGGGTTTTCCTGAGGCTAAAAGATGCAGGGTGGCAAGAAATGACACAACTTGATTCATTTACATCAAACAAAGCACAAACATAATTCAATGACCAATTTCCACAATTCTCAAAATTGGACGTCCCTAAATATACACGGCCCCAATTTGCTCTGCAACTACATTTCTTCCACACAACATATCTATTACCTATGCCGATGATTAAAGACTATCGAAGTCTCGATCTCTGGAACCCTTTTTCTGAAGGAAACATAAATTGTACCGACTACTGATCAAATATCAGTTAAATCTAAAAGGAATTAAATCATTATTGAAATTTTATTAACAGAGATTGAATTATAATTTGTATATAGACCAGAAAATATGCGATCAGCAGGGGAAAAATGATGTTTGACCGAAGTATAATTCGATTTTCGCGCCAGAGCTCATCATGTACGCTATGACTGTAAGTAAATAAAAATTGGATTTAAAAGGCGTAAAATCTCTTGAAGGTACAGTTTTCAACAAAAATTAGTTTCCAAGAATTTAATCTGTTCAAAAACACAACTAAAACGAGATAATTATACTAATTAATTTAAAATAAAAGTAAAGAAAACAAACAGTATATCGATAGAACTCCAGGAAAAGATTGGAGAATCAGAAATCTCATCTGGAAAGTGCCGCTCACTGCATCACCTCATTGTTTATTCAAAGGAAATTGGACCCATAGTTTATTTCCACTACTAGAAATTTGACCTTCAGCAGCAACTAGCAACAGCGAACAAAAATTCGTTGCTAACAGCACCATTTATGCGGTGGCAAACTAAAATAGCAACGGCAAATCGTAGTGTGTTGCAATATTGCAACAGAAATCAACAACAGTGGGAAATTAGTAACCGTATCGATAAAAATCGTTGCAATTTGCCACGGCCTTAAGTGCACTATTGCAAAGTACCGACGAACTATAAAATTCCGTTGCAAATTTGCTACGGATTTGTCGTTGCAAATTTCCTAAGCATATTTCCATTGCAATATTGCAACGTTTAGTTTTGCCGTTGCAAATTTCGTAGGTAATTCATATCAAAACTTAATTTATCCCTCCCGTCCCATTTTTTCCCTTCACATTCTCTATGCATATTCCACTCAATTTTCCTTTTTTACTCCATCAATCATTTATATTTGAATTAAAAGATCATAAGCATAAAGTTAATTATTTGAAGTGGTGACGTACTTTTTAAGGTAAGGTTTAAAAAGTTATACAAATTATAACATGTGTTATACAAATTATTAGAAACTATCATATTTTTCTTGTGAAATGATAGTATATTGGCTTCCAAAATCTATATATAAAAATTTATAAATATTTTTTTTGTATTCATGGAATAGGTATATGATTGGAATTATTTTCGGTATAAAATACATCTCTCATTCCATTGAAAAGAAAAAAATTACACAGCCACCCAATAATCAATAATGTTAATAATTTTGATAGGAATAACTTTCACTTATTTATTAATTTTAAAATAAATATATGGTAGTTTGCTCCCAATCAAAAAAAAAATTGCTTGAATCATTGAAATGGTTAAATAAAAAATAATTATTTACTTTTAGTTATTAATATTAAATTAAGTTGAAGATGAATCATTTGAACTAAACAAAACAAAATTCACTAAATAATTCAATAACATTTTAATTTATTTTAATTTCTTTAATGCAGACTATTATTTTTTTAATTCTAAAAATGAATTGATAATTTTACATTAAGTTAGCATAATAGTTTGATATGTAAAAAGCTCCCAACAAAAGAATAGAACGATATAATATTTGCAAATTATATACATACATTATTTAAAAATATATACAATTTTTAATGAAAATAAATTATTTAGAGGAAACAAGTAAAAATTAAGAAGATTTAATTAAATAGTATTTTAATATATACAATGTTTTAATAAAATTAAATTAATTTTTAAATAAGAAAAACTAAAGAATGATATAACAAATACATTATAAAGGCCATCTACGAACAAGAATGATGATTGACTTGGTGGTTGGGTTTGTGCTCCTTATCCATGAGGTTATGAGTTCGAATCTCAAGTGGTTCAAATGATAAGGATAAATTAGAGGACAAAATTGTGGTGATTGGTCCGGATCCTTCAAATGTGACATTTGCTTCCGTTTCAAGTTTTTGCAACGCCCATGATTCCGTTGCAAGGTTGCAACTCTAGGTGCGTTGCAAATATGCAATGGCATCTTTATGCCGTTGCAAATTTGCAACGGAAAACTTTCGTTACAAATTTGCAACCGAATTAGCCACGATATAAATTATTTATGCCACTTTCTCTGAACGCACGCCAGAATCGATATTATCAATTGCTTTTTGCATTTGCCACGAAAATATCATTTTTTATCGGAAAAAATCTCACCGGTTTGAAAAGCCGATTTTTAGTAGTGTTCTATTATTATTCAAAGGAAGCTGGACCCATTGTTCTATGTAATAAATAAGAAGCTATGAAAATATAAGAAATTACATCACATATATTAGATATCTAACTTTGTGTGGTTATAATGATATTATATGGGATTTTGATCCGTTCTCACATATGGGCATATGTCCATATATAGGTGGATATATGACATGTCCCCTGAAGCACATGGCACTCATCTGATTCGTGATAATGGGTATCGTAGCATGTCCACAAGTAGGCAACGAATCGTGGCCGTAATATTATAATGGAGTTTTATGTAGACGGCTATTTTCCATGCCAGCTAGATTTCAGGGATTTTTCAATCATATAAAAACTATTATTATAAGTAAAATAAAACATTGTCATTGTAGTTACTGTTTTTTTTTTTTTGAATCGCCAGTGCAGGTACTTAAAACTAAGGATTTTGAACCAAAATAATCCCCGGAAACCTCTGACAAGTTCTCCACTTTGGAGTGCTCTCTTTTCTTGTCTCTTGACAAGCTTGTCATAACTCTCGCACTACATTTTGTTTCTGCCTATTACACTCATGGCTCTCGAAGATCTATATGCAAAGTTAGCCATCGAGGATGAGGAACATGTGGTCGAGTTGGGCGATGATGATGTGCTGCACAACAGTGATGAGTGTCAGTTTTGTTTTGTCGGAAGGTTCCTCACAGATCGTATGTACCATCCACTTTGTATCAATGAGAAGCACTATGGCGTCTCTTTGGAGACCTAAAGAAGGAGTTTGTATTAAGGATTTATGCACTGGTATCTATGTCTTTCAATTCTTTCATGCTATTGATATGAATCGGGTTCTTTACAATGGCCCTTGGACCTTCAACAATCACCTTTTGCTCTTGAAGCATCTCAAAGCGGATGAAAACCCTACTAGAGTTTAGTTGTTCAGCACGAGTTTTTGGGTCCAGATTTATGACGTCCCCTCTGGCTTCCGTTCTGAGTGTGTCTTGACCCAAATTGGTAATTATATTGGCTCTTTCATCTCATCTGATCCCAAGAATTTTTCAGATGGCTGGAAAGGATCGAGAATGAAGCTAAAGAAACCTGGCAGTGATTGGATTTGGGTGTCTTTTAAATACGAATGTGTTCCGATGTTTTGCTTCATTTGTGGTAAGATTGGTTATGCCGACTCAAATTGTGAATTGCTCTATGCAGCCGAAGGCGTGGAGGTCGAGCGGCCTTATGGTTCCTTCCTTCGAGCTCCATCCCGTACCAACACGGGCTTGGCCGGTGAGCGGTGGCTCCGTGAAACATCGTCGGAGAATGCTAGTCCTATTTTTGGCAAAGACACTGATGGTGCTGTTGAGGAAGATTTTCGCATGCAAGGAGGCGTGAACTGTTAATATGTTCTTCTATTCATATTAAATATATAAAAAAATAAAAATGTCAACCAAAAAAAAAAAAAAAAGAAGGAATACATTGATCTCAGTCATAGAAGGAGATTGAAAAAAAATCAAAGAAAAATGATCATATTTGATCAAATAATGTCAACATTTGCTGCCATACATAAACGTCATCAAATGTTACCTAAAGAATCGAAGAGAAATCTGACCTCGAGTATGATTTGTGATAAATATGGTAAATGAGAATTCAACAATGAATGTGGCATTTAAAGAGGTGTTTCAAAATTTTAGAGGCATCATCCAACAAATTATATATGACTATCAATGCAAATGCACTTCCATCTAATGCGTATTATATTATAATTATTTAATTATTTCGATTGTAACACAATATTATTTAGTTATATTTTTATATCTAATGTGATACACATTTTAAATATTTTATATTAATTATCTAACAATATATTTTTATCTTTACCATTATAATAATTATATTTACAGCTATTGCATTTTATTTAAAAATATTTTCTCTTTGTATTTATAAGACATGTTCTTTAGAGTGATTTCATCACGTGCAAAATCTACCTACCTCTATATTATTATTTATTTATTTATTTACATCCTCTAGCAGTATAATTACAAGACTTAAATTGAAAATAAGAACAATGGGAGACAGGGGCGGATCAAGAGAGTTTGCGTATGACCTAATTTTTGCAATCGTCTCACGTTTGCCATTGAAAGAAGCAATCCGATTCAAAGTTGAATTCTTATATCTCGGTTCATATTGAACACAAACATTATAAGTAAATTTTACTTATGATTTTACTCAAATTCCCTCTCTATTGTACTCCTTAGATTTCCTTTTCTTTATATATAGTATAGTAAATTTAATAAATCTACCTCCATTTCTCTGTTGTAGTAGCATTATAAGGTATGTTGTTTTTAAATTTACTTGAGGTCATTCTTGTTAAACAATGATATGTCCCAGTATTTGGGAGAAAAAATGTGAGAGAGATATGGCGCGGGCCCCATGCATTTAGGGGCCGCAAGTAATTTGTGAGGCTTGGGAGAATACTTGGTAGAATAAATGTTGGGAACATAACATTTTCGCATTCTTGTTTTAACTTATAAATGTTGCATGTGCAGGTGTAGTTTATCAGAGAATTGAGTTTTGACAACTGAAGACATTTGGGCCGCTGGAATAAAATACTTTTTGATTGAGAATTCATAGCCCTAATTTTATCTACCATTTCCTTCAATAAAAACAACGAAAATTGCTTGACTTCAAGATTAGACAATGACATGTTTTGTATAATTAAAATTTGGATATTGAATGAGATGGTGGTTTTTTCATATATCACGTTTTCTTTTTAATAATTAGCAATGAAAATGATTTGATTTCCTAGGTTAGACAAGTGTGTAATGTGTGTAATAGCACAAAAATTTGATAGTATAAAAAGGCTATAATATGCATGCTGGCCCCCATTAAGATCGCTCTTAAACATACGCTACAACATTTCGTAGCATTTGAAAAATGCTATTGCAAACTCAACTATAGCATCTAAAAGAATAATACTAAACCGATATTTTAACTTCGACATTTGTTAACTAGTATATGGAGCTATCATCTTTTATTGGATGATGAAGAGGAGCCCATGTGAATATCAATTTAAATTTAAAATGTCCATATAGAATCACTCGAGATAGTGCTTGCTAAACCGCTATCAAATACCTACTCTATCATTTTTCAAACCCTATGGATGGCCTTTTGTGGTGTAGTGACTTTTGGATGATATTAATGAATAAATTTATTCTCTTAAAAAAGTAATAATCTATAATATAGAAACAGAATTGGAAAAAAAAATGTTTTTAATTGATTTTTTTATTCTTTTCTCGCTCAAACCGCTACAGCCAATCAGAATTTCTGAAAAAAAAAAGACAGTTGTAAAACCGTGTATCAGAAAAGGAAAAAATCTATCTATTAATTTTTTCCGCCTATTGAATTTGCCTAATATAAACTTCTATCTATATATAGAATAATTTATATATATGGAAAATTAGGCTTTTTTCTTATTATATTTTTTATTGTCGTAAATCGGTTTTCCGGTTTAAAACAAACTCTCTTTTTATTTTTTCTTGCCTAATCTATATCCAACTCTCTTTTTATTTTTTTACCTAATATATTAATATTAATGTATATAGATTTTATTTAATTATTTCTACCATACTTTATCCAATCTCATAATATCTAAATACTCTTTATCATTTCCTCTCTTTTTTTTTTCATTTTCTACGTATAAAAATAATCATTTGTGATTCTATTTTGCTCGACTTGATGAAAGTTTTAAAACAAGTATACTATCAATACATAAATTTTTATTTTAAAAAAAAATTAAAATTCTACTGCTAACATATAAATTAGTGTCTAACTTAAATATAAATTGATATTAATATAGATTAATGACTACGATGTAATAACATTAAAAACTTTTGATAATTTGTTACGACACTTAATTAATGTTTGTTCATAAAATTCAAATATAATGAGATGTCTCATTATATTTGCACTTTAACATCCAAACTTCAATAACAAATTATAAATTTAATTTTTTACCTCATTAGCTTCTCTGTTATTATCAATTATAATTTAGTTTAGCGGGACAAATATTATATATTTTTCTTTCAAATATTAGAAATTTCAATTTTTCCTTTATTTTTTCATTCAAATCTTTAATTTATATGTTTATGTGTTGAACAATATAAGGGTGTTCCAAGAATTGGAATGAAAATAAATGTGTAACATAAAAATTTAAAAATTAGCTTGGACCCTTTTATTAATTTTAGAAAGAATTTATTATTTTTAAAAATAATATTTAGCTAATAAATAAAAATTAATTAAATTAACAATTTCACTAAGATTTAATTTTGATGGGATAAAAAAATTATAATTCATTTAATTTTTATATAAGAATTAAAAGAAATGTATAACATCAATTTTTTCAATTAATCATTCAACTGTAACATAAATTAATTTTTTAATTAATTGAATATATATTTACATCTTTTAAATTCTAAGATATCTTTTCCATTATAAGATATTTTTAAAATTAGATTCATATAATTCTTAAAATTATGGCTATCAAGCAAATTATTTTGGAAATAAGTATTTTTTTAGAAATAATTAACTTAAATACAAAAATTTACTATAATTATTTAAACTATTATTAATTAAAATAATAAATTCTATTGCCAATATTTAGCTAGACATGGGTTTAGTGGACAAAGATTGATCAAAATTAATTACATTGTTAAAAGGGAAAATATAATTAATTTTAAAAACAAAAAAATCATTAAATTGCTGCGAGTTTTCCCTAAAAAATGAAAAATAAATCCTTTAAATTGTAATATATCTTTTAAATTACAAGATTTCTTCAAAACTAAATTCATGCATTTCTTAAAAGTGATGATATTAAAATATTTATTTCAGAAATAATTAATTCTTTTCATAAATAATTAGCTAAAAATAATAATTAATTAAAACTAATTCTATTACAATTAATTAAAATTAATAATACTGTTACGATTTAATTGGACTTGATTTCAATGGACGAAAATTGACATGGTTTCGTTGGACAAAAATTATTAAAAAATTAATTATATTGCTAAAAAATGAAAGGCATCTTTTGACATGCACGATATCTTTTTAACTATAAAATATCTTAAAAATTAGATTCATATAATTCTTAAAATCGCGGCTAAAAAACTAATTATTTAGAAATAATAAATTATTTTTATAAATAATCAGCTAAAACAAGAATTAATTATATTGCAATTAATTATATTTTTTAGATTTAATTTGATAGATTCTCATTAGATGAAAATTGAGACAGTTTTATTAGACAAAAATTAATCAAAATTAATTAAATTACTAAAAAGGGGGAAATATAATTATTTCAAAAAATAAAAAATAATTAAAATTAATTATATTGCTGCAGGGAAGAAAAATGTGCTTACAAAATTAGTTTATCTTTTTACGTATTTTAAAATAAGGTTAAGTTAGCACCTATAAGATTTTTTATTATTAGAATTCGAGTGTTACATCTTATTATAAAGTAAGTCGACCGATATTAAAATGATTATTACAAAAATAATTAATTCTTTTCATAAATAATTTGCTAAAAATGAAAATTAATTACAAATAATACTATTACAATTAATTAAAATTAAAATACTGTTACAATTTAATTGGACTTGATTTCAATGGGTGAAAATTGACACAATTTCGTTGGACGAAAATTAATCAAAATTAATTATATTGCAAAAACAGAAACATAACGTTAATTAAAGACATCTTTCTACATGCAAGATATCTTTCTAATTATAAAATATCTTTAAAATTATATTCATGCGATTCTTAAAATTGTGGTTAAAAAACTAATTATTTATAAATAATAAATTATTTCTATAAATAATTAGGGAAAAACAAGAATTAATTAGAATTAATTATATTACAATTAATTATATTTCTTAGATTTTATTGGATATATTTTCATTGAAAAAAAAGAGATAGTTTTATTAGACGAAAATTAATCAAAATTAATTAAATTGCTAAATATGGGAAACATAATTATTTCAAAAAATAAAAATAATAAAAATTAATTAGATTGTTACGTGAAGGAAAATGTGCTTACGAAATTAATTTATCTTTTGATGTATTTTAAAATAAAGTTAAGTTAGCACCTATAAGATTTTGGATTTTTAAAATTGGGCTGTTACATCTTATTGTAAAGTAATTCGAGTGATCATTAGTCCCTAATTAACTTTATTTACTTTTTCAGTATCATTTTTTCAAAATATGCTTTTCTTTTGATTCTCATATGTTTTTGTATTTTCTATGATATTTCTTCTTAGTTACAGTTGGTGGAAAAATATTAATATTTCTTTTTATATAATTACGTGTGTTTCAAAGGATCTGCTCCTTTTTTCTTTTTCTTTTTTAAGTGACGAGCTCCAAAAATAGGTATTCAAATAGTAATGATATTTTATTTTGACACTACTTGAACCAACAATTATATAATAATTCTTTGGTTCAATCTATCGCTTTCGCTAGGGAATAAGTTTAAGAATTCTTATTAAACAATTGGCTATCGACTCAATCAGTTATTTGAATTATATGACTCAATTAGAATATTTTAATTGGCTTTCGACTATGTTAAATATTTATCTAAGTTTTCATCACCTAAATAAATCTTAAAAATCCTACCTACTTTAAATTATTTATTTTATACCGAATTTTCCCTATTAATATTTTATTTTATTTTTAAGTATAATCAGTTAGATTGTATATTATTAGTATTAATCATATATATTTCGATTTATTTATCTTATCCAAATTAATTTAAATGTTATATCAAATCATTCAATATTTAATATGCCGAATATGTTAAATTAGTAAGTTTATGCCTAATAAGTTAATATACGTGTTTAATATATTTAGAAGGTATTTATTAAAGAAATAAAATGTCAAAACAAAGTTTTGGATTAAACCATCACGATGGGTGTGGGACGGGATGAGAATTTTCTAGCGGGGTGGGGATACGGACGAGGATGTGGAATGGAAGTTTGTAATTTATATCATCCGCGTTCAGCCTAGAGTAAATGAAGATGGATCGGAACGAGGATAAGTGTTTCCCAGCATGGAAGAAATAGTTTAGGGTCTGTCGTACTGTACTCACTACATTGTTTTTTTTATAATATATCTTTATACTGATTATATTTCATAATTAACATTAAAAATTATTATTTACATATTAATTGTTAATAACGCATTACATTATCTTGATGTATAGTAATTAATATCTCCCAAAATTTATAATTGCATATAATAAAATATAAATTAATTTTAAAGAAAAAACAATGAGCCCTACGAATGTTAGTAGAGTTATTTTAGTATGGTTATTTTGATAAATATAATATTTAATATTATTTTATTTTGAGTTTACATTAGTAGATTAATCTTGCAATGATCAAAATGTAATATATTATCACAATCATTTATTTAATTATCATCCAAAGGCAAAGCACGGGTATAAATGATAATTAAGTTACTATTCTATGGAGAATAGTAAATTAAGTTGTGTGGATTTTCGCGAGTTGTTCCTTGCATATTTGCACGATGGATTAGTACGAAATATAGGGGAAATTCTATCGAAATTTTTATAGAATTGTTTCAAGCTAAATTCTTTAATTTTATTGTTGTAACTCATTCTTTATTTTAATTTTTTTTTGAATTTTATGTTAATATTATTAACATCTATCAATAATATTATTAGTTGAAAAATTTGTCCCCCGTGCAACGCACGGGTGAAACAGCTAGTAATTAAAGAATTTGATTTTTGAATCATATATTAAAGTTTTTTTTTCTTTGACACATGTTAAAGTAAAATTTTTAGCTAAAATTAAAGATTTTGAAATCAATTTCTAATCCATCTTTAGAAAATTGTGTTATGGTAAGTTAACTAAAATTTGAATTTGTCAAAGCATTAAGGTTGTTCAGGCTTAAAGGGTTTTATTCTAACCGAATAGCTAGGAGTTTGGGTGCAACAAGGACTCGGTGGTGATTGTGCCCTAATAATACTCAAAGTCTCCCTTTATATATATCTCTATTTATATCCTCGCCTCGATGTTGTAGTATTGTATCATTCTTTCAATCATCATATATTATAATATAAGAAGGACAATGAGGGAGTTTGAGAATGACATGATTTTTGAGATCGTCTCACGTTTGCCGTTGAAAGTAGCAATACGACTCAAGATCTTGAACAAGACTCTCAATTCTTATATCTCGCGTCATATTGAATACAAGCACTTTGTTCAATCAAAACACAAAATCAGTAACATCCTTTTTCCGCACTATTTTCGAGACACTTACATGCGAGACACTTATATGCGTGATGAGCAGCGACATATGTGCCAACTCCAACTAGAGCAACCTCACGCCGTCAAGTACACTTATGATATTGAGTTTAATAAACAATGGTCGTACCGGGGCCCAGATCACGGATGGCGAGAAGAAAATCCTTCCATCATTGCATCGTCTGCCGGCCTTATTCTTATGTACTCCAGGAGTTGCAGAAGTTATTGTGTGTTTAACCCTATCACTACAGAATTCCAACTTGTGCCGAGCATTGTCGGAGGAGATTTAGTTGGCATGGCTATTGATTCAATTAGCGACAGTAACAATTCCTATAGATATATTTTCAGATTAGTAGGTTTTTTTACATGGATCAATGACTCCAAGGACAAGGTAATGTTTAAATTCAAAATATTTGGATTTGATTCGAGCCAATGTTGGAAACAAATCGATCCACAAGAGTTTTCATCCACATCAGTGCTCTGCGAAGGAGATGATCATGACTTACCAATACGCCCGGCATGGAAACATGAACCAGTTTGCTTGCACGGTTCTATATTTTGGCTTTTAAATCATGGTAGCATTATTGCTTTCGATTTAGAGAAATGGCGGGCCAGAATTATTGGCGGACCTCCCCACATTCAATATAGCGAATGGTTCGGAGAAGTCCAAGGTTCACTTGGCATTTTAGATTCTACTAGACATTCTGAATATGTTATATATGCGTATGACCATGCATACACTAAGACGTGGCAAATTCGACACAAAATTATGCGAGCACCTGGACTAGAATGTTGTTGTGTTTTGCTATTTGACCGGGAAAGATTGTTTATCACTTCGTGGAGAGATCATATTCAAGAAATATTCACCCACAATACATCCACAAAAGAGTGGAAGAATATCAAGAGGATGCCAGATGGTATACGGTATAGTGGTTATCAGCCTGTTTACCCTTTTGTTCCAACATTGGCAAAGCTCTACTCGGGTTCGTATCTTAATTGTCAAGACTCTTGGGAGAAACTTTCTAATGACATGAGGTCTATCCTCGATTTTATTCACGAGCTATTGTCTTCAAGAGATATATAATTATTGTTATTAGTATGCAAACATTTCTAAATCTGGTATTTCATTTTTGCAGTTCAAATTGTAATGATCTCATTTTTTTTTATCCGATAGATTGGAAGTGTCAATTAGATTCGGTATGGCTTCCATGAAAGCGATCTTTTGTAAGTCGACCATTCATGGCAAGGTTTCGGAAATTACTGACGTTGGATATTTTCATTAAATAGATAAATTAAGATTAATTCATTTATATTATTATGTTATGAACTTGGTTAATATGCTCCCAACACGACAATGCAACTAAAAGCTGAAAATAAATCCACTGTAGGATAGTGGTCCCCCCCATTGGACGTCTTTTGCACCCTTTTTAATTGTCAGTCAAAGATTTGATTTGACAATTCCTTTCTTCAATTTTGTTGTGAGGTTAATATTTCATTAATGGGAGGAAGCGAGCAGTGGTGGAAGCGGTAAAAGCGCTTGCGTGCCGGCGCTGGCCGAGTTCGATTCCTACCCCGCCCCTGTGTGCCCCCCTCCCCGAATCCCCCTTGTAATCAAAAAAAAAAAAAAAAATTCATTAATGGGGCAGAATTAAACAAACAAGGCACACAAATTAGATACAGCTTTGTAAGCTTTATAAAAGTTTCACCCAGTTGAAACATGTCGAAGAGCTGTTACCATTAAGCCTTGGGACTTCATTGACTTTGACATTGTTCTGGAAAATTAAAAAAATCAACGCTTTTCTATCTGACTTAGAATTTGAACGAATGTGGCTAGTGTTGTATTATTGATATTATTAGAACTCCAAACGTGGATAGTTATAGATTAGTTTTATTTATTATTTTTTTTTTAAACCTTTCTCGAAATCGTAACGATTTGTCGCTGGTTATCGTTAAGCCTTACTAAAATTTACTCAATTCCACATTTCCACTTCATATGAATTGCAGTTAGTTTAACTGTCCCTGTGATTATTAGAAGTTAAAAGAAATGATTCAGATTAACACTTCATCAATCATAAAATTACAAGAAAAAGAAAGTAGTGAATGCGTGTCGTGATCCATATATGGCTTCCACGGGTATGTATCCAATTTCGGGCCCTTTGCGAGAAGCTATGAACAAAGGAAAATCTTGAAGCGGATGAGTCGAAAATTGGATCATGGCGCATTCCTTGGTGGCGAAAACTATGGAATCGTGGAATCACCCTATTGGCTAAGGTCCTTGTTTTCTGGTAGGAGTTTCTGTTGGTGCAGATATATCGGAAGTGAAGTGGTGAAGAAATTTTTAAATTTTACTAATGATTTTTCTTGAGTTGCTACAGCACACTAATAGTTTTGTTTCCGTTTTTTGCTTATCATAAGATTACTAGATAATATAGAGACACATGAATACAAATAGATACCTAAGAGTTCATGAATTTGTTTGGTTGAGACATTTTTAAGTTTTCTTCATTTTGGATTCTATTGGCTACTGTTTATGTTGTTGAAGAGGGATTGTCGAGCACTATGTCGACGAACAAGCCAAGCAAGATCGTGAAGGCTGAGAAATAAATTGGATGGAAGTTTTGTCGAAGTTTTATTTCAATTAATAATGGTTTGGATTGGTATTTGTTTGGTTCAAACATTTTAAAGTTTTTTTCATTTTGGATTCATATTTTGATTGTGGTTTGTGTAATCTATTTCACAAGTTCATTGAAATAATAAATTAACGGTAGTAGCACTCTATTAGATCTTTCTTGTTACTCTTTAATTCAAGTTTAAGAACTGTTAATATATTCTTCTATTCATATTAAATATATAAAAAAGTAAAAATGTCAACCAAAAAAAAAAAAAAAGGAATACATTGATCTCACTCACAGAAGGAGATTGAAAAAAAAAAAAAAGGAAAAATGATCATATTCGATGAAATAATGTTAACATTTGCCATCAAATGTTACCTAAAGAATCAAGAGAAATCTGACCTCGAGTATGATTTGTGATAAGGATGGCCAATGAGAATTCAACAATGAATGTTGCATTTAAAGAAGTGTTTCAAAATTTTAGAGACATCATCCAACAAACGATGACTACCAATGCAAATGCACTTAGTGTTGGCAATGGATCGGATTCGAATCGGATCGGCTAATCCAAATCCAAATCCAAATTCAAATCAATGACTCGATCCAAATCCAAATCCAAAACCAAATTCCTGATCGGATTCGGATCGGACCGATCGGATAAAAAAATCCATATACGATCCATATTCATATAGATTTTATAAAAAATAAAAATAAATAAAATAAATAAAAATAAAAATAAAAATAAAAATAAAAATCAATTCGGATCGGATCGGATCGGATCAGGCCTGATCCGCTCCAAATCCAAATCCGTTTCGGATCGGCCGATCCACGGATCGTCGGATCGGAAAAAAATCGCTCCATTCGGATCGGGTATCCATCGAATTTGGATCGGATCGGATTTTTCTGCCATCACTAAATGCACTTCCATCTAATGCCTATTATATTATAACTATTTAATTATTTCGATTGTAACACGATATTGTTTAGTTATATTTTTATATCTAATGTGATACACATCTTAAATATTTTATATTAATTAGAGCATCGCCAATGTAAAAGTTTGGCATGAATGTCTAAAGAAGAGAGAAAAAGACACATAAAATTTGTGTGGGTCCCACATTTTTTCTAATTTTCATTTTTTCAAAATTACATTTCTCTCATTTACCCTACTTTTTCCTCACTTTTTTCTTCGCTTCTTGTGCCATTTTTAAAATCACACATTCATCTACACACTTCCTACTATTATTTTATTATTATTTTTAAATTTATTTCTACCTCTCTTCATTTTCACTTTCCCTCCCTTTTTCTCTATCTTCCTTTCCATCTCATTCTAATTAAAATAATCATCTTCTCTCTATCTCTCTCTATCCATATCATTCTCAACATCCACATTTGCATTGGAGTTGCTCTTATCTAACAATATATTTTTATTTTTGTCATTATAATAATTATATTTACAGCTATTGTGTTTTATTTAAAAATATTTTCTCTTTGTATTTATGAGATGTATTCTTTAGAGTATTTTCATCACATGCAAAATCTACCTACCTCTATATATATTTTTATTTATTTATTTACATCCTCCAGCAGTATAATTACAAGACTTTGAAAATAAGAACAATGGGAGAGAGGGGTGGATCAAGAGAGCTTCTTGCGTATGACCTAATTTTGCAATCGTCTCACGTTTGCCATTAAAAGTAGCAATCCGATTCAAAGTTGAATTCTTATATATATCTCGGTTCATATTGAACACCAACACTTTGTTGAATCAAATCACAAAGTCAGCAGTTTCCTTTTCCCAGTCCTTTCACATGGAAGTGATTATATCACGTGTCAACTCCAACTAGACCAACCTGATTATCCCATTCTAATTCGGTGGACAAGATGATGTTTAAGTTCACATTATTTCGATTTGGTTCAAGCCAATATTGGACAGAAACCAATCCCCAAGAACTTTCATGCATATCACTCGACTCACCATACGATTTAACAAGAACTAGCTAGTTTACTTTGCGTCGACAAGGACAAGTTGCATGGCTCTATGCATTGGCTTTTAGAGTATGGCCAAACTCTTGCTGTTGATCTGAAAAAGGGTCAGGCCAGAATTATTGAGGGTCCTCAGGACCTGAGGACATCCTCAGGACGCTGGATGTGACCGATGGCTTGGAGGAGTCCAAGGTTCGCTTGTTTTTTGCACCCGCCTAGAATCTGAGCACTATGTTATATATTCTTATGATAATGGCGTGTGGCAATTTCGACACAGAGTTGAAAAGAATCCACACATCCAGAAGAATTTCCTTATCATACATCATTTGACGGGGAAAGGCTTATTGTGCTTTTGTCATTTCTGGATATCCAAGAAATACACGTCCACGATACAAGGATAAGAAAGTGGAAGATGTGTTGAGGATGCCACAGATCAAATTTATGTTCCTGAACAGCGCCTTATCCCTTTTGTTCCAACACTGGCAAAGCTCTACTCGGATTTTCAATATTATAATGGCTCGATCGGTAGATTTATCATAAACGATATCTTCTCACGTTGATGTCCTCAACATTAAAAATAGGTAATTTAATTTTCATACGCATATATATATTTAATTTATTTGTTGCTTTAATCGATATGTTCCTATGTTGCATCATCACGATCTTTTTGGTTCTCAAATAACGGATTGGCTCTGTTCCTATGTTCTTAGTATGCTTGATAGGACTATTATTATAAGCAAGCAGAAGAAAGAAACCATAAGATTCCCCAAAAACGTAACAAAGGTGCATTATAAGTAAATTTTACTTATGATTTTACTCAAATTCCATCTCTGTTGTACTCCTCAGATTTCCTTTTCTTTATAGTAATAGTAAATTTAATAAATCTACCTCCATTTCTCTGTTGTATCAGCATTATAAGGTATGTTGTTTTTTTAATTTACTTGAGGTCATTCTTGTTTTAATTTATAAATGTTGCATGTGCAGGTGTAGTATATCAGAGAATTGAGTTTTGACAGCTGAAGAGATTTGGGCCGCTGGAATAAAGTACTTTTTGATTGAGATTCATAGCCCTAGTTTTATCTATCATTTCCTTCGATAAAAACTATGCAAATTGCTTGACTTCTAGATTAGACAATGACATGTTTTGTATAAAATTTGGATATTGAATGAGATGGTTGTTTTCATATATCACGTTTTTCTTTTAATAATTAGCAATGAAAATGATTTGATTTCCCGTGTTAGACAAGTGTGCAATGTGTGTAATAACAGGAAAATTTGATAGTATAAAAAGGCTATAATATGCACACTGGCCCCCATTGAGATCGCTCTTAAACATACGCTAGAGCATTTCGTAGCATTTGAAAAACGCTATTGCCAGGGACGGAGCTAGAGGTTAAGAATTGAGGGGGCATAAATATCGGCTCCCGCAGGGAAATTTTTTTTAAAGGGGAGGGCCGATAAAAAATATTACTAAGTAATAATAAATTTAACGTGTATTTGGGTAATCTTTAATTTAAATAGTGAACTACTAGACTTTTTGATGAGTAGTGACGTGTGATACAAAGTTAATATTAATGACTTTGATTAAATATTATATATGTGAATAGCTTATTTGACACTCATTTTCTTAAAATTTTTTACCTAACTTATTCTAGTTCTAGATTAAAGTAAATTGAAACATTTAAGATTCAAAATTCAAAGTAAAGTCATAAATTTATAGAGATATTTAGAGTATGAGTAAGTAAATATATTAAATTAACAAAATATCAATCACCGCTAAATAAATTAAACAAACTTTCTTAAATCACATTTATCATTACCAAACAATAAGAATTTATTTGAAACTAATAATTCAAAAAAAAAAAATCAGAAAGTTGAGGGGTCACGTGACCCCTCAAGACCCCTCCTCCCTCCGTCCCTGGCTATTGCAAACTCAACTATAGCATCTAAAAGAATAATACTAAATTGACATTTTAAATTGACATGTTAAACGCTATTGCAAACTCAACTATAGCATCTAAAAGAATAATACTAAATCGACATTTTAAATTGACATTGTTAACTAATATATAGAGTTGTCATCTTTTTATTGGATGATGAAGAGGAGCCCATGTGAATATCAATTTAAAATGTCCATATAGAATCACTCGAGATAGTGCTTGCTAAAATGCTATCAAACACCTACTATATCATTTTTAAAATGCTATGGATGGCCTTTCTTGGTGTAGTGACTTTTGGATGATTCTATTAATGAATAAATTTATTCTCTTAAATTTTATATCATGTATTAAAGTTTTTTTTTTCTTTGACACATGTTAAAGTAAAATTTTGTTTACCTAAAATTTAAAGATTTTGAAATCAATTTCTAATCTATCTTTAGAAAATTGTGTTATGGTAAGTTAACTAAAATTTCGTTGTCAAAGCATCAAGCTTGTTCAGGCTTAAAGGGTTTTAATTTATTCTAACCGAGTAAGAGTTTGGGTGCAACAAGGACTCGGTGGTGATTGGGCCCTAATAATACACAATGTCTCTCTTTATATATATCTCTATTTATATCCTCGCCTAGATGTTATAGTATTGTATCATTCTTTCAATCATCATAATAAGAACAATGAGGGAGTTCGAGGATGACATGATTTTTGAGATCGTCTCACGTTTGCCATTGAAAGTAGCAATTCGACTCAAGGTCTTGAACAAGACTCTCAATTCTTATATCTCGCGTCATATTGAGCACAAGCACTTTGTTCAATCAAAACACAAAATCAGTAACATCCTTTTTCCGTGCTATTTTCGACGCAATTATATGTGTGAGCAGCGACATATGTGCCAACTCCAACTAGAGCAGCCTTATGCCGTTAAGTACACTTATGATACGCAGTTTGATAAACAATGGTCATACCAGGGCCCAGTTAAGAGATGGGGAGACGAACGTGAATCCATCATTGCATCGTATGGGGGCCTTGTTCTGATTTACTCCGGGAGTTGCGGAAGTTATTGTGTGTTTAACCCTATCACGACAGAATTCAAACTTGTGCCGAGCAATGTCGGAGAAAATTTAGTTGGCATGGCTATTGATTCAATTAGCGACGAAAGTCAAAATTCCTATAGATATATTTTCAGATTAGTAGGTTTTTTTTACATGGATGAATGATTCCAAGGACAAGGTAATGTTTAAATTCACAATATTTGGATTTGATTCGAGCCAATGTTGGAAAGAAATCGATCCACAAGAATTTTCACCCACATCAGTGTTCCGTGAAGGAGATGATGATGATTCCGTACGGCTCTGCCATGAACCAGTTTGCTTGCACGGTTCTATATTTTGGCTTTTAAATCATGGTAGCATTATTGCTTTCGATTTAGAGAAATGGCGGGCCAGAATTATTGGCGGACCTCCCGACATTCAAGATAGCGAATGGTTCGGAGAAGTCCAAGGTTCACTTGGCATTTTAGATTCTACTAGAAATTCTGAATATGTTATATATACGTATGACCATGCATACACTATGATGTGGCAAATTCGACACAAAATTATGAGAGCACCTGGACTAGAATGTTGTTGTGTTTTGTTATTTGATCTGGAAAGATTGTTTATCACTTCGTGGAGAGATCGAGTTGAAGAAATATTCACCCACAGTATATCCACAAAAGAGTGGAAGAATATCCAGAGGATGCGAGATGGTATATTGTATAGTTATAATAGCCCTGTTTACCCTTTTGTTCCAACATTGGCAAAGCTCTACTCGGGTTCGTATCTTCATTGTCAAGACTCTCGGGAGAAACTTTCCAACGACATGAGGTCTACCCTCGATTTTATTCATGAGCTGTTGTCTTCAAGAGATATAGATAATTATCGTTATTAGTATGCAAACATGTCTAAATCTAGTACTTTATTTTTGCAGTTCAGATTGTAATGATCTCATTTCTTTTTATCCGATTGGAAGTGTCAATTAGATTCGATATGGCTTCCATGAAAGTGATCATTTGTAAGTCGACCATTCATGGCAAGGTTTCGAAATTACTAAACGTTGGATATTTTCATTAAATAGATAAATTAAGATTAATTCATTTATATTATGTTATGAACTTAGAAGCAAAATGCTCCCAACACGACAATGCAACTAAAAGCTGAGAATAAATCCACTGTAGGATAGTGGTCCCCCCCATTGGACGTCTTTTGCTCCCTTTTTAATTGTCAGTCAAAGATTTGACAATTCCTTTACAATTCCTTTATTCAATTTTGTTCTGATGTTAATATTTCATTAACGGAGCACAATTAAACAAACAAGGCTTCACCAATTAAACAGCTTTGTAAGCTTTATAAAAGTTTCACCCAGTTGAAACATGTCGAAGAGCTGTTGCCATTAAGCCTTGGAACTTCATTGACTTTGACATTGTTCTGGAAAATTAAAAAAATCAACGCTTTTCTATCTGACTTAGAATTTGAACGAATGTAGCTATTGTTGTATTATTGATCTAATTAGAACTCCAAATGTGGATAGTTGTAGATTAGTTTTTTTCTTTTTTTTTTAACCTTTCTCGAAATCGTAACGATTTGTCGCTGGTTATCGTTAAGCCTTACTAAAATTTACTCACTTCCACTTCATACGAACTGCAGTTAATTTAATGTAACTGTCCCTGTGATTATTAGAAGTTAAAGAATGATTCAGATTAACACTTCATCAGTCATAAAATTACAAGAAAAAGAAAGTAGTGAATACGTGTCGTGATTGTTGGGGAACTAGGCGCTGCTAATTCCGCCCAAGATCAGTGGGACGAATAAATGCGACTGAGAAAAATAATGGACGCTAAAATAAGCACAAAATAAAACACCGAGATTTAACGTGGTTCGGCCAAACTGCCTACGTCCACGGACCCACACCAATATATTTCACTATCTCAAAATGAGGAGTACAAAAATACCACACTGTATTTTTCTCTACCTACACAAAGGTTTTATCACTCTACTCACTTTTATCTCTCGTGTATAGCTTCTACACTGAAGCTTTTTCTCTACACAAGATCTCTCTCTTTTCTCTCTACACAAGATGTTTTGTGTTTTTGGTGGTAATTTCAATGCGTAAGGTGAGCTATTTATAGGAAGAAATTTGGAAACGTATGCACAACCTTCAAGCCTCCATCTTTGACATTGGCTATGGTGATTCCAAATTCAATCCACCTAACTCACCTAATCCTTGATTTTCTTTTTTTTTCCTTCTTTGTGTGCCACCAACCTACTAACAATCTCCCACTTGAAGACTGATTTCAATCTGTCTTCACAATCTTGCTTCACCTTAGGACATCTCATTTTGTAGCTTCGTGAAAAATATGATGTGGGTCACCACCTCTCGCTCTTCATTGCAGAAGACCAATCAAACCGAGCATAGCTCGGTTTCTCCTTGGTCTTGTCTTCGTCATCATGTCAATTTGGATTCTTCGCCTTGAACCTTTTCAAGCGTCAACACTCCATCTTCTAAAAGTGATCTGATGAAGTGATAACGGAGTCCAATATGCTTGGTTCTGGAATGAAATGCCGATTCTTTGCCGATGTATCGCACTGACCGCCACCGTGCAAGACATTCTTCTCCCCTGTTCAAACTCAATTCGCCAACAAACCTTGTAACCATATCATTTCTTTGCTAGCCTCGATTCTTGCCGCGTGCTCGCTTACGTAGTTGATAACGCAACAATCTTGATTATCTGCGAAATCCAACTAAGCAGATCACCAACTGTAAAGACATAACCGGTAGTGCTTCTTCCGCGATCTACCTGCGCCAAAAATCTTGCATCTACGAAACCTCGTAGTGTCACTTCGCCTCGTCTAAAGCATAAGCATTTATCGATGGTTCCCGTAGATATCTCAATATCCACTTTATACGCTTCCCAATCTTTGCTTTCAGGATTTGCCATATATCCGCCATAACTCCCCTTTGCATGAGCAATATCCTGGTGCAGTACAAACCATGGCATACATCAAACTTCCAATGGTGAGGCATATGGAATTTTAGCCATGAAGTTTCTCTCCTCTTCTGTCTTAGGAGGCGGTCGTTGGATAGACGAAATGATTCGCTAATAGGCGTCTTGGCGGCTTTGCCTTTGCTCATGTTGAACCTTTGCGAGGATTTGATCAATATACTTGGCTCGCGACAAGCTGCAAAACACCTTTTTGCTTGTCTCTGCAAATTCTCATTCCTAGAATTTGCGTTGCTTCTCCCAAGTCCTTCATTTCAAATTCCACCGATAGTTGCTTCTTCAACTTCTTGATCTCGCCCATGTCCGAGCTCGCTACTAATATGTCATCGACATAAAGTAGCAAAATGATATAGCTAGACTCGAACCGCCTGAGTAGCAACAATGGTCGACATTACACTTCATGTAGCCATGTTTATAAATCCGTCAAACTTCTTGTACCACCGTCTGGCGCTTGCTTTAAGCCGTATAGGCTCTTCTTCAATTTGCATACCGACTTTTCTTTTCCTTTCAGAAGCCTTCCTGGTTCTTTGCATATAGATTTCCTCCTCTAAGTCACCATGAAGGAAAGCGATTTTCACATCTAATCGCTCCAAGTGCAAGCCCTTACGCAACAATGCTCAACATCGATCGAATTGTTGTCGACTTCACAATCGTGAAAAATCTCTGTGTAGTCAATTCCTTCTTTCGCTGGAAACCTTTGACTACCAATCTCGCCTTGTATCTTTTTCGAACCATCATGTTCTTCTTTGATTCTGTACACCCATTTGTTATTAAGAGCTTTCTTCCCTCTGGGCAACTCAGCTAGTTCCCACGTCTGGTTGGAGATGAGAGACTTTATCTCGTCTTTCATTGCAAGCTCCCACTTAACAGATCTCCCACCACGACATGCCTCGTCATAGCATTCAGGTTCACCGCGTCGATGAGCAACATGTAGTTCATGTACTTCGATTCGAACATGAGGTCGACTTGACCTCCTCACAATGGGGGTCGGGTGGAGACCGTGGTGAATCGGCCTCGAGATGGGCTCCTCTGTCTGCAGACCTCATCTATGCGCTTTGGACGTACTTCCTTCTGGAGTGTCGTCCGGAACAACATATGTTGGATCATCGTTTGTTGTGTCATTGGACTGAACTGCATTTCTGTCCTTGTACATCACTTTTTCATTGAATATGACATCCCGGCTTCTGATGAGTTTTTTGTTCTGGTCATCCCAAAAGCGGTACCCGAACTCGTCTCCACCATATCCAACAAAAGTACACTTTAGTGATTTGGAGTCTAACTTACTCCTGGCATTGTCACTAATGTGCACATACGCGACACAACCAAATACTTTCAAATGAGAAAGTTTCACTTCTTTTCCGCTCCAAACTTCTTCCGGTATCCTGTACTCCAATGGTACCGACGGTCCACGATTAATTAGGTATGCCGCCGTGTTGACAGCCTCCGCCCAAAACTGTTTTGGCAGGCCTGCATGTATTCTCATGCTTCTGGCTCTTTCATCGCGTTCGATTCATGCGTTACGCAACTCCATTCTGCGGTGTTCCCTGGCAACGCGTTAAGCTCCAACTTGATGCCATTTTGGTAACAAAATTTCTTGAACGCCAAATTTTCGTACTCTCCACCATTGTCAGATCTCAACTTCTTCACTCGCAAACCAGTTTCATTCTCCACCATGGCCTTCCACTTCTTGAACGCCTCGAACACATCGGATTTGTGTCTCAAGAAGTAAACCCACACCTTTCTCGAGTGTTCATCAATGAAAGTCACGAAGTATGACTTTCCGCCAATCGATGAAACTGCTGTTGGACCCCACACATCTGTGTGGACAAGTTCAAGCTTCTCTTTCTTCAGAGTTCTGCCACTTGTATTGAAACTCACCCTTTTCTCGCTTCCCGAAACGCAACTTTCGCAAAAGTCTAAATCAATAGACTGAAGCCCTGGTAGTTTCCCTTTTGCATGCATGTACTTGAGCCCTTTCTGGCTCATATGCCCAAGTCTTTGGTGCCACAAGTTCGCATCCTTGCTATCAGCAACTACGATTTTCATACACGCATTCGCCGTCGTGTATAGGGTGCCACTATCCTTGCCACGTCACGATTATCATGGCCCCTTGGTGATTTTCCAATTATCACCGGAGAAGCTTGTGTCACATCCTTCTCTCGACAACCTGTTTGACTGAGATCAAATTTTTCCTCAATTCGGAATATGTCTCACGTCCTTCAATTTCCATACAGATCCATTAACATTGATCTGCATTTCTCCTATGCCCACCACGCCGCAAGGATGATCGTCTCAGAGATATACTTCTCAAAAGTTTCCCGACACATAATTTGCAAAAAGTGTCGATTTGCGGTGGCATGGAGCGATGCTCCGTAGTCTATTACCCAATAGTCGGACTTCTTCTCCATGGAGCATATAAACGATCACGCGTTTCTTGATTACGACATTGACCTCGGTCTTGTTCTCCGTTTCCTTTGGAGCCGCCTCTACCGATTTTTGTAGTGCTCCAACTTTGACCGCAATTCCAACATTCAACGGACTTGTTGGAATTTACGTGATTTTGGATCTCGATGCGCCATTCCTCGACTTGCTCAGATCACGCCGTGCCTCTCTGTTTGAACTTCGCCTGCTATCTACATTGAAAGCGGCCGGAAGTTGAAGTCGCATCGGCTGTCTCCGGATCTCCTCGGTCAAGATCATGCTCACAACGTCATCGAACTTCAATTTCGACTTACCGGCCGAGCTACTGATGGCCGTCACTGTGCCATTCCAGCTCTCAGGCAACTGCCCAAGAATTAATAGAGCTCGAACCTCATCACTAAAAGTGATTTCCACCGTGGTCAATTGGTCTACTACCTCATTGAATTCGTTGAGGTGTTCTCCAAATCTCCCCGTCATTCATCTTCATATTGAACAATTTCTTGATCAAATGAACTTTATTTCTTAGACGGCAATGCTCATACATCCGATAAAGTCGCCATGAGAGACGCCGTTGTCTTCTCATTTTTAATGTTGAAAGCGACCGACTTTGATAGGGTCAATCTAATTGCGCCAAGTGCTTTTCGATCAAGCACCTCCCACTCGTCGTCTTTCTCGCCTTCTGGCTTTTCTTTTAACGGCTTATATAGGTCCTTCTGATACAAATAGTCCTCCATTTGCATTTTCCAATATCCAAAATTTTTGCCATCAAACTTATCAATTTTGGAAATTCTCTCGTCTGTCGCCATTACTCCCACTCGAACAAAATGTGATTTTTCGAGAAATCGTTTCTGATGTGGAAGATCACCATGTCGCAAACCACGAGCATACTAAGAATTTCAAGAGATATCACAAACAAAGCTCGATACCGTTGTTGGGGAACTAGGCCGCTAATTCCGCCAAGATCGATGGGACGAATAAATGCGACTGAGAAAAATAATGGACGCTAAAATAAACACAAAATAAAACACCGAGATTTAACGTGGTTCGGCCAAACTGCCTACGTCCACGGACCCACACCAATATATTTCACTATCTCAAAATGAGGAGTACAAAAATACCACACTGTATTTTTCTCTACCTACACAAAGGTTTTATCACTCTACTCACTTTTATCTCTCGTGTATAGCTTCTACACTGAAGCTCTTTCTCTACACAAGATCTCTCTCTTTTCTCTCTACACAAGATGTTTTGTGTTTTTGGTGGTAATTTCCAATGCAGAAGGTGAGCTATTTATAGGAAGAAATTTGGAGACGTATGCACAACCTTCAAGCCTCCATCTTTGACATTGGCTATGGTGATTCCAAATTCAATCCACCTAACTCACCTAATCCTTGATTTTCTTTTTTTTTCCTTCTTTGTGTGCCACCAACCTACTAACAGTGATCACTATTTTTTGTTTCTATTTTTTGCTTATCACAAGATTACTAGATAATTGTAGAGACACACGAATATAAATAGATACCTAATAGTTCATGAAGTTTTATTCACCTATAAATGAATATGCGATCCCATTGGACTTTTGCGCGTTTGTAATTGTGAGTTAAAGATTTGACAAGTTACTTCCTTTGTTCAATTTTGTTCTGAGGTTAATAGTTCAGTAATATATGGAGCGCAATAAAACAAACAAGGCACACAAAGACATCAACCAAATACATCAATGACAAATTATAATACAAACGAATACGTAATTAGCCAATCCATCATTTTTCGACTGTAATGAGACAAGCTACAATTAATATTTGATTGGAAAGTATGCAAGGAAAGCCTGTGTAATTAATTAGATAGGCTATAATTAACCTGCAATTAGCCAAGATACAGTTAGACATGTCTTGACAGTTTTTGACCAATTAGATCAATTAAACAAACCATGAAAGGAAAGGCTTGAAAAAAATAAAAATAAAGTGCAATATTAATTATAGAAGGGGATTGTTTCCATAATAATGTTTAAAGGTAAGTATTGGGTATTTAAGAGAAGAACTCAAGCACTCACCCACTTTCAGCTTCATCTCGGACTCAAAGTAGCCTAAAGAGCCTTTCACTGAACTTTGTCTTACTGAATGCATTATAAGAGGGGAAAAAAAGGTCATTATGGCTTCGCTTTACGAACCACTTTCTCGAGTTAATCCAACCCGCACTTATTGGGGTATTAGAGTTCGTGTGGTATTAGAGTAGGTGCTCAAAAAACCTAATAGCTAAACAAAAGCATTTTCATTGTGGAAAACGCAAGGTCAATAGTTCAAGTGGAGTTCCGAAGTAAGTTTTTTTTTTTGGATTATTTTATTTGCAATATTTTAACAAAGGATTAAATTATTTGAGACTCATCAATCAACCTTGAACCATAGATTCAAGGTCCGAGTTAGAGTTGTTGATGGAAGTACGTAGAACACGGTGGTCCTTTTATTGTGGACAACGAATGTGTTCAGCGGGTAGGCAAAATGGCTCGAGAATTGAGGGAGAGTGTTGTTGAGGTACATTCTATTCCGTATTTATATTTTTACTTCATATATTTTTTAATTAAGTTTAAATTCTTTATCATTCTTCTAAACCTATGATTTCAACACATGCTAAGCAGGATGTTGTTTCTAAGACATCAAATTGAAGTTGATTCCTTGGTGAATGTAAAATTACTATTCAAGGTTGAAGTGAGAATTCAGAACATACTGAATTCTGATAAAGTGCACAATATTGTTAATTTTACACGGTATAATGAATTGATTACTAATTAGTGCGTGTTTTTCTACATATTTTTACAGATTCTTTTCAACTCTACTAATTAGTTCTCCTATTTCACATCCACATATCTTGTGGGACCTGCCTGTACTACACAAATTTCCACCATTCACCTCCACTCATTCTCTTTCCTATATCACATAAAAACACATAATATTTTTTTACTCATATCCTAACACCCTCTAAATATGAGTCCATATTTCATGAATAGGTGGAGGTAAACATTTTTCATTTCGTTGAAAATATTTGATATTATATTATATGAGCCTAACATTCTATTTTTTATTTGTTTTAGTTTTTTTCCAAAAAAAAAAGCAAAAGATGTCAATGCGTGACGACTCTATTGAAATTGATTTCAAGGATTCTATGTGTGAAAATGAAATCCACACACCAGGGACATCTCAGCTTGACAATGCATGGTAAAGGAAATTACAGGAGTAGAAGAGGAGTTGCCGAGTTGGTTACTATTTATGTTGTTGAAGCGGGATTGTCAACGAAGAAGATAAGTAAGATCGTGAAGATTGAGAAATAAATTGGCATTAGTACAGAAAAGAGAAAGGGTGACGATTCTTTTGGGCAATGGGTGGCAGTTCGCCACCCAAAATGGCGACACTAAATGTAGCAAAAAACAAAAAGGGTGGCTGTCCCAAAAACTCCACCAAAATGTTTAATTTATATATATATATTAGAAAACAACGGGTGTGAAAATCGAGATTCCGACAAATTGGTATTTAAAAATCAAGATTCCGACAATTAAGTATTTTCTGTTAGCCGGCGGTGGAAAAAATTGACAAAATTGGAAATTTCGATTATAACATTAATGAAAAGATAAATAATAATTATATTGGCAATTTCGATTTGGTTTCAATTGGCAAAAATTGACACAATTTCGTTGGAAAAAAATTAATCAAAATTAATTATATTGCCAAAACAGAAATATAACATTAATGAAAAGATAAATAATAATTTTAATTAGTTACATTTCCATGGTTGGCTAGATTTTTCCTAAAAAATGAAAGACATCTTTTTACATGCAAGATATCTTTTTAATTGTAAAATATCTTTAAAATTATATTCATACAATTCTTAAAATTGCGGTTAAAATACTAATTATTTATAAATAATAAATTATTTCTATAAAGAATTAGCTAAAAACAAGATTTTATTAGAATTAATTATACTACAATTAATTACAATTAATTATATTTCTCAGATTTCATTGGATAAAAATTGAGATAGTTTTATTAGATGAAAATTAATCAAAATTAATTGAATTGCTAAAAATGGGGAAACATAATTATTTTAAAAAATGAAAAATAATTAAAATTAATTTGATTTTTACCGGAAAGAAAAATGTGCTTACGAAATTAATTTATCTTTTTATGCATTTTAAAATAAAGTTAAGTTAACGCTATAAGATTTTAGATTCTTACAATTGGGGTATTATATCTTATTGTAAAGTAATTCGAGTGATCATTAGTCCCTAATTAACTTTATTTACTTTTTCAGTATCATTTTTTTTTGAAAATATGCTTTTTTTATTCTCATATATTTTTGTATTTTCTATAATATTTCTTTTGAGTTACAATTGATGTAACGACCGCAATAGAAAATTTTAAATATTCAACGTTTTACGACGTCGTTACGGCTTCTCGCTTAAAATAAGAATTCCAACTAATATATATAGCTTAGCAGAACAAAATAAAATGAAATTTAATAATTTAATCGGGTCGAAATTTTTATTACGGGCCAAAGTTCTTAATTGGGCTTCAGGCCCACCGCCAAATTAAAAGCCCATCATATTTTCTTCCGGGCCAAGCCATTTTAAGTCCACTCTGTGAGGGAATTTTGAAACGTGAATGGTTAACCGATTAGAACTCCTCTCTCTGCTGAATTTCTACAATTTACGTCTCTTCTCCCTACTCCCTCAACAATACAAACACACTACTAGCCAACTTCTACAAAGTCACGTTCCCTTTTCCCCCTCTCTGCAAACCCCCTCAAGCCTTGGCCGAGGAGAATTCCAGTTGCAATTCCAAGCAGACATCCACCATTCTCAGCAATATTGATCGAAACCAGGTAATCCACAATCTTCTATGCCATTGTTTTGTGTATACACTGCTACTAGTTTCCCTATACACGTGCACACCTCGTCGTCTTACAAACACGACCCATCCAATTAATTGCTCAATTCATAGAACATCTATATCCCATCATCATTCGTAGAGTACAGAAAAAGGGAGATGAAGGAAATTAATCCATTCGAATTTTCGTTTGAAACTCGATTTAATCGCATACTGTACAAACTCATCAAGCCCATACTTTGTCCATCATCCTCAACCTCTTGCTCATACAAAAAAAGAAGAAGAAAAAAAAACGTGAATAGTAACCTGTGAACAGTACCGCGAGCGTGAATAGTACCCGGACATGCTCCTTGCATTCAATCTTCAAATTTCTTCCACAAATTACCCCCTAGATGATGATGGAGCGTAGTAGAACCCTATGCTCGAAATTTGTTGATGAATTTTGGCCGGAAAACCTCCGATTCCGCCGGAAATTCGCACCCAGTTTCAGCCGTTTGGTCCCATTCTAACTTCTCCCTTCGACGGCGGCTCCTCCGGCGGCGCTAGGCGACGTCGGTCGGCGGTGGCGACGTCGAGACCCCTCTTCCCCTCTCTGCGATGGCTTGTCTAGATTACCCATTTCCTTTCTCCCTCCTCTGTAAATCGTGTATGTATGTATGTACGAGAGAGAAGAGAGCTTTGAACCAAATCTTGTCTCTTGTGTTGAGAAATTGCAATCTAAGTCCCCTAACTTCCAAATTTTATTTAATTCAGACCCATTAGCTTAGTATCTATTTTCAAATAAGTTCAATATGGTCCCCAAAATTATTATTTTACTTCAATTCACTCCAATCGAATTTATATAATTTATAATTGAAATCCCCAAGCTGTATTTTTACTTTAAATAAGTCCCCAAATTTGCTTAATCCTCGCAATTAAGCCCCAATCAAGTTTTACAAGTTCAATTTAAACCCTCATAGTTTCGATTGAGCTTCTAATTAACCCTAGTTGACCAATTACTTCCATTTCTACCCCCAAATCAATACTTCTCTTTCAATTTAACTCCAAGCAACTTTTAAAGTTATCAATTAGGCCCTATAATTTTTAAATAAATACTTAATGACCCGAATAAATTATTAAAGTGTAAATTTTAAGAATAAAATATTAAATTATATTAATTGTTCTGCTAGGCGCGATTAACGAGGCACGTTAAGCGCAAGCTATCACATCAGCTCTAGCTCAAGGATTTCTACAAGTACTGCTAATTGAGGTGGGGATTACTTTGCAAAGTGTTATTCTTAGTTGACCATGTTATATGTTCTACGTGCTTTTATAATTGCGAAATGCATGCTAGATGTACTATTACGGGATGTCGTTGGGGGCATCCAATCTATATGATGGGCGTCAGTTTCCATCTTCTACGGGATGTCGTTGGGGGCATCCAAACTATGTGATGGGCGCCAGTTTCCATCTTCTACGGGGTGTCGTCAGTTACACCCACCTTTACTTCTTGCTATGCACACGATTGTAACTGCGTGTATGACGTGTGATATGGTTGACTGATTTTTGGTCAAGTTTCCCATCGAGTATGACTTCGTTGTACTCACCCCTTTATTTTAAAATATTTTTTTTCAGATTGAGGAGCTCGACGTGGGCGCGGCGGCAAGCGTGGCACTTTCAAGACTTTTAAATTCATTTTATTCGAACTATTTAGTTTTGAACATTCTTAACCTGCTAGTAGTCATGGGATCTTTATTTTTCCACATTGTAGGGATTTCGAATATTGATTTGTTCATTTTCCGGAAACGTATTTATATACTTAGAATATTTAACTCTTTTCATTTTATTTTTTTTTAAAAAGAAAAATTTTATCGAAATCTCGTGTTTAGGTCAAAGTTTTAGATCATTTAGTAGCGCTCCGGCTTTTTTTGAAGTTGGGGTGTTACAATTGACGACAAAATACTACTATGTTTTTGTATAATTACGGGTATTTCAAAGGATCTGCTCCATTTTTTTTCTTTTTTTAAGTAACAAGCTCCAAAAATGGGTATTCAAATAGTAATGATTTTTTATTTTGATATTACTCGAACCAACAATTATATAATAATTTTTGGTTCAATATATCACTTTCGCTGGGGAATAAATCTAAGAATTCTTATTAAACCATTGGCTATCACCTCAATCAATTATTGAAATTGTAAGACTCAATTAGAATATTTTAATTGGCTTTCAACTATAGTAAATATTTATCTAAATTTCTGTCTCCTAAATAAATATTAAGAATCCCACTTACTTTAATTATTTATTTTATATTGAATTTTCCCTGTTGATGTTTTATTTTATTTTTAAGTATAATCAGTTAGATTGTATATTTTAAGTATTAATCACATATATTTCAATTTATTTGTCTTATCCAAATTAATTTAAATGTTATATCAAATCATTCAATATTTAATATGTCAAATATGTTAAATTAGTAAATTTATACCTAATATGTTAATATATGTGTTTAATATATTTAGAATGTATTTATTAAAGAAATAAAATGTCGAAACAAAAGTTTTGGATTAAACTATCACGATGGCGCATTGACACGGATGAAAATTTTCTAGCGGGGCGGGGACGGGGACGGGGCATGAAAGTTTGTAATTCTTATATCATCTGCGTTCAACCCAGAGTAAATGAGGATGGGCCAGAACGAGGATAAGTGTTTCCTGCGCGTGGCAAGAACAGTTTAGGGTATGTCGGACTGTACTGACTACATTGTTGTTTTTATAATATATCTTTATACTGATTATATTTCATAATTAAAATTTAAAAATCATTATTTACATATTAATTATTAATAACATACATCATACTGATGTATAATAATTAATACCTCTCAAAATTTATAATTACATATAATAAAATGTAAAATAATTTTAAAGAAAAAATTATGAGCGCTACGAATGTTAGTAGAGTTATTTTAGTATGGTTATTTTAATAACTATAACATTTAATGTCATTTTATTTTGGGTTTACATAAGTAGATTAATCTTACAATTGGCAAAATGTAATCTATTATAACAATTGCTGCTACGAATTATCACCTCATACAAAGCACGGGTGTAAATGCTAATTAAGTTACTATTCTATGGAGAATAGTAAATTAAGTTGTGTGGATTTTCGTGAGTTGCTCCTTGGATATTTATACGATGGATTAGTATGAAATATAGGGGAAATTTTATCGAAATTTTTATAGAATTGTGTCAAGTTAAATTCTTTAAGTTTATTGTTGTAACTCATTCTTTATTTTAATTATTTTTTTAGATTTTATGTTAATATTATTAAGATCTATCAATAACGTTATTAGTTGAAAATTTTACCCCCCGTGCAACGCACGGGTGAAACAGCTAGTATAGATTAATTAACACCTAACAAATAACATTAACAATGAATTAACAGTAAAATAATATTTAATTAATTTGCAACAAATCGGTATTTAAAAATCGAGATTCCGACAAATTGGTATTTAAAAATCAAGATTCCGACAATTAAGTATTTTCCGTTAGCCGGCGGTGGAATCTCGATTAAAATAATAATATTTTCAATTTTTTTTTGTATTTTTTGTTCATTTTCGTATTTTTTATATAATTTTTGTATTTTTTTAATTCATTTTCATTTCTTGATTAATAATAATATTATAAATAAATAACAAAATAAAATAAAAAATAAAAGGAAATTGACACAAATGGTCAAGAAAAAGTTGATTCAGTTAGATACGCGCACATTTTGATTTTAACCAATAATTAAGAATAAATATTATTATTGTATTTTCGTAACATTTTAGTAAGAGTGTATCGCTATAAAAATATACCAAATGTAAAAAAATAATACACTAAATAAAAATAAATAAAAACCGCACCACGCCGAATGGTTAACGATAAAATAATAACGTTTAAAAATTTTCTTTAGCATTAAAAAAGCACACATTTTGATTATAACATACAATTAAAATTAAGGGGTTGTTTGATTGGGTATAAAGTTAATGTGCGGCGGTATTCGTGTAAAAATGTGTGGTAAATATTATTTTGGAAAATGTGTGTGTGGTTTAAAATGAGTATGAGGTATACGGAATTGCGTGACGATAAATTATATACTAAATAGAATAATGCCTAAATATAATTATTATACCTACATAAATTCTTGATATGAATATATCACTGTCAAAAATATACACAATATAAAAAATAAAAAATACACATATATTTTAATTATTGTACCAACATAAAATTTTACTGGAATATTTGCGTCAATTTTCTTTTGGACCGACATAAAATTATTGTACCAACATAAAATTTTATTTTGGACAAGAATCGAACTGAATCAACTTTTTCTTAACCATTTGTGTCAATTTTCTTTTATTTTTTTATTTCGTTATTTATTTATAATATTATCATTAATCAAGAAATGAAAATGAATTAAAAAATACAGAAATTATATAAAAAATACAAAAATAAATAAAAAATACAAAAAATTGAAAATGTTATTATTTTAATCGAGATTCCACTGCCAGCCAACGGAAAATACTTAATTGTCGGAATCTCGATTTGTAAATATCAATTTGTCGGAATCTCGATTTTTAAATGCCAATTTGTCGCAAAAATTTTTAAAAATACCAAATCGTCGAAAGTGCATTTTTTTAAATACCAATTTGGTATTTTAGGCCATTGTTTTAGTTAATAAATAAGAACCTATGAAAATATAAAAAATTACGTCACATATATTAGATTTTGTGTGGTTGTAATAATATTATTATGATAGAGTTATATGTAGACGGCTATTTTTCATACTAGCTAATTAAATTTTTTTTTTTTGAGAAAAGTAACTTCATTCAATTTTCTCCGCACACATCTGGGGAGATAGAAATAATGGAATACAGTCCACCCAATTAGAGGAAATAGACAACGACAGGGCTTGGGATGCCAAAACATGAGCCATAGTGTTTTGAGTACGAGGAATATAATTACATGATTTACATTCGACATCTTTAAGTAAAGACAAAATATCCCGAAAAATATGTTCCGCCACAACATTGCTCACGGGATTGCAAATACCTTGAATAGTACGAATAGCATCGGTATGAACCTGTTGGACAAAAATACCCCTTTCGTGTGCTAGAGAGAGTCCATGCCTCACAGCCAAAACTTCCGCAATATCTACTGTGTAATTGCCGCTTAACCGCATAGCGAAAGCAAGAATAATAGTGCCTTCCATATCGCGAATGCAAACCCCAATTGTAGTTACTTTTTTTTTTTTTTTTTAAATAGCCATTGCAGTTACTTAAAACTAAGGATTTTGAAAGATTAATTCAAAGCTCTCACCACCCGGATTGATGATTGAGATGGATTTTGTGTGATCATTAAAATGGATGCGCAATCGGTTTTCAAAGCGCTAGCTCACCAGCTGGGTTGATGATTTTTCTCCATTTGGTCATTTAGTTGAAGATTCCCTTGCTTTGCCATCAGAAATTTCTAATATCAATTCTTTATTTTGTAAGAGGTGTGGGAATTAAACTGCTCATAGACTTGTTAGGACACTTGATTGATTGATTCTATGTCAGGTTCTTTAGAATGGGGAATAATGCACCTACCTCGAACTTTATTCTTGTACTTTTGGATGATTCTATGAATGAATAATTTTTTTTTTTTTGAATATATGAATGAATAAATTTATTCTCTTAAAAAAACAATAATAATTAAGGATTTTGATTATTGAATCATATATATATATATATATATATATATATTAAAGTAGTTTTTTTTTACACATATTAAAGTAAAATTTTGAAGTAAAATTTTGTTTACCTAAAATTAAAGATTTTGAAATCAATTTCTTATCTATCTTTAGAAAATTGTGTTATGGTAAGTTAACTAAAATTTCGTTGTCAAAGCATTAATGCTTGTTCAGGCTTAAAGGGTGTTATTCTAACCGAATTGAAAACGAGTTTGGGTGCAAAAAGGACTCGGCAGTGATTGAGCCCTAATAATACACAATGTCACTCTTTATATATATCTCTATTTATATCCTTGCCTCGATGTTAATTATAGTATTGTATCATTCTTTCAATCATCATAATAAGAACAATGAGGGAGTTTGAGAATGACATGATTTTTGAGATCGTCTCACGTTTTCCACTGAAAGTAGCAATTCGATGCAAGATTTTGAACAAGACTCTCAATTCTTATATCTCGCGTCATATTGAACACAAGCACTTTGTTCAATCAAAACACAAAATCAGTAACATCCTTTTTCCGCACTATTTTCGAGACATGGATCCGCAGTACACTTATGATACGCAGCGCCATATGTGCAAACTCCAACTAGATCAACCTTATGCCTTTAAGTACACTTATGATGCGCAGTTTGATAAACGATGGTCATACCGGGGCCCAGATAAAGGATGGAGTGAAGAACGTCAATCCATCATTGCACTGTCTGGCGGCCTTGTTCTTATTTACTCCGGGAGTTGTGGAAGTTATTGTGTGTTTAACCCTGTCACGACAGAATTCCAACTTGTGCCGAGCAATGTCGGAGAAAATTTAGTTGGCATGGCTATTGATTCAATTAGCGACGAAAGTCAAAATTCCTATAGATATATTTTCAGATTAGTAGGTTTTTTTACATGGATGAATGATTCCAAGGACAAGGTAATGTTTAAATTCACAATATTTGGATTTGATTCGAGCCAATGTTGGAAAGAAATCGATCCACAAGAATTTTCACCCACATCAGTGTTCCGCGAAGGAGATGATGATGATTCCGGTCTGCTCTGCCACGAACCAGTTTGCTTGCACGGTTCTATATTTTGGCTTTTAAATCATGGTAGCATTATTGCTTTCGATTTAGAGAAATGGCGGGCCATAATTATTGGCGTACCTCCCTACATTCAAGATAGCGAATGGTTCGGAGAAGTCCAAGGTTCACTTGGCATTTTAGATTCTACAAATTCTGAATATGTTATATATGCGTATGACCATGCATACACTAAGATGTGGCAAATTCGACACAAAATTATGAGAGCACCTGGACTAGAATGTTGTTGTGTTTTGCTATTTGACCGGAAAGATTGTTTATCACTTCGTGGAGTGATCATATTCAAGAAATATTCACCCACAATACATCCACAAAAGAGTGGAAGAATATCAGGAGGATGCCAGATGGTATAATGTATAGTGGTAAGCAGCCTGTTTACCCTTTTGTTCCAACATTGGCAAAGCTTTACTCGGGTTCGTATCTTAATTGTCAAGACTCTTGGGAGAAACTTTCTAATGACATGAGGTCTATCCTCGATTTTATTCACGAGCTCTTGTCTTCAAGAGATATAGATAATTATCGTTATTAGTATGCAAACATTTCTAAATCTGGTACTTCATTTTTGCAGTTCAGATTGTAACGATCTCATTTCTTTTTATCCGATTGGAAGTGTCAATTAGATTCGGTATGGCTTCCATGAAAGCGATTGTTTGTAAGTCGACCATTCATGGCAAGGTTTCGAAATTACTGAACGTTGGATATTTTCATTAAATAGATAAATTAAGATTAATTCATTTATATTATTATGTTATGAACTTAGAAGCAAAATGCTCCCAACACGACAATGCAACTAAAAGCTGACAATAAATCCACTGTAGGATAGTGGTCCCTCCCATTGGACGTCTTTTGCTCCCTTTTTAATTGCCAGTCAAAGATTTGACAATTCCTTTATTCAATTTTGTTCTGAGGTTAATATTTCATTAACGGGATACAATTAAACAAACAAGGCACAAAAATACAGCTTAATTTGTAAGCTTTATAAAAGTTTCACCCAGTTGAAACATGTCGAAGAGCTGTTTCCATTAAGCCTTGGAACTTCATTGACTTTGACATTGTTCTCGAAAATTAAAAAAAAAAAAATCGTAATGATTTAGAATTTGACTTAGAATTTGAACGAATGTAGCTATTGTTGTATTATTGATCTAATTAGAACTCCAAATGTGGATGGTTGTAGATTAGTTTTTTTTTTTTTAACCTTTCTCGAAATCGTAATGATTTGTCGCTGGTTATCGTTAAGCCTAACTAAAATTTACTCAATTCCACTTCATATATATGTATTGCAGTTAGTTTAACTGTCCCTGCGATTATTAGAAGTCAAAGAAATGATTCAGATTAACGCTTCATCAATCATAAAATTACAAGAAAAAGAAAGTAGTGAATGCGTGTCGTGATCCATATATGGCTTCCACGGGTATGCATCCAAGTGGATGAAGCGAAACTTGGATCATGGCATATCCTTTGGTGGCGAAAACTACGGAATCGTCTAATCACCGTATTGGATCATGATTTTTCTTGAGTTGCTATTGCACACTATAATATTTTTGTTTTTATTTTTTACTGATCACAAGATTACTAGACAATTGTAGAGACACATGAATATAAATAGATACCTAATAGTTCATGATTTTGTATTATGAACATGTACTTTCGTAGCGACATTCATGAACTAGTGTATCTTAATTCAGATTACAAATTAATTTTCCCATGTGTCGTTTAACACCCCCCCTCCCCTTCCCTCAATGTGTAATCTTGAGCTTTTTCTTGAACTTGTCGAATTGTCGATTGTGGCTACTTTTTTCAACATGTCTGTTGTTAGTGGAATTGTTGGATGATGGTTTGGCCAACAACTTCATTAGCAAATTAATTAACACAATTAGTGTTAATTAATTGTGCATACGTCTCCAAATTTCTTCCTATAAATAGCTCACCTTTGCATTGGAAATTCACACCACAATCAACACCACCAAAAAAACACAATAGCCATTGTGTAAAGAGAAAGAGAGAGCTATCTTGTGTAGAGAGAAAGAGAGAGTTTCAGTGTAAAAGCTATACACGAGAGATAAAAGTGAGTAGAGTGATAAAGCCTTTGTGTAGGCAGAGAAAATACAGTGTGGTATTTTTGTACTCCTCCTTTTGAGATAGTGAAATATTGGTGTGGGTCCGTGGACGTGGGCAGTTTGGCCGAACCACGTTAAATCTCAGTGTTTTATTTTGTGCTTATTTTAGCGTCCATTATTTTTCTCAGTCGCATTTATTCGTCCCACTGGTCTTGGGCGGAATTAGCAGCGCCTAGTTCCCCAACAACCTGTATCAGAGCTTTGTTTGTGATATCTCTTGAAATTCTTAGTATGTTCTGTGGTTGCAGCATAGACTGATCTTCCACATTAGAAACGATTTCTCGAAAAATCACATTTTGTTCGAGTGGGAGTAATGGCGACAGACGAGAGAATTTCCAAAATTGAAAAGTTTGATGGCAAAAATTTTGGATATTGGAAAATGCAAATGGAGGACTATTTGTATCAGAAGGAGCTATATAAGCCGTTGAAAGAAAAGCCAGAAGGCGAGAAAGACGACGAGTGGGAGGTGCTTGATCGAAAAGCACTCGGCGCAATTAGATTGACCCTATCAAAGTCGGTCGCTTTCAACATTAAAAATGAGAAGACAATGGCGTCTCTCATGGCAGCTCTATCCAGCATGTATGAATAGCCGTCTGCAGCAAATAAAGTTCATTTGATCAAGAAATTGTTCAATATGAAAATGATGGAAAGCAGGAAATTTGGAGAACACCTCAACGAATTCAATGAGGTAGTAGACCAATTGACCACGGTGAAAATCACTTTTAGTGATGAAGTTCGAGCTCTATTAATTCTTGGCGGATTGCCTGAGAGGCTGGAATAGCACGATCCACGACCATCGGCCATTTCGGCCGATGAAGTCGAAATTGAAGTTCGATGACGTTGTGAGCATGATCTTGACTGAGGAGATCCAGAGACAGTCAGATGAGGCTTCAACTTCCGGGGCCGCTTTCAATGTAGATAGCAGAGGTAGAAATTCAAATAGAGGGCATGAGCGTGGACGGAGCAAGTCGAGGAATGGCAGACCGAGATCCAAAAATCACAAAAATTCCAACAAGTCAAAGTCTGTTGAATGTTGGAATTGCGGTCAGGCTGGGCACTACAAAAAATCAGTGTAGGGCAGCTTGATAAGTACTAGAAAAGTACTTAAATAACTCTTCTATTTTACGTATTTGTGTGTTTTATTAGTATTATATGTTTATTTTTATGTGTTTTCCTTTTATTGTGTGTTTAGAGTCACAAGAAATCAAAAGGAGCCAAAATGGATAAAAATGGAGCGAAAATGGAACTTGGGACCGAAATGCAAGCAAATTCAAAGATGGAGGGCCTCCGATGCAATTTTATGAAAAGTTATTTTTACAATTTTTCTTGTACCAATATCAAAGAATATCAAAAGAGGATTTCCAAATTTTTGTCGGATCCCAAATCGGAGTTTCCTAGTGAAAGTTATGGCCATTTGAAGAGAAAGGACAAAGCGTAAAAAATCAGCAGCTCGAATTTACTGCCGCAGTTCAGTAATTTGACCATAACGTTTGCTACAAAATTCGGATTGACCTGCACTTTATATTTTTGGAAAGGACACTCAGAGGGCTACAACTTTGATGTTGACATCTTCAAATGATTCGGATCATATCATGGTCAAAAATGGGAAAAACCGAGAGTGATGTGAATGGAGGATTTCTTGGGCCATGTTTTGGTAGAAAATTCATAACTTTCTATTAAAATATCCAAAAGAGGAAATTCCAATTGCACAATTTAGCGAAGATGCTTACCTATACCATGATACAATATTTAAACTAATGGAGCAATTTAAGATCATGATTTGATGGTTACCAATTAGTGGATTTATAATGGAGTAGTTGTACAATTTTTTATCATGTTTTCTTGTGAAAATTTTACCTATAAATAGAGGCATTTATAAGGAAGGAAAACACAACTTAGTAGGAGTGAATTAGCTAGTAGTTCTCTCCAACTTTCTCTCCAATAAAATTTTCTTCTTCATTTGTTCTTAGTTTTAGTTTGAAACTCTTAGCTTTCCATATTCCGGCGGATCAATTCTTCGCTAAGTTTCTCTTTCCCTTTTATTTCTCTATTTATTTCTTAGCATTTATTTACTTGTTTTCTATATTTTGTGTAAATTACTTGTATAATCTATCATATTGTGGTGGTGATACAAGGCGAACACTCGCTAAAAAGTATGAAACCCCGCAAATATGAGTAGTTAGACTTTTCTATCTAGTTCGAGGGGGACGTTGTGTTCAACTAATATGTTTTTATCTTTTCTAACTCTTTAGTAACGTTTTATCTATTCCTCTACTTCAATTTGTTGATTTGTTATGCTTTTAAACCCGTTTTGAATTTATGTGATTATTGCATTCACTTTGGCCAATTGAATCAATTAATCTTTAAATTCAAGCTATGTGCTAGGATTGGAACTTTTGATCCGTAATTGTCACTAGATTCCAATCCACAGTAGCAAATGAATATCGTGCATATTTGTTAACAAATCAACTTAGATGTATTAATTCGAGCTTGTGAAATTATTTATCTAATTCAACTCATTCTTCTCGTTCATTTCATACTAGCTTTGCATTAAATCCTAAGAGCTAGTTTAGGGTTATCCAATAGCTAGATGTTAAGTTAAAGAGCTCACTTTAATTTAATACACTTAAGGAAGAATTCGTTAATCAGAGCGTATTGATTAATTGGAGTTGATAAATTGAAGAAGGAATAGTAATACGTTGCATGGGAAAGATAAACACAAGTTGTTGACACAACCGAACCCGAGAACTAGATATTTATTTCAATTATTTTATTTGATCTTATCTTTTGTCATTTGAATTTCATTCAACTTCACAAACCCCCCTTTCTATATTAATTGATAAAATCAACTAGATCAAGCACCGTTCTTCTTGGGTTCGACCCTTACTTACCACTTCTACATTAATTTGTAGTTTTGAAACCGAGTAAGGAAATAAAACAAACTTTGGTGCGCCGCGACAACACGCCCACAGCTCCAAAGGAAACGGAGAACAAGACCGAGGTCAATGTTGTGACCGAAGAAACGCGTGATGCGTTGATATGTTCCATGGAGAAGAAGGCCGACTATTGGGTAATAGACTCTGGAGCATCGTTCCATGCCACCGCAAATCGACACTTTTTTGCAAATTATGTGTCGGGAAACTTCGGAGAAGTATATCTCAGAGACGATCATCCTTGCGTGGTGGGCATAGGAGAAATGCAGATCAATATCAATGGATCTGTATGGAAATTGAAGGACGTGAGACATATTCCAGAATTGAGGAAAAATTTGATCTCCGTCAAACAATTGTCGAGAGAAGGATGTGACACAAGCTTCTCTGGTGATAATTGGAAAATCACTAAGGGGGCCATGATAATCGCACGTGGCAAGGATAGTGTCACCCTATACACGACGGCGAATGCGTGTATGACAATCGCAGTTGCTGATAGCAAGGATGCGAACCTGTGGCACCAAAGACTTGGGCATATGAGTCAAAAATGGCTCAAGTACATGCATGCAAAAGGGAAACTACCAGGGCTTCAGTCTATTGACATAGACTTTTGCGAAAGTTGTGTTTTCGGGAAGTAGAAACGGGTGAGTTTTAATACAAGTGGCAGAACTCTGAAGAAAGAGAAGCTTGAACTTGTCCACACAGATGTGTGGGGTCCAACAGCAGTTTCATCGATTGGCGGAAAGTCATACTTCGTGACTTTCATTGATGACCACTCGAGAAAGGTGTGGGTTTACTTCTTGAGACACAAATCCGATGTGTTCGAGGCGTTCAAGAAGTGGAAGGCCATGGTGGAGAATGAAACTGGTTTGCGAGTAAAGAAGTTGAGATCCGATAATGGTGGAGAATACGAAGACATGGCGTTCAAGAAATTTTGTTACCAAAATGGCATTAAGTTGGAGAGAACGTTGCGGGAATACATAGCAATGTAATGGAGTTGCGAACGCATGAATCGGACATTGACAAAGAGCCGAAGCATGAAAATACATGCGGGCACGCCAAAGCAGTTTTGGCGAAGCGTCAATCTGATAGCATACCTAGTTAATCGTGGACCGTCGATACCATTGGAGTACAGGATACCGGAAGAAATTTGGAGCGGGAAAGAAATGAAACTTTCTCATTTGAAAGTGTTCGGTTGTGTCGCGTATGTGCACATTAGTGATAATGCCAGAAGTAAGTTGGACTTAAAATCACTAAAGTGTATTTTTCTTGGATATGGTGGAGACGAGTTCGGGTACCGCTTTTGGGATGACCAGAAGAAAAAGCTCATCAGAAGCCGGGATGTCATATTTAATGAAAAGGTGATGTACAAGGACAGAAATGCGATGCAGTCCAATGACACAATCCACGATGATCCAACATATGTTGTTCCGGACGACACTCCAGAAGGAAGTACGTCAAAGCAGACAGATGAGGGTCTGCAGACAGAGGAGCCCGTCTCGGGCTGATTCACCACAGTCTCCAGCTCCAATGCCCATTGTGAGGAGGTCAAGTCGACCTCATGTTCCGAATCGGAAGTACATGAACTACATGTTGCTCACTGACGCCGGTGAACCTGAATGCTATGACGAGGCATGTTAGGTGGGAGATTCTGTTAAGTGGGAGCTTCCAATGAAAGACGAGATAAAATCTCTTATCTCCAACCAGACGTGTGAACTAGCTAAGTTGCCCAGAGGGAAGAAAGCTCTTAATAACAAATGAGTGTGCAGAGTTAAAGAAGAACATGATGGTTCGAAAAGATACAAGGCGAGATTGGTAGTCAAAGGTTTCCAGCAGAAAGAAGGAATTGACTATACAGAGATATTTTCGCCAGTTGTGAAGCTGACAATAATTCGATCAGTGTTGAGCATTGTTGCAGCGGAGGGCTTGCACTTGGAGCAGTTAGATGTGAACACTGCTTTTCTCCATGGTAACTTAGAGGAGGAAATCTATATGCAGCAACCGGAAGGCTTCTTAGTGAAAGGAAAGGAGAAGCCGGTATGCAAATTGAAGAAGAGCCTATACGGCTTAAAGCAAGCGCCTGAAACGATGGTACAAGAAGTTTGACGGATTTATGCGTAAAAATGGCTACATGAAGTGTAATGCTGACCATTGTTGCTACTTCAGGCGGTTCGAGTCCAGCTATATCATTTTGCTACTTTATGTCGATGACATGTTAATAGCCGGCTCGGACATGGACGAGATCAAGAAGTTGAAGAAGCAACTATCGGTGGAATTTGAAATGAAGGACTTGGGTGAAGCAAAGCAAATTCTAGGGATGAGAATTTGTAGAGACAAGCAAAAGGGTGTTTTGCGGTTGTCACAGCCAAGTATGTTGATCAAATCCTCGCAAAGGTTCAACATGTGCAAGTGCAAAGCCACCAAGACGCCATTAGCGAATCATTTCCGCCTATCCAACCACCGCCTCCTAAGACAGAAGAGGAGAGAAACTTCATGGCTAAAATTCCATATGCCTCACCATTGGAAGTTTGATGTATGCCATGGTTTGTACTGCACTTATATTGCTCATGCAAAGGGGAGTTGTGAGCGGATATATGGAAAATCCTGAAAGCGCATTGGGATGCAAAGAAAGTGGCTATTGAGATATCTACGGGAACCATCGATAAATGCTTATACTTTAGGCGAGCGAGGTGACACTACGAGGTTTCAGAGATGCAGATTTTGGCGAGGTAGATCGCAGGAGAAGCACTACAAGGTTATCTCTTCACGGTTGGTGCTACCGCAGCTAGTTGGATTTCGCAGATACGTAAGATTGTTGCGTTATCAACTACAGAAGCAGAGTACGTGGCAGTAACCGAGGCTAGCAAAGAGATGATATGGTTACAAGGTTTGTTGGCAGAATTGGGTTTCAAACAGGAGAAGAATGTCTTGCACAGTGACAATTAGAGTGCGATACATCTGACAAAGAATTCGGCATTTCATTCCAGAACCAAATATATTGGACTCCGTTATCATTTCATCAGATCACTTTTGGAAGATGGAGTGCTGAAGCTTGAAAAGATTCAAGGTACTAAGAACCCAGCCGACATGATGACGAATACAGTAACCAAGGAGAAACTGGAGCTATGCTCAGCTTCAGTTGGTCTTCTACAATGATGACAGAGGTGGTGAACCACATCATATTTTTCACGAAGCTACAAAATGAGATGTCCTAAGGTGAAACCAGATTGTGAAGACAGATTGAAATCAGTCTTCAAGTGGGAGATTGTTAGTGGAATTGTTGGATGATGGTTTGGCCAACAACTTCATTAGCAAATTAATTAACACAATTAGTGTTAATTAATTGTGCATACGTCTCCAAATTTCTTCCTATAAATAGCTCACCTTTGCATTGGAAATTCACACCACAATCAACACCACCAAAAAAACACAATAGCCATTGTGTAAAGAGAAAGAGAGAGCTATCTTGCGTAGAGAGAAAGAGAGAGCTTCAGTGTAGAAGCTATACACGAGAGATAAAAGTGAGTAGAGTGATAAGGCCTTTGTGTAGGCAGAGAAAATATAGTGTGGTTGATAAGTGCTAGAAAAGCACTTAAATAACTCTTCTATTTTACGCATTTGTGTGTTTTATTAGTATTATATGTTTATTTTTATGTGTTTTCCTTTTATTGTGTGTTTAGAGTCACAATAAATCAAAAGGAGCCAAAATGGATAAAAACGGAGCGAAAACGGAACTTGGGACCGAAATGCAAGCAAATTCAAAGACGGAGGGCCTCCGATGCAATTTTATGAAAAGTTGTTTTTACAATTTTTCAGGTGCCAATATCAAAGAATATCAAAAGAGGATTTCCACATTTTTATCGGATCCCAAATCGAAGTTTCCTAGTGAAAGTTATGGCCATTTGAAGAGAAAGCACAAAGCGTAAAAAATCAGCAGCTCGAATTTATTGCCGCAGTTCAGTAATTTGACTATAACTTTTGCAACAAAATTCGGATTGACCTGTACTTTATATTGTTGGAAAGGACCCTCAGAGGGCTACAACTTTGATGTTGACCTCTTCAAATGATTCAGATCCTATCATTGTCAAAAATGGGAAAAACCGAGAGTGATGTGAATGGAGGATTTCTTGGGCCATGTTTTGGTAGAAAATTCATAACTTTCTATTAAAATATCCAAAAGAGGAAATTCCAATTGCAAAATTCAGCCAAGATGCTTACCTATACCATGATACAATATTTGAACTAATGGAGCAATTTAAGATCATGATTTGGTGGTTACCAATTAGTGGAATCATAATGGAGTAGTTGTACAATTTTTTATCATGTTTTCTTGTGAAATTTTGCCTATAAATAGAGGCATTTGTAAGGAAGGAAACGCACAACTTAATAGAAGAGAATTAGCTAGTAGTTCTCTCCAATAAAATTTTATTCTTCATTTGTTCTTAGTTTTAGCTTGAAGATTTTAGCTTTTTATATTCCGGCGGATCAATTCTTTGCTAAGTTCTCTTTTCCCTTTTATTTCTCTATTTATTTCTTAGTATTTATTTACTTGTTTACTATATTTGTCATAATCTATCATATAGTGGTGGTGATACAAGGCGAACACTCGCTAAAAAGTATGAAACCCCGCAATTATGAGTAGTTAAGACTTTTCTATCTAGTTCGAGGGGGACGTTGTGTTCAACTAACATGTTGTTATCTTTTCTAACTCTTTAGTAACGTTTTATCTATTCCTCTACTGCAATTTGTTGATTTGTTATGCTTGTAAACCCGTTTTTGAGTATATTTGATTATTGCATTCACCTTGGCCAATTGAATCAATTAATCTTTAAATTCAAGTTACTTGCTAAGATTGTAACTTTTGATCCGTAATTGTCATTAGATTCCAATCCAAAGTAGCAAATGAATATCGTGCATATTTATTAACAAATCATCTTAGATGCAATAATTCGAGCTTGTGAAATTATTCATCTAATTCAACTCATTCTTCTCGTTCATTACTAGCTTTGCATTAAATCCTAAGAGCTTGTTTAGGGTTATCCAATAGCTAAATGTTAAGTTAAAGAGTTTACTTTTTACTTAATACACTTAAGGAATAATTCGTTAATCAGAGCTTCTTGGTTAATTGAGAGTTGATAAATTGAAGAAGGAATAGTAACACGTTACATGGGAAAGATAAACACAAGTGGTTGATACAACCGAACCCGAGAACTAGATATTTATTTCAATTGTTTTATTTGATCTTATCTTTTGTCATTTGATTTTCATTCAAAATTCTCAAAACCCCCACTTTCCTATATTAATTGATAAAGACAACTAGATTAAGCACCGTTCCTCTTGGGTTCGACCCTTACTTACCACTTCTACATTAATTTGTAGTTTTGAAACCGAGTAAGGAAATAAAATTAAAACTTTGGCGCGCCGCGACGACAACTCGCCCAAGTTTTTGGCGCCGTTGCCGGGGAACGGTTAACCAATTTAGTTGCTTTTATTAATTAATTTTTTTTTTTAAAAAAAATTTAGAGTCGAGCTAACGACTTTAAACAAAAGCGCTTCTTGGGAGGCAACCCAAGCATTTTCTCTTATTTTTATCTTTCTTTTGAAATTTTCGTTATTTTTGTTTTTATTTCTCCATTTTTTTTACCTAACATACTAAGGAAGATGTTGCCTTGTAACTGTAGAAGGAAAAGGCCTAACCATTGGGCAGCAAATTTTTGAGCGTGATCATCAGCACCCATCCGATGATGTAAAATTACGTCTCATTCATTTGAGAAGTGTTTGAGTTGGACGTTCTGCTATAAACGCTCTCCCATTTGTTAGTTCTTGTGGGACTGTTCTTTATTGAATGGTAAACATACCTATGTGTCATGTGGCGATATGGAGGACCTTTTCATTAAGGTCTCTTGCTTTTGGATTGTCGAAGTATTCCTCAGAAGTGCTACATTGTGCAACCACCATCCCCAAATCGGCACGACTCATTGCTTGCCATAGGGGAGTTTCTATTTCTTCTATTTTTCATATTTCTACATTGGGGACAATGTAGAATTTAAGTGTGGGGGAGTGACATATTGTGGTCTGCGTGTGATTTTTTTTTATTTGTGTCGATGATTTTGCATGAGATAGCAACTTTTGAATATGATTGAGCTTAATTTGTGTGACTTAGCTGAAACTACAGGATCCTGAAAAAAAAAAAAAGCAAAAATTTTGTTGTGTTCTATTCTTCTTTATGCATAGCTGGCTAAAATTACCTGAGCACGTTTATAAGATAATTTACTATCATTATCTGGAACAAAAATTGAAGGTTGAAAATGTTGATTTTTTTTTCTAACTTTCTAGACTATAATAAACTAACTTTTTTTTTTCTATCGATTCGTCCTGCTCAAAGTAACCTGGAAACATCAATTGTTAGTAAGGTGGAGTTATAATCGCATGGTATCTGTTTTTTTGTAATGTGTCTTTTATTGACAGAGTTTAAAAAGTTTTGAAAAAAGCACTGATCTATGCTGAGAATGAATTTTACTTTTATATTTGAAATAAAGGAGAGGGACCACAGGAAAGAGCTACCTACCTCAGAGTGTGAAGCCGTCACCTCAAATGGGTGAAGAAGGCTGCCTCCAATGAAAGGGGTTTAGTGTGAAAGCTACATGTGGGGTAAAAGCTGAAAAGAAAATTGCAAAACTCTTCTTCTTCTTCATTTGTTCTTATAAAAATAAAAAAAAAATCGCGAGAAATGTGTTAGCTACCCAAGTGTGAAGTTAGATAAATAAATTCTCTCAGTGGTTTGAAGTGCCCAATCTAAACACTCTTTAAATTGAAGACATATTTGCGATAAAAACACCTGCCACGCCTTTTTTTTTCTTTGCAGTGCTAACAGTTGATGATTTTTGGTTAATAGAGTAATTTTTAGGATCCATGGGAATCATTGTAAAATAAGAGTGGGATCACGAGAGGTGAAAGGAAATATTTGACCATTTCGGTCAGGATTTGGATAAACATCGTAAGCTTTTATTTGGTTCCAGTTAATGATGGGATGATAACCTCAATTGCACACACTCACAAGCCATTGTGTATTTGAGAAGAAGTGAAATTTTCATGGTTCGGGAGAATATTTATTAAGCAAGTCATTATCTGTAGTTGGATTTCAATGTTTAAAGTTGTTTATCTCATGTAAAATCAGTTTGTTGTTTTGTATCATATGGTTGTTGTTCGAGGGCGAACAACAGTCTAAGTGTGGGGGAGTTTGATAAGTGCTAGAAAAACACTTAAATAACTCTTCTATTTTACGTATTTGTGTGTTTTATTAGTATTATATGTTTATTTTTAAGTATTTTCCTTTTATTGTGTGTTTAGAGTCACAAGAAATCAAAATGAGCCAAAATGGATAAAAACGGAGCGAAAGTGGAACTTGGGACCGAAATGCAAGCAAATTCAAAGATGGAGGGCCTCCGATGCAATTTTATGAAAATTTGTTTTTACAATTTTTCTTGTGCCAATATCAAAGAATATCAAAAGAGGATTTCCAAATTTTTGTCGGATCCCAAATCGAAGTTTCCTAGTGAAAGTTATGGCCATTTGAAGAGAAAGCACAAAGCGTAAAAAATCAGCAGCTCGAATTTATTGCCGCAGTTCAGTAATTTGACTATAACTTTTGCTAAACAATTCGGATTGACCTGCACTTTATATTGTTGGAAAGGACACTTAGAGGGCTACAACTTTGATGTTGACCTCTTCAAATGATTCGGATCATATCATGGTAACAAATGGGCAAAACCGAGAGTGATGTGAATGGAGGATTTCTTGGGCCATGTTTTGGTAGAAAATTCATAACTTTCTATTAAAATATCCAAAAGAGAAAATTCCAATTGCACAATTCAGCCAAGATGCTTACCTATACCATGATACAATATTTGAACTAATGGAGCAATTTAAGATCATGATTTGGTGGTTACCAATTAGTGGAATCATAATGGAGTAGTTGTACAATTTTTTATCATGTTTTCTTGTGAAATTTTGTCTATAAATAGAGGCATTTGTAAGGAAGGAAATGCACAACTTAGTAGAAGAGAATTAACTAGTAGTTCTCTCCAATAAAATTTTCTTCTTCATTTGTTCTTAGTTTTAGCTTGAAGATTTTAGCTTTTCATATTCCTGGATCAATTCTTAGCTAAGTTCTCTTTTCCCTTTTATTTCTCTATTTATTTCTTAGTATTTATTTACTTGTTTACTATATTTTGCATAATCTATCATATAGTGGTGGTGATACAAGGCGAACACTCGCTAAAAAGTATGAAACCTAGCAATTATGAGTAGTTAAGACTTTTCTATCTAGTTCGAGGGGGACGTTGTGTTCAACTAGCATGTTGTTATCTTTTCTAACTCTTTAGTAACGTTTTATCTATTCTTCTACTACAATTTGTTGATTTGTTATGCTTGTAAACCCGTTTTTGAGTTTATTTGATTATTGCATTCACCTTGGCCAATTGAATCAATTAATCTTTAAATTCAAGTTACTTGCTAGGATTGGAACTTTTGATCCGTAATTGTCATTAGATTCCAATCCAAAGTAGCAAATAAATATCGTGCATATTTATTAACAAATCATCTTAGATGCATTAATTCGAGCTTGTGAAATTATTCATCTAATTCAACTCATTCTTCTCATTCATTTCATACTAGCTTTGCATTAAATCCTAAGAACTTGTTTAGGGTTATCCAATAGCTAGATGTTAAGTTAAAGAGTTTACTTTTTACTTAATACACTTAAGGAAGAATTCGTTAATCAGAGCTTCTTGGCTAATTGAGAGTTGATAAATTGAAGAAGGAATAGTAACACGTTGCATGGGAAAGATAAACACAAGTGGTTGATACAACCGAATCCGAGAACTAGATATTTATTTCAATTGTTTTATTTGATCTTATCTTTTGTCATTTGATTTTCATTCAAAATTCTTAAAACCCCCACTTTCCTATATTAATTGATAAAGATTACTAGATTAAGCACCGTTCCTCTTGGGTTCGACCCTTACTTACCACTTCTACATTAATTTGTAGTTTTGAAACCGAGTAAGGAAATAAAATTAAACTTTGGCGCGCCGCGACAAGCGCGCCCAGTGGTATTTTTGTACTCCTCCTTTTGAGATAGTGAAATATTGGTGTGGGTCCGTGGACGTAGGCAGTTTGGCCGAACCACGTTAAATCTCAGTGTTTTATTTTGTGCTTATTTTAGCGTCCATTATTTTTCTCAGTTGCATTTATTCGTCCCACTGGTGTTGGGCGGAATTAGCAGCGCCTAGTTCCCCAACATTATTTGCCCGTTCATTTATGTTGATAAATTGCATTCAAATTTCTCCTCGACGAACTTCATGTTTTTAAAAAAAATTATCATTTCTTTGCTTGTTTTTCTTCTTTGGGGCTATTTGTTTTTCTTTCTAGAGATGTCCTAGCTCACTATTGATGCTGGCCTTTGGAAGTTCAGCAGTCTTTTTCTAACCTAGCTAGTTCAATGTCTTGCTTCATTGGACTTCTTGCAAATAAGGCAAATGATGGCTGATGCTTGTCAATGACTTCTTTTGTTGATGTTTGGATTTTCGTGGGACTCACTAGCGATGACAATCAACAAGAGGTCGGGGCAATTGCTTTCTAACATTGACATTATATGAGGAGACCTTTTTTGAGCAATGGACAATTGTATGTTACAGGAATGATAAGGTGCCAACGATGGCACCTTA